>JADLZL010004516.1:0-600000 GCA_015844335.1 Chrysopogon serrulatus | reverse complement strand
TTATGTTGTTGCTGCAATCTAACATGGTTCAAGACAAAGATAACTTGCAACAAAGATAAACATTGATACTTACAGTTCTTCCTTCATAAAGGATGAGCTGGGTCTTCTTTGTGTAGAGTCACCTACCTTGATTCATCTCATATGTGAATTTCTTTCTTGACTTACCTAGATTAAATTTGAGAATTCTCCTGCAGGGATTAGTCTGACAAAATAACTAGTATCTACTAAAGTGTACTATCAGCTCAAAAATCAACCTAGACTCACGTCCAATTTGATTCAGGAAAGGATTTTAACCTAAGCACCTTGCTTAATTCAAAAACCTTTTTAGAAGTAAGATCAAAACACCTTATGATTCAAAAATTAAACTAGACACCATGTCTACTTTAACTTAAGGAAATAATCAATGCTCAATTAAAAAGTTGTATGAGGATACTTCCAAACCTAAGCAAACTATATAGGTAGCATGAAAGTACTATAGAAGTTTATTCACATAGAGACGAAAGAGCATGATCATAGTGAGTTTTTTTATTATTATTATTTATAAGAACGCAAGTAGGATGGATATATGAATGGAACTAAACATGTGATGGAGAAAAACTTTAAACTAAATGAGATGGATGTTTGGATTGTGAGAAGGAAACATGCAGTGAAATGCAAAAGGTAACTACTCATCAACTTTAAAGTCTATGAGTAAGACTTTCTCACCTTTATTTGATCATACTTACCATGACTCACATGATGGGATTTGTGAGTGATGCAGCATCTTTGTTCCCGTCACTTGAGATATAAATTGAAATCTTGTGACGTTGAACTCTTTCTCAAATCTTGGATTAAATGTGTTTCTTCTTTTGTTGTGGGAGCTTACCGGAAGGTCATAAACCGGTCTTTCATTACCCTGCATAAGATATTAAAGTAGACAAAACAAGGGTAATCCTGCTTGAGTAGGGGTTAATGGTTATCTTTATCACATTGAATAGTAAAAGTCTATCAATATTCTTTAATTGCCTAGCTACCTTCCCGCAGCGGCGCCAAAAATGCTTGTTGGTATTAATTAAGTCATCACTTGTTTTGGTAGTCACCTATCAATTACCTACACCTCTAGCAGTGTACTAGGTTGTCATCCCCAGCTATGGTGCCAAAGAATGTTTGTTGGTACCATCTAGCATTATTACAAGAACAACACTAAATAGTTCTATATCATTTTATGTGACTAGATAGAATAATAAGATATATGCTTGAAAAGATCCGCAAGCGTACAGATAATTATACCATTGTAGCATTTTACCTAGAGTATTACTAGGTTATCGATTTATATTTATACCAATGGGAAGGTCGGGCAGAATATATTGATAACTTATACCATTAATGCAACAGTAAACCATAACATCAAATCTACTTATAATAGGGATAAGTCATAGGATAAATATATATAAATATATTATAAGCATTGATCAAGCATCATAATAAGATAATAGATTCACTCGGAGCACTCTAACTACCATAATAACGCATTAGATCCGAATATTAGAGAAATAGTTTCTAGTGTCATTCTATAACTACACATCAACGAACACTCTAATTAGTGCAAACACATCTAGCAATCATTGTTAAGCTGCTATGATATCAAACATAAGGAGCATCAACTAAAGAAGGAAATTAAGACAATCATCACCTTTCATCGCGACTGCGCTCTACAGACCTATGTGCGAAGGGTGGATTACAGAGGATTCAATGAAGCTATAAGTCACCTCCACGAGCTACCACACGACACGGCACATTAGGGGGCACTCGCGGATAAGCGTAATATCTAGGCTCCATGCCTACATAATGCCTACCACTCATCCAGGGTACCTCCGGATGAGCGCTATACGAGCATATATATGAATTCAACAGCAGTGGACTAACTATACTAGACATGTAATCAAAGTAGACGATGAACATTGCAATCAAGAACATAAATGAATACTAATATTACTAAGAACGATGTAGTAATAATACAAAGATACAAGAACAGTACCGAAATCCACGCTCCTGGCAACACCGATCGGGAACCCAAGCCAGGTTAACTCAGCTTGACTCTCTCTAGATCTAGTCTAACTAGTTTACTACTATAGAATAGAGGAACTCTGAGGACTAGGGTTTCTGGCTCTGGATGCTTGATCTCCAAATGACTTGATGGCTCCAAGGGGGTCTGGCCCTGTATTTATAGTCCGATGGGATGCACGATGGTCGTTGGATCAAACCGACTTAAGGAACGGCTAAGATGAACCCTCAATGGCGGTGGAGGAAGACTCTGGAAGGGGGGAGAAGCTTCACCCCATAGGGGGCCAGCCGGCATGACAGGTGGGGCCGACCGGCCCCCTGGAAGTGCCTTGCGCTCCCTTTTGCTCTGGTATCCTTCTAGAGTTGTGTAGCGTATTCTTGAGTTGCGGATAATTTTGAGATGTATTTTGATAATTAAGTCCTTTTCCGCCATTTTCTAGAATAGTCCCTGAAAATTGGTAAATCACTAAAACTCATGGAAATTGTCAGATAAAACCCTAGACTTCTAGATTTTCATGTGTTTCTTGTGTCTATTGATCTATTAAATGTTGATGCTATCCACCGTCAACACCCACTAAGGCCCAATGCACTGTTCCCTGTCTCGTCCGAGCCCTCCCAACTGAGGCCTCGGATGGACTCTAATTCTTTGCCTCGCCCAAGCCCACCCTGCTAAGGCCTCAGACGGACTCTAATTCTCCGCCTCGCCCGAGCCCTCCCCGCTGAGGCCTCGGACCGACTCTAAATCTCCGGCTCGCCCGAGCCCTCCCCGCCAAGGCCTCGGGCGAGCGCCAACTTCTCCGCCTCGTCCGAGCCCTCCCCGCTAAGGCCTCGAACGAGTTCTCGCCTTCCGTCTCGCCCGAGCCCCCGCGCCTGGCCTCGGGCGAGTCGCGCCACATCCCCTGGTCGAACCAAGACTCCAAGACTTGACGTATACCTGCCCCGTCCCTTCACAGTTCTTGTCAAAACCAGTCCATCCCCTGGCAGGGGATGGGGGCCGTTGTGTCACCACTTGTGCCCACGCTGGGCTTCGTCATCCTTCACAGTGGTGGCCGTGCCCGCCACTGTGGAGCCCTATTTTGCCTAACTTCTATGCCAGGTCTAATCACCGAAGCCCTGAGGCACCGACTGCCACGCCAGAGGCCATCACCCGACATCATCCTCCGTACAGGAGCTGGGTCACGCGGAGCGCCGGTCAAACGACAGTCCCCCAGGTCTTCTGAAGCATGGGATGGGCAGCGACCACCTCCACGATCGGCCTCTCCTGTACCAACCACTCAATGTATGGCAGCAAGAGCCGAGGCCCTCGAGGCCTCGGATCCGGGACGAGTCAAAGCTACAGCAGGCTACAGGGCTCGAACACGTCTCCCATGACCTCTCCGCCAACCTCCATAGGGACAGCCGTCCCCTCCATCGCCAGGACCGGGGATACAACTCCTCACAGCTGCCCCCATGACTGGCAGTGCCAGGCCATGTCCCACAGTGCCGACGCCCACTCCGGGGCCTCGGCGCGAGGGGAATAGTGGACTCTGAGGCCTCGGTCCAGGAGGGGAAGCGCCCATCACCGCTTCACGAGCACAGACACTGTAAACCCTGTCCTCCACTTGCAGCTATAAAAGGGGAGGACCTGAAACAACCCGCTTTTCCTCGAAGGGAAAAGTCACAGTTTTCATACAATAATGCAATGGCCTCGAAGGGCTCATTGCCATCATCGACAAATCAGCGGTCCGAAGTGTGCATACAGTGGAATAATTAACTTAGAGAGTACAAGTAGCAGGATTTAAGTAATTTATTACATCGCCATCAAGGCGGAATCACACTCACACACACATACGGAAAAGCATAAGGTAGGTAGAAGCGGATCGACACGTCATCCTCTTGCGCGTAGCGCGAGACTCCTACTCCTCCTCGTCATCCTCGTCGGTCTCCCACTCGATGTTCTCCCCTGAACCACAATGTATCAGTACGATTTGTACTGCCACTAATCCCACCCATATGAATGAAGCTTGCTATTGTGGTAAGTGGATGCAAGGGTAATCAAAAGTCCTAATGGAGGCTCTGGGTTTCCTATGCATTAACATAATTAAATAGTAATTGTCAAGTTTTAACCCATTTATATCCATAAATATCCCATCCATCCCATCCATAACCATCCATACATCACACCACACTCTCACTCAAGTCGGCGAGGAAGACTCCGGCTCCTCCTTCTCGCCTCAACGGCCCAAGGCCGGAAACCACCACACCCGGGGGAGAGAAGAAAATGGACTCCACTCACTATAACGAACATATGGTAACTCATGGGAATGTCCATGACCGGGGACACGGCTATACGTATAGATCGATCAACTCTGCAGTGTGTGTACACCTGGAACCACAAGATCACCATCATCGGCGATGCGCCTCGCCTAGGCTGATACCGAGCCGCCGCCTAACTAGCCCATCGCCACTCTACCACTCAGCTCTGGGGCACCCCGGAGTCCACCGGCACGCTGAGACTGTGAGACGTGTGCCGAATCCCAGGGGGCATCATGCTGTCTCAGGAGGGTGTGGGTCTCGACACCCGTACCTCCCTACACTATCACCTACCAACCTAGTAGTAGTGACAGGGGGCTAGCTAGTCGTCA
The DNA here is from genome assembly GCA_015844335.1 of Chrysopogon serrulatus. Classification (NCBI taxonomy): domain Eukaryota; kingdom Viridiplantae; phylum Streptophyta; class Magnoliopsida; order Poales; family Poaceae; genus Chrysopogon; species Chrysopogon serrulatus. Next base: position 595,333 of record JADLZL010004516.1, on the reverse strand, counting down.
AGTCGTTTCCCGCCCATCAGGAACGAGTGGTGTGTACGAGAAGTCCCATGAACCGCACCTTCGCCCAATCAGTCCTTAGCGGGACCGGACAGGATATCTTCACCTGGGGCCTAGTGCCCCGTGCCTCGACGGCACCTCCCACTCCGGCGATTCGTACCACAAAGGCACTCCTCCCGGAACCTTCTCCCAAAACTATACCCGCCACAGGTATTCTCACATGGGGAGTGCCCAGATCACACTCCCCGGCATGGCTTGTCCTCATGACTTGCCCCCAGATCCCGCCTACCGACACAACCCTCACTACACACCCAAGACTCACGCCAAGATCTCTCCCAAAGTTCCGGTTTCCACATCTTCGGCACCACGTGCCTTAGCCACTCACAGTCATGATACATTAACAGTAACGATAGTAATAAGTGAGTAGCATCAAGATAAACATGATAAGCGCGAGTCTAATCCTAGCAGCGGGTATGCAGGGGATCGGTTTCGACAAGGCATAGGCTGAATCAAACAATCTACCATGCATCCTATTATCAACAGCAAGCAACAAGTAATAGAGCGCTAGCATTTCTAGTATTTGCATGTCTACATAGGAGCTAAGAGGTTGGGTGGGACGTGGCACCTGCGGTCGGGTCGTCTCCCAGGTCCTCGGTGTACTCGTAGTCGTCTCCTTCCTCAGTCAGCGGCTCCTCCGTCTCTGAAAAAGCGTGACATAACACCGCCTTTAGTGGCTCCTATAGAGGGGCACAAAGAAGCAATAAAATCCGGAAGAAGCAAATGCACTCATGGATAAGCATATGACCTAGAGCTCATTTTTAGAAAAATTTGGACACTGGTTTCATATTTTTCGGAGTCAAAATGGATTTATTATGATTTTTCGAAGGTTAAAAACATTTCTGAAAAAGAAAAGGGAATTTCATTTTATTTATTTGAAAACAGGTGACACGTGGCAGTCCCTGATTGGCTGGTTCAAACTGAGTCACTGACAGGTGGGGTCTGGTCAACGGTCAACATTGACTGGTCAACGGTCAACGCCGACGGGCTCGGGACCGGGCCTAGGTGGGCCGGATCGGGGCCGGGTTGGGCGGCGGGGCCCGGACACGTGTCGGGCACGGGGGCTAGCCACGTTGCACCGCGGGCTGCTGCTTGGGCTTGGTCTAGGGGGTCGGTCCATGGTGGACAGGGTGTTGGTGCACCGTAAACCACTCGCCGGCTCACGGTGGACCGCACCCACCTCCTCTCTTCCCCTCACCGGCTCACCGCGGACTAAACCCATGGGGCCAGCGGGGCTCTCGTCCTCCTCTCCCTCCTTTCCCTGCCGGCGAGCCGCCGCCGGGCGGCGTGCCTGCTTCGCACGGGCGGGCGCCGATGGTCCTTCGGGCGAACAGTGAGCTCGGCGGCTCCCCCGGGGTGAGACGCCTCCTGGTTAGGGGGCGAGGCGGCATCTCGACACCGGTGCGGCCAACAGGGGCGGCACGGCGGCTGCCCGCTACGCGGGCGGCGGCGAGGCACACCCGCGATCCCGGGGCCAAGGTGCCTCCTTTCTCTCGCAAACGGGTAGGTACGGAGCTCCGCGCGCTGCCGGCGGTGGCCAAGAAGCGCGGCGGAGTCCGCGTCGCGACACCGGCGGCGGCGGCGCTCCGACGTGGTGTGGTGGTCGGGAAAAGGGGCGCCGGTGCGTGAATCTGCGCGCCGATAGAGGCCTCGGGCGTTCCCCAAAGAAGGTGAAACCCGCTGGGTCAGCCATGACCCCGAGGCCTCCAACAGGTCGAAACGGCATCCGCCATGGCCCTCTGGCCATGGCGTGCGCGCGTCGGTGGTGCGTGCGCGCGCACAGCATTTCCATGCCTCGATGGCTTCGGCACGGCCGGGTGGGCGGTGTCCGCAGGCAGGCGTGCGCACGGTGTGCTCGGGCGGTGCTCAAAAAGGGCGGCCTTGAATCTCCTCCTTGGAGCTCGCGGCGAGGCGACCATTGCCGGCGAGCAACCGGACTTGGCGTGCGGTGGCGCGGCGTGCACACCGGGGCGTCGACCCCGAGCCGTGGCGGCTCGGTGGGCCCTCGGCGGTGTGTGTGGCGTGGGCGCGGCGCTGCTGTATGGTCCGTGGCGCGTTCGCGAACTACCTGGTGGGGTTCGGGGCGGCGCCATGGTTGTGGTGAACGGCGGTGAGGTGGAAGGCGTGGTGGGGCTCACCGTGGGTGTTGCAGACGATAGGCTAGCAGCGCAGGGAGAGGCGAGGCTGTGGCGAGTCGATGCCGAGCAGGAAGATCCGCAACGCCGGTGTAGCCGAACGGGGCGTTGCCTCCTTCCGGTTCCGGCGAAGTGGAGCGGCTCCGGTGTGTCGCTCCGACGGTGCGGTGGCTTCCCCCCGATCCTCCTCCTTCACGGCCCTCCCCTCTGGCTTGGCGTGGGTGTGGTTGGGCCACCAGTGGTGGCGGTGTGGAGGAAGGGCCTCCTGGCGCCGAGAAGGGGGTTTTATAGGGGAAACGGCTCCCATGGCGGCGGTGAACGGGCGGGAGGCACTGGTACGTGGCGGCCATCCACGCGTGGTGCTAGGTTTAGGGTTCGGGATGGCGTGCGCGGGCTCAGCGGCTCTAATTTGAGCGGCGGCCGGTCAAAAGAGGCGCAGCCGGTACCGCCATGGCGCCAAGACGGAGGGGCCACCGCGCCTCGCCGCGTCCGTCACGGAGTGGGCCCGCAGGCGGGGCGACGCGGGGGCGGACGTGGCGTATATCCGCGCCCCCCCTGGCGCGCCAACGGGCGAGGCGCGGGCGGCCGGGAAGCGACGGCGGTGTGTGCTCTCTCTTTGCAAAAAGCAGAGTAGGCGGCGTGAGGAAGGGATGACAGGGGGACCGTGGGACCCGCCTGTCATCGACCCTACGAGTGGGCGGGAGGCGCGCGCGGGCGCGGGCGCCTGGCCTACGGTTCAGCTGGGCAGGGCCGTCGGGGGCGCGGGGTGCTTGTTTGGGCCGCGTCTTGCGCACGAGGAATAAAAAAATGGGGGCGCAGCTGGTGGGCTCGATGGCCAACGGCCTTGGGCCTGCAGGCCTCCTCTTCTTTCTCTCCTTCCTCTTTTCTAATTCTTTTTCTATTATGCTAGCTAGGGTGTATACACATGTATACATGTATATACCCGTGTAGGTGCATCTATGCACATATATGCTGGTGGGGTTCTCCTAGGGTAGTCTTAAGGTCTGGTCAAAGTGGTTTCCAGTGGTTGTACACATGTCACCAAAAGTTGTTTATTTAATTTACTTAGCATCACATAAAATCAGAAAGAGCCAAATCACATGTGAAGATAAACAATGCACATGCCACTAATTTGAGTTTAGGAGCTAATGCAACTCACTAAAAAGGGGGTTTCCTACATGTCACTCACCATGCACCGATTTGTTTTCGAAAAAGTTTTTTTGAAAGTTGTAATTTTTGGGTTCTGAGTTTAACAGGGATGTTACAGGACTAGAGCCCTCCTAAGGCGGGACATTCCACACACACGATATTGGCACTTGCCGCAACCATCCACGAGACTTGGGATCAGCTCCCTCTCTCAACCATCTTGTACACCCCTACCTACAAGCACTTCGGTGCGAGATAATACAAGTCTCTCTCCCCCCACTGGACGTAGGGCCCTCTCTTGCCCAAACCAGTATAAACCCTTGTGTTCATCTGGCACACCTTCCGGAGTTAGGAGCACACACCATAAATTTACTTGTTGGTGTTAGGACCGCCAGTTCTAACACCGTCTATACTCATTTTCATCAACAAATATAAATTTTTTATTTTGTGAACCATAAAATTAAATGAGGTAATAAAAGATGCATACTAGCTAGCTGGTTTCCATGAACAAATAAAAGTGTGCTATGCATGCTACAAATAAAATTCTCATTTTATAAACAAATAAAATTAAAAAACTATAAAATTCTCTATATCTCTAAACAATGAAGTGTGCTATGCATGCTACAAATGAACGGTAAATACTAGTTTTTAATAGCTAATTGAACCTTATTTCATGCAAATATGCAAGCTTAAAGTGATTTTGAGCTCAAATTGCTTACAAGTCAAAAAAAACCACAACAAAGAACCATATATATATTATAGTGAACAAAATAAGATAAGAGAATAGTGAAACATGAGAGTATGAAGTTGGTAACCTTTAGAACCAAAGAATCGAAGAAATCGACGGAGAAAACGATGAAATCGATTGATGAATCAAAGAATGAATGGAGAAACCAAGAACACTAGCTTGAAATCTGAACTGAAGCTCGGGCAGCAGCTCGGGGAGAAAGAAGCCGGCCGAGATATATAGGTGGGACCTTTAGTCCTGGTTGGTGGCTCCAACAGGGACTAAAGATGTAACAGAACCGGCTAAGTTGAGTGGCCTACATATACGTACCATTGCCTCTCGGGCCTCCGTTTACTTATGTATGGGAGTCAAAACGACTTAATCGACTCTGCTCTTCCGATTAGGATCGTATGTTTACATTGGCATCATAGTATTACAATAGAGTTCATATAATTATATAAAATATATTATATCGAGTAAACGAAAATATACAACATAATTTTACAAACTAGAGTGAAATTTATTATAAACTGGTGTTCTCCTCTCTCAATGAGTAAGTAACATTAATAACATTATACAAACCACACAATGGAAAGTCACCCCGCCCACGGGTGCACACAAACACATCACAGAGCTTTTACTCCCCGATCTTCTTCTTTCAAGACCGTCATGCGGCGGGGACAAGCGCAAACAGGGGTTTAACAAACCCCGAGTGCATGAGGGTACTCAACAAGTCTTACCCGACAGAGGGAGAATATCCAGGGGCATGCTGGCTTAAGGGGATTTCTGGGCAAAAAACCGTAGAAAAGTTTTTTTTTTTTTTGAGAAAAGCTCACTAAGTATAGATCATTACTTTCAGGATTTATTCAAGGATTAACAAATCTCATAATGCACCTATTCTAAATCATATACGCTCTCATATCAATCCATCTCATAACCATTAAGTCATGTTCTATCATTACACTACGATGATGGTGCGAGGATCAAGTCTCATGCTACCCGACGATTCGAACCGATTAACTACCCAGCTGGGGATTCCCAAACCACACGATATATGCAGGTCCCTGACCATGCACATATCAACCATTCACTTGGATCCTCTAAACCCGACCGGGTTCGCACCACCCGAGAGCACAGTACTCCACCACCCTACGCCGTCCCAGACGGTTTACCCGCAGGGTGGGTATAAGATACTCCCGCCATCTCTCCCACTCCCAAAGGCGCGTTGTTGTACGTTCGCGTATTGGAATCACCATGTTACTCGGGCTTACCGACGTATGTGGCCGGTAATCGCAAAAGTTCTCGATCCAAGGGCCAATCAACGGAACGGTCCTGAATTGACACAGACGGGACTAGCACGACCCTGTCGGCTTCCACCAAGAGCAATTTCCCATGTCCCGCCCGGTCTCCAATTATCTCAAAGTTATTATCACCACCTACTCAAGACAAATTCCTGAGTAGTGAATCATTGAAGAATGTAAACCATAATCCAACTCTTTTAATTAAGCATGGCTAAGCATCACCGTCTTATCCTGTCTATCGTAAAAATAATTGGAGTATCAAGGTAGGTAATGCATCAATTGGTTATTAACCATATTCTTTTTAACTAATGCACAAAATCATAAAGAATTGTGTAATTTTTAAAACACAAGGTAAAGAAGGGTTTATGCTCCGGGGTTTGCCTTCAGTGGATGGATCTCCTTCCTCATATGGACCATAGATATCAAATCCCACTGGGTCAGATGGAGTCACTTCTCTCAACCGGGGATCAACAATATCCACCTCGCTTTTAGGATCTAAGCGAATAAAAGAATGCATGCTTTAATTTACTTGAGGTGCTAAATATTAAATGCAAAATGATATGATCTTAAGTGAATAAATATACAAAACCAAAATCAAGCATTTTGAGCACAACTTTCCTTCATGAAAGTTGCCACGGGTCACTTAAGTGAAATTTAACATACATACTCATTTTTACTCATTTTATTCATGAAGTGAGCACTATTATTAACACTTTAATTTCGCTCAAGCCATGGACCAGCGAGGGATAAGGTGGTACATGGTCTTCATGAAAATCCCAATTACAACCAATACTAGATTACTCTCTCTTTTTATTATTTATGTTACCATTACCATGAAACAAACACTATCATTTAACAAAGCATGTCAAGCCATGGATCATAGGGGTTTTATTGATTTATGGTCTCCACTGAGTCCCCAAAATCACTGAACCTTTTATTAGTAATTTATCTAAAGTAATTGATTATTTATTAACCATTTTTTTACAGTCATAAAGTAGGCTCAAAATTATTCTCTAAAGTAAACTTGCTCCAAACAGAGCCAACATTTTTATGGAGATAGGTTTTAGCATAGAAAGCTTAGCCTTAAACTTTTAGAATTTTTGGATAACTATTATGGCCTACAAAAATCAGGAACTACACATTTATGAATTAAAAGGAGCAATTTTAATTCTTAAAATTTTATCAAACATAGCAAACTCACATTTTTCTCACATAGATCACTTCTCAAGGATTCTAGAACAATTTTTATTATATTTTTACCACTCAGAATTAATTAGTTATGATTTTCCAAAGAATCAGCAAAATAGTTATTTCTGAAAATCGAAAAAGGCAAAAAGCCTTTTCTCAGCCGCTGCCAGCCAGCCACTGCGGCTGACAGGCGGGACCTTTGGTCCACGCACAGTGCCCCCCTCGCGACGCAGCTGCGGGTGCACGGCGTTGACTGGCCAGCTACTGCCGTCGCCGGTGAGACCTACACCAGACCGCTCCCCTCTTCCTTGCACGCCTGCTGGCACTACTATCTTGCCGTCTCGGTCACCGGAGTGAGCACGACGGCGGCCATGGCGGACGACGACGTGCTGACTCAACGGCGGCGCACCGTGGCAGCTTCTCTGGCGATGCCAACCACTCCGGTGAGCTCAACACATGTCCGCGAACATGACTAACTAAAAACCGAGCACCCTAACTCTACCTATCGTGCCAACCGCGATGGCGGCGGCTTGGCACGGTGGAGCTCGCTGGCGCACGGTGTAGTGCAATTAATGGCTCGAGTAGCTTCACCAGCTCACCACAACTTCGTTTATCTAGGCAGTTGCAGTTGGAATCGAACGGAGGGATGCTACCGGCGGTGATGGCAGTCGCGGCGGCGTGAACCGAGGAAGACGACGACGTTCCGGCATGTCTGGCTGTGCACAGTGGAAACCAGTGAGCCGATGAGCATCTACGCGTCAAGGCAAAGCAATAGAGACAAACATCAAGGTTTGAGCTGTTCGGAGCTGTGCTAACCAGGGCGAAGGTCACAGCGGCGGTCGCCTGCCGGCCGTGGAGAAGACGACGACGGCTATAGTGGTTCCAACGGCTAGGGCTCGCGTTGGTGGTTGCAAACGGTGCGCAAGAGCATTGCGAAGCTGCTAGCGAGAGACAGTAATCAATTGTTGCGGGGTAAGCGTGAATTTTGCCGTTGAGCTAGGACGGTCGACGGCGAGCAGGGAGAAGAAAAGAAGACGACGCCAGCCACTGCTTGGCTTTTATAAGGCATGGACGAGATGGAGAGGTGGCTGGCGACTTCACGAACTCGGCTAGGTGTTCGGTAGTGCGGGATCGATGGCGAGGGCACGAGAAGGCCACGGCGGCCGGTGACTGCTTGGCATGGGCGCAGGAGAAAACCAATTCCCCCCCTTTGGTCACTGTAGCAATCTCCCCCCTTCTCTGAATTTTCAAAATTACTCCAAAAATTACATTGCAACTTGAAAATTTTCCAAAATAAAACTGTTCAAAATTTTAAATACTACAACTTTGCTTTTGGAACCATTTGCAAATTCCAAATAATTTTTAAAATGAAAATTCAGATTTGAACTAGGGTTTTAGAAATCCTTTTTGCTGCTTCCATTTTTGGCAATTTAATTATTGATCAAGCAAACTTGTTATAACCCAACCATTAGCCCCACTGCAAAGTACAATGTTTGTACTTGGCTGTAGTACCAAAGTTTGGAAATTTTTATTTTCAAACTTGTTCATAATTAGCTCCCAAAACTGAATTTGAAATTCAATTTCCAACACTTGGCAATATAGCTAGAGTTAAAAATTGGATCTCCAAATTTCAAATTTGATTCTCACTTTTGATTTGCTTGACCTAGTAAACCATGTTAGGGTGGAATTAGAGGTTAGCCAAGCACTTGTCATCACAAAGTGGTTTTTAGGATTAAACATGTTGATAGCCCTAATTAACACTAAGTTGATTTAAATGATCAATATAACCATAGCATTTGAAACAAAATACAAGCATCAAATGCAACCTTGTTTAACCATTATGCAACATTATTGCTTTACTAAACATGATGCTTGATACATAATATGATGACATGGCAATGTTTATTAACGCTTAACACCTAGGGTGTTACAAAAGGTCCCTTTCCAGCCACGGGCACTGACACTAGCCGGGACTAAACCTTTACTCCCCGGTTGGTGTAACCAACCGGGAGTAAAGGTCAACCTTTAGTCCCGGTTGGTGGATCCAACCGGATTAAAGGTCCCCTGCCACAACTGCCTGTCACAATAGCCATTGGTCAGGGACCTTTAGTCCCGGTTGGACCCACCAACCGGGACTAAAGGATTCTCTACTCCCAGGCGCAGAAAATTCTGAGACTAAAGCCAATTTTGGCCTTGGATCAAAGGTTGTTTCTCTACTAGTGTTTCCAAACTTTCCTGTGTACATGCTTTGGAAATGATAAGAACAACTAAAACCACTAAGTGTGAAAGGCGTCCCTACATAATTCTAGTAGCCAACACTATTCATCCAACAAGACAATAAAATGTGGAAACATAATTGCATAAGTAAAGGGAAAGGAAGGGGTTGCTCATTCGATTTTTTTTTTTTTGTCTCAGAAAGTTGCCCTTCCCCCTACTTCACATTAGAGCACTCCGCACAATGTCTCCGTCTCCCATGGCCAGCAAAACCAACACTCCCACCTAGAGTACGTTCCATAGGAAACTGGGCGCTCTCTCTATGATGCTCATTTCATATGTGAGCTCAAACCTAGCATATACTTGTGGTGGCCCTCACACACCCTTCAGAGGCTCATGCACCAATGCCTAACCGGTTAGATGTCAACAGACACCAAGAGTAACAAGTCTAAGAATGCCTCTACACTAGCCACGCAAGCTAAAGAGGTGTGACTGCACACTAGCTACCCTCTTCTCACTTGGCACTAAGCCACTCTCAAGCACTAATAATGATAAACATCAAGCCCAAGTGCTTCTTTACTCCCTTGGAGGCTTTCTAAATGTTCCTCACTGAAATCCCACTCCAACTTCAAATGACCCAAGGTGGCTATCTATAGGCAAAAGCCCAAAATAACTGTCGCCCAGTGGTCACAGTCCAATAGATGTCGGACAGTCTAGCATCTATGGTCGCTGGACAGTCCGGCACATATTGGTGCACAGTCCGATGCCTCAAACTCCACTTCCAGAGAGCCGTTGCTCTCTAGACTCCACTACCATAGGCGCCGGATACCACCGGACAGTTTGGCGCCTCTAGCCTATCTGTTCGATGGCCTCACTCAGAAGGGGAGCCTCTTGCACCACTTCGGTGCGTTCTCCTTACCTTCCAGCACTTCTCCAAACACCTTCACTCGGTGTAGCACCTCTCAGGTCTTCTTCCTTGCACCCTCCTCCAGAGATTTCACTCACATGCATCCATACACATCTCTAACCGGTGTGACTAGAGAGAAAACACTCTCGACCCCCCTTGATAATCCAGCTTTCCTATAGACTCATCCTAGTTAACACAACACAAGCTTCCATCATACGCGATGACACTCGATTCTATTATGTCCCTAGCCTTTCGCTCTGTCCATCTTCCCATAGCCGAACATCATCTCACGCTCAATCGGGGTCCGAGATCATCCATGATAGCTCAAGAGCAAATCAATGTGAAGATATAAGAATGGTAGGTAGCCTGCAATCACAAAGATTAGCATCGAAGATCATGTTGACATCAATTTTCAAAACTCCATACCTTAGGGGGTAAAGGCAAAATCCTTACACCATGTATCATTTCTGCTGTTCTAGTGTTCGTTTATAGTGTTCTAGTGTTCGCCCATGTATGTTTTCGGGTGTTTTTTGTTACTAGTATTGAATATTGCAGTTTGTTGTATGATGCTGTTTGTCACCAGAAGGGTTGAACTCAGCTGTCGACGCTACGAAATTGTCATGTGCCATTAATGTTGGAGTAACCATTGTGTCGATGATTGTTTCAATGATTGAAAGGTAACAAGCTTTGAATTGTAGATACGGACAAATATAGAACGGGTATGGATCGCCACTAGAACAATATACCTAATCTTCCGTCACATTTTTCAAGCCACTCAATGGTATCAAAGGCTTCACAAATTAAATGACAAGTAGTAGCCATTGTATCATGTTGTCTCGTGAGTAGTGGCCCAACAAAATCCTGCTTGAATATCCATCAGCAAAGAAGATGACTAATATTTGAAACAGCTGAGTGCACAGAAAAGAAGAATCGAACACTTGTGCAACATTTTAGAAAAGAGGATCCAGTGTTGCACACGGATGTCTTGCCCGAGAGCCCGCGAATCAGTATGTTTGTTTCCCTACTTTCAATCGAGATGCTTAGCAGGAAGGCTTATTAAGAGCAGTGTAAGTATTTGTCGGCAGTGCTTATTCTATTCACAGTGTGATAGGTGGAGGTAGGAAATCAGAGCAGAGTTTATTGGGAAGTTTGTGTGTATTAGTCGCTCATAATCAAAGGGCAACATATTTCCTTACATGTTTTTCTATAGCTAATATAATGGAACTATCATGCAGGGGTAATTTGATTTTTACATGACAAAATAATAAACTTACATTCGGCTACTATTCAGGTATACTGCTAGTGTGAAAGAACCCGTACACCAGGGGGGGATCTTCCAGCGCTGGTTGTCGCCCTTGGCCCACTCCCAGAGCTTGATCTCGGTGCCGTCGTATACGCCGCCGTGGTCCTCGTCGCCGTGGAAGGCATCGAAGTTGAGGTAGATGTTGTTTACCATGCGGATGCAGCGGAAGCCGTCGCCGACGTCCCGGCTCTCCGTCCACATCACAGATTCGTCCACGTAGTCCGGGCTGTATGGCACCAGCTTCACCTGAACGGCACAAGAACAGCTAGCGTAAATTTGAGATCATGCCAGCCTAGGTCGTGTCGGATCAAGATGAGACGAGAATTCGCTTATTACAGGATAGTCCTGGCCAGCGGAGTGCTTGATGGCTTCGCTGGTTGACTTGTTCACCAGCGCAAAAGCAGGGTACCCTTCCGCGTCCCTCATCCAGTTGCCGTGCCTCATGTCCTTAATCCAGTGCTGCAGCATATGCATCAGTCAAACAGATTACTACGGTACCGAGGAAGGGGGCAAAAAAAAAGCAAGCACCAGTGGTACTCTTTCCGTTTCATGAAGACTTGATTTTTAGTGTTATCCTAATTCAAACTTAATTTTATAAAGGAAATTATTAATATCTACAATATCAAATAAGTACGCTGAAAAATATATTTTATGATGGACCTAACGATATTAAGTTCGTGTTATAAATATTGATCATCTTTTCTATAAGTGTGATCAAACTTAGGATAGTTTAGCTTAGGATAAAACTAGAAATCAAATGTTTATGGGACAGAGAGAGAAGTAAAGGTAGTAAGTAGAGTACCTGATTCTCGTCTCCTGGGTTGGTGGGAGCGAGGCAGACGGTGCCGTTGCGCACGGTGAGGCTGTAGTCCTTGCCGGCCTTGCTGAACACGCGCACGGTGTGCATGGGGACGCCCCCGATGGAGGGGTTGTCAGGCCCCGCCGCAGGCGAGTCGGCCTCGGGGCCCCATGGTAAGATCTTCCAGTACTGGCTATTGCCCCACTCCCGGAGCACGACGGTGGCGCCGTCGTGCACGCCGCCGTGGTCCATGCTGGCCATGCGGATGCAGCGGAAGCCCTGGCCAGCGTCTTTGCTCTCCGTCCATAGCACCGATGCGTCCTCCTGCTCCGGATTGAATGGCACCAGCTGCACCTAAACCCATACATACATACATATACGCGCGTTCAACACAGGCAGTCAGGCACAAATAAACCAGCCAAAATATCCTGGGCTTGAAGATTAACAGGACACTTTACGGGGTGGGACTGGCCGAGGGAGGGCTTGACGGCGAGGCCGGTGGCCCTGTTTACAAGCGCGAAAGCCGGCGTGCTCTCGTCATCCTTGATCCTGCCAGTGCTGAAGCGCATGTCCTTGTACCAGTGCTGGTGCTCGTCCCTGGGGTTGGCGGGGGCGAGCACCACGTTGCCGTCGCGGGCGGCGAGGCAGTAGTTCTCGCCGGCGCGACAGAAGATCTTGAACACCTGGTTCAGGCCCGATGCCGTCGGAGCCGGCTGGCTGTGGCGGCGCCCGCCGAACCCCGACATCCTTCTCCTCCGGTGCGACGCGGCCGAGGGGAGTGCGATGGGCTCCGGATGGGTCGGAAGTGTGGCGATGTGAGGAGAGGCGCTGCCCCGGCCACGTCTTGTAGGCAAGGCTCACTGCAGTCATCAGCAGTGAACCCACACGGCTGGACGCTTGTCTCCATCAAGCAGGGTGTGGCAATTGGAGAGCGGTAATGCCAGGTACTCTCCCTGGCAGGTGGGGCCCCCGTCTTTCTCTGGGTTGGGTCTCCTGTGATAAACATTTTTGTGAACACTGAATTCTGTTTTGGAAATTATTTGGTTTGGGAATATGGAGTGTAGGACATGCATGCACAAACGTGATCCCAAGTGTTGTCTTTTCGTATGGGCCTGTTAGGACTGATTCGTTCGTAGTGGACTTGCTTTGGTTTAGTGCCAAAGCAACTTTGTTACTGTTTCGCTTTCGTATGGGCCTGCAAAACCAACTTTGTGCTGCACTTGCGAGTTACGCATCGCGCCGCGGCGCCGATCTGATGACGGATTTGGGCGGGCACGACACGACGCACTGACAGTCTCAGACTCGCAGGCATCGCTCCTCTTGCTGCACTCGCCGATGGGGATCGGCGTACTCGCTGCCTCGCCGTAGCAGACGAGACGGGATGGGCGGAACAGCAGTCGGCCGGACGAATCCACGATCGTGGACGGCGAATGGGAATTAGGAACGTCTGAACACGTTGCTTCTCTCGCATCGTTTGCTGTACTAGGGCCCATACGGCCATACATTAGATATACCTGAGCATATACGGGCCCTGGGGTTTGGGGGCCCGCCCGCCTCGTACTGGAAGGCCCGGCCTATTGACTGTAATCTAATCTCTATAACTACGTTCAACTGTGTTGTACTCCATCCGTCCAAGAATATAGTAACTTGAAGCCTTAACGATTTGTCCAAAGATATAGTGATTTGGGGAGGTGTCCTATAAATCAAGACTATTTTTATTGGTGAGAATTAATGGATTCCTTGAGTTGAATATTGACTCCTCCAATAGATGTGTCACTTGTGTGTTACAATTAAACCATGCACATGGCTCTATGCATGGTGTTACGTAAAAGCCCCACAAAAGGTATGATTAAATAGGGGTACATACGTCTTTCGTTAGGAAGCTTATTTGGTCTTAAAATTGCTTCAAGTCACTATATTTTTAGATAGAAGGAGTAGCAAAAAAATGTTAGATTAAATGCGTGAAATAGGCCGAGCAGCCTTGTCCAAGTTGGAGCTAAAGCGCTACTACTGTAGAGTCTAAAGCGCTGGGTTAGGCCAAAATGGGTTGAATGGACCGTTAAGATATCACATGCATGGGCTTTGTCGCCTTGCCAACAAGATACCATAGTGGGATGACGACGAGTGTGCATACTTGTCCTTGCGCAAGCCTGTTAAAAGGCAACTGGCGGCGACGCCCAGCATGCGGGGATGGCCACGGCACGCCGACACCATGGAGAGAGTAGCATGCGTGTCATCCGCTGTGTGCTTGAGCTGGCTAGCGTACACAGCAACAGTCGTGGGCGTGGCGAAGACTAGGGATGAAAACACTACGGATATTTTACGATCGTAATCGAGACCGAATTCGTTTAGAGGGGTTTAGATCCGTCCGTATTTGAGTACGGATATTCAACATCCGATCGTATCCGTATCCGAATACTCAAATAGCATATTTATGATGTCGATATCCAATCGTATCCTCTGCAGCATGGCTGATACTATCCGTATTCAAATCCGAATCCGGACAGAAATATAAAAATAAATGTGGTATCAGTGATATCCGTCCGTATCCGATCCGTTTTCATCCGTGGCGAAGACGGAGGAGATCGTGCTGCCATCGTGAGTCGACGCCGGCGGCTGCGCCATCGAGGTGGCAGCGCCGTAGCATCAGGACTTATGTTGACGCCGCCGACGTGTACTAAAAACATGACCTTTCGTCCCGCACGTTAGTACCGGACATAATTTGGTCCAGTACTAAAGCTACCATCGAGTCATTTTTGTACCGGGTACAAATTTGAAAGCTCCCGGAGCTATTTTAGTACCAGGCCAAAACACCACCCGGTACTAATTGTCACCTTTTAGTACCGGCTGGCGTCTTGACCCGATACTAGCCATTTAGTACCAGGCCAAGACACCAGCCGGTACTAAAAAATGACAATTAGTACCGGGTGGTGTTTTGGCCCGATACTAAATGGGTCTCCACGGGTTACTTTAAAAGGAAATCATCTCCCATCCAGTCACATGTGATGCGTAGGTGAGATGGTAAGGGAGACGCGCGAGGCTTGAGGTTGTGGGGATCGAATCCTCGCGACCGCACATTCGCATTTACGCGGGGAAAATTCGTGTGACATGACAATGCGGCGTGTGCGGGCCTCTCGGGGATTCAGAATATTTTTTATTTTTTCTGGGTTACGCGCTTAGTACCGGGTCGGAACGGACCGCATGTTAGATCGGACAGACCGGGCACGGTATCGCATCCGGAGTAGCGGTATACTGCGGCGCCAGCCTCTGACAGAGCGGGTGGGCGCAAGACGCCAAAACTGCCCGAACGAGCGCCCAACGCCAAACCCCAAGGCCAGAAGGGTGTACGCTTACGCCCTCGTGGCGCTTCAAGGGCCTCGCGCTTGTCCTCGGCCGAGGAGGGAGGGGAGGAGGGAAGGGAGAGGGAAGCCCGCCGCTGGGCCTGGGAGGAGGCGGCGGCCGCTGTGGTGGGAGCCTCCGCGCTGGGCTCGGGGAGGGGAGGCGGGGGCGGCGGGAGCTCCGGCCGGCCGGGCTGAGGAGGGAGGCGGCCGGGCCGGGGGAGCTCCGGGCGGGGCCTGGGGGAGGAGGCGGCCGCCAGATGGGAGCTCCCGCCTAGGGAGGGGAGGAGGCGGCCGGGCGGGGAGCGGGAGTTTCCGGAAGCTCCGGGCTGCTGCCGCCGCCTAGGGAGGGCGCGAACGCCGCCGCCGCTGGCTTACCGGGCGCCACGCCGCCGCGGGCGGCGAAAAGCCGCCGCCGCGACGAAGCGCCGGCGCGGCGCTGGCGCGGGCAGCCGCCCGCCAAGCGCAGGCCGCGGCGCGGGCGAAGCGCCGCCGCCCGGCCGAGCAAAGAACGGCACGGCACGCTTGTTGCCGGCCGTGGCGGCGCCCCCTGTTGCCGGCCGAGAGAGAGAGAAAGAGAGAGAGAGAGAGAGAATGGAGAGGGAGGGAGGATGTCGGCTGATGAATGGGAGAGAGAGAGAGAGTTTTATTATTAAATAAAACTGACAAGCGGGTCCCGTAGTGGATGGAGTATGATATGGAGTATGAACGAGTGCGGGAGAAAGCACTGTAAAGGAGAGAATCTTGATGTCCAGGCTGCATAGAGTATGAAAATAGGGGACGATGAGTGCGGATAGCCTTAGTACGGGCCAGGCTGTACCGGCTGCGGCAGCGGTACTAATGCTCCTTTATCTAGCAGTCGTCCTTTGTTGCTGGGCGATTGCCGGCCGGCCCTCCCACGCGCGTCCTTCCGCTTGTAGCCTACCGTACCATGCAAACACGAGGGTGGAGCCGGTCTTGGTTGCCGGCGGCGGCGCGCGCGTTCCGGGACAGCCATTCGAACCGTGCCGCCTAGCACCAGCAGAGAGCATTTTGGCGCGAGCCGGCCATTCCTGTGTGCTTCTCTATTTTTCGGATTTCTTTTCTTTTCATGAAGGCTGTTGCCGGGTTTGGTCCAACCAATTTCTTGGAGCAGATAATCATCGTACTGAACACCAGAATGAACATTACGCGCCGTCCTATTTAATAAAGCGCTGCTGGGCTGGCCTGGGCTTCGTACGTACAAACGTGTCGAGGCTTTCCTGCGTTACGTTGGGCTCCCTCTTTACGGTGTGCATGCGGCCATGCATGACCGTCGTATTGGAAAAAGTCCACTTTACCACTCCTGAATTCTTGCGTGTGCGGCCTATAGAACGCAACTTGTTCATGCTCCGGAAGCTGATGGAACAAGACTAGGAAACAATGACCTGTGCGGCAAAAAAGGAACAAACAGGCATCTTCTGCGATCGTGGGGGCAATGATGCATCGCATGCCAGTCTAATTCCGTTGATGTGCGTGCAGTGTGCGTAGTATCATGCTGCCTAATATAATCAATGGGAATCGTTTGTATGTTGGGGTTTCATCATTCCAAGGGTTTGGTATCTTTTTTCCAACGGATGGCCTTTGGGGGTGTTTGGATCCCCAGGGGCTAAACTTTAACCCATGAGAATCCTGCAATTTAAGAGTATGAAATAAAGTCTAACTATAAAACTAATTGCAGAACTCCTGGGCTAATTCGCGAGACGAATCTAATGAGCCCGAGCCTAATTTTACCTTGATTAGCGAATGTTTACTGTAACATTACTGTAGCAGTCATGGATTAATTAGGCTCATTAGATTCGTCTCGCGAATTAGCCCCCATCTGTGAAAAAAGATTTTACAATTAGACTTTATTTAATATACTCCTAATTAATAAGATTCTTTGGGGCTAATTTAGCCCCAAAGAATCCAAACGGGGCCTAGCACATTGTGCTCTGCCGTGGCCTGCGTAGATGTGTTATAAAGAGCAGATTCGATCCCTAATGATGAGCATGCTTCGTTTCCAGTCGGATTGCCCAGGTAGGACTAGTGTACTTTCTCTTTTCCTTTTTTTTTCTTTATTTATCTTCTTTTGAAGTGAAGACCTGCGTTTGATCGAGGGAAAATGCTTCACGTACTAGTAAAGATGCCTGCCTGCAGACTGGTGGCCTAACTAGCTTTCGTACAACATGTGCCAACAATAATATGTAAATTTCATCCACTTGGCCGCGTTGGCTTACGTTAGGCTTCGCTGAATCTTTGTAAAAAACAAAGGAGGAGGTGTACCCCACCACAATGAGCACTCTATTCTTTCTAGAAAGCTAGAATTGATTCTGTGGAACAACGACGAGTGAGATAGGACTATACGAGTAATCTAGTGGATACTAAGGTGCTAAGGATGTTTTACAATTATTATTCCAGTACTACATACTTTAGCCCTATCACATCAAAGAGAATCTTGCTATTTATCATTATTAAATAAAGCCTAATTACAAAATTAATTGCAGAGCCCCTGGCTAATTCGCGAGACGAATCTAATGAGGTATATTAATCTATGATTAGCGAATGATTACTGTAGCATCACTGTAGCAAATCATGGATTAAATTGGCTTATTAGATTCGTCTCACAAATTAGCACCCATCTGTCAAAAAAGGTTTGTAAACAGTATTTATTTAATACTCCTAAATAGCAAGATTCTCTTTGATGTGATAGGGCTAAATTTTAGCCCGCGGTAGGCAAACAGGGCTTGATCTCTTTGATCTATTTTTTGTATTTTTCACCCGGGAACCGTCAAGTCTGGCCGTTGCATGTTGACTTAGGTTAATCAAATGAGGTACTTCCCTTCCTTTTTTTTTTTTTTTACTTGATGCCATTGTCCAAAACACATAAACCAATACAACTGTTTGTCTTATTCAAAATGACCAAAATAACCTTTGTCATGATATATAGAAACACATAAACCAATACAACTGTTTGTCTTATTCGAAATGACCAAAATAACCTTTATCATGATATAGAAAGAGTCTAGATTCTAGAAACTTCTAATCATACTTGTACCTATAGGATAATTTTCACGTAGGTCGTCCCACAAAGGCTGAAATTGAAAATGTACAACTTTGATGCCAAGTTTACCAAAGGAAAAAAAAGCAATAATGTATATGTCAAGTATTGAAAAATGGAGGGAAGTATTCTTTTCTACTCCCTCCATTTCAAAAAAAATAACACTCTAGATTTGTCCTAAGTCAAACTTTTGCATCCTTGACCAATAGTTTCTAGAAATCCGTAAAGTTTCACAATATAAGATTCATATTTTTCAGATTCATCATGAGAAATACTTTCATAATACTCCCTCCATTTTTCAATATTTGTCTTTTTTGACTTCAAGTATCTAGGTTTGACATCATCTTTTTTAAAAGCACATAATTTCATTATTTTGACTATATGATAATTTTAAAGTATTTCTTATGGTAAATCTAAAGATACAATTTTCAACTTGCATGTCTATATATTTTGAAAACTATTTTTGGTCAAAGTGACAAACACATAAGTCAATAGTGTCAATTATTGAAAAACGGAGGGAGTATATAATTCATATGTTGTGAAACTTTAAGGATTTCTAGAAACTATTGGTCAAAGTTACAAAGTTTGACTTAGGACAAAGTTAGAGTATCATTTTTTTTGAAATGGAGGGAGTAAAAGCCATCACATGGACGACTGTATTTGGAGAAAAGATAAGCCATTAGAGGTGCTGAACTGCTGAAATCAATGCAGATCACAAGCCGAAGCACAGGGCTAACATAAAGAAAATGAAAAGAAAAAAATAAAGAAAGCATGTGCATATATTCAATTATTACTGTCTTGAAATCGCCTCTGCCACGCTCATGTTGTTCCTCGTGGGCTGGTGGAATGTCCTTTTGTGCTCACATATGCGGCCATCTAGAGCACCCACGTGGCGGCTTTTGCCTACAGGCCGGGGTAGAACATCTCCCTGTATTCCTTGTTAAATGGCATTGGCAATCCGATCCAAGGGCTAATCAAGTATGGTATTACAAGTTATGCCAAAGACATATCCTTGATACAAGCAGTAAGTTTTTGGAGCTTGGCTAGCACTACAATTTGCAGGCCAGCTAGATTGGTTAAAAGTTTAATGACAAGCACTTCTTACAAGTATTATATATATAAAAATCAAAGTCACCTTTTTCATCAAATAAAATTTCCCAACTAAACAGATGCAAATTTACCATGCTAAAATAAATATATCTTGCTATATATACAATATGTAACTCTAAAAATATATGAAATAAGTAAAATGTTTGAATCCATGAGGAAGAGAAATAGCGAATCCTGGAAAATAAATAGCCCACAGAAATCAGGCCTACATGAAATGGCACAATTTCGACTCTCGATAGCATGGTACGCGACAAATTAGGCTCAGAATTCATACTAGTAATTCATAAAACAAAATTCCACAGAGATGCCACGAAGCTGATAAGCACAAATCTCGCGTGGATTCATAGGCTCTAGCTAGACTATAATTGTAGAACAAAGTAGCCGACTTTTATTTACATATCCCGGATTTTATACTCTGAAGTTCAAGCTCATAACAAATCGCCAGTCCCACTACTCCTGATAGTTTAACTGGCTATGGCTGGATTACGCGTTGGAAGTAGGACTGTCCAGAATATTTGAACTGACGCATGCCGATTGGTTAAAATTTTAATGACACATTAAAGCTGTGTTAAGAGTTTTAGAATAAAAAAAGAAAAATACTTTTTTTTGGCAAAATACAGTACATAGAAAATAATTACATATGTGCACGCACACCTACCCCTATGAACCATATCCCTATGAGCGCCTACATGAGACTAGGTCTAGCTGTCGATGGTACATCGTCTACCACCAAAAGAATTTGTTCATTAATATGACATACATATGTCAAACTTGAGGTCTGATCATTGCTCCTTGGTAAGCAAAAAGGTAAAATTATCTTTACTAACCAAACCATTCAAGCTATTGCTTTGTTCACCAATTAAAAAATTACTGATTCTACATAACTAAGTTCATGAGATAATTAAAGCACGGTAGAATCTCTTACATCTTATCAACCAAGTCAGTATACTATCTTGGTTGTGTTATCAGCCATTTCAGCAAATTATCTTTTGCATAGAAGATTTGGGCCGGGGCCCATGGCCAGCCCTTAAGAAACACTTGGGCCACCCAAGTTTGTGTCCTAAACACAAATTGATTAGCTTGTGCAAGCTCCATCAGATCATCACTTCAAACATACGCAAGCTCCGGCAACTTCTAGACAGTAGTTTGAAATCTTATTTATGGCCCTGTTTGGAAAGTATAATTTATGATACAAACCCATAGAATTTAGTATAAACTTGAACTAAATCCTAAAATTTTCTAGAATAATCTCTTGCTTCAAAAAAGCATTGGGACTAAACCCAAAGTAGAAGATGACTGGGAGAATGCACTAAAAGCTAATGTATCGTGTTAACACTGGATTTTGGTAAAGAGGATGACAGGTAGGCCAGTACATGACAGGCTCGCGAAAGGCAAGTATTCAGAAGCATTCGGCAAGCATCCATGCGGGTGGCTATTCCTAGCAATTCGGCAAGTGTCCATGCGGTCGGCTATCTTTGAAGGCGGTGGCTCCAATCGGGAAACAAAAGGTGGCAAGTTAAAGCCGGTTAGAAGGAAAGAATCATGATAATCAAGGACTCCAAGAAGGATTAGAGCAAGAACCGTCATATTTTCCTTAGTATTGTGTAATCGTAATCTTCTAGGAATCATGTTATGTCCAGGGTATAAATATAAGCCCTCAACCATTGTAAAAGATGTTTACAACCAAATCAATACAATCGGCCCCGTGCCAAGTTTTCGAGTCCTTTGTCGTGTCGTCGAGTTCTTCGAGAGGAGCCATCGATCCGTCGACCTCCGTAAGTTCCGACAACCTTGCTATCATGTCTAGTATCATGCGGTGGATTTAGACGTTGATGCAAGTAGTCTTGTTTGTCTCGACTGGATGGTCGTGCGGCAGGCGTCTGCTTGATAATCAAGAAGTCTTTGCTTATGCTTTGTTTATCTCGACTGGATGGCCGTGCGGCAGACGTTTGCTTGATAGCTTAGCGAAGCAAGATAGTTATCGGCTCTATTAGATTTGGCAAGGTCTGATAGATTCCTTAAGTTATCATGTGTTGCATGTTTTTAATTACTTGTAACACTCTTTTGCCCAATCTAGATTGATTAGGTTCGGCTTCTTACTTTTATAGATCTATTTGTTCTCTAACGTTTTATTCTTATATTATCATGATAAATAGATCATATGCTTACATAGCCGAGTTAGATCAATCTAGATTGTTACATGTTACGGGTTCTTACATGTTAGAAGCGTTTAAATCTTGATAGGATTGAGTGTCGATGCGGCATACAAGTTCTTGATGGGTTTGCTCGTGATAGCTTGTTTGTTCCTTCTTCATGGACCCCGAGTCGGCTGACTTGCCGAGCTTGGTTATGCTTCAACTCATGATCGACTTTCACTTGTTCAAACATGTCTTCTCATGCAAGCGTGTTCGGCAATCAATGCTTTACGTGTCTTTTATCTTTATATTAGCCGAATAAATCATAAACATGATTGGCAGACAGCTTCTATAGCTGTATGTCGCCGTAAATGGCTTCAGGGGCCGTATATATACGAACTATGCGGTCCCATCCGACATGTTCCGATTTTTATTTAACAATCTTTTTGTCCCTTGTCAGTTTTCAGGTCAAACTGACTGGCACACTTCCGGATCTTCAAACCGCCCGGTCACCAGATTGAAGCCACGCTTTTCGGCTTGCTGTGTGTGAGGTACAGTGCGTCACGTTTTGTGTCAACAGATCGACATTAGGACATTAGGAGACAAGGACTAGTCAGAAAAAAAAAAAAATCTTGTTCTATCGTGGGAGCTAGGATGTGCAGTGCACGCGTATCTAAATTTGTTGATCTCCGTGCAGTGTTTTGTTTTTATTGACGTTTAGGATAGCCCATGTTCAAAAATGAACTAAAAGAGCTAAACGTAAAAAAGAAAAAAAAAGAGAGGCAATAGCACTATAACTTTGTATCATGCTGTCTAATGGGAATCTCTTTTATGTTGTGGATACATCGTTGGACGGCTGGGTTTGGTATCTGTGCTTCAGGATATGGCTTTGGACAGCACATGGAGCTTTGCCATGGCCGACATAGATATGCTAGATCTCGTCGATGATAAAGAGTTGATCCCCTACTGAGCATGCTTCATTTATTTCCAGTCAGATTTCTTGAGTACCACTAATGGAGTATTTTATCCTTCTCTTTTTCCTTTATCTTCTTTTGAAATGAAGACCTGGCTTCGATCGAGCTTCACACTAGAAAAGATGTCTGGACCCCTCGGTGACCATAAAAAAAAATGTCTGGAGACTGACCTGCCTAACTATTCGTACGACCTATATAACACTAGAATAAAGTTGATCCACTTGGCCGCATTAGTTTTGGTGAAAATGTTGCCTAACTAATTTATTTGGGCTCACTGAATCTTTCTAGAAACAAAGAGGAGGTGCACCCCTCCAAAGGGCACTCTATTATTAGTGGCAGAACCAACTGATAAGATAAGGTGCCAAGGATATATTTTACTAGTATTATTCATGTGCTGTTGCTACTAGCCTACTAGTATTATGACGTAGAATCATGCTGTCTAATGGGAATCTCTTTTAAGCTGTGGTTGGACGGGTTAGGTATCTGTGGTTCAGGATATGGCTTTGGACAGCACATGGAGCTCGGCCATGGTCGACATAGATAAAGAGCAGATTCCCTAATGAGCATGCTTCAATTCTAGTCAGACTACTCGACTACCACTAATGGAGTACTTTTCCTTATTTTTACTTTTACTTTTTCTTTTTTTTTTTTAAGAAGAAGACCGGCCGGCCTTGATCGAGTCACGCAAAAGTGGGTGTTGTTATGCATCCACGACTGATGAAACATCGAGTGGTGGAGTTGATATGATAGAGGTAAGGTGCAAAAGGATATCTATTATTCTCATCTGGTACTACATGCGTTGAGTGCCACTTTGCTAGATTAACCATGAGATGTTCAAGTAACTTTTGGTCTCCGACGTCCTTACAGTGTAGATCGAATGTTTCAATTTTGGTCACAGGGCTTTAGGGAAGGTGGCTTCAATTAAATCTCTATAGGAGTGGTCGCTATTTGTTGTTGGGCAGTTTGATAATGTAGAAATTTGTTCTTTTTAACAAAAAAAAAAGGGATACCTTGTTCTCCGATGCAGGTTATCTAGGGCCGATATGTTCTTCGTTTGGGCCAAGAAGAAGCTCGTTTCGTTGGGCCGGAGTAACCACGTAAGGGCCATGCTGCCCATTAACCGAGCTAGTGCAGGAAGTACTAGGATGATTTTTTCTGTTAGCCATCAATCATGCGTCCCCCGGAGCTGCAACATTTTGGTCAAGGCATCTCTTTCCGTTCATCAACCAATCAATAATCACCAATTAAAATGAACTACTTCCTCTGATCTTTGAAAAAGTGCAACTCTAGATTTATTATAAGTTAAACTATTGTAAATTTGATCAAATCACCAAATAGATATACTATGAAAATGTATTTCATATAAACGTAACGATATTTATTTGGTGTTATAGACATTAATAAATTTTTTGTATAAATTTAGTTAAGCTTTTAATAGTTTGATTTAAAATAAGTCTAGAATGATATTTTTTAGATTTTAATAGTTTGATTTAAAATAAGTCTAGAATGATATTTTTTAGAGACAGATAAGGCAAATCAATGCATTATGTTTAGTGGTTGATGAGCGATGCCGACAGCCTGTCTTCGTGTAACTGGCTCGGAGCATAGTGCTTGGATAAATAAGAGCAGCTAGTGTTTCTCCTTTATTCGCATATTAAGGCCCTGTTTGGTTCCTGCAGGCTAAACTTTAGCTCAATCATTACACAAAAGAATCTTACCATTTAGGAGTATTAAATAAATACTGTTCACAAAACTTTTTTGACAGCTGGGTGCTAATTTGCGAGACGAATCTAATGAGCCTAATTAATCCATGGTTCGTTACAGTGATGCTACAGTAACCATCCGCTAATCACGGATTAATTACTATTGTTAGGTTCGTCTCGTAGTTTAGTCCAGGGGTTCTGTAATTAGTTTTGTAATTATACTTTATTTAATAGTCTCAAATGAGAGTTTAGCCCATGGACTAAAAAGGGCTAAAGTTTCCAAACATGCCTAAAGCACTCCTCCCGGTGTGAAGTGCAAAGACTTGCTCGTCGTTGTCAGATCTGTCTCTCACCTTTCCTCGATAGCATCTAGGACTATTCTATTATATGCCATCACCAATGATGTTGCCTGCCACTTGTGAAGAAGATGATTCTCCGTAGAATATGGCACTGCAGAAGGCGGGATTTTTGTGACTCATCTTTTGACGGAACATGCTGGGCGCAGTTAGGAACCCAGAAAGTTTTTAGAAATTTTGTAGAAATTTAATAGAAATCAGTTTAATTTTTGCAGGATTGAGAGAGGAATCCCACGTTCCAAAAAAAGGGTCTAAATCAATCAAAGTCTAGTGTGGAAGGTTAGGTAAGGCTATGAGTGGCCAGCTAATTCAGAAAGCAAATATGCAGAAAGTGATGTAAAGGAACGAAAGAACAACTAATTGCGTACTCAACAAGCGTGGCAAGGGAGCTATATCACATCCCGTTTAAGCTCATGGTTACTAGTAGTACGCTAGCACACTACTGCAATATACCACCTCCCTATTTAAATGTATGAGTTAAGACACTGTAAATTTTTTGTATTCAATGTCTAAGTTTGACTATTATTTTTCTCTTACAGTACCGTCATGAATATCTAACAAAAAATACGATATTATTAAAGTAATCATAAAGATAAGTGTACCTATATATTTTTTTATAAGTTCAACCTAAATATTTTTGAAACTACTAGTGATCAAAATTTTAAAAATTTGAAAATGTCATATATCTAAATACAAAAGAAGTAGTAATTTATGTACATTACTGCAGTGCTGCTGCTAGAGAGGACGGACGACCCACATACAGGTGGACCGGAGGTACACCGCCGGAGTGCTGTGGCTAGGTCGCAGCGATGCATCAGACATGACAACTAAGGGCAACTCCAGCGTATCGTCCACCAGAGATTGTTACGTATCGACACATCATCAACAGATTTTCCATTTCTCCTCCAACGTGTAATGCTTCTTTAGCAGCTCTAAATGTCTAAGGTGGGTCCCACAGCAGAGTAAAAGTTTAGCAACAACAGCTCTCCTTTCTGTCTGTATGACAGAAAAAGTAGATGAAAGAAGCAATATTTTATGTTGGCGCCCGGAACAAACTTCGGCACCCGGTGCCCATGATTTCCTGGCACCACTCCTCCGGCGAATGGCACCCCTCATCTCCCACTCTCTCTCCTCCTAGCACCCCCGAAACCTATACACGCTGCAACGGCTGCAACGTCAGCTAACTTTAGTCTACCACGTCAGCTTCTCTGTACAACTGGAAGAGGAGAGAAGAGGAAATAAACACAGTGCTACTGCTTGCACCAGCAGAGCAAAAGGGTATCGGGGGCCCACCATGGCCAATGGCAGTGAATGGGAAGGAGAGGGGCAAGTGGATGGGTTGGGGTTAAAAAATTTAGATACAGGGGTCCCATATTAACTTAGAGATTGTATCAATAGATAAACTATTGAAGATATGATCTACGATACAAACTATTAACTTATGTGTACACTCAAATAGCTAGTAAACTAACTTTATTATTAGAGCTGCTCTGAGGCTAAGCCCAATACATTGTATCATGTTGCTAAATTTATTGGTGCCACATTGGAATACGATTTTGTAGAAATATTGTCTTCAATGCATAGTACCATAGTTTTGTTTCTTATGAATTTTTAAAGCAATCAATTAGTATGTTGGTGTGTCTAGTGGACCCAAAGCTTTAGAGTTAATGTGAGGTTGTTGGATTTCGTGGCAAAGGAGATACAGCTTTCTTCTCTCTCTGTATTAATTACGTGCCATGTCATCAGAAAATCCTACATGATATCTAATTAATATGCATGATACATTGCACTGGGGATAGCCTAATGGTACTGCAGAGCAGCTGTCCCATGCATGCATTGCTTGGTGCCTACTGCTTTCACGGGGCTACCAATGTGGAGGCGGAGGACTCTACCGAGAGTGCTCCTAACGGGTTAAGGTGTTCCTGTATTTCTACATAAAAAATACCTTAAAAATATACAAAAATTATAAAAAGAACATATGTAGATAGTGGATACAATTATTTATCGTCCTGTAGAATTTGAGCTCTAGTAAAACTTGTGTAAGTAGAAAAAAAAAAAAGAAATCAAACTTTCAATAGTCACGGTTTCGAATCAGACATGAATAGATAGAACCCGCAACTGTTTAAGACAGATTTCTTTTTTTTTTTCACCATGCACAAGTTCTTAATTGAGACAAAATTTTGTATGATAATATATAATTGTATTATCTATCTATTTATAATTTTGTTAAAAATCTATATATTTTTGAGGTGATTATTTTGATGTGAAGGTACGGGAACATGCACTACTACGTAAAACGATTTTCAGCCATGGGGGTATTTTTTTTCAGAGGCGGCTGGCTTTATCAGCCGCCTCCTCTGTAGTGCCCTCCTGGCCAGCCGCCTCCGGAAAAGGATTTATAGAGGCGACTGGCTTTTCTAGCCGCCTCTGTAAATATTTTACGAGGGGCGGCTGGATCACTAGCCGCCTCTAAAAATAGAGGTCATTTTCGAGGCGGCTAAAGAACCAGCCGCCTCCATAAATCCATTTATAGAGACGGCGGTGAAGAGCCAGCCCGCCTCTGAAAATGGCCCAGATATACAAACCAGCCCCCTTCTTCCTCCTCGGGTCGTTCTTCTCTACCCGAGGAGGAAGGAAGGAAGGCCTTGGGCTACCTCCTAAAAATTGCAAATTTGAGGGGGGAGGTTTTGATTTTTATTTCTTTGGAGGAGGAGGTAGATATAGGTAAGAGCATGTCAGTCATCTCATTTTTTACATGTTTTAGTGAGGGATTAGTGTTGTATTAAGCTTTTTAGTTTCTCTCTCCTCTATGGCATTTGAGGTGAAATTGGATCAATTTGAGTTGAATCTTGCTCAAATTTATTTGGAGAACATGATTGCATGCTTGTTTAGCACCCATGTTTTCAATTTCCTATTGTAGTTTAGTTAGTTTAGCTATAGTTTAGTTAGTTCTAGATCTAGATCTAGATCTAGTCATTTTTTGATTTTTTTAAATTTTAATAGCACATGATGATAATTTTTGTATTAATCATTACATAGTAACTTATAGTGCAATGCCATTATTATTTGAATTAATTAAAAATTAAAATATCCATTGCACATGCTATTTATTAGTTGAATTAATTATTAAATCATTAATTCATTACTCCATATTGCCCTTAACTACATATAGCTGTTAGAAATAACTGTTATAATTGAATTTAGTAGTTAATTATTGACATACCAAATAATTGTTATAGTTGAATTTAGTAGTGCCTTTTTTCATAAAATTTTAATGGCACATGATGATAATTATTTAGATTAATTTTTACATATTCACTTGTAGTACAATGTTATTATTATTTGTACTAATAAAAAATAAATTCTACGTAGCATATGGTATTTATTAGTTGAATTAATTATTAAATCATTAAATCATTAATTCGCCATGACACATGATATTAAAAATTTGAATTAAATAAAAATTTCTCCATAGCACTCAACTACATATAGCTATTAGAAATAATTCTTATAGTTCAATTTAGTACTTAGTTCTCCATATGACATATTAAATCTCGCTTTTATGTCTTACAGATGGACAGCCGTGAGTGGATGTACGGTTCACTTAGGTGGATTCAAGGGTTTCGTGATGGAGTCAATGCGTTCGTATATACCGCGAAGAAAAATGCAGCGATGAAGAATGAAACAGAAATACGTTGTCCGTGTAGCGACTGCAAGAACAATCTCCTCTGGGATGACATGACTACAATCAAGGAGCACTTGATCAGGCGTGGATTTGTGAAGGATTACACCGTATAGCTCCATCACGGTGAAGGACTCGGTAATGACATATTGAACGATGGTGAGGCCAGCAGATACAGGGACGCACGTATACGTGAACTTGATCATGCAAGTGGAGGCCACGAACAGGAACCATCAGGTGGTGACAGGGATGGTGGATGGGTCCCGGAGGATGCTGATGGTGGATGCGTCCCGGAGGATGGTGATGGTGGTGCGGATGACACTGATGATGATGCTGATTATCTTGACGAATTGCTTCGGAATATTGGACCAGAGGTGTTACTCCGGAGCACGAGAGGGGAAGAAAATTTGGACAGGATGCAAAGAGCACATAGCGAGAGCGTGTACGGCAGTGAAAAAGGTTGCCCGGCTCATTGGACGACGCTGCGTTTTGTGCTTGAGCTCCTTATCCTGAAGGCCAAGTACGGATGGTCTGACTCTAGTTTCAACGATCTATTGCGTCTCATGGCGTGGTTGCTCCCGAACCCAAACTCCGTCCCCGCCAACACATACGCAGCGAAGAAGCTTATAAGTCCATTGACAATGGGGGTTAAAAAAATCCGTGCATGTGCAAACCACTGTATCCTTTACCGTGGCGATACCTTCAGGTCACCAGACAAGTGCCCACGTTGTGGCGATACCCACGCAAGGTGCAGCCGAGGATGAGGGTGATGCCGACGATGAAAGAACATCCTACGAGGATCTAGTGAATGATTTCGCAGAGGACATTGGCAGATGGAAGAGGAGAGGTGAAAGCGTAGAGAGGAGGGAGATGATCCAGATTACAATCCGGAGCAAGAGCATGATGATGAGGTAGGGAAGCCGCAACTGTTTATTCTCCTTACCTACAATTAATTAGGTCATTGCCAACACTAATTTCCGCATCATGCCTCCTAACAGGCAGAACAACAACAGCCTGCAGACTTGGTCAACGACGTGTCCGGCCTGGATCCCGACACGACAACGACCTCGACAACCACTACAGCCAAGAGGAAATGTGGGGATAGAGGTAAGAACCACTACCCCACTGGAACCTTCATCATAACAGAGGTCGACCCAGATTCGGGGGGCGCCGAGGAAGCCAAAAGAACACGTGGCCAAGTTCCGCAACGCATGCGGGTTTTTGGCTAGAGACCAGCTAGATCCCTCCGTTAAGAGCTGGCCAAAAGTGTCAGTCGGGACAAAGGCATTTCTTTGGGCCAAGGTGCAGAAGTCCTTCAAGGTCCCCAAAGGTACAGAACAGAGGGTTGAGAAGTGGGCCCTCAAGACGATTGGAGAGGGATTCCGCCGCTGGAAGAGCAACTTGAACTTGAAGTACGCGCAGCGGGGTTTAACCCCCTTCAAGGAATACAGGAAGATCACGCAGGCGCAATGGGATGCGTTTGTGGCTGAGAAGACCATGGAGGAGGCACAGGAAAGTGCCAAGAAATTTGATCTGGCGAAAAGGAACATCCATCATCATCGCCTTGGCACCGGAGGCTACGCGAGAAAGGAGGAACACTTCCGGCGACTTGAGGAAGAAGGCAAGGCCGCAGGGACATACACAATGGACGGGGTCCCAGTCCACTGCAGGAATTGGTCACTCGGCAGGAACGAGAAGTCCGTGCCGTCTCTGGACACATTCAACAAGTCCTATACAGCTGAGGCTATAAGGAAACTGGTAAAGCTAGCCGAGGACAAGAAGAAAGGGTTGTTCAAGCCTTCGAGGGAGAAGGATGAGCTCTCGATCACCCTGGGGAACAAAGAGCACATGGGCCAGTTCAAAGGAAAAGGCAAGATGGTAGTCTAGAAGGAGGGCTGGGAAGAAGACAAGGACAAGTACAAGAAGCCACATACAGATGTGGATATTAACTCCAAGGTCACGGTGCTGGTGGAGAAGATCCAGGCCGAGCGAGGCATCGCGCCTGCGCTGACGCATGCTGATCCGCTGGTCTCGCCACTGGGACAACTCCCAAGCAGCATGGGTTCCACGGTAGGGAACACTCCTGTGGACTGTATCACAGAGCCCACACCTTTCAAGTTGGTGATGCGGGTGGGGAGGGGCGTTATGGTCTTCAAGGTGGCCACAGGCATAGCACACCCTCCTGGCGACACTTTCCATTGCCAGGACATCCTGCAGGACTACACAAGGGTGGAGGTGGTGTAAGGATCTTGCCACCCCTCAGGTATGGATTTTGATGATTGATGCCAACATGATTGTTGCTACTGATAACTCTATGTTTTTAGGAAACAACTCTACACTTATTCATGGAAATCACTTGGAGTCTCTCAAAGCCAAACACGAAGAGTGTTGGGCCCATTGCTAGGTGCATTAACCCAATGCTGTGTGCATGTAGCGGCGAAGAAGATGGATGATCACGAAGGCTAAAGACACATAGAAATCGAGTGTCGTCGGGTGTGACGGACGCTCGTGTTGTGTGTGTAGCTAGGTGAGTCCATAGGAAAGGTGGGCTATAAAGGGGGTGTGACGCAATGCCTCTTGCGTGTCAGTCTAGCAAGTTGACATGTGGGAAGCACACATAGGTCATCTTGGGGAAGTGAGTGAAGGAAGGGCTTGGGAGAGAGAGTGTGATGCGTCGAAAGGTGAAGAGAAGGCTTTGAAAGAAGTGGAGAAGGCCGTCCCTTGGTGGGGGCGCCGGACAATCAGCCTTGTGGGGCCGGACCGTCCGGCCGGGGTGGCCGGATCGTCCGGTCGCCCTGGCAAGGGTTCTAGAGAACCGGGGGTTCTCTGGAAATCAAC
Organism: Chrysopogon serrulatus; assembly: GCA_015844335.1. Taxonomy (NCBI): domain Eukaryota; kingdom Viridiplantae; phylum Streptophyta; class Magnoliopsida; order Poales; family Poaceae; genus Chrysopogon; species Chrysopogon serrulatus. Next base: position 564,365 of record JADLZL010004516.1, on the reverse strand, counting down.
GGACAGTCTGGCCAGAGTGGCCGGACCGTTCGACGGTAGAGGGGCCGGACCCTCCGGCGCCTCCAGGCCAGACTGTCCGGCGGTGCCTGTTTCCAGACCATTGTGCAACGGCTCTATTTTGCCGTTTGGTTATAAATAGGGGGTTGCCCGGTTTAGGAGACAGGCTGAGTGGAGAAGAAGTGGAGATGAGTTGAGAAGCCTCCATGGGAGTCCCGAAGAGAGTAGACTAGGTGTCTAGGCTTTGGTGCCACCGAGGACGGCCATCGTGCCGTGGAGGAGAAGAGAAGGGGTGAAATTGGTGTTCTCCGGTGCCCAAAATCCTAGCTGTGTGTTAGGTACAAGAAGAGTAGGCTAGTGTGTGCTTCCGGTTTGTCACTTACTAGGTGTTCGTGAGAGTCGGCGTCGCGCTTGTTACTCTTGATGGTTGCTGCCACCTAGCCGGTTAGGCGTTGGTAGAGAGCTGATCTCGTGTGTCGTGTGGTGGCCTCTACACATCCGTAAAAGGCTGGGTGCTTTCTTTCAAAAGGCTATCTTCAGAGAGCACCCGACTCTGCATGGAGTGCACTCCTTTCTTCATGGGGGTGTTGGCTTGAAGTCACGGGAGATGAGGCTTATCCTCAACATGGATTAGGGGGAGGTGGCAACCTCTTAATACCATGGGAAAAAATTGGCACGTCTACATGGATGAGAACTCTCTACTCCCTCCCTACTTATGGAATGTTTTATGCTTCCGTACTTACATTTGAATGCATGCGTAGTTTGTGTTAGTCTTCTTTGTGCACTTCACCTAGGTTGTTTTCATACTTAGAGACTAACACACTCTAGTTTCTTTCACATCCCTAGTAGTAGTGAATTGGGATCTTTTGGAGTTTGAATCTTGGTTTAAGTTTTTGTGGATCCCGATTCACCCCCCTCTCGGTATCACGAGAGCCTTGTGCTCATTAACAGGGCTTAACTGCCTTGGGAAAGGATACCGAACAGGATGGGAAGAGTGCCCGTGTTCGATGGATCTGATTACTCATATTGGAAGGTTCGCATGCAATGCTACCTTGAGGCCATCAATCCAAAGATATGGTCTTACACTTCCATTGCTACTCCTAGGGATGGTAGACTCGATGATGAGTTTGTTCGCTTGAATGCTAAGGCCAAAAATGTTATCTTTGAGGGGATCTCTAAGGACATTTTCTCTCGTGTTGATGCATCTAGTACGACCAATGAGATTTGGGTTTCTATCCAAAACATTCATGAGGGCTCTACCGATGTGAGAGAGGAGCGTTATTACATCCTCAAGGATAAATATGAGAACTTTGTTATGCTTCCTCATGAAAGAGTTAACGACATATATTCTTGTCTTCATGTGATTGTAGAGGAGATTAACTCGCTTGCACTCAAGTATAAGGTGACCAATTGTGAAGTCATTCGGAAGATACTCAAGCTTCTACCAAGACCGGAATACAACGCTATTGTCACCGTCCTCCACCAAAACAACCTTGATGAATATCCTCTTGAAAAAGCCCTTGGCAAGATCATTGCCAATGAGGGATACTTGTTGAGTTGAGGAAATTTGGTTCCTCACTCCAAGAATCTTGCTCTTAAGGTTGTTGACAGCGCCAAGAAAATGAAGAAGAAAGAGCCCGTCGTAGAAGATGTGAGGAGGAAGAAGAACTTGATGATGAGGATCTCGTACTATTCATGAGAAAATTGATGAAGAAGTTCACATCCGGTGCACCTTCATCATACAAGAAGAACAAAGCTTGCTACAATTGTGGAGTGAGAGGACACTTTGCCGATGAGTGTCCCAAGCCAAAGAAGGAAAAGGGCAAGTACTTCCACTCTGACAATGAAGAAGATGAAGAGCCTAAACCTCGCTTCAAGAAGAAGCTATTTGGCAAGAACAAGACCAAGGCTCAAGACAAGAAGAAGAGAGGCAACCGCAAAGCCTACATGGTTGGTGAGTGGCTTACTGACGATGACTCAAGTGAAGATTCAAGTGATGAAGATGAAGTCACCGGCCTCGCCATCACCACCGAGCCACCGCTTCCACCACCGCCCATGTGCCTCGTCGCCAATGGTAAGGTTGAGGTAAGTGACAAGGATGGAAGTTCTATGGACGATAGTGATGATGAGGAAATGCCTCATATGATGACCTCCCTGCTATTGCTCGTAAGCTTTCTAAACTTGTTGACAAGAGGGATCTTCGTATACGTGAGTTAGAGGAGAAGAACAAGTTGCTTACCACTCAACTTGAGACCTCTACTACGGACTACAAGGACTTGAGGACTTCCCACGAGGCTCTACTTGAGAGCCACTCTAAGCTCAAGGTTGAATTCATAGAGTCAAGTGAGAAGTACAAGGCCTCCGAGGATACCCTAGATAGCATCAATCTCAATGTTATATCCACCATTGATGCTACTCACCAAGAACTAACCCGTGCCCATTAGCACTCTACTCTACTTGACGATTTGTTGAAGGATTATCTCAAGATCAAGGAGGAGAGAGGAGCGATTCTTGATGGATTCAACAAGCTCACAAGAGGCCGTGAAATTCAAAAGACATATCTAGCCAACAACCTTTTCAACAACCACAATCACCGTGGGCTCGGTTCTTATCTGATGAAAGTTGAAATAGTTGGCAATGATGATATGATCCCCGAATGGGTGAAACCTCTTCTCGCCGCCGACTACTATTGCGAGAGATGTTGTGTGGATGGGCATACCACTCAAGATTGTCCAAAGATTTCACTTCCTAAGTTTTTGCCTAACGCTAACCTTTTCCACGAGAATACACACTTCAAGCTATTTTGTAGGAAAGGTGTAGTCATGGCGAAAGCACTTGGACAAGGGGACCAGACTAGAAAGATTAAGAAGATTTGGGTCCCTAGAGTTGTGGTTGACCGGGAGAGGTCCACCAAACTCAAGTGGATGCCAAAGGTCAACCCGTAGACCTTGTGGCATGGTGGACTGAGAACTTCAAGGACACATTCTTGAAGTCCACCATTGGAAGAGAAGGGCGCATTGAATATCTATCTTGGAGAAGAACAAACCTCTCGGGAAGCTAAATTTTGTTTACGCATTGTTTTCTTTAATGCATGTAGTCTAGATCTCCTTTGTGGACTAGAATTGTCTTGCATTACATGCATCATGTGTAAATAACTAAAAAGAAAACACAAAAATATTAGTCAATGTCTAACAATCACAAGATATCTTTGAGCATGGGTGGCCGGCTTGAGACGGTGGCTATGGTACGTTTCAAGGCTAGGGTATGACTCATTGAGAAGAAGCTTGTGAAGGGATCAAATGTGACATTTAATAGGGTTTCCTTTATGCAATGTTTAATCTTGCTTGCATTCTCTCATGGCATGTTTGTTTTCCATGCATTGTAAGTATCTTGCCATGCATTGCATATAGGAGATCACAAAGGAGTTGTCTCATATAGGGGGAGTGCTACATCTTTTCATATGTTACCACATCCCTATGAGAGACAAAAAGGAACGTAAGCGCTTAATGCCAAATGAATATTGCTTGTCGGAGACCTAGGTTGTTCATCCTACGCGGTTCCTATGACTATGATTCATACAAACCCTTTTTGGAGTTTTCCCTCCTTTGGTTGTTTTCTTGGATGGTTCTTGATTCACAAATTTGAAAATTAAATTATACGCCTAAGGCAAATATATGTCCTTATTTGTGAAATGAGTGTTTTCAGGAATCACATTCTAGACCAAGAATGGTGTTTCTTTGGGTGTTTTAGTGAGATTCTCAGACTCTAGAATGACATCCTTATATTCCTCCAAGACAAACATGAAAATTCCTTGTATACTATACTTTGGTGAAGTCACTATTTAGTTGGACAAATTTCCATTTTTACCATGGACAGTCCAAGGTCAAAACTCCTTGTCTCCAATTATTTAATGCATATGGATCTCAGGAAAAATAGTTATTCAAGAAAAATCCAAGAGAAAAGGGAAGAAAATGGAGAAAATAGTTTTGACGGACCGACGGACAGTCACGCCAAACTGGGCGGACGGTCCGGCGGCATTGTCTGCCGCGCGCCCATCCCTGCGCATCTCTGTTTTTCGACAGACAGTGGGACTTTGCCCCGAGCGGATCGTCCGGTGGCATCCTGCGCCAGCGTGGATTAGGGTCCACAGATTAGATCGGGAACCGATCCGAACCGTCCATGTTTCATAAACCCATGCGGGCCCACTACCTCCTCCTTCCTCTCGCCGCACTTCGCGCTTTGAGTCGCCCATGTGCCGCTTCCGCCGCCCGCTTCGCCGCCCGCCTCGCCGCCTCCCGCCGCCGTCCACACTACGCCACACGCCGCCGCTGCCGCCGCCTCAACCGCAGTGCCACCCGCCTCGCCCGCCCACGTGGGCCCAGCGCCTGCCCTAGAGCCGCCGCCGCCGCCGCCGCCGCCATAAGTCGCCCGCCCGCGCCTCCGGCCAACTCTAGCGAAGCCACCACCACCCGTGGATTCCCTCGGTGAGGTGAAGCTCATGGTCCACTCGCATTGCCCTATCTCTCCTGCGATTTCAAGCCCTAAGTTTGGGGATTTCAATTTTAGGGCAAAATTCAAAATTGGAGCTTTTCCCGACGATCGAGACATCAAGTTCACCGTTCTTTCCCCCTTGGTGAACTCTTTGACATATACTGCACATTGTGTACTGGTTTCATGGATAAAAAATTCCATCTTTGCGCAAGTTTGAGTCAAATTGATCAAAATTCATCAAATTTTGAAATTCGGCCATAAAATTCATAAATTCCAGAATTATTCATGTGTTGTTTTCCATGAATTATTCACTGTTTATGGCCTGCTCTGATCAGCGACTAGGATTTCATACGTTTGTGTCTCATCTAGTCGTTGCGATTGCTTCTAAGGACTTATTAGGTGTGTCTCGATAAATACTCTGCTTATAATTCTCTCTTTAATCCTACGATGCAGCAGTTGGTCCGCTCAGTGGCAATTGAGGCAGCTTGCAGTTGACAGTGTGCGAAGATTTTGTTAGGGCCAAGCCCTAGCCTACAGTTTGTCAGCGGCAGTTGGTCTTTCAGAGTTACAGTGGCAGTTGCTCTTGGTAGTGGTTTTCTTGCAGCAGTGTTTCTTGACAGTTAAACATTATGACACGCAAGAGACAGGATCCACCTTCAGCAGCTGAGAAAGGGAAGGGCAAGGCAGTTGAGCAGCCCAAGAAGCCAAGAGACCACGACACCCCGACCCAGAGACAGAGCGAGCTCTTCGTGTTGCAGAGGTAGCAGAGCATGCTGAGGCCCAGAGAGGTGCTCTACCTCGCTCTGGAGGTGTTACTTTGAGGGAGCATACTAGACAGCGGACACACACTTCACGACAGACTCCTGCTGACGGGTCCGAGTCTGTTGAGGGATCTTTTGTGATTCCCTTAGCTGTTATGGGACCTCCTATAGACTGCTCCATAGGAGGGGTCACTGGTAGACACTGATACATCATCAGAGACAGATGAGGCACCATCGGTGGACAGAGTGCCTCACAGAGTTGTTGGTGACCGGGTTGAGTATGACCCTTCGACACACACAGGTGCTTCAGACTGCCCTTGTTTTGAGTGTGTGTTCGAGAGGAGACAGGTACAGGATCCTACCCGCTTCGTCCCACGTGAGACAGTGGGTGGGAACCTATTGAAGAAGAAGGGACCTGAAATTGCCAGCCTCAGGTTCGTAAACGAAGACAAATGGATTCTCCGTCAGAGAGAAGATGAAACTGGGAGATTCTGGACTCTACTGCACAGAGATTCTTCTTTGCCTTGAGACGCAGAGAGTTGCTCACACAGAAGTCCATCCTCATGCAGCATAGCTACATTGACATTGAGAGGTTGGTACCTCTTGGAGGAGATGAGGTCAGAGATGTGTTTCTATATCAGCCTGGCCTACGTTGTCTAATTTTCACTCCTATCAGATATGACAGAGACGTAGTGTTTGAGTTCTTGACATCTCTCTTCATAGCTTCAGATCATAGCTTCATTTGGTTTACCTTTCACGGGGAACAAATGAAGATCTTTAGGAGACAGTTGTACGATGCTTTTGGTGGGGGAAGGAATGATCTGTACAACTTCATTCCAGATACCTATAGAGATCTTCCAACACCGAGGTTTGCTCATAGAGGACAGAGGCCACCAGATGCGCGATTTGAGATTGCTGTGTCTGAGAGCAGATTCACAGCCACTAGACGTCTAGGAGAGCTGACACCTCTTGCCAGAACTCTGTGGGGGATCATTACACATACTTCCTTTGCCAGAGCTGGAGACAGAGGTTCTGTTGTTTACCCTCACCAGTGGATCTTGCTGCTCTCCTTGAGAGGAGACCTATTGACATAGTTGAGGCGTCTCTGAGTTCCTTGGAGGATAATACTAATCCCATTTGCACCTTATATCTGCTATCTTCTGAGGACACGGCCCTTTGAGGGGAGATGAGGAAGAGTCTTTTAGTTTGGTGACACCACTCTACGCTCCTCGCCCCTGGCAGGACAGAGAGCCGAGAGCTCACGGAGAGGTGACAGTTAGGGAGTAGGGAATTCTCGTGGAGGTGACACTGTTAGGACTTCTGCACCACGAGACTCCACACTTTCACCTCCCGATACCACTGAGGCAGAGTCTTCATAGCTTCCAGCCGACAGCCCAGCCGGTGTAGCTTCTGAGTCGACAGCCGGTCCAGCCTCCGGCTCTGCAGCTCCAACCTCTACAGCGGCTTCTCTAGCTTCTGAGTCATAGCTCAATGAGCTTCGAGGTCTGAGACAGGAGGTTTGAGAGGTTATACTTCTGCAGAGATGCAGAGAGGAGCAGAGGGAGAGGGAGAGAGCACGTGCAGAGGAGAGAGCTGAGGCATGACACTGTGACCTTCTTCAGTTATAGCAGTCTCTCCTTCGGTCCTTGAGTGCCTTACTTCTCACCGCACCGGGTCCGGCAGTTCCACCACTTCTAGTCACTACAGCAGCCGGATCATCGACATCTGCTTTGCTCAGACCACCACTACCAGTTCCTCCCCCTGTTCGCCTACACGGCGTGTAGACCGATTACACGGCGTGTACACGCTACTCAGTAGTCAACCGTGTTGGCCGTTTAGGCCGTTTAATCCCGTGTAATCTGTTTTTTGGCCCGTTTAATCAGACGTATAATCTGACTACTCGCTAAACGAAGGGTGACCGACTGTGTACCGTGTAGCATGTAGGCTAACAGGGGTTCCTCCACCTGTGTCTCAGGCAGCTAGCACAGTTTCAGGGGGAGGACAGTCTTCTGAGCTAGCAGTCACCGCAGCAGCAGATACAGCAGCAGCAGCAGCAGCAGCAGCTTCAGAGACAGCACTACCAGCACCTTCTGAGTCAGCAGCCCCAGCAGAGCAGGATCCACCAGCCAAGTGATCGACTGCCTGCATCAATTCTAGCCTCTTCGCATAGATTATCTTATCTTTTTGTCGATTGGTGACAAAGAGGAGAGTGATTGAGAGTTTGGGCATCACCTAGCTTTAGGGGGAGCTTGGGTGCGAGTGAGGATGCTGTGTGTATCTGGATGTTTATCTGACATGTTTTTGAGACTATGACTGTGTTTTTCATTCGATGCATTTGACAGTCACGAGTCTCTCACTTGTTTACTTTCAGCACCTATTCAGTACTTGTGTTATTCTTCAGTTCTTTCATTTGTGCTGTTCAGTACCTGTTAGCTTGTGCATGTTGTGCTTAAGTTCTTATATGCTCTGTACCTTACACCTGCTTTTAGTTTGTGCCTATGCGTAGACAAGTTTTGCTTCATGTTGCCTAGGCCCCGTTGCTTGCTTTAGCCTGACATCTTTTGATGTTGCTTAGGCTCTGGTTTAGCTTTGCTTAATCTTGCTTCGTGGTTTGCCTAGTCTTGTTGCTTGTCTTGCATAGTGCATAGTGCTGTTTGAGCAAGTGGCTTGTAGCAGCTTGTTGATTTAGCTTTGCTATCATATACCTTGTTGCTCTAGCTTGTTGTTTTGTTCTAGCTCAGTTTCTCCTTGCGCTTAAATTCTTTGTCCTTTGAGGTTCTCGATCGGGTTGTCATCAATCAACAAAAAGGGGAGATTGTAATGATCTTGCCACCCCGCAGGTATGGATTTTGATGATTGATGCCAACATGATCGTTGCTACTGATAACTCTGTGTTTTCAGGAAACAACTCTACACTTATTCATGGAAATCACTCGGAGTCTCTCGAAGCCAAACACAGAGAGCGTTGGACCCATTGCTAAGTGCATTAACCCAATGCTGTGTGCATGTAGCGGCGAAGAAGATGGCCGGTCACGAGGGCTAAGGACACATAGAAATCGAGTGTCGTCTAGTGTGACGGACGCTCATGTTGTGTGTAGCTAGGTGAGTCCATAGGAAAGCCGGGCTATAAAGGGGGGTGTGACACAATGCCTCTCACGTGTCACTCTAGCAAGTCGACGTGTCAGAAGCACACATAGGTCGTCTTGGGGAAGTGAGTGAAGGAAGGGCTTGGGAGAGAGTGTGTGATGCGCCGAAAAGCGAAGAGAAGGCTTCGGAAGAAGTAGAGAAGGCCCTCCCTTAGTGGGGGCACCGGACAGTCAGCCTTGTGGGGCCGGACCGTTCGGCGGGGGTGGCCGGATAGGCTGCCCTGGCAAGGGTTCCAGAGAACCGGGGGTTCTCTAGAAACCGACGGACAGCCTGGCCAGAGCGGCCAGACCGTCCAGCGGCTCCAGGCCGGACTGTTCGGCGGTGCCTATTTCCAGACCGTTGTGCAATGTCTATTTCTCCTTTTGGCTATAAATAGGGGGGTTGCTCGGGTTTGGGAGATGAGGCTAAGTGGAGAAGAAGTGGAGATGAGTTGAGAAGCCTCCAAGGGAGTCCTGTTGGTATTTTTTAACGTATGCAGAAAAGTCCGCAAGCGTACGGAAGTACCATCGTAGCACTTCACCCGGAAGTATTCAGGGTATCATATTTTTCACAGGGAAAGGTGTGTAGTCTACGAGCTAGTTCGTCCAAGGACAACACAAGGATAGAGTTCGTATAGGTTAAGGTGGATTCCTATGATACTAAGGCCTATGGATAGATAAGCTCTACTTCTACTCGCTTACTTCGGGCACCGGAGCACACCTAGTTTGCTAGACAATGTCGGCCTATAGCTCTACGCCACACCCAAATGTGGGGAAGTGCAAGGGACGGATAGGGCTGTCACCACCTGCCGCCTACCCCTCACCCGTGCGAGTGCGAGGCAAACGAAGGTAACCTCTAGCCTAGATACCACGTCTATGCTATCGATTACTGCTCTAGCTTGACATCAGGGTTATCCCGTCTTTATCAGGGGCCCTTTACTAGAGCGTTCGCTACAAGAATGGATGACGAACCCACAAGCTAGTAAGAGTAGCACTTAACTATTCAAAAGACAAAATATCATAAGAAACACAAACACTCACTTAGCGGATATCCGATGAAGTATAAGTGCTCGTTGAGGTACAAGCTTTGGGGAGACACCGACACTGAAACATCCTCGATTTTCCATGAAGGGAAAATCCACAGAATGAATTATAATGTGACAAAACCAAAGAATGATTCCATCATATTATCATATATCAGTAGATATCACAGTCATACATCATGGAATTACAACTTTATATGACACAACATTATCTGAGATCACACCTATTACAGAGTAATTCTAGCGGAAGTATATCTAATCGTTATCAGAGTTGTTGGAAACAAGTCGTCGAGTGAAGGCTCCTCCTTCACGGGCATCATCAGAGTAGTGTTAGCGGCGTAGATTCCATCTTCTGAACCAAACTTGAGCGCAGGCACGAGACCTCCTAATCCATCACTATTCGACATCTCTGAGAAGCAGTAAATCTGCACACCGCCAGATGTGTGCAGGCCATGGTCAGCACCGATGAGCTTTAGTGGAAAAGATAAAACAAGGGATCTGGCGATCCTAGTATTTGGCCGTGGTTTGCATCCTTAGCGCATGCGTAATAATAACAAGTAGTAATCAATATAATATAAGTTCATCAAGTTTTAACACATTCCCAACCACACACATCCACACATCCATCCATCCATCCATCCCAATCCATCACCATCTCACCACCATCACACCACATCTCACACTCGGGTCGGCAGGCCAACTCCCTCTCGGCCTGTCTCAATGGTCCGCAGCCCCCCAAAGCTCACAACCGGCATACCACATACCCAAGGGGGAGAAAAGAAGACTCATCTCTTATCTAGTGAAGCAGGTCCCCAGGAAAGGTCCATAGCCGACGAGTCAGCATATGTATCGATCGATCAACCATAACACTCTGCAGAGGTTTGCATGCCCACAAGATTAGCCATCCTCGGAGCTCTAGAATCTCCTAGGCAGAATTCCGGCTGCTTGCTAGCCTAGAACGATGCCACCCTACCTCTCAGCCCTGGAACACCCCAAGTATAGTCCGGAATGGCTGATCTTTGGAGACACAGCGTGACATCCCGAATGTCACAAAGAACCGTGTTGTCTCGAAAGGGTGTGAGTCCCTCATGCCCGCACCTCCCTACACACTTTCGCCCAATAGTAGTGGCATCGCTCTACCAAGTAGTCCAGCCGTCTCTCATTCCCATAAGAGAGCGAGTGGTATGCAAGGATTCCCGGTGGGTCTGAGTACTAGTAAGTCCTTAGGGTTTGACCAAGCCAGGGTGTCTTTATCCGGTTTACCATTTTACGTGCCACCACAGCACCTCGATCCCGGGTTCCACCCCTCAGAGGCTCACACCCGAGATCCCCCGACTCCATTACCCGCCATAGGTATCGCTTATCCGGATGCCCAGGTAGCATCGTATGGCAAGACTCGCTCTCGGCTCGTCGTATACTCCAGCTCGGTCGACACAACCCTCACTCTCCACACACCCAAGACACACGCAGCACGCTCCCAATCCACCAAGTTCGGCATCCCAAGCCAAACCATACCCGGGGTTCACCACCAAAGATCACATCACGTATACAATGCGAGTGGAGTTAAAGTAAGTATGGTGATATAAATGCAAGCAAGCAAACAGGTAGATATAAGTAAGTGAGCGTGAGCGCAAAGCTGGGTGACATGGTAGAGGGGTTGCCATCAAGTATAATAAAGGCTTAGGCAATAGCATGCATTCAGATACTAGCAAAGGAATAAATATAAAGTGCTAGCAGTTCTAAATATTATGCAATGTCTAATAGGATTCTCTAAAAGAGGGTGCTGCCATGACACCTGCGATGTCATGGAAGTAGTGGTACAATTCTCCATCCGTTGTGGTAGTCAGTTAATGAGGATTCCTCAGGTCCTTTCGTCGTCCACGTTCTCTTCCTCCAGTGGGTCTTGGTCCGAGCATTGTTGTACTCGAAGTAGATACTCCGCGAAGCGACACACAAGGCAAGAGAAAATCCAATACTCGGAAAAGACGACAAGGCGCAGGAAGATCCATTAACACCAAAGATATTAAGAGGTGCACAACTTAGCCCTCTCGGCGGATGTCCGAATCCTCGGGCCAAAGAGACAAGAGTGGTGGTATGCTACGCATAAGCTGAGCGGCCAAGCCAATATGGCTTTAAATATAAATGGTTTAAGCCGAAACTTATCCTTAGCATACACCATGGCTCACATTCTTTCGATCCGGGCGTCACGGGGTTGACGGGAATCGGAAGACGGGCTCAGCAAAAATAGAAGAGAAGAACGACAGGGTTCGGCCCTTGTAGCCTTTTCCCGATAAGTCACAATTGGACTAAGAAGTAAATAGAATCTGACAATACTATTGTGACTTGGCACTATTGTACTTCGACTGTCCCGCCATCGTATCTAGCGGTAGTAGAAGTGGTCGGTGCAAAACAGAGCAATAGCTACGGTCTTCTCGATACACACGACACAGTCACATCGGGAGCCGAGAAGTGAAAAGTTAGCTAGGCACATCTATGTCACGTTCCCGGTCACATCTCCAGTGAAGATGGTTTTACTCGGTCGATCGGGTCGACTCTCACGGTCCAGGGCATGACATCGACTATAGCTTAGCTAACTAAAAAGGGACAGTCCGATCTTTGATCCAATCACCATGAACAAGACGGAATCGAATAGAGCGGAATATCGGGGAAAAGAAAGGCAAGTTCGATCAACGAGCAGTGGTCTACTTCCAATGCATATGCCACGGTAACAGACGAGGCATCAGAAGAAAGCAACATTATAAAGATCACAAGTGCGCAAACCACCCATAGGGTACCCGACCTAGGTGCACTGGCACTAAGGCATCTCTTGGATTCGTAGCGGTGCGGTTGTCACCGCGAGAATCAAAGAAACACAACGGTCATGTAGGGTACAAGCATACAAGGGTTTGTGCACGAAAAGCGAATTAAAGGCAAACAAAGAAGTATAGCTCCATAGTCATGGCGAGGCGAGCTCGCGACCACAAGCTATACTAGCGAGGGCTCGAGTTACACTCGGCATTACAGCCATGGCGAGACGAATCCCGCGATCGCAATATCCGGGTGAGATACGATTCCCTTAGTCGGCTCGAAGGCACGGTCCCAGATAAACACACGACATCCAACTGTAAGAACCAATAGCATGACAACAAGACAACAACTCGAAAAGACTGGAGTAGCACAATTCCATAGCATTATGTTGGATGGGTCCTGTATTACAAAGATACATATACAACGGGGTCATCAGGAGTGGGTACAACAGTATCGTCATGTACATGGAAATATAAAAGGAGATAGAGAGGGTCCAAGGGGTCACGACTTGCAATGGACAAGGTCACAGGGACTCTCGACGGCCCATCCTCGCATCTCGAGGTGACCGGAGCGGTGGTGACTCGGAGCAACAGGGTCAGGGTTTCACAGATCCACTAAAGTAACCGAAGGGGACATTTCTGCAGTCCAAGATGAGTAGCACCATACTACGTGGTCCAAGCTACGACTAAGTATCCAGAGTTCCGGGGCTCACATCAGGGTCATGGGCTGCATGTCCTCCCCGGCGTCTCAGACGCCGTGGATCCATTGGGCTATGGTCGGTCACGTGCGTGTGTGTGTGCTAGTGCGTCCGTTTGGCAATGGCACGAAGGCCGGTCACGGCGTTTCGGGTGCTCACCGGCGGTGGAGTCGTTCGGCGAGGCGCGACGGAGTCGCGGTGGTAGCTCGAGGTCGCGGCCGGGGAACGTCGAGGGTCCGACGGGCTTCACGGAGGTGCGTCGGGGTGCCGTGGAGGTCCTGGCCAGGGGTAGCCACTCGTAGCCACCCCTGGCCAGCTGTAGCCAACTCTGGCCAGCTCTGGCCGGCTGTGGCTGGCCGTAGCCAGCTGTTGGCTGCCAGGGGCTGGCCGGCCGTGGCTGTAGGTGGCCTATGGCTGGCTGGAGTGGCCAGGAACGTCAGGGTGTGGGCTGCAGCTTCCTGCAAGATATAGGACATGGCACGAAGGCCAGTCTCAGATAGAAGCATCCACAGGAACACCGCAGGAACGAAGGACCGGTTCTTGGGCTTGGTGGCTCACCAGCAGAGGAAGAGGGGGTCTGGTACAGGGTAGATAGCTGGCGGTGTGGTGGTCCAGCACGGCGGGGACACGGTCGTGGGCACGTTGGTGGACGTGCTGCTGCAGAACGGGCGGAGAACGTTGCTGCAGGGGCGCGGTCACCGGCTCGACGTCGTTGTCGTCGTTGGCTGCAGGTGTGGCTCCGGTCGGTGGCGTGCGTGCTGCTGCTTGGCAGTGCAGAGGAGGTGGCCAAGGTGCTCGGCGCAGTGGAGGGCAGTGCCATGGCGCGGCGAGGAGGAGACGTCGGTGCTTGGCGGACGGGCGGCGTCGGCGACGCGGCCGCGTGACGTCGTGTGTGGCGGCGTTAAGCAGACGGCAAATCGTCCCCGGCGTGGTCACCATAGCGGCGTTCTGCGTGGCGTAGGTGATGGCGCGGGCGGCGTTGACACGAAACGTGACTCTCCGTGCCTCACACACAGCAAGCCCGAAAAGCGTGGCTTCAATCGGACGCGCCGCACGGCTTGGAGATCCGGAAGGCGTGCCAGTCAGTTTGACCTGAAAACCGACAAGGGACAAAGGATTGTTAAATATAAAATCGAACGTGTTAGGATGAGACCGCATAGTTCCGTATATACGGCCCCCCTCAGCCACTTACGGACGACATACGGCTATAGAAGCCATGCGCCAATTATGCATATGATTCATTTGGCTAATATGAAGACAAAACACGTAAAGCATTGATTGCCGAGTACGCATGCATGAGAAGACATGTTTGAACAAGTGAAAATTAACTACAAGTTGAAGCATAACCAAGCTCGGCAATTCAGCCGACTCGGGTCCATGAAGAAGGAACTAACAAACTATCACGAGTAAATCCATCAAGAACTTGCATCCGCCGCACGACACTCCGTCCTATCAAGATCTAAACGTTTCTAACGTGCAAGAACCCGCAACATGTAACAATCTAGATTGATCTAATTCGGCCACTTGAGCATATGATCTATTTATCATGATAATAAAAGAATAAGAATGTTAAAGAGCGAATAGATCTATAAAAGTGTAGAGCCGAAACTAATCAATCTAGATTGGGCAAAAAAGTGTTACAAATAATTAAAAGCATTAAACACATGCAACACGTGGTAACTTAATGGATCTACTAGATCTTGCCAAATCTAATAGAGCCGATAACTAATCCTTGCTTCGCTAAGCTATCAAGCGGGCCTTTTGCCGCCGCGGCCAGCTAGTCGAGATAAACAAAGCATAAACAAAGACTCGATAACTATCTTGCCTCGCTAAGCTATCAAGCGGGCGCCTTTGCCGCACGGCCATCTAGTCGAGATAAACAAAGCATAAGCAAAGACTTCCTGATCATCAAGCAGACGCCTGCCGCACGGCCATCCAGTCGAGACGAACAAGACTACTTGCATCAACATCTAAATCCACCGCATGATACTAGACATGATAGCAAGGTTGCGGAACTTACGGAGGTCGACGGATCGATGACTCCTCTCGAAGAACTTCGACGACACGACAAAAAGGGACTCGAAACTTGGCACGGGGCCGTTTGTGTTGATTTGATTGTGAATATCCTTTACAATGGTCGAGGGTTTATATTTATACCCCGACATAACATGAATCTTAAGAGGTTACGATTTACATA
Organism: Chrysopogon serrulatus; assembly: GCA_015844335.1. Lineage (NCBI taxonomy): Eukaryota > Viridiplantae > Streptophyta > Magnoliopsida > Poales > Poaceae > Chrysopogon > Chrysopogon serrulatus. The sequence continues at coordinate 549,246 of JADLZL010004516.1, read as the reverse complement.
ACATATTAAAAGTAACTCAAAAGTATGGCGACTCTCTTGCCATAGTCTTCTTCGAGTCCTTGATCATCACGCTCTTCTCCTTCTATTCGGCTTCCTCGCTTGCCACCTTTTGCTTCCCGAATGAAGCCACAACCTTCAAAGATAGCCGACCGCATGAATGCTTGCCGAATCGCCTAGAGTTAGCCGACCGCGTGGATGCTTACCGAACTGCCCAGAGCTAGCCGAATGGATACTTGCCGAATGCTCCTGAATACTTGCGAGTCCGCCATGTACTGGCCCACTTGTCATCTTCTCGGCCTTTACCAAAATCCAGTGTTAACACATGCCCCCTCAATTTCGGGATAAAAGTGATTTTATTCGAAATTGACCACAAACTCGTTCCTCGTTTAGGTCAACACTTGCTCACACTCGCCGCCGCCCGAAACCCGAGTCCTTTGATCCTAGATTCAAACCCACTTCAAGCTTTCAATGGCGACCCAGATGGAGTTCCGGAGGTAATTCTTAATTTTTCTCATGTATTCGGCAAGTTTCAAATCGACCCGTCGTTTTCCTTCGACTCATTTTCCCCCCCTGTTGTAATTGTTCTCTGAAGGAATACAAGGACGAGATTTTGATTCCCTATGCAAAGAAATCCCGATTCTTATTTCCCTGGGTCCAATGGGAGACCCCGACTCGATTGAGTTCGTAGAGAAGGAGACCATGAGGATTCCTTTCAAATCCGGAATGACGCCGCCGAATCAGTGGCCAAACACCTTCAAAACTTGGCCTTTTCCTCCAATTACCGGATGGCGAAAGTGGTATCGGAGGATGCTGGACAAGAGCAGCAGTCACTGGGATTCTCAAGACATCCAGCATTGCTTGGAACTATCACTGTCAGAGACACCCCGGAATGACTCCCTCCTGATAGCAGCAGCTCACTTTTGGTCTGATGCCACTAACGCCTTTATCTTTGGCCATGGTCCAATGTCATTTACTCTGGCTGATATCTTCATGATGACCGGCCTCAACGTGACGGAGCCAGTGTACCCCTCTAAATATAAGAATAGCAGTAACCAGAAGGCAGTCAAATCAGGAAGTGGATGGACAAAATACATCCAAACTTACATGTCATCTGGTGCTGTGGGTGACAAAGAATATAAGGCTTTCATGAACATGTGGCTGTGCAGATTCATCTTCTGTGGTAAATCTAATGAGCCAACTCTGAATCATATGGTGATGGCTGAAGACCTGGCTGCGCAGCATTTTAGTCCCCTTTGGGCAAATATCTTTTTTGGGGGTCGTCTATCATATGATGCGCCGATCACCGTCCGAATCTTGCAGACCATGGAGAAATCCACTGTGTAAATGGTCCTTGGTGGTTCGTCCAAATGTGGCTGCAGTTGTATATGCACCAGGTAGTTTCTGTGGACCTTTATGACTTAGGCTTCCCTTCAGTTAATAGTGCTGAAGATGATTCGGCAAAAGAGAAAGCTTGTCGACATATATGGGGAAGCAAAGATCTACCATTGTCATTAACATGGATATAGGCCATCTGTTCAAGCCGTTCTTCAAAGGCTTTGACAATGTGATTTGGCTCCCCTATATAGAGAGAATGAAAATCTGACTTTGCCTTGCAAGTTTAGCTATGAGACTAGCTGCTCGAGATAAAGTGTCCACAGATATCTTTAATTCTTTCATCAAGCCCTGTGTTCTGCCAGCAGAATTTCATCATGGGAGGATGCTGTGCCCTACTTACGAATTCTACAACCCAAACATGGTGGCTAGGCAATTAGGGTGTGGACAGTTGCCTCCAAGGCTATACCTCTCAAAAACTATAAGGCTCGGGGGAGAAAATAGGGGATGAAATAGAAGCCAAGAAAATTTTTGAACTTGGATGGGAGCTGCCATCATTTATGCCTTCTCCTCTAGGATTAATAGATCCGGCCCATCCTCTGCTTGCTTCCTGGTGGCGGGGAGTGGCGTGCCCATATCTTCAATATACCAGTGCACCCTCTATGCCAGGATCTACAAGCTCAATTTGCCTCTGATAGTGAGGTAATTTCCTTGTACTCATTTTCTCATTATTGGATTCATCCCTGATTTTAACACTTTGTCATTCACAGGATATTGAGCCTACTCCTCCTTCTCGAGCGATTCAGTATTACCAAGCTGGGCCTATTCCTGCTTTGGGATATAATGCCCCTACTTTGGCAGCTTTCATGAAAACCCCAACAGTTTTGGGTTCAGTACCTTTAAAAGGTGAAGGCAAGAGGAAGGCCACTACCGAATCAAGCAAGGATGTTGCTGTGCCTAGAAGAACAAGATCCAAGAAATCTAAACTGTCTCCCAAGGTATATCCTTACCAGTCTCATTTGGGCGATAATTTTGTACTCACTTCCTCTGCCTGCAGCCACAGGTTAAGCTTTCAAGATCGGCCAATGCTTCAACAACCATTGAGATCCCCCTCAGGCCTCTGCTGGAGATGCAGAAATCCAAGAAACCACTGGCCATACCGGTATTATTATCCCGTTGATCGTTTCCCTTCTTTGTACTAGATGCACCGATTAGTTCTCATATTACGCTACTTTTTTAGAAATGCAGACCAATTCTTGGACAGGACAAAGCGAAAGAATCCTCCCCTCGTGCCTCTGTTGACAGTGCAGAACTTCATGGAGCTATTAACCATATTGGTAATAATTTTCTTCACATATCCTTCTTTTTTTTCTTTTGCCAAACTTACCCATTGCTCTCTGCATTTCGTTACTCACTTTCAGATAATATTTTGGATGAGATAGCAGAAGAATCTTCCCCTCACTAGGCCTCTAGCTCAAGCCAGAGTAGGATTCAACCTGAAGAAGACTCTATTCAAAAGGTAATACTTCAACTCATTGGATTCTTTAACAATTTTGACCAATCGGCTAATGATTTTTTCTTCCTTTAAGGATGAGGCCAAGCCGACTGTCAGCTACTCTTTCACAGTTGAAGAGTACATCAATGAGGGAGGTGAAGAAGCTACATCTCAACAGAGGTTATCAGCAGAGAACCAGGCTCGGTTAAAGGAAATATCCCTTTTACTGGCCAAAGATATAAATGCTCTCGCTCAAGATGCAAACCCGGATAAGAGAACTTGTTGAGCTCATCGACCAAGACATCCCTCCAACTCTCAAGGTCCCTCTAGAATCTGCAACTCATCTTGATGATCATCTTGGCAAGGTCGGGAGAGCAAACAAAACATAGCCTCTAGAGCCGCTCTCTACGAATGATAATCGACGAAAAAAGCACCAAGTCAAAGAGCTGCACTCCCGCATCCAGCTACTAAACGCCTTTGGTAACCCCGAACCGAACTGGAAGCCATGGAGGAGGAAAAGGCCAGGCCGAAGCTCAACCGACTCAACTGAATGTGAGAATCCAGTCTCACAAAGATAAAATTGCCACCTTGCCGAACTCCATAGATATAGCCAAAACAAAGATAGCATCTGTCATCAAGGAGCATCAGCAGATCAAAACCAAGCTTACCAGAATCCAAAGCTCTGAGGAAGATGACAAGAAGGTGCTAGAAGAAGTCAGCCAAATTAGGAATGATGCCATAGACGCAATCAAACTGTTCTTAAATGAGTAAAACATTCGGCTTGTAATATACTCGGATTCTCGAACAATTATACTCCTTGTCATGTTTCGGTCTTTTTCATTTTGCCCCGACTAGTGACATAGCCGAATGTTTTAAGCTTCCCGATTGGAAAAATAACCGACCGCTTCAGGGCTCCCCGATTAGAATGATAACCAACCGCCTCGGGCTTCCCGATTAGAAAGATAGCCGATTCCTTTGAACCGTTGTTTTTGATTTAGCCGATCTTGGCCCAAATCCGATAACGGCCCAAAAAAGGAGTAAACCCTATTTCGTCGCTTGAGATACTCCGAGGCATATGCCACGATCTCCACTCCGGTTTATAAATAAAGCCCTTCATCGGCATTCACTGTTACCTCCGACTAGCATTCTCATCGCCGTCCCTTCATCTCTCTGCCTCATCCAACCCTAAGAAGATCAAGCGTCAATGGCGAGCGGCGGCGATGATCGTGGCAAGCGTCCCCGCCGAGAGAGAGGGCGGAGGGAAGTCGAGCTCCGCGCCGTCGGCGCCACGGGTGAGAATCAATCGGTGGTTTCTTTTGCGGTTTATGCTTTATGTTCATCTCCCCTAACCTTGGTTTTCTTCATCCGCTTAGGGGGCGAGGGTCATCATTAACCAGCCTCACCTCCTTCCTCCGATGGTGGTGACTCAACCGGAACCTCGCACCCGGCCGGTCCCCTCTCTCCGGCTCCTCGAGTTCGTCGAGCTCTTCCGAGTCCGACAACTCATACAACGCCAACCCTTGGGGGTCCGGCGGAATCGAGGGTGAGGACCCTTTGTACATTCACGAGGAGGCGCTCCGCCCGCAAGGAAAGGGATGAAGCCCGGACCGAGCTGGGCGACGTCTCCAAGCAGTTCGGCATTGCGCAAGCCGAATGGGAGGATCAGCGCAAGCAGCTCTGCGACGCCATCACTGGTTCGGTATCCTCACATAGATTTCTTTTCTCTCAATCCTCTTCGTGTGCTGACTTGCTTTTCTTGTTCAGCACTATCTGCAGAGAATGAGCGTCTGAAGGCGGCGGGCGAATGGGTGGCCGACAAGGGGAACGCCGAGGGGAGACTATCGAGGCTCGCCTGGATGCTGTGGACGGCCGCGTTGATCAGGCCGTCATCCAAGGTGTGCACCTTGGCGCATCTCTTGGCCTGGCAGCGATGTCTTCCTGGACCGGCGAAGACTATTCTGTCCAAGCCGTGGGCTTTGCTGGCGGCCCTCCTCATGAGATTGAGGACGTCAATGAGCGCCTGGAGCAGTATGAAGATCATGCTACTGCCCTCGCTGAGTCCACCAATCCTCAGTCCGTCCTGAATAAGTTGTTCTAGGAGTAGTTTGTAATTAGGGATTGAACGTAAATAATCAAATTACTTTTTGAAGATGCGTTTTTTCTTGTGTTGGATGCCGAATAGTTGTCTTCAGCATTTTCCTGAATAAAAATAACTCTGAAACGATGTTTCCCGAATGTAATGACGTCATTTTAGCCGAGTAGATCTTAACCTTGCGTAGTAATCGACTTGACGTGTCATCCAGTATTGCCACTCAGCGCTTCACTTTTCTCTTTTCCCGATAAACCAACCGGTCAAAATGCTGAAGTCAATTTCGAGCCACTCGGCTAAACATAGATATTTTTGTACTAGAGGCGATATGAACCATATCGGCTATTTTGGTTTCACAATTTTGTGCTAAAGGCGATGTTTCCTCCATCGGCTGTTTGGTTTCAGATTCTTTCTATGAACCAACCTCAACACTAGGGTAGTATTTTTAAGATATCTTCCATTGATAGCTCTGGCGAATTCTTCTCCAAACAAAGTCTTCAAAATATATGCATTGCCTGGCACACATCTTTCTACCCGAAAGGATCCTTCCCAATTCGGAGACCATTTGCCGAATGCTCTGTCTTTTGATCCAATCGGCAGTATAGTCTTCCAAACCAGATCACCTTCTGTGAATTGCTTTATCTTGACTCTCTTATTGTAGTATTTGGCAACACGTACTTTGTTTTTCTCAATGTTTTCCAGTGCCTTGAGACGAATCAGATGCAAATCCTCCAGTTCATCTATCATCAAATTTGTATAATCTCCTTTTTCCAAATCCTTTTGTAACATAACTCGTCTTGAACCCGTTTGCAACTCCCAAGGTAACACAGCATGATGCCCATAAACCAACTCATAGGGAGATGTTTGAGTCGACCCGTGACAAGCCATTCGGTAAGCCCACAATGCTTCATTAAGAACCAAATGCCATCTTTTTGGCTTCTCATCAATCTTCTTTTGAATGATCTTAATCATAATCTTATTTGATGCTTCTGCTTGACCATTGGCTTGTGCATAATAAGGAGAAGAATTATACAACTTAATTCCCATGTCTTCAGCAAAGTCACAAAACTCCGAAGAAGTAAACTGAGTCCCTTGATCAGTCGTTATAGTTTGAGGAATTCCAAACCTATAAATTATATGCTCTTTAACGAAACTGATCATATTTTCTGACGTGACTCTCTTCAACGGAATAGCTTCGAAAATAATCCGTGGCCAAGAGCACAAACTTATGTCCTTTGCTAGAAGGAGGATGAATTTGACCAATTAAATCTATGCCCCATCCTCTAAATGGCCAAGGTTTGATTATTGGGTTCATAGCAGATGCTGGAGCCTTTTGAATATTGCCGAACTTTTGACAATCGTGACATCCCTTATAATATTCAAAGCAATCCTCCAAAGATGGTTGGCCAAAAATAACCAGTTTCTCCGAATTATCCACTTCATTTGGTAAGTCGACTGATGTGCACCGCATAATCCTTCATGCACCTCATACATCACCTTTCTAGCCTCTTCTTGACTCAAACATTTAAGCAATACTCCATCTATAGACTTGTAGTATAAGTGATCATCGAGAAAGTACGAATTTGAGGGCTTTATACCTGAGTTTTTCGAAACTCTCTGTGATGGATTTCTTAGATATTCGATGATTTCGCATCTCCAATCATCAACCACTTGCTCAAAGATTCGAAACATCTTCATCTATAGTGAGGACCTCTTGATTTTCACGATATCCGTAAGCGGCTTGAGCCAACCTATTTGCTTCTTCATTATGCCCCTAGGGATATGATGCAAGGTTACTACCCGAAAGCTTTTCAAAAGTTCCCGGCATTCTTCATAATATTCTCTCAACACATCACTCTTGCATTCATATTGGCCGTTAATTGGTTAATTACTAGCTCAGAATCCCCAAAGATCTCAACAAAGAACGGCTTTCACTTCTATAAGAAGCCGAAGCCCCTCTAAGCAATGCTTCATACTCCGCTTGATTGTTTGTAACATAAAATTCAATGGGAATAGCATACTCAAAAGTTGCTCCCTGTGGGAGAAATTAAGAGAATACCAGCACCACCACCTTTGCAACAGGATGAACCATCGAAGAATAAAGCCCAGGGCACAATGCTGATCATCTCAATAGAAAGATCACGATGTTGTGTAATAAAATCGGCAATAATTTGACCCTTTACTGCTTTTGCCGATTCATATCTTAAATCAAACTCCGATAAAGCAAAAATCCACTTGCCAATCCTTCCATTTAAAATTGGCATTGATAGCATATGCTTTATTACATCAAAACTAGAAACTACCACACATTCGGCATTTAACGTAGTGCCAAAATTTGGTACATGAGTAATACACACACAAGCACGGTTTCTCCGTAGCCGAATATCTTGTTTCGGATCCAATAGTTTTCGGCTAAGGTAAGCTATTACTCTCTCCTTTCCTTCAAACTCTTGCATGAGGGCCGACCCTATTGTTAGACTATCGGCCGCCACGCATAATTTGAAAGGCTTGTCAAGTTGTGGAGGTGCCAAAGACTGGTGGTGCCTTCATATATTCTTTTGATTTCATCAAAAGCCTCTTGTTGTACGTCACCCCATACAAACTTTTGATCTTTCTTGAGCTTCAGAAGTGGAGAGAAAGGCAAGACTCTTTCTGATAGATTGGATATAAACCTTCTTACAAAATTAATTTTGCCAAGCAAAGGATCAGAACTCCGTGAGATTAGTTGGAGGGACAACCTTGTCTATTGCTTCCATGCTCTTTTTTCCAACTTCAATCCCTCCTTTATGGACAAGAAATCCTAGAAACTCACCAAATTGATACTCTGAAAAGCACATTTATTTGGATTCATTTTCAAACCATGTTTTCTAGTGCATTCCGAGTCTTCTTCAAATCGGCTAAATGCTCTTCATGGTTTCTAGACTTGACCACCACGTCATCAATATAAATCTCCACAACCTTGCCGATCAACTCATGAAAGATGTAATTCATAGCTCTTTGATAAGTTGCACCGGCATTCTTTAACCCGAATGTCATGACGATCCATTCAAACAAACCAATATGACCAGGGCATCCGAAGGCTGTCTTTGAAATATCTTCTATTGCCATGAAAATCTGGTTATAACCAAAGATTCCCGTCCATAAAACTAATAATTTCATACCCACCGCCCGCATCTACCAAAAAGTCGGCAATCGGCATTGGGTATCCATCCATCGGAGTAGCTTTATTAAGGTTTCTGAAATCTATGCATACCCTCATCTTTCCATTCTTCTTGTATACAGGAACTATATTTGAAATCCATTCTGCATACCTGCATGGCCGAATGAAATTTGCTTCCAACAATCTTTCGATCTCTTTCTTCACATCGGCCAACACCTCCTCTTTATAGATCCTTCGTGGAGGTTGTTTGTAAGGACGATAACCGGACTTAATAGGTAACCGATGTTCAACAATAGAGCGATCTAATCCGGGCATCTCTGTATAATCCCAGGCAAAACAATCTTTGAATTCCTTTAAAAGGGCTACCAACTGTGTTTTGTACTCCGGGTTCAAGCTTGCACTAATGTACATCGGCCTTGGTTTAGCTTCATCACCAATATTTATCTCTTCTAACTTGTCGGCCGACATAAAACCTCGCCCCAGTTTTCCTTTGTTGCCATCGATTGGATTACCCATTAAAAATTACTATGAGAGCCGACTGCTTGGATCGGCTGTTGATCTCTGTTGAAGACATTCACAGGACCTTCTCCCCATACTTTGCCGGAGAAACAATCAATGCCATCATATTCCCAGTAAGCAGGCTCCGAAGCAGCAACACTTACGGAATCATCAGCGTGCACGACTTCAATGTCATCTCCAACCCACTGAATAAGAATCTGGTGCATGGTTGAAGGAATGCAACAATTGGCATGAATCCAGTCCCTTCCCAGAAGTAGACTGTATGCCCCCTTGCCGTCAATGACAAAGAAGGTAGTGATCAAAGTTTTTGATCCAATCATCAACTCAACATGTACAGCTCCTCGAGTGTCAGAAGGATTACCGGCGAAATCCCTGAGAATCATGTCGGTCTTCAACAAATCTTCACTTGTCATCCCAAGCTTCCTGAAGGTGGTGTATGGCATGATGTTGATAGCAGCTCCTCCATCAACAAACATCTTGGTCAGAGGTTTGCCGTTGACATATCCTTTCAAATAAAGTGGTTTCAAATGGCGATGTTTGGCTGGCTTGTCGAAAGTTGCCTGTTGTGTCAATACAAGCTGAGCCATCAAATCCTGAAACTCACTTTCATCAAAATCGGAGTATACTTCTTCTTGGATATCCTGATTCTCAGGAGCTATGAATTCCGATGGGAGAAAAAAGGCCATGCATGCATCACCTGACGGGCCATACTCATCAGGTTTCTTTTTAGGGCGCCATGCCAGTTTTCCCTCTGCATCGGCTTGCTCCAGTTCTTTGTTTCTCAAACGCTGAACTCTTCTTTTCTGGCTCTTCCTCAGTCCCGGAGGACACCATTGTCCTTTCTGCCAGACGTATTCATGAGGATTTCCATTGTATCCCCTGTGATGAGTCCATCGTTGATCTGCAAACCTCTTTCTTTGCTGATTTTCAAAACTATCTAATTTTACGCGCCCGATCGTCCCTCGAAAATTGTATTCCAAGTCTTTCATGGATCGGACGGGCGGTTGACTCGAGATTGCCTGTATCCGAAATATTGATCACCGCATTCGGGGCAATTATTTCTAGCAGGCAACTTCAAACCTTCATTCCAACATTGTTTGAAGAATGAACACCCCCAATGAGACTGCTCCATCTCTCTCATATGCTCTTCTTGCTCCCCCGTGGTATACCTCTTCTTCGTATCTCCGACGTTCCTCTATAAACCTCTCGCTCTTCATAGTACTCTCGTTCTTGTTGTCTTTGCCACTTGTTTAGCGTAATACGTGATGTAACCCTAGGCTTAGAAGTTTCACCTTTTTCGGTTCGGCTATTCTTGAACCGAACTTTCTCTTCAGCTCCTCGGTTGTAATCTGGCGATTAGAGTCGACAAAGACACCGTTCTTCTTTCCTCTCATCGAGGTTAACACCTTCACCTTACCTTTCCCTTTGGGATCATCTGCAGAAACCATACTTACGGAGAAAGAGATCATGTTCTCGGGGAAAGGCTGACCATCAACCTTCATTTTGCCATCAAACTTCGGATGTCCCTCTTGAATAGCCTTCTCGAATCCGAACCCCGAACACCCGGCAATCATTGATGGAGTGAGAATTAGTGTTATGATAGCCACAATATTTCTTGTCTTTCACTCCCTCGGGTCGCAAAGATAGGATGTCCATCCGGCGGTTTGATGCGTCCTTCCCTTACTAACAAATCAAAGAGCTTATCCGATTTGGAGACGTCAAAGTCATAAGTTCCCTTTTGTTGCCTCAACCAACGCCGGGCTAACCCGAGTAGGTTCCTTCACCCAAGTCAATTCAGCCGCAGCTATCTCATCATCATCATCATACTCATCTGCTTCTTCCAGGAAACTTTGATACATTTCACTAGCAATGTTCCCCTTTTGGAAAGCGGTTGTCTCTCTTGAACCCCTGAGCTTGATTACTCATAGCAGCCAGTCGTTGTGAAAGTTGACCAAGATCATCAAATTCCATGCCGAGCAGCTTCTCTCTGACATTTGGCTGCATGCCTGCTATCGCCATCCCAGGCAACTGATCATCTGGTAGGTTCAATGAATAACAAAGGTTCTTGGTCTCTCTAAATCTGCGAAGATACTCCCGTGTGGTGTTTCATTAGCTCTCTGTCTCAGACTCATGAGGTCGACTAGCTTCTTTTCATTAGTGCCGGTGAAGAAGTACGCATGGAACTTCTGCTCCAGCTCTGCCCACGTACCAATGGAATGGGCTAGCAATGAGGTAAACCATGAGAAAGCTGGCCCTGTGAGGGACAAGGGAAAATACCGAATCCTCCAAGCTTCATCCGTGGATGCTTCCCCAAGTTGCATCAAGTACCGACCGATATGTTCCACGGTGCTAGTATCATCTTGACCAGAAAACTTAGTCAAGTCCGTCGGAGGTTTCACCCTTGGAGGAAGTGCGACTCTATTGTACCATTCTGGATAAGGAGACTTGTATGAATAGGATTGATTCTTTGGCTTTAGGCCGAACTGATGCTGCATCATATTAGCCATCCTATGCATGATGATATCAACATCCGACTTCGGGGTTCTACGTGCTTGTCTTCCAGAAGGTATTCCTGATGCGCTCCTGTATCCTGGATTCGGCAAAGCATCTAGAGCAGTGTAATCAGTAAATTCTTGGTATCCATCTCCATACATGTTTCTCTGCAGTCTGTTCGATGCTGGAGATAATTTGAAGCTGATTGTGGTACATCTTCTGTCGTACCAAATGTTACCTGACCATAAGTAGGAGGCTGCTGTTTTTCATTAGGGGTTGGTCCATCTTTTTTTGAACCAGATGCTCCTTCACCTCCCTCAGGCTTTTCTTGGTACTTTGGTGGATTGAAAAGCGTTGGTCCACGAATTGGGCCTGCATTCTCCTCAAAATACTTATCAGCCGTTGGGCCGAAGGTACTAACCATGATCGCACGAAAAGTGTTCAAGAAGGCGGTGTTATGATTTGTAATAGTTTCTCCCAAAGCTTTGTGAACCAACTCCGACACCTTTTGAGCTTCTTCTTCTTCGGTATAATCGCATCGATGCGGAAGAAGAACCCTTGGCAACGATTGCTTTTGGATGATCTTATTGCTCTTGTTCTTGGAGAAGGACATCAAACACTTCGCTGAAATTGATTACATGCTTGTTGCACCAACTCTCTTACATCCTCGAGGCGGTTCATCCAAAGTCACATCCGTAACGTGATTGTTGCTGATTTCGGACATCTTGAGCAACGAGGTCCCACCAGGGCGTGCCAAAAAGTGTGTTGACACGAAACGTGACTCTCCGTGCCTCACACACAAGCAAGCCGAAAAGCGTGGCTTCAATCGGACAACCGCACGGTTTAGAGATCCGAAGCGTGCCGGTCGGTTTGACCTGAAAAACCGACAAGGGACAAAGGATTGTTAAATATAAAATCAGAACGTGTTTGGATGAGACCGGAGCAGTTCCGTATATACGGCCCTGAAGCCACTTACGACGACATACAGCTATAGAAGCTGTCTGCCAATTATGCATATGATTCATTTGGCTAATATGAAGACAAAACACGTAAAGCATTGATTGCCGAGTACGCATGCATGAGAAGACATGTTTGAACAAGTGAAAATTAACTACAAGTTGAAGCATAACCAAGCTCGGCAATTCAGCCCGACTCGGGTCCATGAAGAAGGAACTAACAAACTATCACGAGTAAATCCATCAAGAACTTGCATCTGCCGCACGACACTCAGTCCCTATCAAGATCTAAACGTTTCTAACGTGCAAGAACCCGCAACATGTAACAATCTAGATTGATCTAATTCGGCCACTTGAGCATATGATCTATTTATCATGATAATAAAAGAATAAGAACGTTAAAGAGCGAATAGATCTATAAAAGTGTAGAGCCGAAACTAATCAATCTAGATTGGGCAAAAAAGTGTTACAAATAATTAAAAGCATTAAACACATGCAACACGTGGTAACTTAATGGATCTACTAGATCTTGCCAAATCTAATAGAGCCGATAACCCTTGCTTCGCTAAGCTATCAAGCGGACGCCTGCCGCACGGCCATCTAGTCGAGATAAACAAAGCATAAATAAAGACTCTGATAACTATCTTGCCTCGCTAAGCTATCAAGCGGACACCGCCGCATGGCCATCTAGTCGAGATAAACAAAGCATAAGCAAAGACTTCCCCGATCATCAAGCGGGCGCTGCCGCACGGCCATCCAAATCGAGACGAACAAGACTACTTGCATCAACATCTAAATCCACCGCATGATACTAGACATGATAGCAAGGTTGCGGAACTTACGGAGGTTGACGGATCGATGACTCCTCTCGAAGAACTTCGGCGACACGACAAAAGGGACTCGAAACTTGGCACGGGGCCGGTTGTGTTGATTTGATTGTGAATATCCTTTACAATGGTCGAGGGTTTATATTTATACCCTGGACATAACATGAATCTTAAGAGGTTACGATTTACATAACATATTAAAAGTAACTCAAAAGTATGGCGACTCTCTTGCCATAGTCTTCTTCGAGTCTTTGATCATCACGCTCTTCTCCTTCTATTCGGCTTCCCGCTTGCACCCTTTTGCTTCCCGAATGAAGCCACCACCTTCAAAGATAGCCGACCGCATGAATGCTTGCCGAATCGCCTAGAGTTAGCCGACCGCGTGGATGCTTACCGAACCGCCCGAGCTAGCCGAATGGATACTTGCCGAATGCTCCCGAATACTTGCGAAGTCTGCCATGTATGCGGCCCACCTGTCATCTTCTCGGCCTTTACCAAAATTCAGTGTTAACACGGCGTCAGCAAGACCGCAGAGACGGAGACGTCGGCCAGCTCCGCAGCCGCGAAGAAGAAGAAATGGCGCTTGGCCCCACCAGGGCGCGGCCGGTGTAGACGACATGAGGTGTGGACGGCGAGCAGCGGTTGCCGGGCGCGGCCGTGGAAGCAGGGCCACGGTACTGCTCGGGCGTCGGCGGCGCAGGCACGTCCGAGGCAGGGACGCGACGCGGTGGGCGCGTACGATGTCGCGGGGCGCCGACAAGGCGATGCGCGCTGCGGGTTCAAAGCGGTGGCGCTGTGCACCGCGAGGCGCTACGCCGCAGCAGCCGGGCGGCTCGGCGAGGTGAGCTCGACGCGGCGGCTACGACGCGGTTGCCGGCTTGGGTGCTCAAAAGCGAAGAAGCAAAGAAGTGAGGGGAGGAGAAGATGGTAGGGCGGCGGCCGCTTTGGGAAGAAGAAGAGGCGACGGCGGCCGTGTGCATTTATACGGGCAAAGTAGCTCCAAGGCCACCGGACGGTGGAGGATTCGGCGGCCGTACTCGGGGACGTGTGGCGAGCATCCCTACACGGACATCGAGGGAGCTTGGGGCGCGCGCGCGAGTGCCTGGTGGCGGCGGCTGGGAGCGGGTGTCCCTGCCCCGTTCTAGGGTTCCAGAGGGGGTTCGCCTGGTTGGGCTCAGGTGGGCCTTGCGGGTGCGCGTGGGCCGTGGGAGCAAGCGGGCTCGTGGGGAAAAGGGAGTGGGCGTGCTGGGCCAGGCTGCTGTTGCGCGGTTGGGCCTGTGCGGGGAAAGGGGAGAAGGGGCTAGCTGGGCCGCGCGACAAGGGAAAGAGGGGAGGTGGCCGGTTGGCTTAGGGGCAAGGCAGGAAAGAATTCCTTTCCTATTTTCCATTTCTATTTGCTTAAAGGATTAGTGACAGTCTCCAATATATGATGTGGAAGGGATTCAAACGGGGTTAAGAGGGAATTAAAATGGGTCATGATATTAAAATGGAAAGAAGAATGGAGTTGGTCTTCTTTTAGAGAATTGGGAAAGGCCTTCCGAAATTTTATGTTATGGTCTTGAGAGGGAGAATTGACGATTAGTAGAGAGGGATTAGCTATGGCTTTGTGCACTCCAAACTCTGAATAGAACTCAACCCAAGGTTGACACAAAGTTTGAGGCACCTTTCTACAAATAATTCTATATGAATGCAACGTTCCGCTAGCGGGCACTTCTCACGTTTGACCTAGCCACTACATGATTCACACAATTACAGGAAAAATTTTGAAAGTTCATAATTTTGGCTTATAGAAAAAATCCGGGTTGTTACAGACACGCCCGGCACTTCCTCGTAGTCGGGGAGACAACGATGAGGCCGGCACTTCCCCGAACTCGAGGCGACACCGACAAGCCTGGTGCTTCCCCGAACTGTCCCTCACATCTCTCCCTTACTAATCTAGCTAGCTATAGGGCCTAAGCCCTTTAGAATGAAGCTCTAGTGGTGGTGCTCTTGCTCCTTGAGTGTTGGTGTCAAATGAGGAGGAGGAGGCCTCCTTTTATAAGTGGGGTGGAGGGGGCTCTATGCAAGATTCCACCAAACCAACCTCTCTGGATACATTGAACCTGGACTGTGAACCGACATTGGAGAGGCGGTAAAAGGCCACCAACCAAAGATGGGGCCGTTTGGGCTAACTGGTAGTGCGGCCGCACCATGGTGCGGCAGCATCCTGGCTAGGGCTGTTTCGGCCCAGCTTTGGTGGGTGGTATTCTGTCACGTCCTGGAGTTGGGCCACGGTGGGGATTCGTGAAGTTGAGTGTTTTGAGTTGGATTTGGGCTCGTTTTCCTTATGTCCTGGGCCCGGATTTGCCTGGTAAGTGGGCCTTCTCCACTTGGGCTCATATTGATGCATGTCTTGTATGTTTTGAGCCCATATATGATGGATTTATAGATGTCCTCCTGCAAATGATGAATCACCAAAACTTGTGGAACTATATTAGTTATAAGCCCTAATTCTAGTTTTGGTGTTTATATCCTTTGATTTTATATGAGTGTTGGTGGTTATGTTTATGAGTTATGGACCGCCAACAAACTCCCCCACACTTACCTCTTGCTTGTCCTCGACCAAGGTTTAGAGACAAAAGTAATCATGAGCATAAAATCCTAAGATATACAGCTTACATGAAAATTATTCCATCACATTTCTTACACAGGTGGGATATGTAGCGTTAGCTAACATGTTTCCTTAGGATATTGAAAAGTGGAATGGCTGTCAAAACAAAGTTATCTTCCCAATTTCACATCTTAGCAACTTGGAGTTTTTGAAGATTCTCAAAAGGAAATGCATAGCTCACTTTATACACCTCAAAAGGTACTCTCAAATCGTTTATTGTGTATGATTCCTCACCAAGGCATAGCAAGATTTTGCCTTCTTTTGTTCTTCCTACCTCTAAAAAGGTTTATGTGGAGCTTTGGGTAGGGATAAAACAAGATGGCATACTTGCATTGCATATGTAGTAAAGTCAAATCAAGGATCCAAGGAGAGAAGTGCCATACCCTTAGATCAAGATGTGCATGTGTGTGGAAGAAGACATACTAAAACTATACTCCTTTTGTAGATATGATCTCTCTCTACTATTTATTATTTGTGAGACATGGCTATCTTTTTTTTCTTTTTGTCTTTTTTTTCTTTTTTTGAATATATGAGCCTTCATGTGCTCATCATTTTTTTCTTTGTGACCTTCATGTGTCCCTATTTTTTTACATATTTTTGCATAGCCCATGTCTCATCTTCTAAACCATATATGTAGAGAGATCATCATCTTTTAAACATAGAATATTTATCTACTAAACATTTTTTTGTCTACTCTGAGTGTAAGAGTGGAACATTTTTGGTGGACCTAAATGGAAGGCATATTTTTGCGTACTCCCAGTATAGGAGCAGCACATGTATGTGGCATGTGTGTAATCTTGGTCCTGGGAGCATGACAAATCTCTCAACACGGGTCACAAGACTTGACCAAACTCAATGCAATACAAAGCAGCATATGTAACAGGCTAAAAACTTGCAAGATGTATGTCATATTTGGCCTTGGTAGGTATTGCTCACCAAATGAGGAGTATGTGATACTATGGTTTTATGATATTTTTATCAAAACAAATTCTCCTAGTACTTTGAATTGAAATGGTAGGATTTCTAAGTCAGAACCATATCACACCCTTCAACAACTTAGTCAACATGATTTCCTATCAAAGTATTTTCCCACAAGCATAAGAATATATTCATGGAACAAACTTCATGCAAGCTTCTATCTTAGAAAAGTTATGGACATGATACTTTTTAAAATTTTAAACTAAGTGTGGTCCATGAGATTGTAGAGAGGCAATATTGGTTCATTGAGTCTAATTTTTATGATCAAGATAGATGTTTATCTAAACTCAAGATCGTAGAGAGATGAGGAAGTGTTGCACAAACCATCGTTGAAGAGGAAGGAGAAACATTAGGTGGATTTGTTTTCTTGTTCTCCTTCATGCTGGATCATTCGATCTTTTTTTGGGATAATCGGAGTTTTATATATTAGCCATGAGCATTGTTACAATCACTCTCTATGATGTCCCTAAGACTGGGTGGGGATATCAGCCACTCCTCCACCTGATGCTCACTGGATACAAGACGAGCACACTCATGGGCTAATCTATTACCATTCCTACTAATAAACATTAAAGCAAACTCATCAAAACTCTGACTCAGATCTTCCATTTGCTGCAGCAACGGTGCAATTTCAGATTTCTGCTTCGCTCTGTCATTCCACAGCCGTATTAGGACCTGACAGTCTGTCTCCAATATCAACTTCCGAATTCCCCTTCTCAATGCATATAGCTGGCCATCCCGGCATGCTATTGCTTCTGCAGATAGTGCATTAAGGCAATAGTCATACAAATTTGCTTGGCCTCCACACACCTTGCCATCATGATCTCTCAGAACGACCCCTGAAGCAGCGTTTCCTTTATTAGCTTGGAAGTACGCATCAACATTACATTTGATAGTGCCCCTTTCTGGTGGTCGCCAGCTCTGATTGGTGCCAGGTATCCCAGCTGAATTTTTGAGCGGGTGAAGCATTTGCCAGAGGTCGAACGCAGTATCAATAGCCCATCTGACCGCTACCTGCACCGGCCTTTCTGTGTGTTCATGCTTCCTCTGGTTCCTCGACATCCATATGGAATACATTCCACATAATATCACCGCTGTATCCCTTGCTTTCAGTAAACCTGGATCAACAATATCTCGAGCCCAGGTTACTTGATGAAGTACCGGCAGTTTAACCCCACAGAAGAGTTTGGTCTGTTCCCAAAAGGCTTTGGCCACCGTACAGTCTACTAAAGCATGCTTGATAGTCTCTGCAGCTTCACCACAGGTTTCGCAGTTTGGCAACGGCTCGATATGTCTCCTGTGTAGCACTCCTTTAGTTGGAAGAAAACCATTCACCACTTTCCACCAAAATACTCTGATCTTTGGAGGAACACTGATCTTCCAGATCCTTTCCCAAGTAACATCTCCTGACGTTGATGCTTGGCCCTCAGCGATGGTTCGGCATCGCTCATCATAGAGCATCCTGTAAGCCGATTTCACCGAATACAAGCCATGTCTCTCAAACTCCCAGGCCCAGCCATCAGCTCCCACTCCTCTAACTGGAGTTCTCAAAATCGCCTGTGCATCAATATCCGCGAAAGCCTGTTTAATCAGTGGCTCATTCCATGCTCCGCTTGCAGTCAAAAGTTCATACACCAACTCCATTGGCCCCTGCATGTCTGTAACAATGGGCCTCCCCCGGAAGTGACTGGGAAGCCATCTATCCTCCCAAATTCTCGTTGTAGTTCCATCACCTACCCTCCTAATAAGCCCTTTGCTCAGAGCTTCCCTTCCTGCCAAGATAGATCGCCATGTATGACTTGCGTGCTTCTTCCTCGTAGCTTCCAGAAATGTAGAATCATGAAAGTAGCGACCTTTCAGCACACGTGCACACAGGGATTCAGGCTTTTCAATCAGTCGCCATCCTTGTTTCCCTAGCATTGCCAGGTTGAACAAGCGAAGGTCCCTAAATCCCATTCCACCTTGCACCTTTGGTTCTGTCAGCTTGTCCCAACTCTGCCAGTGGATACGCCTACTAGTTGCCGAACCTCCCCACCAGTAGTTTGAGATCACAGACTTCATCTTACGACACGTATCTTTTGGAACAAGGAAGCAACTCATTGGGTAAGTCGGTACTGCTTGGGCAACAGATTTCAGCAGCACCTCCTTCCCTGCACTGCTTGCCTCCCGGCCACTCCAAGTACCCACCAGACCTCGCAGCCTCGATGGCATATACTCGAAGGCTTCCTTGGTAGCACGACCCAAAGCTGTCGGCAGCCCCAAGTATTTCTCCGCCAACGCTTCCGTTTCAATCTGCAAGACAGTTCTGACCTCATTCTTTGCACCATCATCACAGTTTTTACTGAAGAAGATTGCAGATTTGTCCTTGTTTACCATTTGCCCAGAACCTGCACTATATACATCCAATATCTCTTGTAATCTGGTCGCCCCCCTAAGCGAACTCTCTGAGAAAATTATGCAGTCATCGGCAAATAACAAATGGGATATCCAAGGGGCATGAATTCCCACTCTGACTCCTCTCGCAAGGTGCATTGGACCAATCGAATTAAGCAGACATGACAGGCCTTCCGAACATATCAGAAACAAATAGGGTGAGATGGGGTCACCTTGGCGGATTCCTCTCGTCGGGCGAAATGGCTGAGACAAACTCCCGTTTACCCTCACCGAGAAGGAAATTGATGTTACACATTTCATGGCCAGATCCACAAAAGATGCAGCAAAACCCAATTTCACCATCATTCCTTGCAGATAATCCCACTCAACACGGTCATATGCCTTGGCCATATCTAGCTTAATCGCACAAGCACCAGCATTCCCTTTCTTCCTCTTTAGATAGTGTATACATTCATATGCCACCAACACATTATCTGTAATCAATCTCCCGGCACAAAAGCGCTCTGTTCTTGGGATATGATCTCCTCCAGAAATACCCTCAACCTATTAGCCAACACCTTCGAACACACTTTGTAGATAACATTACAAAGGGATATCGGCCTAAAGTTTTTGAGGTCCTGGGGTTGCTTGACTTTTGGGATTAACACAATTGTAGTCTGGTTCACAGCATCCGGCAGGTCCCCTCCATTCAAGAAAGCCAGGACAGCATTTGTAACACTCGGCCCCAAAGTTTCCAGTGAGTCTGGTAGAAGCCTGCTGTAAACCCATCTGGGCCAGGCGCTTTGCAGGCCCCCATCATGAATAGGGCCTGTTCAACTTCTTGGGCTGAAAACGGACGTTCCAGTGCTTCGTTCATCTCTGCTGTAACCTTTGCCGGGACATGGGTCAGGATACGTTCTGGAGATGCATCAGCTTGTGCCGTGAAGAGCTCAGTATAAAACTCAATCGCCAGCCTTTCCAACTCTTCTTGATCAGTTCGCAGTTCACCATCAGGGGCGCGCAGAGCTGAGATATGGTTAGCTCTGGCACGTTCCTTAGACCTTGCATGAAAGAACTTGGTATTTCTATCCCCCTCTTTCAACCATGTAACTCGCGAGCGCTGTTTTGCCATGATCTCCTCACGCTCCAACATCTCAGCTATTCTGTGCATGAGCTGTTTCTCTCGCCTAGATGGCCCATTATATATGGAAAAACGCCGTTCATCTTCCAGCTCGCGGCGTAGTCTAGCCAATTCCTGGTTCACAGACCCAAAGACATCTCGCTCCCATTCCTGGAACGACATCTGCATACGCCCCAATACAGAATGCAGCTGCTGCATATTCTGAATCAAGTGGGGGTCCCCCCATGAATCCTTGACCAACTTCAGATAAGTTGGGTCTCTTCTCCACATATTCTCATATCTGAAATTACGTTTTCTCCTCCGTTTACTCCTTCTCCTTTGGGAACACTCAATCAGCAAGCAGCAGTGATCTGTCTCCGTAGTTTGCATATGCCACACCTTCGTGCTCCTAAACATATCACCAAACGACCCATTAGCAAATGCCCTATCGAGTCTCACCTTGATATTGAGATCTCCATGTTGGCGGTTATCCCACGTGTAGGGTAATCCGATAAATCCAAGATCGGAAAAACCACAAGCATTCACTGCATCATGGAATCCGTCCATCTGCCTTTCAGGTCTTATCAAGCCACCAAACTGCTCACTAGCATGTAGAATCTCATTGAAGTCCCCGGCGCACAGCCATGGAGCATCGCTCTGCACACTGAGGTAGTCCATTAGCTGCCAGCTGTGGTACCGTAGTTCCCTCCTTGCTTCTCCATAGAAGCCAGTAAATCGCCACTTATCCGCTCCCGAGATTGGGTCAGTGACCATAACATCAATGTGAAGTTTATCACAGGATTGTAACCTCACACGATATCATCCGACCACGGAAGAGCAAGCCCTCCTCCTCGGCCAAAACTCCCCACACCGACTCCATTGGCAAAACCCAAGCTCGCTCTCGGGTTCTGGACACAATTAGAAAACAGACGCGTTTACGACGGGAATACCATTACAGGCGATGTAGCTGAACAAAGCTACGTATCTCTTGAACCGCCTCGGACCGCCCCCAGTTCCTTTCAAACCGAGGAGTTCGTTGTGCCCGGCCCTGGCTGGGGTCGCCCGCAGCCGCCCCGATCTTGCAAAAAGTTTGTGATGTAGACCTCCTTTGCTTCTTCGCCAGTCATCCGACTCATAGACCTCCACCTCTCCAACTGAATTGTGCAGCTAATTCACTGCAATGCGACACTAGTCCCATTGGAACTAGTGCAGATGTATCGACATCCGGAATATTTAGGTCCAAGCGTCAAGGATGAGCTCGAGCCAGTACCCTTCGCCTTCCTCTTCCTTGCCACAACCCGGGGATTAGACTCCTTGGCCTTAAACAAATGACGACTCGTGCCCCCATCTTTCATTTCCATCGCCCACCCCTTTTGCGGGTTTTTAAGAGGGGAGGTTGTTTCATCATCCTCATCCCCCTCCATCTCTCTTCATCTGAAGATCGTCTATCATCGACTTTGACCCTCGAGATTGTTTCGACCCGATGACGCGCCCATATGATTCAGCAGCCGCATGCTGGGAAGCTCTGAAACTTCTTCCTCTTCACATCGAGAGCACGGAGTTTAATGTCATACGAAAGTTTGCCTAGCTCATTCCGTACCAATGGCTTATCGCACTCTAACTCTGAATGGCCCATTACTCCGTGAGGCCATACAATAATAGGGCGAGTTTCTCATATTGGATATCGAACCACTCGGGCTCAGCATCCTTCCTTGTCTTCAAAAGTATACCTCTCCGCAGTGGCTTTGTGACCTCAATCGCCACACGAGCTCGAGAAAGGGACCACTAGCTTTCCGTCTTTATCAATATCCATCTTTACCACCACTCCAATCGGACCCATCACACGTTCACCACGGTGACGATTCATCCATCCCAATGGGAGATTCAGAATACGGACCCGGACATCCATTACATCCAAACATGATGTCCGTGGGTTTAAGTCGTTCATCATAAGCTGCGGCAATAGGGCATGACGCCCTACCATCCATGGAGAGCCACTTAAGGCTCGTTCCATATCTTCTTTGGAGATTGAACTCCGCCCGAGAAAAAGGTTTTGTTCCTTCTCCCCAACAGTCCCGATCTTCAAGCCATAGGGGTTTCCCCACGCCGGCTTCATCGCCTGATAGATCGTGGTCGCATGCACAAGGCCGGCGACAGGACCTTACCAACAAGCGTCCATTCCACCCGCGGTGCCTCGACCACCTCCTCATCGTCGCTGAACTCCAACACATCTTCTTCCTCCGCAGTCAGATTCAGATTCCGCATCAAGTCGGCGACATTCGGTCCGGACTCGCCGGACGTCCACCACCGATCGAAGCCATATCGCTGATCGGGGGAAAGGAAAAATATGCCGTGCAAATTGAGCACGCACAACTACTTGATCCCGACCTAGGGTTCCTAAGCGGCGCCCCTATCGGGGAAGAAACTAGTCGACGGCGCCGGAGCGGCTAACCGTCGATATCGCGGTGTCCGCCGCCCCGACTAGGTGTCGGTGGGCGGGCGAGGACACCGGGACGGCGTGGTCACCGGCGTTTGCAGGCTGCTCGCCGGCGGGACGAACTAGATCGAGATCGGGATCACGATCGCCACGGCAATCGCCCAAATGTCCGCTGGATCATTCGATCTTTGTGCAACTTGTTGGTGGGAGGTCTCGAATATGTGTTTTGTTCTGCTTGAGAGACCTCCCCACACTTATTCTTGTACCTACTTTATTTGACAAAGAAACAAAAATAGAAACAAGAAACAGCTCTACTAGTTTAAACACTGGGGAGCCTGAGCAAAATTATTATTTTATTATTATAATTTTATTTTTATTTTATTTTATTTATCTTGTTCACCCAACATTTTACTCAATCAAGGCTATGGTAAAATTGAATGCAACTCTTGCCTTGTTTTATCTCCATCAAAAGAAAATTGCTTCCATTACTTATGAAGATAACTCAAAAGTTCATTAACCAAGATTCAACACCATGTCAAATTTTGATTAAAGAAGGCCATTTTAACCTAAGCACCATGCTTAATTTAAAACAACTATGGATGTACCACATGTGCACATGAGCAAAATCATGAATAAGGGAAAGATGAACTTTGCATTGATCAAGTCATATCCATATACGGAGATAAACATGAGTTTAAATGGATTAGTGAATGTTACCTTTGCATACCTGAGTGATCTTACCGGTAGTGTACGTGGATGAAAACATTGAGACTGCTGCAACGGTAGCTTGGTTGTATATGGTCCATCTCAGGCGAGCCACAAGGCTAGGTCACACACAACTAGTGTGTATGAACCATGGGCCATAGTGGTAGCAAAGGTCTAGAGAAGAATTATCCTTTTTTTCTTTTTTTCATCTTTATTTTTTTCATATATATTTTTTTCTTCTTCTTTTTTATCTCACTTTCTCCTTTTTCTCTCTTCTCATTTTTTAGCAAGGCAGAGCTAGCACTTAATCGAGACGGTCTTCGGTGTGTATGGAGCTTGTAGTGAGAATCTCACCATCCTCCTCCACACTTGAATTTTTGTGAAAAAGTCAAGTGTGTCATGTGTTCTACCACCCAAGACTGTCAAAATGTGCACTTGGTGTAGCTCCATGTTCTCCAGCATTGCATGTACCCTTGTTCTTCTCAATCTTAATCTGAAATGGTTTGCAACCAAGAATACCCAAAGGTGCATGCTATCTTGACAACATATTTTTACTTGTTTTTATTATTATTATTATTGAGAAGAAAATTTTTTGTTATAATTATTATTTTTTGTGTGACTTTTAGCATAATGAGCAAGACATAAAGGTAAAACAAGGTAGAAACAACCAGAACAAAATTAATGCATGAAGCATGTCATGAGATGTTTACCCCCACACTTGAATTTTGTAAAATACAAAAATCAAATTTGGATGGTAACCCTCTCCGTTGAAAGTGCTTCATAATTTAAATGTTGTTTGGTTGGACTTACCATGTGTTTGAAATCCTTCGTTCTTTTTGCTCAAACCTGAAAGGTTAGTGACAAAAATATCTGAAGGAGCAATTTTACACATATGTCCTTAACCTCATTGTTGTTGACGGTCCTTAATGCCTATTTTATACCATCAACTATTGCTCAATATAACATGATATCAACCATAAAGCATAGTTGTAGGGTTTGATTCTAATGAGTTCCACGAGTTGTGTTGTTCTCGATCATTTTACAGGCATATCTAATTTTTCATCAAATAAAAGTATCTCAAATGATGATTTGGACTACACCATTGCGACGGGCTCATCGAGACGATCGAAACGGACATATCATTTGCTATATTCGAGTCCGGAGTCAAAAGATATCAATTCTACACCGAAACCAACACTAGAAGACTCTAGAAGGCACGATATAGCCGACTTACCAAAGGTGGGGCCCCACCTGCTACGAGGGGTGGGGCCGCTCGCCTCACTTGTTGGCATTTCTAACGTCACTACTAAAAAGCGTAGATAAATCCTACCTCTAGCAATGACCCCAGAAATGGTCGGTTTATAATTACTTGTCATTAGCAACTAGCCACTCTTGAATTACTAACATTCCTAAACATGAAGTAGGTTGTCATCCCCAATTATATTGCTAGGAAATTAACATAGATTTACATTTTACTATTGTAACTACGCAGATAAAATATATGAATAAGATATGAATGTAAACTAATGGGTTCTCGCAAGCGGACGTATAATTATACCGTTGTAGCATTTTGCCTAGGGAAGTCTCCGGTTGTCGATTTATAATTATACCTCTGGGAAAGCTATGTAATAAACTGTTATTATTATATTGATGAGAAACTATATAGACATGATAAACGTTATTACCTAAGTCTTATACTCTAATCGTAATAAAGTGCAGAGGTCACAAGAGATAAATAAGAATAAATATGGGTGATAGCATAATCATCAAGTATCATAATTAAGGATAATCATCGAGCATCTTACTAGTCATAATCAAAGCTAGCCATTTGATAAACTAGGGAAATAGGTCTATAACTACGTTAATTGAATAACTCTAATTAGTGCAACTACATCTAGTAATCATTGCTAAGTCAACCCTAAATCATCATTGCATGTAAAGAGGCATCAACTAATGAGGGTATTAAGACCTAAGTCACCTCCTTCGCGACCGTGCCCATGCTAGTCCTACATACGGGGGTGGACTACAGAGGAACTAACGTAGCTGTCACCTACGCAGACTACCACACGTCCCGGCATATCAGGGTGCACTCGCAGATAAACAAGACATCTAGACACCACGTCTACGTATCGCCTATCATCTACCCATTGTACATATAGATAAACGCTATACAAGCAATTACATGAATTCAATAAGATCGAAGTAACGAAACTAGACATATAATCAAAGTAGACAATGACTATTGCAATTAAGAACATATGAATCTATTTAGAGTAAAGTCTCTCTAATCTGAATAATGAATACAATAAAGTAATTAAGAACTAGATCTATTACCGAACTCTCGCGCTCGGCCAGGGGCCAGGGGCTCCAGATCCGATGAAGAACTAGATCTCCTCTACTTCTAATCTAGCTAGCTAATCCTATGAACTAGAAGGCTCTTGATGCTTGACGGCTTGAGGCCTTGATGAATAATGAATTGGCTCTCTCCAGGGGGTTCTACCCACATATTAATAGTCCGGTGGGATGCGCGTGCGCCGCAGGATCAAACCGACGTAACGTAGGGGCGAGATGAACCCTTGGAGGCGGTGGAGGAACATTCCGAAAGGGAGCCAAACCCTAATAGGGGCGCCGCCGGGGCATAGTGGTGGGGCCCCTGCCGGCCCCACACCGGCGGCCTCCCTCCTCCTTTCTGTCTTCGAGTCTTCCCGAGTCTTCCCGTGATGTAGTCCCGTGGCGGATAAGTTTCACACGCTTATTTTGCACTAGAATCCCTCTTTTTCAGCTTTTTCTCGAAATCACCCCGAAAATTACAGAATATGCAAAACTCATGGAATTTGTCGATAAAGCCCTAGACTAGTGTGTTTTCTTGTTTTCCTTTGGGTAAAAAGCCTTAGTAAAAGTTGATGCTAACAGTGTCAACAATACCCCCAAGCTTTACCTTTTGCCAGTCCCTTGGCCAACACACCAAGCCTAGTTGATATTGTATTTGGATAAGGAGTTGCTACAATGTCATTATACTTTCCAAAGACACATGCTTTCAAACAAAAATTTCCTCCAGATCGAACAATGTATGCTCTAATCTTCAAACTTACTCATTTCACCTGTAATATGGGGCTTCACGGCTTTTGCATAAGTCTTGAGCAAATCGAAAGATAGAATAATCAAGCTAAGTGCTATGTCTCAAATTCTTTGCAATACTAACATTCCGGAGTTTTTAATAAGTTTTCAGAATAAAAAACTCGAGCTTAATTGTACGACACCCTCAAATCTCTCAATGTATGTGGTATTTGTGGTTCTCTCTTAAGGCATTAATGTTGTTGTGCCTCCCAGTAGCTAAAGTATATATAGTGGAGCTTATAGGATTGGCAAGAACAAGGTTAGGCATACTTACAAAACATATATTGTAAAGTCAACTAGTGGATCCACAGAGAATCGAGGCATACAATCAAACCAAGATGTGCATGTGTATGGAATATGGTGGATGGGTGCATTTATTTATGGCTAACTCCTATTTCTATTATTGCTCTTTTGGGAATGACTCTCTTTTACAACTTTTCTCAGGAAAGACATGGGCTATCTTTAGGCGGGCATCTAGTACCCATTGTTTTAATTGCTGGGACACTTGTCCATCTTTTACTCCCTTTTTTTTCTTTCTTCTCTCTCTTTTTCCTTGCTTTCTTTTCTTAATTTTGCATAGCCACACGTATCCTTCGAATACAATAAATGAATCGAGATAAAATCAGGACTTAGAGCATTAAAGATAGGGGTTATCCTATAGGGTGGTTGTATATTTTTGTGTTCTCTCCTAGTGTAGGAGGTGAACATTTTATGATGAACATGTATGGGAGTATGGTGAATGATTGCGATTACTCCTTGAAGTAGGAATAATGCATATGTGGACTGGAGTGTGCAAGTGATTCTTGGTTTTAAAAACATGACAAGACTCTCATAAGGTATACAACACAGATTGACTAAACCCAATGCAAAGCAAGTAGCTTAAATGTGAAAGGGTTTTCCTATCCTCTAAGATATGAATTATGGCTTTGGTAGGAATTCACATTTGTCATACAAGAGCTCATCATGTAAATTTTTTAGATTTTCAAAATAAAATCTCCAGAACTTAGTAATGCTAGGAACAAGATAAATAGCAACTCAACCTTCATGAATCATATCAATCAACTACCTAGACTTTAAGCGCAAGCTTATGCCTCCACTATTAAGGTTCGAATAAATTCTCCAATTAAAACAAAGAAGTGCTTGGAACCAGGGAGGTTTTAAGTTTGGCAAGTAGGTACTTAGTAGGCATTATAACAGAGCAACTATTCATCATCTCCAAAATAATTTTAATGTTCATCAATCTTAATAGCTCTAGCCTGGACTAATCATATTCTACTAAATATAGAACTAAGTATTTATTTGGTTTTATTAGTTATATATCTTTTTATGGTTTTAATATCTAGCAAAAGACTCTATGACTTTGTGGACCTTCATGTGCCCACATATTTTTGGTATTTTATGACTATTTATAGTAGACTCAAAAATCGCTTAGGTGTTAGTCACCTGATAACTAGGGGATGCTCCTCCCCCAAGCTTGATGATTGCAATATCTGGTGTAAATGTCCTTCAGAGCTAACTAGCCAATAGCGAACCCGGTGGTTGCCACTGATAGTCTCTCTCCTTGCTATATTGTTGTCCCTGCATAAATACTCCACAAAAAGAAAACCAAAACACGAGGCTTGAATTTAATAATGGGTTAGCGGTCAGCCAAAGAGTAATTGATTACCTTTATGAGTTATTTTTAATGTTGTCTGATTTAAGCAGGAATTCTCTTTTTTTTTGAATTTTCTTTTTATTATGCAGAAATTTAAATATGAATGCTATATTTTTGTTATTTTTATTTTTATGTCACCAAAGTGGGTATTCCTTTGGGAAATTTCATAGGGTATCCACATGGGGCTTTATAATGGCATGAATAATGCAAAGAAATATTTTTATTATTTTATATGTGAACAAAATTATGCTAATAAATTGTGAATGCATTGAATGAGATAACTACCATTCTAACCTCATGGCTAGGGTATGGAATTTAAAGTCTACCGACAGGACTTAGACAGAGTGAGCACTTACTCAGCGGGTTCATCGTCTGAGGTAACCTCAGTCAACTCCCCATCTTGTGGTGATGTGTCGCGTGCCTTCTTCCATCTTGCTTCGGTCTCTTTTGCTTTTTTTCTTCTATCTCCAGCTCTTCATCTTTGTTTGCTTTCTCCCACGCTTCTAATCGTGCTAGGATCTCCTCCTTTTCTTTCTTGGCGATCTGGTCCATTCTTTCTGCTTCTTCTGCCCAGCTACTCCAGCGAGGTACTTGCTTGTTCTCTTCTTGCTCCGGGAAGCGATCTTCATATTTCACGATCTTGCCAAGAAAGTCTTCCCATCCATAGTGAGGCTGAGTAGCCTGACGGTGTGCTTGGCGTCTTCTCCTGTTGCGTTGCTTCCTGGCCTGCTCATGGTTATTTAATGTTCTGAATTGACAGCGTACCTTTCCGGTAGGTAGGTTGAAGTGGATTTGTCCGGACCCAACGTAGATGTTGGCGTTAGCGGTGTAGAGGAATGGTCTTCCCAAGAGAATCGGAGAGTCATCGTCTCCCTGCATGTCAAGGACTAGAAAATCTGCGGTATATATTGTCCTTGAATTCTTACCATGACATCTTTGACTACTCCTTCAGAAATCTTAGTGATTGGTCCGCCATCCGCAAATCGAATATATGTTGGGTATAAAGGTAAATCAAACAATTCATCATATACCTGTTTTGACATTACGTTGCGGCCCGATCCAGTTAATCGCATTTGTGAGGAAAAGTGGTATCTTTGATGGTGCATTTAATGATTGGGACACCTGGATCACCTCTCTTGATTGGAAATGGCTTGGGTAGCATATGATCGTTTTCTGTGTTGAGAGCAGTGATTAATTGAGTTGTCTCCTCTAGTGCATGCTTGGTCCTCCTCCATCTTCTCGTTGTTTCTATTGTTCTTCTTCTTTGGCATTGGTTGTTTGTTCTTGCTCTTCTTGTTCTTTAAACTGCCCCTGGGGCTGCAGGAGCTTTCGGGACGCGGTTCTTGAATGTGAATCTCTCCTTGTCTTTGATGGACAGGACGATCTTGGTGAACTCCGCATAGATGATGGCTTTTGTTGTGCATAAGAATGGTCTGCCCAGAATGATGGGTGCCTTCTCATCTACTCCCCGTCTTCATGACCACAAAGTCAATCGGGACATATGATTGCCCCACTCTAATGACAACTTCTTCTAGTACTCCCTCAGGATAGCAAATGGACTGATCTGCAAGCTACAAAGCATGTTTGTGTACAACAGGGGGATTATTTAATATTTTCTCATAAATTACCTTGGGCATGATGTTGACACTTGCGCCGAAGTCGCAGATAACCTCTCGAAAGCTGTGGCATCCTATGGAGATAGGAATGACAGGTCTTCTAGGGTCTCCCATCTTCTCTGGTAGAGAGTGGTCAATCCACTTGTACATCTGCAGCTCAATATGATATTGGGTTGCATTGTGAATATCAACAAGGTTAGCAGTTTCTAAATCTTCTCGTTGGCCTCGAATCTTGCCTTTCTCTAGTGGAGGAACAAAGCAGCTACTAACCGAGCTAATTGTGATTCTAACATTTTATTAAAGCTATGCTTTGATTCTTCATGGCGAAAGCAAAAGCATCCATTCTAGCATGTATGCTTTCCAAAGTTTTATCATTTGATGTTAGCTTCCTAGTCATTTGATCTAGCAGTTTGGATTGACTAGTAACTAATTCTCTCAAAGGCGAAAGGTTGTAATTATTAAAGTTGTTACCTTGGTTGTTACCTTGGTAATTACCTTGTCGAGGTTGTTGATTCCACCCTTGATTTTGTTGAGGACGATAGTAGGTGTTGTTGTTGATGAAGTTTACATCCTCTTGTAGTGTAGGACAGTGACGGTGAAAGTGCCCGTAGTCTCCACATTCTTCACATGTCATGTGGGAATCATTGACGTGCATGACTTCCTTCTTCTCTATGTCGAGCTTCTTCATGATGAGGTCTAGTTTGGCAAAGGACCATGTCGGCTTCCTTGAGATGATGGATTCATCCTCCCTTCTTCGAGGCCGAGTACGCTCTTCATTGCATGTTGAGTTTGAGGCCATCTTCTCGAGAAGTGCTTTAGCATCGAGAGAGCTTTAGTGACGAGAAAGCTCCCCCAAAATGCAAAGATCAATAGACTCACGGGTGCTAGAGATTAGCCCGTGATAGAAAGTCTGCGTTAACGACCACTCCTCTATCCCATGATGAGGATAGTCTTCAATGTAGTTCGGAATCTTTCCCATGCTTTAGTGAATGATTCATCATGTTATTGTTGGAAACTTGAAATCTTCCCACGCAGAGCATTGGTCTTGGCTATAGAAAAGAATTTTGCTAGGAAAGCAGGTTGAGCATAGGTCCCATGTAGTGTGCTTATCTTTGTTGATGTAGACCCACCGCTTAGCTTTCCCTAATAATGAGAACGGAAAAGACAGAGTAAGATAGCATCTTTTGGTACTCCTCCGATCGTGAAGGTGCTTTGCAGATCTCTAGAAAGTGTTGTAAGTGTGCACTTGCATCTTCATGTCCTTTTCCACGCAATTGGCGGGCTTGAACCATGGTGATGAAAGCAGGCTTGAGCTCGAATCCATTCTCCCCAGTGTTGATCTTGGCCGGTCCAAATCCGGATGTTTGTTTGTTGTTGGGGTAGAGAACTCTTGCAAATGACTTCTCAGCCATGTCTTCAAACACGAGAGCTAGGTTTCACCTAAATACTCTTCTCGCTTGTTCTTCTATTTCTTCTTCAAATTCTTCTTCCAAAGTGTTGGAGCCGGCTCCTCCGAAGAGTTAGCTTGAGCAGCAGAGGGTGTTCTTGATGGTGACTCGAATTTGTCCCTTGCTTCGCAAACCTTTTCTTTCTAAGGGGTTTCTCCGGATCGTCGGAAAAGTTCTTTGGAAGAGAAAACCATTCATTCATCACCCCGCATAAGATAAGAAAATGGTAACAACGAAGCGTGTACCGATAGAGTTAGAGATCGATTGGTAATGTGACTTTATCCATGTGTATATAGGTTATCAATATGTCCTAAGTTTATTGTGCCTTCCCAAACAACGGCGCCAAAAAATTCTTGTTGGCATTTCTAACGTCACTACTAAAAAAAAAGCAGATAAATCCTATCTCTAGCAATGACCCCTTAAATGGTCGGTTTATAATTACTTGTCATTAGCATCTAGCCACTCTTGAATTACTAACATTCCTAAACATGAAGTAGGTTGTCATCCCCAATTATATTGCTAGGAAATTAACATAGATTTACATTGTACTATTGTGACTAGGCGATAAAATATATGAATAAGATATGAATGTAAACTAATGGGTTCTCGCAAGCGGACGATAATTATACCGTTGTAGCATTTTACCTAGGGAAGTCTCCAGGTTGTCGATTTATA
This sequence comes from Chrysopogon serrulatus, assembly GCA_015844335.1. Lineage (NCBI taxonomy): Eukaryota > Viridiplantae > Streptophyta > Magnoliopsida > Poales > Poaceae > Chrysopogon > Chrysopogon serrulatus. Next base: position 517,602 of record JADLZL010004516.1, on the reverse strand, counting down.
ATTATACCTCTGGGAAAGCTATGTAATAAACTATTATTATTATATTGATGAGAAACTATATAGACATGATAAACGTTATTACTTAAGTCTTATACTCTAATCGTAACAAAGCGAGGTCACAAGATAAATAAGAATAAATATGGGTGATAGCATAATCATCAAGTATCATAATTAAGGATAATCATCGAGCATCTTACTAGTCATAATCATAGCTAGCCATTTGATAAACTGAGAAAATAGGTCTATAACTACGTCAATTGAATAACTCTAATTAGTGCAACTACATCTAGTAATCATTGCTAAGTCAACCCTAAATCATCATTGCATGTAAAGAGGCATCAACTAATGAGGGTATTAAGACCTAAGTCACCTCCTTCGCGACCGTGCCCATGCTAGTCCTACATATGGGGGTGGACTACGGAGGAACTAACGTAGCTGTCACCACCTACGCAGACTACCACATGTCCCGGCATATCAGGGTGCACTCGCAGATAAACAAGACATCTAGACACCACGCCTACATATCGCCTATCATCTACCCATTGTACATATGGATAAACACTATACGAGCAATTACATGAATTCAATAAGATCGAAGTAACTAAACTAGACATATAATCAAAGTAGACAATGACTATTGCAATTAAGAACATATGAATCTATTTAGAGTAAAGTCTCCCCTAATCTGAATAATGAATACAATAAAGTAATTAAGAACTAGATCTATTACCGAACTCTCGCTCGGCCCGGATGCCGGGGGCTCCAGATCTGATGAAGAACTAGATCTCCTCTACTTCTAATCTAGCTAGCTAATCCTATGAAATAGAAGGCTCTTGATGAACTTGAAGGCTCTTGATGCTTGACGGCTTGAGGCCTTGATGAATAATGAATTGGCTCTCTCCGGGGGGGTTACCCACATATTTATAGTCCGGTGGGATGCGCGTGCGCCGCAGATCAAACCGACGTAACGTAGGGCCGAGATGAACCCTTGAGGCGGTGGAGGAACATTCCGAAGGGGGGAGCCAAACCCTAATAGGGCGCCGCCGGCCCATGGTGGGGCCGGCCGGCCCCACCTCGGCGGCCCCTCCTCCTGCTCCCTTCCGGTGTCTTCGGAGTCTTCCTGAGTCTTCCCGTGATGTAGTCCCGTGGCGGATAAGTTTCACGGTTATTTTGCACTAGAATCCCTCTTTTTTAGCTTTTCTGGAAATCACCCTGAAAATTACAGAATATGCAAAACTGGTGGAATTTGTCAGATAAAGCCCTAGACTAGTGTGTTTTCTTGTTTTCCTTTGGGTAAAAAGCCTTAGTAAAAGTTGACGCTAACAGGTGTCAACACCCACCCCTGGGCCGGCCGGCGCCCTCTGGAGCCCGTTCGGGGCCCGCTTCGACGGACGGCCTCCTACCGCCTTAGGGTTTGCATCTCCACCATTGCCCAAGTCGGTTTGATCCAACGGCGCACGTTCATCCCACAGGGCTATAAATAAAGAGGCAGACCCCCCTCCCTGAGGGCACCACATTATTATAGGGATGTAGAGGCGTCCCTCGAATGGATGACCTCTCACCTCTGGAGAATTAGGGCTAGACTTTTCAATGTAGTTGATTAGTTCTAGTTTATAGTTAGGGAGAGCGGCGCTATGCCCGGGTTCCGGAGGAGTCTTCGGAGGAGTCGTCAGAGTTCTGTTATATCTTTGTATCTATTCTTGTAAGACTTATGCTTTAATATATTTTATCTTCTCTATTTACTTTTATGCATTACATTTAATTGGTTAGTATAGTTGTTATACTTTAGCATGGGATCTCCGCCTGTATCGGGTGCTCTAGTTATAGATCGTGACTAGAGTAGTAATCTTTAGTGTAGACGTGGCGTCTAGGCTAGGGTTTACCTGAGGTTGCACCCAATTCTTACGGTCAGTTGTGGTAGCCCCAGAGGTGACAGCTCTGTTAGGCCTTCGTATTCCACCACGTCGGAGTTGGTGTTTCAGAGCTTTTGTGGCAGCCTTCCCCGACTACCTTCTTCCCAGTCTTATTCGAGAGTTGGAAAGGTACTGCTGCTCCAAAGTGTTATTGTGTGATTGCTTTATCTACCATGAATTAGTTATATAGAACCAAAGTAATAGAGAAGTATTTAGGAACCTTGAGCTCTCCCGTTGTCCTCTCACTTTAGCTATCTACTCTTTTATCATAGAATTCTCCTGTGTATGTCATATATGCATAATTCCTATCATCTATCATTTACCCCCTACTTTAGTCTAGTTGGTGTATTAAGTTAGTAGATACATGATGGTGAACTATCAATATCTTTATCCATTGTTTCCCCGGTAGTAAAATATAAATAACGATACCGAATACTCCCGGTAAAATGCTACAATGGTTTTTACGTGCGCTTGCGAATCTTTTATATTTTAGTTGTGCATAAGAAATACCAACAAGCATTTTTGGCGCCGTTGCCGAAGAAACAATTGGCGTAAAGATTTTGATATTGATCTTGATATCTGCTAATCTAGTTTGTTACTAGCTTTAGTAGGATTACCCCTGTTTTGTTGAGTTATGGAATAAGCGGGATATCAACCGTTCTAACCTTCTCGCGAAATTCCACAAGAACAAGACATGGGAGATATTAAAGAACTCGGGTGCCTGAACATTCATGATTCATCAACAATAAAGCCCTACCATCTCACAGGTATGTATAAACATATATATTATTCTAACCATGTGTAGATGGGAAAAAAATCATTATCATATGAATTCAAAGTTTATCACATGTGACAATAAAAAGACACTGCACAACTCACAAATTCTATTGTGAGTCATAGTAAGTATGATCAAGAAATGTGAGAAAGTCTTGCTCATAGACTTTAAATTTGATGAGTAGTTATCTTGTTGCATTCCACTGCATGTTACTTTAAATAATTCATGCATCTACTCCATCCCATATCAAGTCCACAGTAGTTCCTTGCACACATGTATGTCACTTGCATCTTTACTTGAAAAATGAAAAAAAATTCTCACCATACATGATCATGCTTTTATCTCTTTGAGTAAATCTCTATATGCTCTCATTCTACCTTTGTTTTCTATAGTATGCTTTGGTTTGGAAGTACTCGCCATACTTTAATAGGCTTTTAAATTGAGCATGGTGCTTAGGTTAAATAGCCTACCTTAATTAAATTAGACATGGAGTCTGGTTTGGTTATTGAACTAGAAATTATTGTAGTAGATATTGGATATTTTATTGGACTAACCCCTACAGGAAACTCTCAAACTTAATTCAGGTAAGTCAAGAGATAAACTCACATCAAGAGATGAATCAAGGCATGTGACGATGTCCAATAACTGTGCACAAAAGGAAGACACAGCTCATTCTCTATGGAAGAACTGTAAGTATCAAAGTTTATACATTTAATCCTTTGTTGCAAGTTACCTTTGCCTTGAACCGTATAAAAGTGCAGCTACCAATAAAATTTATTAAAAGAAATCTATGCTAAAGTAATCCTAAAAGCCCATCCTTTTATTAGCATAAAAGAAATCTACATAAAATTATGGACCATAACCCATATTCCAAACTGCGATCCTTCGGGTATGTGTCCACTAACATTTATGCAGGAAAGAAAGAATAAATGTCTGATCATGGTTCGAAATGAAAAGAAAGAAGAACAAGTGTATAGAAAGGACTAAGATAGAAAAAAATGGATGAAAGAACACTTCAACACCTTCTACACTTCACCATGATAGTGGACCAATCACCCCACAAGACATAAGGTACATTCATCCAAGCCTCATGCAACTTTAAACTACATTCAACATCTTATACTATGTTGTTAATTGTCTTGATTATCCTTACCTTATGTCATGCTTAATTTGCTAAAATACTCTTTTGGTTTACCTACATATTCTTGGTCCTATTTGGATAAATATCTCTAGTCTTTTGATCTTTCTTACTCTATTATAAGTATGCTTCAGAATATTACTTAAACATTATAACATCAAAGCATATTTGTATAAGAATTTGGTTGTATATATAGACTATCCTCTCCTCTATAAAAATGTTTAGATCATATTAGGAGACCTCATAGAATCAAATCAAGGTTAGAGGTATTCTTCAAATTTATATCTTTACCCTAACCTTGTTTGAAAAATTTGAAATAGTGGTGAATCATTTAAAACACGGGCTACAAGTTAATCTTTAACTCCTTGGCAAACACTATCCATACTTCAAATAAATAGTATATTCCTTCGGGTATGTGTTGTCTACTAATCCCTTGCAGAGAAGAAATCTGAAAGAGTGAGAAAAGAGCAAAACATATGAGACAAGATGCTAATGAACAACTCAAGATGCAAAGATGGAAAAGACTATTGAGATTTAATCTACCCTTTACCACATGGTGTCATCATGCTCCAATAACAAAGGTAACATCTTAAAGGTAAGTGGTCATTATTTCCTCTTGATCTTGGAGTACACACCATAGCACCATTCTCTTGATCTCAATCTTAACCAAATGAGCTCAAATATGATATATCTTATTTTTGAAAGATGATAGTCATCATGTTAATCTTGATAACTTATAAAGAATAATCCTTCTATAGGTTAAGTAACTCTACTTTTTTATCTCATAAACTTAAATGCTATATTTATACTTTTGATATTCTTATCCAAGATGTAAATGAATAATGTGAAAAGACATTAATCTTATTGTGCCTAAGGTTAGAGAATGAATAAATTTCTGGTTCTGTTGGTGTTTTTCCACCAATGGAGCCCATGCACTTGATCTCTACCTTGTCTTTATGAGCAGAACATACTTCAAGCAAAGTGTAGGGAGATTCCCCAAATTCTACAAGTGGGAGTTCTAAACTAGTAACAAGGATACACATAAGATTGGAGTCGAGATGCTAACAAAAAGAAAAGAAGAAGGTGGCACCACCATTGGAAGCACCACTAGTGGAAACCCCACCTCAATCCTCATCCTTAGGAGCAAATCGAAGTACTCAATCAACAAACCACTGCAAGGAGGAGTCCAGTTCGAAGGACTCAAAACATCAAATCCTCGCCGTGAGGTAACATCGGTAGTTATCCATATTTACTTTCATACATTGCATGATTTATTTTTCTTAACCATATTTACTTTTCTACATTAGTATTGCATAGGAAATAATAAAAATAAATAGATATGCATTAGGTTGCATTCATGCATCTTAAAAAAAAAAAAAAACTTTAAGCCCCATATGAAACCTTTGTAGTGTAAAAGTTGTAGGAGTTCTCACTGTGGTGGCCTACAAAATAAAAAATACATATCATGCATTTGTACTTTCTGCATATAAACCCATAAAATCTAAAAATATTAATTGAGCATCCCGCTGCAATACTGCTATCATAAAAATACTTTAAAACCTCCACAACACCCAATCCTCTAAAATGGCTAAGCACTAACATTTTATCCTAATACCGTTCCACGAGTTTTGGTGTTTTGTGAGAGCTTTTTGCAGGATGACTCTAAGAGCCAGCTCACTTAGATATCTTCTTGGGTGATGAGATTGAAGTATTCCTAGCAACACTTGCTCTTATAAGTATGAGCTCCTCTATGAGGACCACTCAGCTTTTTAATGCTCAACTACGACAACATCCAGCTTGGGGGAGAGTATCCCCTAGTTATCGGTAAGTATACCTATGCGATTATTGAGTCTATCTTATAGTCATAAAATATCAAAAAATATATGGGCACATGAAGGTCCACGCCTGTAGAGTCTTTTGTGAGTCCATTAGTTAAAAGAAATAAAAAAGAGGAATAACAATCAAAACCAAATAAAAATACTCTAGCTGTTTATTAAGGTGTGGTCATAGAGTGTGGTTATAGTTCTATTTAGTTGTTAAGAGTCAAATAAAAACTAAGGAACAATAAAATTTTGTATTGGAGATGATGAATAGTTGCTCTGCCGTAAATTCCTTCCAAGTATCTAGTTTTCAACCTTAAGTTCTCCCGAGTTTTGGATATGACTGCTTTGATATAAGAATTTACTATGAACTTGAAACTTGTGGAGGCATATGCTTGAGCTGAATCTAGGTGATTGATGGATATGATATAAGAGAGTCTGAGCTGCTATTTATCTTATTTCTAGCGATACTAAAGTTCTCGGAGATTTATTTTTTCAAAATCTTACATGATGAGCTCTTGTATGACAAAGTTTGAATTCCTACCAAAGCCGTACATGATATACATTTGGATTAGGAAAACCTTTGCTCATTCATACTGCTTGCTTTGCATTGAGTTCAGTCAACCTTTATTGTATACCTTATGAGAGCCTTGTCATGCTTTTTAATCAAGATCACTTACACACTCCATCCACATATGCATTTCTCCTACTCTGGGAGTAAGCGCAGTTATTTTCCACTTTCATTCAGATCCACCTTAAAATTATTTTTCTTCTACACTAGGAGTAAAACACCAAAAATATATATATATATATCCCATAGGACAACCCCTGTTAAATGCTCTAAGTTCTTATTGCTATCTCTCCAATTATCATATTGTATTCAAAGGATGCATGTGGCTATGCAAAAGAAAGTTATTAAAAAAAGAAGAGGGAGTTTAAAAAAATGGACAAGTGTCCAATCAGTTAAAACAATGGGTACGTAGATGCCCGCCTCCCTAAAAAAAAGAGAAAAGAAAAAAGTGAAAGAATAAAGATAGCCCATGTTTTCCCATGAAAAGTTCTAAGTTCAAGAGAGATTTATTTCAAGGAGCAAAAGTAGAATTAGGATTAGCCACTAAATACCATATATACACCTATCCACCATACTCCATACACATGCACATCTTGGTTTGATTGTATGATTTGACTCTCTTTGGATCCATTGTTTGACTTTACAATATATGAATTGCAAGTATGCTCATCCTTGTTTAATGCCACTCCTATGAGCTCCACTATAATAATTAGTTGTAGGAGGGCATGACAACATAAATGTCTCAGTGAGATCCATAAATACCACATACATTAAGAGACTTAAGGGTGTCATACGATTAAGCTCTGAGTTTTATTTTAAAAATTTGCAAAAAACTCCAGAATATTGGTTGAGTGAAGAATTTGAGACATAGTGCTCGACTTGATTGTTCTATCTTTCAATTACTCAAGACCCACGCGAAAGTTGAAAAGCTCCATAGTTAATGGTAAAATGGATAAGTTTAAAAGTTAGAGCAGTTTTGTCTAATTCAAAGGAGAATTTCAGTTTGAAAGCATGTGTACTTTTGAGGAGTGAAAGCATTGTAGCAACTCCTGATCCAAGTTTAGTAGTTAGGCTTTGCTAAGGGACTAGCAAAGGGTAAGCTTGGAGGAACTTGTTGACGGTCCTTAATGCCTATTTTATACCATCAACTATTGCTCAATATAACATGATATCAACCATAAAGCATAGTTGTAGGGTTTGATTCTAATGAGTTTCACGAGTTGTGTTGTTCTCGATCGTTTTGCAGGTATATCTAATTTTCCATCAAATAAAGTATCTCAAATGATGATTTGGACTGCACCATTGCGACGGGCTCATCGAGACAATCAAAACGGACATATCATTTGCTATATTCGAGTCCGGAGTGAAAAGATATCAATTCTACACCGAAACCAACACTAGAAGACTCTAGAAGGCACGAGAAGCCGACTTACCGAAGGTGGGGCCCACCTGCTACAGGGTGGGGCCAGGCCGCCCGGCGCCCTCCGAAGCCCGTTCGGGGCCCGCTTCGACGGACGGCCTCCTACCGCCTTAGGGTTTGCATCTCCACCGTTGCCCAAGTCGGTTTGATCCAACGGCGCACGCTCATCCCACAGGGGCTATAAATAAAGAGGCGCACCCCCCCCCCCCGAGGGCACCACATTATTATAGAGATGTAGAGGCGTCCCTCGAATGGATGACCTCTCACCTCTGGAGAATTAGGGCTAGACTTTTCAATGTAGTAGATTAGTTCTAATTTAGAGTTAGGGAGAGTGGCGCTACGCCCGGGTTCCGGGGGAGTCTTCGAAGGAGTTGTCAGAGTTCTGGTATATCTTTGTATCTATTCTTGTAAGACTTATGCTTTAATATATTTTATCTTCTCTATTTACTTTTAAGCATTACATTTAATTGGTTAGTATAGTTGTTATGCTTTAGCATGGGATCTCCGCCTGTATCGGGTGCTCTAGTTATAGATCGTGACTAGAGTAGTAATCTTTAGTGTAGATGTGGCGTCTAGGCTAGGGTTTACCTGAGGTTGCGCCCAATTCTTACGGTTAGTTGTGGTAGCCCCAGAGATGACAGCTCTGTTAGGCCTTCGTATTCCACCACATCGGAGTTGGTGTTTCGTAGAGCTTTTGGCAGCCTTCCCCGACTACCTTCTTCCCAGTCTTATTCGAGAGTTGGAAAGGTACTGCTACTCCAAAGTGTTATTGTCTGATTGCTTTATCTATCATGAATTAGTTATATAGAACCAAAGTAATAGAGAAGTATTTAGGAACCTTGAGCTATCCCGTTGTCCTCTCACTTTAGCTATCTACTCTTTTATCATAGAATTCTCCTGTGTGTGTCATATAAGCATAATTCCTATCATGTATCATTTACCCCCTACTTTAGTCTAGTTGGTATATTAAGTTAGTAGATACATGATGGTGAACTATCAATATCTTTATCCATTGTTTCCCAGTGGTAAAGTATAAATAACGATACCTGGAATACTCCTGGTAAAATGCTACAATAGTTTTCTGTGCGCTTGCGGAATCCTTTATATTTTAGTTGTGCATAAGAAATACCAACAATTGTCATAAAGTCAAATTATTTGCTTATTATCAAAATATTTTATTTTATTTTATTTTTATTAAAACAGAAAGAAGAACTTTTTTATTATGATAATCTGGGGTATCTCCCGGCAAAGCTTTGTTTATGGTTATAAGCCTGACCGTGGAAACTTCTTCCTGCAGTTATCAATGGTGGTGTAGTTCCTAGCTTCACCACCAAGTGTTCATCATCATCGTTCTAGCTGCAAGGTTAGTACCACAGTGCATATACAAGATTTGCAATGCTTATAATAAACGAAGGCGTCCATAACCATTCTCTAAAAAGTTTGAAAATGAAGTTCAAGAGATGGTAGAAGCATGTAGCACTACGCAAGATGTCCATGGCACAAATGTTCTTTTTCTCAAAAGATAAGTCATTTTCGAACATCGTTGAATCTCGATGACTATCGAGAATAATGTTTAGACAGCCAGAGAGACATGGCTTGGGTTAGAGTGAGGGTGATGATGGTTGTTCAGTTTCACATGGATGAAAGAAAAGCTCAGGTGAAATGAACGGGGTTATGTACTTCACCTCCTCGAATATGTCACGTTTGGGATCATGTTCCGCCATCGAGATTTCTAGGCAAGGGAAAGCAGTGGCAGAAATAGTTTTCCCAACTTCTCATTAAGGCTCCCATGAGATGGTTTTTCTTGAAAAAGAGTTTCCAAGGGACAGCCTATGAGAAGTTTAAATTTGAGGATGGCATAGATGTAGAAATCTAAGTGAACCTCGGATTTGTCTATCATGATTGGCACGGCCTTAGCAATCCTACAACACTCAAAAATGAGTCTAGATGGACTTTTGAAGAGTTTGTCGCTCGGGACTAGCGGTGTTTTGCCCACAAGGGTTTTCGCAAGGAATTGTGACATGATATTAACCCTGACCGTGGGATTGTGCATGGCTTCTATGATAGTTCCCCTTAATGAGCAAGGCATGGCTATGGAAGCTGAAAGAATCAGAATTGCTTTGGAAGAACATTTCACCTCCATTAACCATTCCTTGGACAGTTCTTCTTTAGGGGAACTCCAATAGAAGGATGTGTAAGATTTTCATGCCCAAAGTGCATCGAGGTATTGCCATAATCCTCGAATTGGTGGGGAACTCCGAAGGATGAATTACTCCTTCCTTCAGTGCTCCCGGTTCGAGTGAGGGCCCTAAGGATGTTGTGGGTTTTGTTTTGGCTAAAGAGGGCTCCTCAAAGCTTGACATGCCTGTATCCTAGAGAGATCTGGTGCTTATGACGGAAGAAGTGTGTGTATCTAGAAAGTTTTCAAAGAACCTTACCTGTTTCATCATAGTCCTATATGTAAAATGACCTCCAGTGGTCATGCCAAGGCATAGGTCAACATCCATGTCAAGACCTGAACAAAAGAGACGCAGTAATATGCCATCAGGTAAAGACAAGTCTAGGCCAGCATGATTTAAAGTTAAAAGCCTAGCCCAGGCTGCACCTATGGATTCCTTCTCATACTTCTCAAAGTTGAGGATTGCCCTTGGTAGAGAGACGATACGAGACATAGGGAAGAATGCAAGATAAAATTTGTCTTTAAGTTCTTCCCAATAACTATTCGTACATCCTACGGCATGAGTGTACCATTGCTTTGTCTCCCCCAAAAGAGAGAAGGGAAATAATTTCCACCTTAGAATTTCTTGTGTCATGCCTGATATGCTCAGGCACGAACACATTTCCTCAAAATCTCGCAAGTGATTGCATGGGTTTTCGTTTTCACGCCCTGAGAAGGGTTGTGCCCGAACCATGGTTATCATGCGAGGGTGGAGTTCATAGCTAGATGATAGTTTTGGTTTTGGAGAAAATAGTGGCTCAAAGAACTCCCCCTTTGTAACAGAAAGATTTTGAATAGGAGTGGAATTCATGTTGGAATGGTTAAGAAAGGTAAAGCTTTTTATATAAAAGGAAAAAGATAAAAGATACAGATATGAGGACGGACTAGGTTCGAAGATTATACAGCAACCGTTACCTAGCAACAGTGCTAGAAATGCTTCTTAGTATTTCTTAACGTATGCAGAAAAGTCCGCAAGTGTACGAAAGTACCGTCGTAGCACTTTACCTAGAAGTATTCAGGGTATCGCATTTTCCACAGGGAACGGTGTGTAGTCTACAAGCTAGTTCGTCCAAGGACAACACAATGATAGAGTTCGTATAGGTTAAGATGGATTCCTATGATACTAAGGCCTATGGATAGATAAGCTCTACTTCTACTCACTTACTTCAGGTACCGAAGCGCACCTAGTCTGCTAGGCGATGCTTAGCTCTACGCCACACCCTAACGTGGGGGAGTGCAAGGGACGGATAGGGCTGTCACCACCTGCCGCCTACCCCTCACCCGTGCGAGTGCGAGGCAAATGAAGGTAACATCTAGCCTAGACACCACATCTATGCTATCAATTACTGCTCTAGCTTGAGTCAGGGTTATCCCGTCTTTATTGGGGGCCCTTTACTAGAGCATCTGCTACAAGAACGGACGACGAACCCGCAAGCTACTAAGAGTAGCACTTAACTATTCAAAAGACAAAATATCATAAGAAACATGAACACTCACTTAGCGGATATCCGACGAAGTATAAGTGCTCGTCGAGGTACAAGCTTTGGGAAAACACCGACGCCCGGCACTTCCCCGTAGTCGGGGAGACACCAACGAGGTCGGCACTTCCCCGATCTCGAGGAGACACCGACAAGCCCGGCGCATCCCTAAACTCTCCCTCACATCTCTCCCTTACTACTCTAGCTAGCTATAGGGCCTAAGCCCTTTAGAATGAAGCTCTAGTAGTGGTGCTCTTGCTCCTTGAGTGTTGGTGTCAAATGAGCAGGAGGAGGCCTCGTTTTATAAGTGGAGTGGAGGGGGCTCTATGCAAGATTCCACCAAACCGACCTCTCTAGATACATTGAACCTGGACCCCCCTGTGAACCGACGTTGGAGAGGCGGTAAGAGGCCACTGATCAAAGATGGGGCCGTTTGGGCTGATTGGCAGTGCGTCCCCACCATGGTGCGGCCGCACCTTGGCTGGGGCCGTTTCGGCCCAGCTTTGGTGGGTGGTCTTCTGTCATGTCCTGGAGATGGGTCACGGTGGGGATCCGTGAAGTTGACGTGTTTTGAGTTGGATTTAGGCTCATTTTCCTTATGCTCTGGGCCCAGATTTGCCTGGTAAGTGGGCCTCCTCCACTTGGGCTCATATTGATGCATGTTATGTTTTTGAGCCTATATATGATGGATTTATAGATGTCCTCCTGCAAATGATGAATCACCAAAACTTGTGAAACTAAATTACTTGTAAGCCCTAATTCTAGGTTTGGTGTTTATATCCTTTGATTTTATGTGAGTGTTGGTGGTTATGTTTATGAGTTATGGACCGTCAACAAGCCCTAGAGAGAGTAGATGTTGGTATTTCTTAGCGTAAGCCGAAAAGTCCGCAAGCGCATGGAAAGTACCGTCGTAGCACTTCACCCTGTGGTATTCAGGGTATCGTATTTCCACGAGGAACGATGTATCTTTAGCCTCTAAACTAGTTCTACTAGATAGATGAAGAAGGATAACTTGGATAGTGAGGTTCTCCTATGGATAGAATTTCTAAAGGATGATAACTTGGTCACTACTACCTTACTTCGGGCACCGGAGCGCACCTAGTCTGCTAGGCGATACCGGCTTGTGGCTCTTACGCCGCTCTACGCCACAGCCAAATGTGGGGGAATGCAAGGGACGGACAGGGTCATCACCACCTGCCGCCTATCCCTCACCCGTGCGAATGTGAGGCAAATGAAGGTAACTTCTAACTTAGACACCACGTCTACGTTATTGGTTACTACTCTAGCATTGGCCAGGAACTTCCATCTCTATCAGGAGTCCTCTACTAGAGCACCCACCACAAGGACTAGCAACGAACCCGTAAGAAAGTAGCAAACAAGATAACTCAAATAGAAACTCACCACCGTAGATGAACGCAAACGTTGTACTCCAAATAGTACTCGGCTCGTAGAGGTACAAGTAGAGAGGGAACCGACACCTCCGGTTCTCCGCCTCTTCCATACTGGGGCTCTGGGTATAAGAAGTAGAGGAAGCTGACAATCCCGGATTCCTCCTTCACTCTTCCCTCACTCACTCCCTAAACTAACCTAGTTAAGCTAGAGTTGAAATGGAGCTTGCTCCTCTCTTCTTCTTCTTGTGTATCTTGTGTTCTCCTTGAGGAAGGGGTGAGGGTCTTCTTATATAGCACTTGGAGGTCGGTTTGGAGGGGTATTGATCACGGTGACCATCATGAACCGCTTCTACGTGTCATAAATGTGCTGCCAGAGAAAGGTGGGCCCGTTTAGAGGCGCTGGCGGTGCGGGCGCACCATGGTGCGGCCGTACCAGGGGTGGCCCCGCTAGCCACCGCCTTTCTCTGGTCGGTTCCAAACTGGGCCTGGATCTTTCTTCTATGGGTGATTGGCCCGGATATGTGAGGTAAGTTGGGCTTCCTGTTATTTTGCTTTGTTGGGCTTGAGTGAAAGTGATGATTCTTCTTCTTTTGGCCCATTTGTTGTATTTTCATTCTTTACCTGCAAAATATACACATCCCACCAAAACTATGGAATTTGTTAGTGTATAAGTCCTATATCTAGTTTTAGTGTTTGTTTTATCATCATTTTGTACAAGTGTTGGTGGTATAAAATATGTGTTAAGGACCACCAACAGTAGACTAGGCGTCTAGGCTTTGGTGCCGCCGGGGACGGCTGTCGTGACGTGGTGGAGAAGGGGTGAACTTGGTGTTCTCCGGTGCCCAAAATCCTAGCTGTGTGTTAGGTAGAAGAAGAGTAGGCTAGTGTGTGCTTCCGGTTTATCACTTACTAGGTGTTTGCGAGAGTCTGCGTCGTGCTTGTTACTCGGTGGTTGCCGCCACCTAGCCGGTTAGGCGTTGGTAGAGGGCCGATGCCATGTGTTGTGTGGCGGCCATTACACGTCTATAAAAGGGTGGGAGCTTCCTTTCAAAAGGCTACCTTCAGAGAGCGCTCAACTCCGCACGGAGTGCACTCCTTTCTTCGTGGGGGTGTTGGCTTGAAGTCACGGGAGATGAGGCTTCTCCTCAACGTGGATTAGGGGGAGGCGGCAACCTCTCGATACCACGGGAAAAAATCGGCGTGTCTACATGGATGAGAACTCTCTACTCCCTCCCTACTTTTGCAATGTTTTACGCTTCCCCACTTACATTTGAATGCATGAGTAGTTTGTGTTAGTCTTCTTTGTGCACTTCACCTAGGTTGTTTTCATACTTAGAGACTAACACACTCTAGTTTCTGTCACACCCCTAGTAGTAGTGAATTGGGATCTTTTGGAGTTTGAATCTTGGTTTAAGTTTTTGTGGAATCCCGATTCACCCCCCTCGGTATCCCGAGCCTTTACAGGTGGGCACTATGAAGCAAGAGCACAAGGAGTACGCCATTGACATTCCAACCGATGAGGGGCTGACTATGCTCGGGGAGTGCAAGGGGCGGTTCATCTTATGGCACAAAAAGGACATCCAACTGGACAATCCCTCTGCTCCTCGCGTTGCTCTGCATCATCTATTGGATGCTATAGTAGATGACGACGCCATGGCAGTGCCCGAGCCGCCTCATTGTTTAGAAGAATATGCCTTCCCAGCGGTGCCACAGTCTTCAGGGCCTCCACAAGAGACTCATGCACGAGAAGAGGAGGCCGCCAACCAGAGCCGCACCAGCAGCAGTAACAGCAGGAGCCACCAGCCACGGAAACCGAGGCACGTAAAAAAGTGCCGGTGATGATTAGGCAGCACTTTCAGCATGCACCCGCCGAAGGAGTGACTGTGGCTACAAGTTCTTAAGGACAAGAAAGAAAAGCAGAAGGCCACAACAGCAGCAGCAGCACCGGCAGGCCCAGTCGACGAGAGGCCCGTCACCAGCAAACGGAACCCCCTAAACATACGGAGGTATGCTAACGTGGAGTCCATAGTGTCGTCGGATGATTGCCCGAAGAACTATCAAAGAGGCAAGCTATTTCTTCCCAAACGGGCTCTAGAGCGCATCCCGCGTGGAATGAAGATGTTCCATGATTGGTACTTGCGCGCCTCCGAGACAAAAATCGATCTCTTAATGGCAAGGTTCCCGGATAGAACTTTTGGAAGCCCAGCCGGAACGATCGCGTTTGACTTCGACGACATGCACACTCTTTCGGCTTGGTTGGGTAGACATGAACCTCATTAGCGTTTGGTGCCTGTAAGTGCATCTCTAATTCCACATTGTTGTAGTACTTACTGTAATTTGCGTATGAGTTTTTTGTTCATATCCTAACTCGATACTTATGGTGGCAGATTGCAACTAAAGCAAGCAGTAGGTGCAGAGAGAAAACGTGGTTCTTAGACCCTGCGCGCATCGCGCAATCAGTGTGGAACTTCCCAACCAAGTGGGAACTTGATTCGATCTACCTAGCCGAAGGGAAAAACAAAGTTGAGAAAGAGAAGATTCGGCAACAAGCCTTGTGTAAATCGAGGATCGACGTCGCGGCATACATCGCGCGGGCGTTCAAGGTGTTAGAAGACAGAAACATGATTTATTGCCCCTGCCACTTCAAGTAAGTTCCGTTCACGCCTGTATTGCACTAGTAAGTTCCGTTCACGCCTGTATTGCACCTTGGTATCTGGAGACATATTCGACATCATAACCCACAATGCCATGTATTATGTTCATTGCAGCTCCCACTGGATATGCGTAATCATCGATCTGGAAAGAGCGTATGGTTGGGTCATGGATTCTTTGGACAAGGACCCGTCAACCTAGGAGGATTTCCTACACATTCTCTAGACGTAAGTATATATACGTATTAGCCACCCAAGTAGAGTTATGAATTTCTGTACGTAAGGACCAAATACTAATCCTGATCATCTTTCGATACATCTGAGCAGGGCATACAGGCATTACAGGACGAATCTTGGCGGCAAACCGGACTCTAGAAATGCAGATAAGTTGTACATCAAAACAAATTGGCCGGTACGTCTCAGTACGCTAAGTACATTATTTTTTCCAACTACTTAAGTCGTGTTTTCATATGCAAAACAACATGCATCAACGCAGTGCCACAAGCAGCGTAGTGGAAGTGGACACTGCGGCTACTATGTCATGGAGTTCATGAGGATCGTGGGGCTATACAAGAGATATCCATTACGTGTAAGTAACTGGATGCTTTTACTACCAACTCGCGTTACTTGTAACTTGTGTGTGTGTATATATATGTCAGAACAATTCATTCCATACTCTGTTTTACAGTGGAATCCAAAGGAACTTTATATTAGTGGTGAAAAGACAATGGACAAGGACCACCTTCTGGACACAGTCGGCGACCTCTGCAAATTCATTTTTGATGAAGTTCTGCACAAAAACGGAATACATTTCGACAAAACGTCACCGCTCGCACGTCAACCGGAGTATGCACGTCTTCGGGAGTGGGAACGTCTAGGCTTAGGTCGTTAGACGAAGCAAGACAATTTATTGTGATATTGTATAAACTCCTAAACAGCTTAACTGTTGTATATACATTGTATAAATCCAAATATAACTCCATTTTGTTAGATGCAATACTGTTTACAGGTTGGTTGGACAGAGAAAACATTTCTAGAGGCGGCTGGATTATTTGTATATACATTGTATATATCTAAATGTAAATTTCTGAATTATTTGTATTTTCTCTGGTATTTTTTAAATTGAAAAACCATTTCTAGAGGCGGCTAGAACACTAGCCGCCTCTGAAAAACGATTTACAGAGCCTCTAAAAAAATCCGTTTCTAGAGGCGGCTAGTATCCATTACAAGAGGCGGCTGGATAGCCGCCTCTGAAAATCTCCAGCCGCGTCTGCAACTCGATTTCCAAAGGCGGCGGGCCTGCCGCCTCTAGAAATGGCTATTTCTAGCCAACTTTAGCTAGAGGTGGCCGGCCTAGCCGCCTCTGAAAATGGGATTTGACCGCCTCTATAGAGGCTTCCTGTAGTAGTGATATAAATTATCGAGCATATCCAACCATCACTACTACAGAACCGACATTTAGTCCCGGTGCGGAAGGCCCTTTAGTCCCGGACCGAACCGACTAAGGTTTCGGGACTAAATGTCCCACCTTTAGTCCCGGCCCGCGGCCCGGGACTAAAGGTGGACCTTTAGTCCCGGTTGGTAACACCAACCGGGACTAAAGGGGTGAGCCAGGTGCGTCACTGGCCGCCCTTTTAGTCCCGGTTGGTGTTACCAACCGACTAAAAGAGTTTTTACTTTTTCTTTTCTTTTTTTCTTTTCTTTTTTCTTTTCTTTTGGTTTTCCTTTCTGGTTTACAATTGTATTATTATTATTTTTGAATGCGTATTGTCCGCTGCTTGTTTATGTAGACGCCGCACCTATAATTTATAATTAGATCATTACATATAAATAAACTACATAAAACTATTTATATATTACACATTCCTATTGGTCTACGATACAAAATTTACATGTCTCCGTCACAGATAAAGTATTTACAACTTAATTATTCTCTGCCACTCAAACATCATACAAATGATCATCTTGGTTTGGTTTGAGTGGCTCGTCAGGGTTGAAGAAGTACTCGCCGGCGGGATTTAGGACTTGGTCGTTAAGAAATCCGGCGATTGTCTCCTGAATGCCTTTTAGGCGGACTTCAGTCAACACCTTCTCCCTCAACCACGTCGCCTATAGTAATCATTAAAGAAAAAGTTATAGGTATGTATAAGATTTATTAAAGCAACTAATAATTGAAATGAACTTATTATATATACATGTTACATACTTTTGCCTGCTCAAGATTTGATCTTTTTTCATAGACATTTAGAAATTCGCAGACATAGTATCCGCACAAATTTTTGCCCAGTGGCTGCCGTAGAATCCATTGAAGTAGGATAGGCTTCGAAAGTGGCGCTTTTAAATCTGGACGATGTTTCTGCACGAACCAAGCCCAAACCCTAGCAATAAAACGATCATTATTAATTATCTATTACATAGTTAAAGAGCTGAGAGTAATATTTAGAGATCGAAGTTACCCTTGGATAATATCTATCATTTCTTGGTAATCTTCCAGTGGTTTTCTCAACGAGTCATAGATTATCAAATGAGATTGCCAGAGATCAATCACAATTAATATCCAATGAAAGCTGCATTTGTGTGTAGGCAAAATAATTATTTATCTTCACACGGATCTGATCAATTGGGTTAATAGAATGTACGTACACACGATAATGATACTTACTTAAAGTTATAGGGGAAGAGTATATATCTTTTATCCTTTTGATTGATCAGGTACCTCCGTAGATTTCTCTCCGTTTGAGGTCTCCATATGGCATACGGAGTCTTGGGGTCTTTAAATACAATATAAGGATCTATAAATCCAACGTCCTTGTCATTTCTAGCTCGAGATCCCTCATCATATTTCTGCATATGTGTACCCGGTTTCTATAATTAGTTATACATATACATGATAATTTACATGATGATATTATTAAAAAGAAAGAATCACTTACGCATTTAAGCTTACTTATTAGGGATTTATCCAGAGCGTCCATGTGGCATAGCTGGTGTAGCTCATTAAATTGAACAGCAATAAGATCATCACCACGAAAGTAATCATGGTTTCTAATTCGGACGCAAATATAGTCATCTCGCTCTTTCCAAGCACGCGTCTAGGTACCACCGGTTTAGCAGATACATCTGCGTGCCAAGTTCGCTAAGGGCCGCAGGGTTGAACAGACTCTTGCCGTATTCATATGTCTTCCGATAATGATCAACTTCTTTTGCACTTTCAATTGCTGCCCCAGCTATCATTTGGGATAAGGTAAGACCAGTGTCCGCAAAAAAATTTTCAAGGTCCTCATAGTTCAAACCTGGAGGTAACTGCTGGTCTAGCACGTCGATGTTTGAACCATATTGATCAGGTACGACTAGCGGGGGCACTGATTGCTTTGATTGTTCCCCGAGCTGTGCTACACCCTTGCGTGCTCCTTTCCCTTTCTTCGTCCCCTCGCTTCACGGGATTTGGTTAGAGTGCGCTCATAGTCGATAAAGATGATGATTCTTTTTCGAGCTGCGCGCCTCTTTTTTTTTCAGCCCTCAACCCTTTGCCGTAGATCTTCCGGCTTTAGCAAGAGGTAGGGCTTCTCGTGTTTCCGCTTGGCTTGACTTTCATCCTTTAGATTCTTAAAGAAACCGTCCACATCTTCCTTTTTACCGAAGCTTTTATTTCTGCAGCAGTCTTCTCATAGGATAGCTTCGTAGGAATGACGGGTTGTTTCTTCGGTAGGGCTTTTTTTTTTTGGGCGGGCGGGCGGCCGACACATTTGATCGTGTGGCCGGCCTCTTCTTCAATGGTGGGTCCACCGGTTTCGGCGCCGAGCCACGTGTGGATCTGCGATGGCGCGGCCGGTGACGGGGTTGAAGCCCGACGTGGAGGCGAGGGGGCAGCCGGTGTCGATGTTGGAGCCCTAGGAGGCGGCGTTTGAGCCCGAGGAGGCGGCGTTGGAGCACGTGGTGGCGGTGTTGGAGCCCGAGGTTGCGGTGTTGGAGCCCTAGGTGAAGTGATTAATTGTAGTTATCTAAATTGAAATATTTAAACGATAAAGTGATTGGTGTTTAAAATAATGTAGTAATCAAAAAATAAAAACAACATGTACAACACCACAAAATAAGATAAACCGCAGCTAAAACTTGAGAAGATGAAGTTGGTAACCTCTAAACAAGTAAATGACGGCGTAGAAGTGGTGAAATGAATCAATAGCCGGAGATTGAAGCACAAATCAATCAAGAACACATGAAGAACATGAAATACAAAGAAGAAAGTGAGCTCGGGCAGCTCGGCCGGGGGAGGAAGAAGGATTCAAATACGGGGGGAGGATTTAATCCCGGTCCTTAACACACCAAGGGACTAAAGGTCCATCTTTAGTCCCTACCGGTGTCACAGCATCGACAAAACCTTTAGTCCCGGCCGGTGTCACAGATCGGGACTAAAGAAGGACCTTTAGTCCCGGTTGGTAACACCAACCGACTAAAAAGTCGGCCCGACACCATAGCCGTTGGGGTCGGGTATGCTTTTAGTCCCTGGTTGGTGTTACCAACCGACTAAAGGTTGTTTTAGTCCCGGCGCCATTTTTTCTAGATAATGCTCATTTTGCCCAAGTGACCAAAGGCCTGTTCTGTAGTAGTGTATGCGGCGCGCTCGGTCAATCGCTGGGGACTTGACTCGCTCCACCCCGGGTGAAAGGCAAAGAACGGGTGTCGTGTTGCTCTATTTGGCGAAGGCGCAGCAGGGGAGGGACAGCCGCACAGCACAGGCACAGCTAGGGTGGAAGCGGATCAGAAACGATCGAATATGGTTATTTTTTTGTTGGATATATCCATATTTTTTAGTTGGATACGGATCGGATTCAGATATTTTCGGATACGGATCCGGATAGTTCTGGATACGATTTCGGATATTTGGTCAACCAAGTTAACTACAGATATCCAATTAACTATCGATCATTTTAGGATGATAAAATTATCACATTGATCAAAGTATGAGTATAAAACTCATGTAAATATATGAATAAAAATTAAATTGGAGTATATAAAAATAATTTAAATCAATAAAAAAAGAAATTAAAGTATTTTAAATAATTTACATCAATAAGTATATTAGTTTCATAATAAGTCAAAATAGTACATTTATAAAATGGTTTAGATAGGAGTTTATTCTTTTTGGATACGGATAATTTCGGATATCTATCCATATCCATATTTTAATTCGGATACGGATCGAATCCGGATAGTGGCAAAAGGATTCGGATACATCTATTTTAGTATCCATTTCAGAAACGGATGGGATACGGATATCCATATTAATGTTTTTCGGATACAGATATGGATTCGAATAACTGATATCCAGCACGGGAAGGACCACCCCATCGTCCGCGCTTGCCATGTGATCCTGTCGGATCTAGGGCACTGGAAAATCAATACAAAGTACGGGTACCACATGCACGGTGCTTACCCATGGATATCGATGCGGTAATTTCTTACCGAGGCAGCTTGCAATCTAATTGTAATTTATTACTCTCTCCATTTAAATATAATTAAGTGTTTCTAATTTATTTTAAATGATTTTTTATTTTGATTATCATAAAAATTGACATTACAAAAATAATATTAGTAGATTCACCGTGAGTAAGTTTTCAACCAAAAAACGCTTGTATCCCCCTATTAACTCATGTTTTGGGTGTTTTCGTAGGGATATGTAGACTTTTAATGATGTTACCGCCCAACCACACATGTATATAGGCAGGGAGGCTTTAAGTGATGTCGTCTTGTGTGGGAACTTCCGTATTCTTATATTGTTGAACAAATTTCAAACGCTTTATGTTGTTATATTCTTAGACGGATGAGTATCATAATAAGCAATTCTTTTAGTCTAAAATAATTTATTTTTATAGATATCATTCACTAAAATAAAAAATGTGTCTATTTCTTTTTTATTTTTGGACGGTGCCGGTGCCGAAAATTTTACGATTAAAGTTATGGTCGAACCTTCTAAATTATATGGCCCACAAGCATCTGACATTGTCCCTAAGACCTCTGTCGGCTATGCTTGTGTACCACATAACTTAAAACGTTTCGTCGGGTGAACCCCCGATGACATCACGATTCTCCAAGATCGACTTCTTACAGAGATATTGTAGTATTACAACCGTTTTTATTCAAATATAACAGAGTAGCGGAAGATTTATAAAAGATACTACAACACTTGATCAGAGTTTGATTAAATAAAACTTAACTAAGTTTGTGGAAGCAAGAAAGAGCTATAGAGCACCTGCTAGAGAACACTTCAGACGAGAGATATTCGATCATGCCAAGCCTACTGGTACGACCGAACTTAGCAGCACTAGTCAACACCTGCAACAGGGGTCAAAGAAACCCTGAGTACAAAAGTACTCCGCAAGACTTACCCGACAGAAAAATTAGGGAGAAGACTCAGGAATGCTGGCTAATAGGAATCAAGGTGTGGCTTTAGCAAGAATCAAAGACACCTTTGCGAAAGAGCGACTAATGTTGATCCTTACTTTCCATCTTATATGACATAACCGTTTAGCAGTAAGCTATCCATCTAGGTTATCCTAGTCTATAGCAAACACTTGTCAACCATGTACGATTTCAAAACTTTCTAGACTCAACAACTTCTATCATTACTACGATGCTGGTGCTAGGATCAAGTCTCCCATATCGTGGAGCAACGACGATTCGAATCGCTTTATGTACCCAGCTGGGGCTTTCTAGTCACACGATGTACGCAGGACCATCCTATATACATCAACTCAATGCTTGGATTTCTCCATACTAGATCGGGTTCTATGGCACCCAAGAGTACAGTACACCTCCCTACGCCGTCTTTTCCTCGACGGTGCGCCCGTAGGATGGGTACACGCTACTCCCGCCATCTCTCCACTCCCAGTCCACGGTTGTCCGTTCTCGTCATGGATAGTCCAAGTGGAGCTTACCGCCATTAGCATGCCACTAGTACTATCCAATAACCTCATGATCCAAGGGCCATGACAACGAACGGTGCTTAACCAACACAAATGGACGACACTACATCTGGACTCCATTCCTGTGCAAGTCACTCCACCTGGCCTCGATTTAATCATCATGTTCTTATTGCTTATCCTCGACCCGATCAAGGTAAAGGATAACAACAAGAAACATCTACCTTTAACATTTTCTCAAAGATGATCCCGTTGTCAACTTTCAAAAACATTCTTATTTATAAAGCCTACACTATCAGCAAAACTAAGCAGGTACTAAGCATTTTATAAATCAAAACGGTATTCAGGATAATATATCAACATCAAGGTAAGGTAAATGCACTAGCATAGGATATCACCCAACTCCTACACCTAATGCATCATATCATCAACATTAGATTATAAAAGACTTTCAAAATTTAAGGAAGGGTTCAATTGCATCCGAGGCTTGCCTGCGTTGCAGAGAAGGTTAGTTGTTAATCTTGACAGTGACACCTGCAGTGGATTCATCTCTTCGGGGCTGGATCAACACGAACCTTCTCTGAGACTTGCCATCGCAATCCTTCGCTCTCACGTAGACTATACATAAATAAATGATATATTCTAAATATGATGAAATGCATGACATGATGCATGATGTAAGGCAATAAATAAAAGAAGGTTGAGTACAACTTTCCTTCACGGTATAGTTGCATCAAAGGATCATAATTAGCTAAATAGTTATTTTATTCACTATTTTTATAGCCATTAATCAAGGTAGAAATTAGTTATAAAAGTAAAATTATTCAAAATAGTCCCCAAATTTTAGTAGAGGTCACTTTTGACATGAAAAGTTTAACCCTAATTTTTCATGATATTTGGATTTATATTTTATTCTACAAAAATCAAAGACTATGCATTTATTAATTAAAACATGCATTTATTAAACATGATAAAAGTGATTAACATGCCAAACACATATTTTTATATAAAACTACATATCATGAGGTTCACACACATATTTTTATCATATTTTCCTAAGCTCGATTATTTAATTATGATTTACCAAAAATCAGGCCAAGAAATTCAAATTAGAAAAAGGAAAATCATTTCCATACTGCCGGACCTTGGCACGGCCCAACTGGCCCAGCTGCGGCCCAACTCCCTTGTGCCGCCTGCTGCCTCTCTCTCTCTCTCTCTCTCTCTCTCTCTCTCTCTCGCCGACAACCGGCCCCCATGCGCCAGTCTCCTCCCTCCTCCGTTCAAACAGAGGGCGGGCGATCGCCGGTCGGCTACCTCACCGTCGGCGAGGTCAGCGACGGCGCAAGTGGCACCAACAGCTTCTTCTCTTCGCGGCGAACACGGCAAGCACCTATACGACTCCAATTGATGCCTAGAACAATAAGAATGGCGGCTATGGTGGCTCGGCCCTCCTGCTTACCTCCGGTGAGGTCGCCGGCGTCGGAGAAAGTCGCCACCGTGACCCCTCGCGACTTGCGAACCTCCCAGGGGGCTGGGCAGCCGGGTTGAGGCACGGAGGAGATGCAACAGCGGCCATGGCGGCGGCTATAGCGGAGCGGCAGCGCTGGATGTGACAGCGCAGCAGCGGAAAGCCATCCCCGGCCTCAATCGGCTATGATAAGTCTCGAAGAAGCTCTAGGAAGCTCACCGCGACTCGTTGCTAGCGTTGGTTAGACCGGAAACAGGACAGAAGAAGGTTGTCCGCAGCGGCGGCGGTACAGCGGCGTGCTCCGGCGACACGCGTGTGTTCCGACGCGTCAGTAGCAGTAGAGGTGGAACGAGTGGCCCGGTGAGCACCACGAAGACTAGACGAACTTGGTGGCGGTGTTGGTTTAGCCAAAGAAGTGCCATAGACGGCTAGCCGCATCGGATGCGGAGTTCGACGACGGAAAGCAGGACATGCACCGGCGGCGAGGTGCCGTTCTGGCGTGTCCGGCACGGTAGAGTGCTCGAGAGGGAGCCGACAATGATCACCAACACAAGGCGTTGTTGGAGCGCTACTGGGCTCGATAGGAGGTGCCCGGGAATGGTCTGGCGCGGTGAGCGGGCTCGGCGGCTCTCGGCGACCGGACCTAGGGAAGAAGAAGCTCGCGCGGGCAATTCCGGCAATGAGGAAAGACAATAGGAGGCTCAGGGGGTGCGCAATTAAGTGGCAGAGTTGAGTGCAAATGCTGATGGGCGATGATGGAGCAGCCTGCGTCAATTTGAGCGGTGAAGTGCAGCTTGGCCGGCGGAGCAGAAGAAGAAAAGGGAGACGTCGACGACCGGCACTCGATGTTTATGGGGTATGGGCGGGTTGGTGAGCTGCCTGGCGCCTTCGCGAGACCCTCCAGGTGGTTGGCAGCGCGGGATCACCGGTGATGGCACGAGAAACGCCACGGTGGTCACCGGCGACAATGAGAGCAGAGAAGATAAAAGGAAATTCCCCCTCGGGTTACTGTAGTAGTGTACCCCTCCTTCCTCTCTTCAAAATTACTCCAAAATTTAGGTAACAACTTGAAAATTTTCAAAAATAAAAGTTGCTCAACTTTTTATGCTCTACAACTTTGATTAAAGAAGTTTAGTCAAATTCTAAATATTTTTGAAACTGCAGTTTGAATTTTGAAAAAGGGAATAAACCCTAGTCTTTGAAATTTCAAAATTACTTTCAAATTTTGAATAAAAGATAAAAATCTCCAAAGATAAAAGTTGTTCAACTCTTCGAGCTTTACAACTTTTATTAAAGAAGTTTTTCTTGAAACTGAATAGATTTTGAATTAGAGTTGGAAAATAAAAAAACGGGACAATTCCAAATTTGATGAACTTTTGAAATTACTTTTGATTTTATTCAAAAACTTAAAAAACTGTATTTACCAAACTTGTAGAGCTCAAAGAGATGTACAATCTATATTTTTGAAGTTTTCCCAAATTTTGAATATTTTGGGCACAATTGAAAGGGGCAAAAACACTTTTGAATTTCGTGGTTTTGAAAAGGAATTGCTGATTTTTCTCAAATTACTCCAAATTTTGTATAGAAACTTAAAAAAAAAAAAAATCCCAAAATAAAAGTTGTGTAGAATTCCAAACTCTACATCTTTGCTTTTGGGACCAACTTGAAATTCAGCTTGGATTTTGAAATGTTGAAAAGGGGTTAAAATGGGTCAATTTAGGGTTTTATGTTTTGAAATCAAATTTGAATTTTGAACCCTTGTTTTGAAACCTCATCTTTCCAACTTCTTTTTGGAACTTTTTCAAACCTCAACTTTCAAGATTAAATCACAATTCCATAATCCGAGCTCAGAATTAGGGTTTTACCTTTGTTTTAATTAACACACACATTTAACTTAATGAAGGCCATTAAGCTATTCTGGTGATATTTAAACATCATGAAATGCACTTATGCACTATTGCTTGGTGATTAACTTAATGATGCTCATGATTATATTTTAATTGCATCATAACATCTTGGATGTTTA
Organism: Chrysopogon serrulatus; assembly: GCA_015844335.1. Classification (NCBI taxonomy): domain Eukaryota; kingdom Viridiplantae; phylum Streptophyta; class Magnoliopsida; order Poales; family Poaceae; genus Chrysopogon; species Chrysopogon serrulatus. The sequence goes on along the minus strand of JADLZL010004516.1, from coordinate 491,813 downwards.
CAAAAGTATCGATCCTCCAGTTGTTGGCTTACTTTTGGCACATGTATCTGTCCCACTACTATTCGAAAGGAACATCTCGTTCGACGGAATTACCTACTGCATACAAGGCTGGTGCGCCCTTCGTGGGCGACCAAGCGAATATGGGTGATCTCGAGGCCCTTTGCGCGTTCGATGGAATTACCTACTGCATACAAGGCTGGTGTGCCCTTCGTGGACGACCAAGCGAATATGGGTGATCTCGAGGCCCTTTGCGCGAGTTCCAAGAGAAACAATTTTTTGATGAACCCAATATAAACAATTCGTCCTGCATATTTATAATACTAATCCTAATACATGCAAGAGATAAACTATATTAGAAACAAGGCAATGTATACATAGTTTCATCTAGATGAAACCCCTTGCTCCTCTCTCTTCGTTAATTACATGCCAGATCATTAACAACGCTGCGTGGCACTATATTTAATGTGAATGAAACTCCCACGAAAGATTTTTTATTGACATGGTACACAATGACACGAAGGATTTTTTGCTACTTAGAATACAATTTGTCATGCAAAAGAAGAGAAAGGAAAGCTGTATGGCTCAATATCCTAGTTTCCGATACTGTACGATACCCCATTGTGAGCTTGAGGGCAATCCCAACTACGACACCACTAGACAGTTTCCATATTTGCCGTGTCTTCTAAACACTACATATAGAAACTACACTCTTAATGGATGGTTTCTTCAAAAAAAATACTCATCCAATTCTGTCTCTTCACTCTCCTTTACTCTCCCTATCCCTATACTCTTCTTCTTGGTTCTCGTGTAGATATGGTGTCATGTATGAGAAACTATTTCCTTCTCTCTCCTACTTAATTCCCTTGCCATATATCATATTGCTTACATGGCAGCTCATTTAATTCTATAGAAACCGTTCTAGTTATTGGGTTGGGAGTGCTATGAGAGCAAAGTCAATAAGCATATCTTTAAGCTTGACACATCTAAAGGCACCTCATACACCAAGTAAGTATATTATAAAAATATATTTTATAATAAATCTAATAGTACTAATTTAGTATGGTAAATGTTAATGCTTTTTCTATAAAACCGGTTAAACTTGAGATGATTTGACTTAAGACAAAAATAGATAGACACTTTTTTGGGATGGAGGAAGTACTATACAATAAAAAAGTTGTATCTACAAATATATTTTTAGTAAGTTTTAGGTGATGTAGTTTTGAATACCGTGATAGAAAACAATTTATTGGGTTGAGCCTCACATTAGCGCACGGCAGCTAGTCTGCCATGTTGTTATAGGTAAAAAGAAGAAATTGAGACCAGGTGCGTCAGTCGGTAACTCTCAGTATGGCCTCCGTTTATACAGATTCCGGCAGAATGACTCTTCACGTGTTGATGGCGCACCATATTCACTCCCTTTCCGTTGAACCGAGGATTAAGAGACACTAAGAGGCCTTATTAGAGGCAGCTGGAAAGCCTCTGCCGCCTCTAACAAAAGGCCTCTAGATTTCTAGGGGTGGTTTCCCAGCCGCTTCTAGAAATAGATTTTTAAAGATCCCAGCCGTCTCTATAAATTGTTCTCCAGAATTCCTAAAATTGAATAAAAATAGCAAAAATATTTTTTAAATCCTAGGGAGACCCACCTGTTAAGCAGAACTCGCCGCAAGTCACAAGTCATGCAATTTTTCACGCAAAATACGCGCACGCGCGGCTGCCGGGATTCGAACCAGAGACCTGTGCTCTCCCGCGAGTCTTCCCTAACCACTCCAACCCAAAGTCACTCGTGATTAAGAGATATTTTCCTTTTGTATTCATCTTCCTAATGCTATAATGAATATTTAAGATACTAAATAAATTCAAATAAAAAAGGTAGAACTGCAAAGTTTTAGATCTGGTGGAGTTCTACAACTTTAGTTTTGATCATTTCTCCATTCAAGGTTATTTGAAAAATTTAAATTTTAAAATGTAAAAACTTCAAACAGAATTCTAGTACACTAAATGAATTCAAATAAAAAAGTTTGAACTACAAAGTTGTATATCTCAAAGAGATCTGTAACTTTGGTTTTGGTCATTTTTCCATCCGAGATCGGTTGAAAAATTCAAATTTTAAAATGTAAAAACTTCAAAACAGAATTCTAGTACACTAAATGAATTCAAATAAAAAGTTTGAACTACAAAGTTGTATATCTCAAAGAGATCTGTAACTTTGGTTTTGGTCATTTTTCCATTCGAGGTCATTTGAAAAATTTTAAAAATTTAAATTTCAAAATGTGAGAACTTCAAACAGAATTTATGGGCTATAAATGATTTCAAATGAAAATTTCGTCAACTACAACGTTGTAGATCTTTTCGAGTGCTACAACTTTCATATAAAGTTTGTCTTCATCCAAATTGATTTGAAAAGGTTATAAATTTTACTGTGCTGCAGCTATTTCTAGACGCTGGCTGAATTACCGGCCGCCTCTGAAAATAGATTTCTAGAGGCGGCTCTAGAATGGCCCCGTCTCTGAAAAATCCATTGTGTAGTAGTGAGATTTCACGTTAACTGTCTTAACGTTTTCGGCAGCTCTCTAATTTTTAGTGGGCCCTTCTATATTTTAGCACATCACGTTTAGTAGAATGAAACAGTAAAGCTTATAGCCTAATCAACCAATGTAATTAGGCCAAACCTCGTTCTCAGAAATTGGATGTTACATAAGTAAAAGTGATGATACAATAGAGTTGTGTCGCACCCTCATTTTCATAATGTGCATTTTGTGTTAATGATGCATCATGAACATAATCATGTCATTGATATGCAAATGTATCAAAATAATTCAAATTAAGATGAATTGAATTCAAAATTGACCTAAATTTAAGCTATGAATTTTACTTCAAATTTGTATGACGGAAGATGTGCAAAATAAAAATACCATGATAAATTGCGTCTAACGTGGCACATTTGGTAAAAATTTGGTGAATTTTGGAGATATTTGGACGCATTAAATTTTTTTTGGAATCTTCCTCTATTCAAAATTCAAAAATTCAATTCTAAAAGGTTTCAACTTTCAAATCCAGGTGGATTGGATTCTTTATCACTTCCTATGTAACTCAGATTTTTCTCACGATTCAAACACCCTAGATAACTCTTTTGAGCTCACAAAATCAGCATTCAAATATCCTTGAAAAAGTTAAACACCTGCCGCTGGGACCCACCTGTTAGCATCTCTTTCTCCTTCTCTGCTGTTCTCAGTCCACGACACCGCCTTACAGTCTCTCCCGGCGCCAGCACCGCGCCTACGTGGCTACCATGCTGAGGCCAGCTGGGAAGATGGCGCGAGCCCCCTCCACCTCCTTCCCTTCTCTCCATCTCGGCCCCTCTCTCCCTCTATCACCCAAAATCTCTCTCTCCCTCCCGGTCTCCTTTGCCAAGTAGCCGGCGCCGCCATTCTTGCCGTAGCTACTCGCTCCGCCCACAAGCCATCACAACCAATCACCATAAAGAACTCTCCATGCCCTACTTTACCTCGGTGTCCAAGCATTCAAGCCACTACAAGAGATATGCTTGCCATTAATGCTTGCCATTAATGCTTGTGTCTCGCCTTGCCGGAGACATCGTGCACTGCTGCGTCCCGGAGGCATCGTGCGTGCCAGTCCCCGCCGCGCGCTGTCCGTTGAAACCGCGGCCCTGGCCACCCGTGAGACGCCACGCCAGCATGCAGCTCGCGCCGTCATCCATGCTCACCCCAGGCAGCGCCGCCAGGCCATGCCGTGCCGCCGTCCACGCCGTGCCTCCCGCGAGGCCGCGTAGTCAGCCCGCGCACCAGCCGCGCCGCCTACTACGCCCGCTGCTGCGCCACCGCCCGGCCGCGCCACCGCCCGCTCTCCGCGTGCGCCGCCCGCCACACCTCCTCCCGCCGTGGACCAACCCGCTGCCGCCCCGCCGCGCCGCCCAGCTATGAGCCGCCCGTGCACCGCCGCTGCCACCGTGCCGCGGCCCCGAGCCGCCAGCCCCACCGCCCGGGGCGCCCCGCCACGACGCCACCCTAGGTCGCCGCCCGCCGTGCCTCTGCCCCTGCTGCACTGCCCATCCACGAGCCGCCCAGATTGAGAGAGAGAGAGAGAGAGAGAGAGAGAGAGAGAGAGAGGAGTGAGGAGGGTGCTGTCTGGGAGAGGGCATAGAGATAAGAGAGAGAGGGCCGAAGAGGTGAAGTCCAGTTGAAAAGGAGTAAAGGACGTGTCTGGTGGTGCGCCCTCTCGGGTTCTGAATTTTCGGGAGCGTGCATCTTGTAAATACAGGCGTTCATCAGACCAATAACCGCCTCTAAAATATATATTTCTAGAGGCAGTTACTTAGATGGTCTGCCTGTGAAAATAAGGGACTATTTGTACAGGTGGTCGGAGTAAGGAACCACTCCTAAAAATTGATTTTCAGAGACAGTTATTTTGGTGTAGCCCGCTCAGAGTACTATATAGACAGTTGGCTTTACGAGCCGCCCGTGGTTTGTCGGGGGTGCTGTCGGACCCTATTTCTGGAATCCACTATGCTTACCGTATTAATCCCTGGATCAGTAGTTGATACGCGCACATACAGAGTAGGCATCATAGTCATACCTCGATTACAGTACAATAAAGTCTTACATCACGGAGTCTTGCACGTAAAAGGCTTACTAGCCAACATAAAGGTTACACAGCGGAAACTTAAACAGGTAGCCCAAGCCACAAGCTAACTTGGGAAGCAGGCGAAACCTAACTACTGTTCGTCCTCAGCATCGAAATCGTACTCCTGTTCTTCTGCTGAAAAGGAGAGAGAGGGATGAGTACATAAGGTACTCAGCAAGCCCTACTACTACTGCAAAGTTGTTTAAGAGCAAAGGGTAGGGTCAAGGATAGGCTTAGGTTTTATATTTTACAGAAATGCCAATTTTATGCATGGTGATGATTACTACGGTGATTAGTTTGGAGAAATAAAAGATAAGAGAGGGATGCACTCATTCTTTATATAAAAGAGGTTGTGGGCCCTAGGGGAGATACTTCAATCCCGCTAGTTCCCGACACTTGAGGTCGAACCGCCTCAAAAATATTTTATAGGTTTTAGAAAACTTCAACACGCTTGATCTCCTTTATCCAGTAATACCACCAAGAACACGTAGTCCACTTAGAAAGACCACATAGTCCACAAAGCTTCGCTTTAGCAAAATAGATTTTAGTTTTCTCAGAACTTACATGAAGATACTCACGCCAAAAGGTTGCTCACACCAAAATCTAATCACTGAAACCACACCATAGCGATGCCATTGACCTCAGGCACGGCTATCCAGATAGTTTATACACTCTGCAGTGGTTGCACAATTTCCCCACACGATATACTTGAGTTGAGTCAAGTATAACAAGAACCCGTACGCATTTCGCGAATCACCAACAACCACCCATGGGACTTGACGACCAGATGCCCAAAATGTTCACAAATAACATAATAGAATGGAGACTTTGCCCAAGAATTCACCAAGTAAACACGGTTTGTCACCAAGCCCCCGTGCCGGCCAGACTACGTTTGTCACCAAGCCCCCGTGTCCGCTCCTGGTGCCCGTTGCACCCTGCCTCCAGGTGAGTTGTGGCTCTAAGCCAGTGGAGTGTGAGACCAAGTTTGGCTTGGACCAGACATGTGGCTGCACTATATGCGCTAGGTGAAAAGTTACGAACGAACGGGTCCTTAATCGGCCAGGGCAAGCTCTCCTTAGCACGTGTACAAAGTAGGCACACAGCCATGCTCACCCCTACACTAAAACTGTTTTACACAGTTTCACATACAGTTTTCAAATATCACACAGTTGCAAAGCACCTTTGAAAGCATGTTTAAAAATAGTGTAAGCAATGTTTAATTGAAGGTTAAGCATTTCTGAAATTTATTATTAAAAACAAGGTTTTAACCTAAGCAATTTGCTATACAAGGCATAATTTAATATTCATCATTTTTAGCAATTAATGATGAAGGATCCTAGGTTAAATAAGGCATATGGTGGACAACAACAAGGTATGGCTAAAGTCAAATTAGGTTTAACTACTTAACAAATATAGTTTATTTTATAGCCAAAATAACATGCATTAATTTGAAAAGCAAGTTTTAATGTTGGACATTTTAATTAATTGTAAACAATGGGTTCAACATGATCAAGGATGGTAAGACTTGCCTTCGCCGAGGTCGTCGTCAGGTCCTACCTCAAAGTCAGGATCCTCTGGGTCGTCTCCAAAAAGATCGTCGTCTACACTTATGCGACAAACGACGCGACACGTCACTAACGGCGCGCACAAAAACAAGTAAACAAATACACATAAAATCAAATAAATTAAAAAATAGACAAGATGGGTATGGTTGGAAAGATCTTGAATTTAGATGAATTTAGGTGGCAGAACCACTTGAATTGGATTTAAAATGAGGAAGTTATGGCCTTCCAAAGTTTAAAATAGAATTAAATCCTGAAAAAAAGAAAAAGGGAAGAATATTCCTAGAATATTCTCTGGACAGGGGCGTTTTTGTGAAAGGAGGGACTTGACTGTAATTTTTGGGATTCAAGAGTGCTTATTTGTAAGATATTTTTGGGGAGGGCCACTCTGGAAAACTGAAGGGTCAGAACATAAATAGGATATTGTTGGCGCTTGTTGTTGTATCCTAAAAGCACCATATATCCTGGAGGATTATGCATGATTATCTGACCCTAATTGCCACTTGGCACCTCACTTTGACCCCGTTTTCCAACCTGTCGTGTTTTTGGAGCTACGTTGCAAAATCACTGGAAAACACGGCGAAACACAAGGAAAGCAGGGACTTCCACGGCGGACCCTTCACAGGAGGCAGCGGGACGGCGAACGTCGATGTCATCGCGAAAGCCCACCAGAAAGGAGCAATTCGGCCCACATACGATGAAGGATACGACCGCAGGCTCGTCATTTCATGCAACAGGCCCGATGTCCACATATGAAGCCATGCAGGCACCTTCAGCCCACGAAGCCCACATTTCATGAAGCAACCTACAAGGAGGCCGAAGGGCAGCCTTGTCAACGCCAAGAACGCTCAGGCACAGAAGGCCCATGTACTAGCCAGGTCAAACCCAAGTGGCCAGTATATGGGCAGATGAAGCCCAATCCGACTCCAACACGGCGTGGGAAGCGTAATCAAGCCCAAGAAGGGCCTCCAACCAACATAACCCTCCATAAATATGGATCCCTCCATTGGATACGGGTTCCAACTCTCCACCACCTCGGGTTTAGGCCAATTCGCCGAGTTCTGGGGCGAATCCGCCGCCAAAACTTCGGATCTGAAACCTACTCGCCGAGGTGGACTCGTAGCAGAAGACGGGGCCCGAGAGGCCTAATGTTTGCTTCGCGCCGACCGGGTCTCTCCCTAGCCCTGACCGGCGCCTTGGGTTCTTGAGGCCTCTCGCATCGAGCTTTCTTCCCCAGATTCCTCTCCCGATGTAACCATGTTTCTGGTGTGAAACCTCCTGTTCCTCTCTCGGATCCAAGGGGATTCGACGATGTAACTCATACTCTGCAGTAATTCTGTAATGTCTTTTGCAGTCTGTTTCTTTTGGATTTATTTCTTGAAGTTTCAGTGCACAACCAGTAGGGTTGGAGGAAATGTAGTTAAGCGCTGTGACAGAGCACCCTGGCGAACCCCTCTACTTGTTGCGTAACCGCTGCCCTAGCTTTACCGATCTCGCTGTAGCTGAGTTACTAGTTGATGAACCTGACATCCGTGGGGGAACGCTTCTCTCTCTTGCTGCACCACAACCATCTCCACACTAGAATAGATTTACTTTTTGCAATTTACTTTCTTGCATAGTAGTTGGTAGAAAACCCCCATCTTTCGGTTCATAGTTAGGTTAACGCTTCCTACATAGTAGACTTGCTCGTTCCTTGAGATCGATATAAACCTAGGACCTTACTCCTAGGGAAAAGCTACAACAGCACCGTGTGCTTGTGGTATATAAATCATGTGCATAAGAAGTGCCAACAAGCTTTTCTGGCGCCGTTGCCGGGGAACGAGAAGTTCTATTAGCAGGAATCTTTGGTCTTTCGTTAACGCTCTAACCCTCACCCCTATTCTAGTTTTGTTTTTTGTTTTATTTTACTAGTTGAGTGCCCGTGCGTTGCCACGGGTATAAAAAAAAATTTATGACATATAACCACATAAGTAAAATATATGTAAAATCTCATGTCATCACAAATAATTGACACCAAAATCAAATAATGCCACTATAATTTTAAGTTTGAACATATATTGTACTATTATACAAAATTATTCTTTGAATGTGATGTTTGCGTTATTCTGTTGATAGCCAATCATGGCTATTACTTGAGTCTCAAATGGACTGAATTTCACAAAAAACTTGCAGCTATCCATTGGCATCACAGAGTCACTCAAATGGACTGAACTCAAAAAGGAACACCACCCCAAAACACACACTCATCACACCAGTGGGGGGGGCAGGACGAGATCACCTTGCATGTGTGCTGGTGTCGCTCATCATTAGTGTCACACAGAAGCAATGGTTGCTTGCTCATGATTCCCATATCTATAGGCACTCAGGCAGTGCACAGCGTTCTGCTCTTGCTGCATAAATGAACACAACTGAAACACCACAAGAGCTCTAACAAAACTGACAGCCATTACAAGCAAAGAACTGCGAACCACAAGCCACTAACCTCTGTTGCCATAAGAGCATCTTCAACAGTTCTCCATCTTAGGTTGTCATTCTTATTTTTTTGGTAAAAATAGAAAAAACCTTTTTTAATAGTTCCCTATCCTAGGTTGTCATTTATCCCAAGTCGGGAAAAAGAGCCTCCGCTACAAGATATATGCGCCTTGACTCCGACTCAAGCACATCCAACCGTATTAGAAGAGGTGGAAGGGTATAAAAAAATTTTGCTTTTGTCTCGTGGGTTCCTGATGTAAGTTTTCAAGAGGTGGAAGGGCATAAACATAATTTTATTTCTGTCTCAGGGTTCCTCATGTAAGTTTGATCTGAGTTTGGCAAGTAAATTATGTCAAACTATTGGAGATGGACTCTTTTTTCACTTTCCATACATTTTAGAGAGTTGGCAAATCACAAGATTTACCAAATAAATTTTGGCAAACTCTTGGAGATGCTCTAAAAAAGTAAAACCAAACTCTAATATGTATCGAGAACATAAAGAATGACCAGTTAACCGAGCAATGCACCAGATTTTATAAGATTATGGGCATTTCCAAACACATATGCCAGTAAATAAGATTCTTCATTGATTGCATATCTGTGAATGCAAAATTGAATATCCGATGCTCAGACAAAGATATTGGGTGATATTGTATCAGGATATCCAAATAATTTCTGGACACAAGTGCATAGTTTCAACTGGATGTTATTATTGTCGTCATAACCTATATCAACTTCAGTTCAGACAAACAAGGAGCAGAAACAGAATAACAGGCAAAACAGATCCAGATACGAAACATTTGTCAACAATAATGGTGGCTAAACATGGTAAGGTTGAGATTGTGTTTAAAATCTATGGGCAAAAAGGCATATATTAGTATGAAATAACAAAAAAATAGAGCCGTTATATATTTTCCACAGAAAAATGGATGTGCAATTAAATTCTTACTTTCATGGAAAATTGTGGATCAATGTAAGTAAGAACAAAGTTTTCCTTAATCCTTTTATCCACGTATTGCTACTTTGGAAATGAAACTGCTAGTTACGAAAATTAAAGAATGTGCAAACTTTGACTGGAAAAACACTCGTTATATCATTTCCTTGTAACCTTTATGTGAGTAAGGACAATTTTTTCCTTAATCCTTACAATTTGGACTGAACAAATTTTCTGCCAGGATAATAAAAGGCAAAGACATAAAGAAAAAAAAGAATAAAACATCAATTTTTAGGCTTCTTTCAGTTCTGAGAAGCAATTATACACATCTGGTATAGTCCAAGCCTCTAAATATATGTCCATATTTCAGGTGTTTTTTTTCCAACTAAGATTTACAAGATCAGGTTGTCTGTCCACTTTCAAGGACATTAGCAATTAAATCAAATCAAGTATGTGAATTACAGGAGCATGACTAAGACTTTAATTATTAGCTTTAGAAAAAGTTCATCCATTATTGCTCTATATTCACATTCAATTTAACTTAGCATCTTCTAGATGAATTCACATTTAGAAAATTCATAAGCTTCATTTGGCCATCATTAGTACAATATATATCATAAATATCCATCTGTAAAACAACTCTGAGTATAGTGATGCTAGTAATCATTATTTGGTACAAAAAAAACATTCATTATTTTCATTACAATGGAGGAGATCGAGCAGTCATTTCATCAAGCAGCACTTGGACGCACCTGTGCAACTGTGCAAGCATGGTAGCAGGTGATAGCCCGTGCAGCAGTGCAGGGAGTTGTCGATGCCACAAGCCCACAACCATGACTTGCAGCCTTAGCAGTTCCCATCACTACCCTGTACCATCATCTCCACTGCTGCCTGAGCACAGGGAAGTCGATCCACAACTCGGGTTGCGCCGCGACGGCACGAGCTGCTCCCACAAGGCCACAACAGGTGCTGGGGGCGCTGGGGATAGTGGGGCCGCGGGATGCAGGGACGGAGTGGCATGCGTAGCGGTGCTGCGGCGGCCCCTAGGGTTGGGTGGCGGGGAATCGGCGTGGGGCAGCGGGTTGTGGAGCGGCCGAGTGGTGGGTGACGGGGAGTCGCAAGGTAAGAGCCAGAAAGGCGACGAAGCGAGAGCAAGGGCATGCCTTGTTAGATAATTAGGCAATTTCCATGTCATTTTAATTCCAGAAATTAACATTATGACGATGACATATAAAAGTTTATTGATAATAGAAAACATGATATCAAAGACATCCATAATTAAATGGAACATGATATCGAGTAACATGTGAAGCATATGAGTATTAAACTGAATATTAAACTCATGAACACATGATTCATATAATATAACAATAAAGCATGTCATATATCTCACAAGGATGATTAACACAGAACTACACATGAAACGACGAGACGTAACTACTTTGGAACATGAACACAGAGTATATGAAACGTATGATCGAGCCTCAGAACAAACAAACATGGTATATATCTTAAAACTGAAACTAACACAGGATATATCATGAAACGATCTGACAGAGCATATGAAACAAACTCATAACAAATATGCAACAACACGAGAACACTACCGCAATGCATCATGATCCGGAAGACGAAAAACAGAGAGAAGATGAACAGTTCATACCCTCCCGTGTAGGAACTCGATCCCGATCCCGAACCCCCTGTCCCACTCTCCTTCGTCATGATGAAGAGGATGAAGACGATCTCTCCACCAGAAGAAGACGTGAGGAAGATCTCTCCACCGTGAAGAAGACGTGAGGAAGATGTCGACGGCGCCGAGGAAGACGACGAACGGCGGGCGCCGCGCCCTCCTCCCGTGTAGAAGAAGACGAACACCGGTGATGATTCGGGCAGCCGCGTAGACGCCCCCCCAAAAACCTAATTGCCGATCCCCCCGTGCAAGGTCTCGAACGGCAAGGGCTTCGGAGGCACCTGCCCTCTCGCTTCTCCGTGCGCCAAGCAGAGTCACGAGATGGGAATACCTCGGTTGCAACCGGATTGTGTGTCCGAGCGTCAAGTCCCGAAGAGGAGGGAGCGTCTCCCTTTATACTTGTGATGGCGCCCTCCCGGTGGAGAGGGGAGGTGAAGAGCAAGAGACACGGTGGCAACTCAAGAGACGAGCGAAACTCCCGCGGTTAGTGAATGCTAAAAATTTAGCACGCCACGCCACGCCCGCCGCTGCTCGCTGCCGCCCGCCTGCCTCGCCTCGCCTCGCCCACGCCCACGCCCCGCCCGGCCCGGCCCGGCCGGCGGCGCACACCTTGGTCCGTTCCTTGGCTTCTCAAATTAAGTGGAATAATTTCCACCATATAAGTTATGGCAACGTCCCCTTGGACTTCCAATCCGGTACAAATAATATTTTCCATAATTACACACCATAGAGTTAATTGATTTATTAAATCTAAAATGGGCCAAGCCCATAATAAATCCAACAATCCCCACCAAACTCTAGGGTTTGTAATGATGAAGCATCGTAATCACAATTCTTTGATATACCGGTGTTTCGATGGAGACCGTTAAGTTGAACATCCACCTAGAGCAAGAGTTTCACTCACTCACAACCGAACAATGGACTAAGCCTTGAATTGACAGTTTTGTGCGAGATGAGATTCACTCAAATCCTTTGTTTGGTACTAGGCTGCAAAAGGCATCCCCATGTTTGAAGCATATAAGTCACACTTCGTGCCTTTCATGAGTATTTAGGGATTACCCAAACCCCATAGATCGTGACCAGCAGCCCGACTCATATAGGTGTACTCCTCAAGAGATGTTCTCAGAGGACAACATCTCATCTTCATAAGACTCTTGGAGTACATTAAGGTAAATACCAACCTGCCTTTACAGATAGGAAAGATGTGTATCGAGATGAGTCAAAGAAAGGGATCTTTCCTCTCAATCTACTACCAGCTTGTTTCACCATTCTACTTCACGGGATCTCCGATCACATAGAACAAAGTTACCACTGTAGCAGATTTTATACGGGTCTCATACCCATCTCTCTCGATGCACTCTCTATCACATTACGTGATGGGCCCTTTGTAAACCGATCTCGCCAGATTGCTAGATGTATGGACATAATCCAATGCAATAACTCCGGAGTTTCTCGGTTTTTTCGACAGATTTTAATCTTCTCTTGACATGCCTAGTTGACTTCATGTTGTCCCTTGAACTGTTAACCTTAATGACCACAGTTTGGTTATCACAGTTCATGGATATAGCCGGTATCGGTTTCTCAACAACCGCAAATCCATTAGAGATCACGAAGCCACTCGGCCTCAGCCCTAGCAAAGTGTCTAATGCAAAGTGAGTTCTGCTTCCATTGTAGACTTCGTTAAGATAGTCCGCTTGCAAGACTTCCGGAGAGACAGCGCCACCTCCAAGCAAGAACACATATCCGCTCGTGGCATACAGCTCATCTCGCATCGAGATCCAGTTGGCATCACAATAGCCTTCTAGAACTTTTTTTGGGTATCCCCGGTAATGAATACCATAGGTCATTGTACCTTTCAAATAGCGCATCACTCTCTCAAGAGCACGCCAATGATCATCGCCTGGATTTGAAACAAAACGACTCAATTTGCACACAAAGATATGAGATATCAGGCCCTCGTAGCACTCGCAAGGTACATGAGCGAGCCAATGATTTGGGAGTATGTCAATTGATCCCTTGCTATTTTCCGATTTTTCCTCAATAGCACACTTGGGTCATAAGGCGTAGGAGCAGGGATCACGATCACTAAACCCAAAATGACTTAGAACCTTTTCCACATAGTGGGATTGCAACAAAGTTACCCCACCATTACCTTCTCGTATAAGCTTGATATTAAGAATAACATCGCTTCTCCCAAATCTTTCATCTCAAAATTATTTGACATGAATTTCTTCACTTCCTCAACCACATTGAGGTTTGATCCAAAGATCAATATGTCATCAACATAAAGGCACAACATTACAGTCTCACCCCCACCATGCCGATAATACACACATGTGTCGATTCATTCACAAAGAAAGCCGGCGGCTTTGAGTGTATTATCAAACTTTTCATGCCATTGCTTAGGTGCTTGTTTTTTAGGCCATACAACGATTTAATCAACCTGCACACCTTGTTCTCTTGACCATTCGCAATGAACCCCTCCGGCTGATCCATATAGATCTCCTCATCCAACTCTCCGTTTAGGAAAGCTGTCTTAACATCCATCTGATGAATGATAAGACCATATGAGGTCGCCACGGCTATAAGTGTGCGAATTGTAGTCAATCGAGCCACCGGTGAATAGGTATCAAAGAAATCTTCTCCCTCTTTTTTGGGTGTATCCTTTGGCCACAAGCCTTGCCTTGTACCTCTCAATTGTACCATCGGACCTAAGCTTTTTCTTGAATATCCATTTACAACCTATAGGTAGACAACCATAAGGCCGATCAACGACCTCCCACGTTTAGTTTGACATAATAGAATCCATCTCACTCCTTACTGCTTCCTTCCATAAGTCAAAGATCGGGAGAGGAATATGCCTCACTAATAGTGGTTGGTGTGTCTTCCACAAGGTACACTATAAAGTCATCACCAAAGGATTTTGCAACCCTCTGTCTCTTACTCTTTCGAGTGACTATAGTGTCATCCACCTCAGGGATGTGCACATGGGAATCCTCAGCATGATCTAAAGAATTAGACAGTTCTTGCTCATGGGGAATTATAGTCTCATGACTTGTTTCACTAGGTGTATTCTTCATGGGAAACTCATTCTCAAAAAATGTAGCATCTCTAGATTCCATGATAGTATCAACATACATATCAGGCACATCAGATTTTATAATTAAGAACCTATATCCAGTGCTGTGAAAAGAATAACCAAGGAAAACACAATCAACAGTTTTAGGCCCAAGTTTACGCTTTTTGTTGATTGGCACATTCACCTTAGCCAAACAACCCCATGTGCTCAAATATGAGAGGTTTAATCTTCTCTTTTCCCATTCCTCAAATGGTGTAATCTCTTTGTCCTTTGTGGGAACTCTGTTCAGGACATGACATGCTGTCATTATCGCCTCACCCCACCATTCCTTGGATAATCCCGCTGTACTCAACATGGCATTCACCAACTCAGTTGAAGTGCGGTTTTTCCTTTCAGCAATCCCATTGGATTGTGGTGAGAATGGCGGTGTCCTCTCATGAACAATGCCATGTTCCACGCAGAACTCATCGAAAACATTCGAGAAATATTCTCCACCTCGATCGACCCAGTAACCGTTTTTATTTTTCTCTCAAGTTGGTTCTCAACTTCAGCTTTATAGGCCTTAAAATAATTGAACGCTTCATCTTTTGTTTTTTAAGAGATACACATAGCAAAAACTAGTGGAGTCATCTATAAAAGTGAGAAAGTATCTTTTTAGCGCCTTTGGTCAAAATTCCGTTCATCTCGCACAAATCGGAATGAATAAGTTCTAGAGGTGCCAAATTCCTCGCCTCAAAAACCTTGTGAGGCTTGCGAGGTTATTTTGATTCAACACACACATGACACTTAGACTTTTTGACCAAGTTAAATTTAGGAATTAAATTCAAATTTGCTAACCGCATAAGACAGCCAAAACTTGCATGACAAAAGCGTGAATGCCATAAATCCGACTCATCGAAATATCAACAGAAATTCACCATCTTATTACACACATCATGCAAAGATAAGTGGAAATGACCTCCGCAATCATATCCTTTACCAACAAAAGAACCATGTCTCGACACAACACATTTATTGGACTCAAGAACAACCTTGTAGCCATCACGACACAACATAGATGCACTAACAAGATTTTTCTTGATGGAGGGCACATGCTGCACGCTCTTCAATGGCACCGTCTTCCCCGAAGTAAACTTCAGAATGACCGTACCAACACCAAGAACATGAGCACGCGACCCATTGCCCATCAACAAGGCGCCGGACCTCCCGACCAGTAGGAAGCAAATAAAGAAACATCAGCACACACATGTATATTTGCACCACTATCCATCCACCACTCGGGTGAATTACAAACAGAGAGAACAAATGGTAAAGAATTACCATACCCGGATGTTCCATCTCCATTGTCGATAGTCACAATATTTGCTGATTTCTTGTCTGCGTGTGAACTTGCGATCGGGGCACTCTCTTGCCCAATGCTGATCACTTCCACGCACAAAGCATCCTCCATCTTTCTTGTTGTTACTCTTCTTCTTAAACTGCTGTCTTTGTTTGAGTGGGTTTGGTTGTGTTCTCTTGCTTGTTTTGGTTTTTCTTCTTGTTGAACTTGCGGAATTTGGAGTTCCTCTTTTGCACCACATTTGCAGTAGAGGTCTCAACACCCTTTCCATTGTCCTTTGCTCTAGCCCTCTCCTCAACATCAAGAGTACCAATGAGCTCTTCCACATTGAACTCTTGTCTCTTATGTTTGAGTGAGGTGGCAAAGTCCTTCCAAGAAGGTGGTAACTTGGCAATAATACCGCCCGACCACAAACTTGTCGGGCAAAGGACAAGGGAAAAGCTCAAGTTCCTTAGCTAGTGCCTGAAACTCATGAGCTTGTTCCACTACTGGTCGGTTCTCAACCATCTTGTAGTCATACAACTGCTCCATGAGATACAGCTCGCTACCAGCATCAGTAACTCCAAACTTTCCAACAAGTGCATCCCATAACTCTTTCCCAGAGGGAAGGATGATATAGCTTTTCTAGAATTTTGCATCAAGTGCACTGATCACTGCACCTCGAAAGAGGTTGTCATCAGCCCGAAACTTAGCCTCATCCTCAGGAGACAAGTTAGCAGGCTTGCCCTCAGCGGCATGATAACAAGACATAGCAGTGAGCCACAATTCCATCTTAGCTCTCCAAATCAAGAAGTTTTTACCATCAAAAGGATCGGGCTTTAACACGGAAAGAAAACCTCTCGACGTAAAATAGCCTATAATTAGGTTTTTGGATTGTTAGATAATTAGGCAATTTCCATGTCATTTTAATTCCAGAAATTAACATTATGACGATGACATATAAAAGTTTATTGATAATAGAAAACATGATATCAAAGACATCCATAATTAAATGGAACATGATATCGAGTAACATGTGAAGCATATGAATATTAAACTGAATATTAAACTCATGAACACATGATTCATATAATATAACAATAAAGCATGTCATATATCTCACAAGGATGATTAACACGTAACTACACATGAAACGACGAGGCAGAACTACTTTGGAACATGAACACGAGTAGTATATGAAACGTATGATCGAGCCTCGGCAACAAACAAACATGGTATATATCTTAAAACTGAAACTAACACAGGGATATATTATGAAACGATCCGACAGAGCATATTGCGAACACAAGGTTCATACTTGTGGTTCGGTTGTGATGATGAGTGATTGATTCAACTACTAGCATCTCGGATGGGGTGCTACCGATGGTGGTGGTGAAAGCCACGAGTTCCACATGTACCTTGGCTTGTGTTGTGCGGTGTGTCGAGCATGGAGGCGGTGGCCGACGGCGAGGTGAAGATCAAGTGATGGCGGGCCGCGCCCGAATGGACCGGAGCGGTGAAAGGGCGGACGACGAGACTTGGGCCGAGGGACCCGGAATCGCCGGGCGGGATCGCGTTGCGGCACTTGGCCGACAAGTGCAAGGACATGGGCCGGTTTGTTGGTTTGGGCCTCAAAACCAACGGTGGAGGGTTTCGGTGGTTTGGGCCTCAAAACCACCCGGCGGGTTTTCGGGTTGAGCCTCAAAACCCCAGGGCGGAGGTCCCGAGGCGGACGGACGGCACGTGGCGGCATCGGGGAGTTCGCGTCGAGGCGGCTACCGTGAGAAGGCGCGGTGGCCGTCGGATCGAAGATTGCATCGAAGTCGGTTCGAGTTGGACCGCAATGTCCCTAGGGCTAGGCGGTTTGCTCGAGAGTTGTATCGAGGGGCAAAAACTGGAAAATGAAATAAGCCCGGTCGATAAGTAAGGTGGAGGGAGCCCCATCTCCCTCACCTCTCCCATTTGCATTTTCTCATTTAGGGTTTTCTTCCTCTAGTTGCTTTGTGAGTGAGAGAGAGGTCCACTAATGCTTCATTAGTGTAATCGAACTCGTGTGAAGGGAATGGAGGTCCCGAATCCTCCATGTTTCCTCGTGGAGTCAGATCATTGAGTTGCTTGCATTGATTCGCGTTTTGTTCTTCGCGTTCTTCGTTTTCCCCTCTTTCCCTCTTCGCGTTCTTAGCGATTTCTCGGGCTGTGATCCATCTCTTTGCGAATCACTTGTTTCTGCTTGATCTTGGTCGTGGGTTGATCCTTTTCACCGAAGGATTTCATCCAATTCCTCACGAATCCACAGATCGGGTCGAATCGAGTTTTTTCGGGGAAAACTTGCTCTTGAATCGGATTTCGTTGATTTTCGGAGTTGTAGTGTGTTTGGGGCTGTGATCTTCATGGAGTAGCTTTAGAACTACCTTGTGAACCCCTCTGCAAAATTTCAGATCAATCGGAGTTGATTTGGTTGAGTTTTGGATTCGAAATCGAATTTTCCAGGTTTCTGCCCGTGCATACCAGACACGTCCGGTGTGAATACCGGACACGTCCGGTACACTTTACTTTGGAATTTTGGGCTGAAATTTTGTGGAGACCTTCCTCTATGTGTCTAGTTTCTAGGGTTAAAATTTTAGGATTTTTGGACATCGTTTGATTGGGTTTTCGATTTTTCTCCCAAAGTCGCTCTGTGCAGGAAATACCAGACGTGTCCGGTGTAAATTCCGGACGTGTCCGGTATTCCAACCTTGGAGTTTTGATCTCATATTTTGTGGAAAGCTTCCTTAGGGTGTCTACTACCCCTGGTTAAAATTTCATAATTTTTGGACACCGTTTGGTTAGATTTTCTATTTTTCTCCCAAGATTGGTCTCAGGCTTTGAAACGAGGTCCGGTTCATACCGGACGTCCGGTATGAGGTCCGGTATGAAGACCTGAAAGCTGATTTGTTCGCTTCTTGATCGTTTGAGCTCCGATTCGACTTCCACTTGTTGCGTTGGGTTTCTAGCATCACGTGCTTCGTATCCAAATACTCTTGTCACAAGTTGACTCGAGTATTTTGGATTGACCACTCCTTCCTTCTCGATAGGATTCGAGTGCGTCCCTTTCGAAGTTTCGTCGAGTGCTTGTCTTCGATCTTTCTCGGTTGATCCGCTGTACCTCTTGGACATCTCCAAGGGTATCCACCTACCTGTTAGGTCGTGATCTTACCGCTCGCTTGTGGTTTTGCTTTTGGGGTTCGATTTTGGGACAGCGGTCGAGAGTTTCGAAAGAAATTTGAGGCTCCCATTCACCCCCCCCTCTGGTCGCCGTTTTCGGTCCTTCAATTGGTATCGAGCCGGGTTAAGGATCATTCCACCTTAACCGGTTCTTGATCCGCTAAGGCGACATGGCTCGTGGTTCGGGGAAGCCACCGTTTTTCGATGGAACCAATTACCCGTCTTTGGAAGATTCGGATGTCCGCATATCTCCGAGTCTCGGTGCGGGGTATGGGAAATTTGTGAGAATGAGGCTTACGTTGTTCTCCCTGCTCGTGTTGGTCAGGAGCAAATGGAACAACACGATGCCAATAGCGAGGCACGTAATGCTCTCTTCTCGAGTCTTTCTGAGTCTGAGTTTGAGCGTGTCGGACACTTGACTACTGCTAGAGAGATCTGGGTGAAGCTACAGAGCTATCACGAGGGGACTCCCCAAATTAAGACCAGACTCTTTGACACATACAAGCAGGAGTATGAGAGTTTCCGGCAGCTTGATGGCGAGACCATCGATTCTATGTTCTCACGCTTTCAGACCATTGTCAACAAGATGCGTGCGAACAAGCCAAACTTGCCCTATGACGATCATGAGAGAGCTTTGAAGTTGTTACATGCTCTTGATCGGAGGGTTTGGGATGCGAAGGTGCAAGCTCTTCTCGAGTCGCAGAACTACGAGACCCTCACGTGGACGAGCTCTTCAAAAAGTCAAGTCCAAAGTGAGATCGACCACCGGATCCAGGCCAAACTTCACAACCCCTCTACTCCGACTATGGCGCCGGTGTCGGGTAACGGTGTCACTAGTTCTTCCGGCTAACCCCTCCTCTGCGATGTTTGCCTTGTCTTCGTTGATCACGGTGGCAGAGGAGCAGTTGGACGTGCTTTCGGAGACGATGAGCTGGCCCTCGTCATCGGCCGGTTCTCGCGGTTCCACAACAACCGCTTGAATCGTCGGCGAGGTGGACCGAAGGATGGATGCTATGGATGCGGCGACCCCGACCACTTCGTCCGCCAACCGTCCCCAAAGCGAAACAAGCACTCCTTCGGCAAGTCCACCTCCGACAAGCACAAGGAGAAGCGCGAGTACACCTCCGGCAAGTACAAGTCCAAGGGAGGCTTTGACAAGGAAGCGATGAAGCGCAAGTTCGTGAAGAAGTTCAAGGCAAGAGAGCGCGCCTTCCTCGCCTCCCCTCGGCGACCTCGACTCCGACAACGAGCATGCTTCCTCCTCTTCGAGCGACGACGAGTCCGAGAGGAAGGTCGAGGACAAGCTGAACGGACTCTGCTTCCTCGCCGACTCCACCCACGGAGGCTTCTGCACCATGGCACTTGGTGACGAGGTGGAGAGCGGCAACGGCGATGCTCCCGACGACGACGACGACGACCCATCTAAGGTATCACCTTCCGTCGATGCTCTTGTCGCTGAGGTTGATGACTTGACTGCCACTTTGCTTCGTCAAGATAAGTTGCTTAAGCATGCTGCTAGGGATAGAAAAGAGTACAAGGCTAAGCTAGAAGATGCGCTTAAGGAGCTTGAGCTAGTTAAGAACACTCCCATAGTGTCTGACGAGCCAGAGTGTGAGTTTTGTAGCGTTTACATGGCTGATCTTGCTAGTCTGCAGTCCAAGTACGCTAAGTTGGTTGATGATTTTGATAGTGTGCATGCTTCACCTGTTCTGTTGAGTGCGTGCAAGTCTTGCTCGGACTTGCAATCTGAGTTGGCAGAGAAGAATGCCAAACTTGCTTTGTTTGAAAAGGCCAACTCAGATAGCACTAGTGTGGCTAAGTGTGCACTTTGTGAGGGTTTGGAGCTAGAGATTGCAAATTGCCGGCATGACAAGGTGCGTACCGAGGAGGAAAACACATACCTTCGGACCATCTTGAGTTGGGTGTCTTGCAGTGAGCCGCAACTTGGCATGATGGTTAACCAATTCAGGAGGGGAATTGGTGGACCGGGATTAGGCTTTGCTTCAGGTGGAAAGGGTGATGATCTTTATGGCAAAGTTGGTGAGTGTAGTGGTGTGCTCCCGAGTGAAAAACCTACCACTACTCCCAAGCTTCTCAAAATCACACCATCTAAGCCACTTGTGTCTCCCACCAAGGATGGAGTATTTGAAGAACCTCCAAAAGCTCCACCTCGAAAACAAGTGTGGATTCCAAAACCGAACCATCTAAGGAACCCACTTGACACACTCCCTTCCATCTCTCGAGGAACCCCTTCCTAAAGCCAAGCCACCTCCAAGAGTGAACCATACCCACAAGAAAGTGAGCCAAACACCTAAGAGAGGGTGTACCATTGTGAGTATTGTCATAGGGATGGTCACTTGGTTGAGTTTTGCTTTAGGAGGAAGAGAGATGAGAAGCGTGAGTTTGAGTTGAACAACCGAACATGTACCGTCCCTCCCCATGGCGTACATGTACCGCCTGTTCGAGAGGCGCACTACTAGGCCTAGAGGTGCAATGCCTCAAGGTGCTAGGCCTCAGGTTGCGAGACCACGTGGTGGTCGTGCACGACGGGGTTCAGGTCGTGGTCAATACGACTATGAACCTCACGGCGGTGCTTTTGAGTCCCACGGCTCTAGCGGACCACGTTTTCCCTCTCGTGGAGATCGCTTTCCTCAAATGGGACATGGCATGTTTGGTGTTTTTCCTAACACTTTTTCAGGGCAAATGATGCATCACCGGTATCCTTCTCGGTTTACTAACCCCAGGTGGTGTGCCATTTGCTCACCCCATGTCTTACTATTGATGTAGGATGGAGGCTTGGAGAACACGTGGCTCATGGATTCCGGGTGTTCGCGCCACATGACCGGAAATTCTAAATGGTTCTCCAAATTCGACCCGTGCAACACAAAGAGTACATCACATTCGGGGGGATAATAGTAGAGGTAAAGTGGTCTCTCGTGGAACCATTCGGGTTAACGAGCTTTGTTCTCAAGGATGTTGCTTTGGTCTCGAACTTGCATTTTAATTTGCTTTCTGTGTCGCAACTCCTTGAGGATGGCTTTGAAGTGCGCTTTAAACATGGTTTTTCTCGAGTTCTCGATTCTCAGGGAGATCTTGTTTGTCGGATCGTCCCATTTGGCCGTGTCTTTCGAGCTGATTTTTCTCACTCATTTGGCTCTTCCCGCTGTTTGGTGGCGGATCCTCTTCTCGAGCTTTGGAAGTGGCATAGGAGACTTGGTCATTTGAGCTTTGATCTTCTTTCTAGGTTGAGCTCACTTGGCTTAATCCAAGGATTGCCCAAGTTGAAATTTGAGAAGGATCTTGTTTGCCACCCTTGTCGTCATGGGAAGATGGTAGCCGCTTCTCACCCACCTGTGAATCAAATCATGACCAAGGAACCCGGCGAGCTACTTCACATGGACACAGTTGGTCCAGCTCGGGTTCGGTCAGAAGGTGGGAAGTGGTATGTCCTAGTGATTGTGGATGACTTTTCGAGATACTCTTGGGTGTTTTTCATGGAGAGTAAGGATGAGGCTTTTTCACATGCTCGAGATTTGATTCTTCGGTTGAGAAATGAGTTCCCTAAGAATGCCATGAGAGCTATTCGTAGTGATAATGGCACGGAATTCAAGAACACTCATTTTGAAACCTTTTGTAAGTCTTTGGGCCTTGAGCACCAGTTTTTCCTCACCTTATGTTCCAAACAGAATGGCATTGTTGAGCGCAAGAATCGGACCCTTGTTGAGATGGCTAGGGCGATGCTCGATGAGCATAGGACTTCTAGGAGGTTTTGGGCCGAAGCAATCAACACTTTGCTTGTCATGTTTCCAATCGCATCTTTCTCCGTGCTTTTACGAAGAAAACTTCTTATGAGTTGCGATTTGGGAGGCTACCCAAGGTGAGTCATTTCAGGTGTTTGGGTGTAAGTGCTTCATCTTGAAACAAGGTAATTTGGACAAGTTTGAGTCCAGGTCCTCCGACGGTATCTTTCTTGGTTATGCTCTGCATTCTAGAGCTTATCGAGTACTTAACCTTGAAACTAACCGTGTTGTGGAGACCCTGTGAGGTCACATTCGATGAAACTATGCCTTGTACAACCCCCTGTCTTTGAGCGTCGCGGGTGATGAAGAGCTTGGTGAAAGCATTTTTGTGGAGGAGGAGCAGGACGATGCCGATTGGGGTGATCCCGAGCCGACTCCACCGGCTGCCCCTATCGAGCTGCGGCGACTACTTCACTCACGGTCCGGACCCCTCTACTTCCACTTCTTGGGGACCGTTCGAGCGGCTTCCTCGGCTGCGCCCGCTGCACCCGAGGAGGCACCAGCTGCTTGTTGAGGGGAGGCGACTTCTTCCGAAAGGCTCCACGACACATTCAGCGTCGCCACCCCGCTCAGACGATGATCGGTGATATTGACCAGCGAGTCACGCGGTCCAGGTCTTATCACATCTCTCACTTCGCTCATTCTGCATTTGTTGCTTCTTTTGAGCCCCGAGATGTTGGACACGCTTTATCTGATCCTGATTGGGTTAATGCCATGCATGAGGAGTTAGAGAACTTTGAGAGAAACCAAGTCTGGGTCTTAGTTCCTCCACCTCCAGAGTGTCATCCCATAGGTACAAAGTGGGTGTTTAAGAACAAGCAGAGTGAGGATGGGGTGGTTGTTAGGAATAAGGCTAGACTTGTTGCTCAAGGGTATTGCCAGAAAGAAGGGATAGACTTTGAGGAAACCTTCGCTCCTGTAGCTCGCTTAGAGGCTATCCGCATTCTGTTAGCGTTCGCTGCAGCTAAGGGCTTTAAGTTGTTTCAGATGGATGTCAAGAGCGCTTTTCTGAATGGGTACATAGAGGAGGAAGTGTATGTTAGGCAACCCCCAGGCTTTGAAAATCCCAAGTATCCTAACCATGTCTTCAAGTTGCACAAAGCTTTGTATGGTCTTAAGCAAGCTCCTAGAGCGTGGTATGATAGGCTAAAAACCTTTTTGCTTAAGAAGGGGTTTAGGATGGGATCGGTAGATAAGACTTTGTTTCTCCTCAAGCAAGGCAGTGACCTTCTCTTGGTTCAGATATACGTGGATGATATTATCTTTGGTGGCTCTTCTCATGCTTTGAATGCCAAGTTTGCAGAGTTTATGAGCAGGGAGTTTGAGATGAGCTTGATGGGCGAGTTGACTTTCTTCCTCGGCCTTCAAATCAAGCAAACGCGGGATGGGACGTTCGTGCATCAAGGCAAGTACACAAAGGACGTCCTGAAGAAGTTTGATATGGGCGAGGCCAAGCCTCTTTCGACGCCCATGTCGACTACGACGGCCCTCGACGCCGACGAGGATGGAGAAGCAGTCGATCAGAAAGAGTACCGGAGTATGATCGGATCGTTCTTTGTACCTGACGGCAACAAGACCCGACATACGCTTTCTTTGTATGCCTCTGCGCCACGCTTTCAGGCTTCCCCCGCGCACATCTCACCGTCAGGCGGTGAAAAAGCATCATGAGGTACCTCCGCTTCACTCCCCGAGTTTGGACTTTGGTACTCTGCTTCTTCCTCGCTCTCTCTTTGCGGTTATTCGGATGCTGATTTTGCTTTGGTGCCGCTTAGATAGGAAGTCCACGTCGGGGGACTTGTCGGTTTTTGGTTCGTCCCTTGTGTCTTGGTCATCCCGTAAGCGGTCTAGCGTTGCACAATCCACTACGTAAGCTGAGTATGTCATTGCTTTGCCGCTTGTTGTTCCCAAATGCTTTGGATGATAGCCACCCTACGTGATTTTGGTCTTGAGTTCTCTAGAGTGCCCTTATTGTGTGATAGTACTAGTGCCATCGGTGTTGCTAAGAACCCAAGACTTCACTCTAAGACCAAGCACATAGATGTTCGCTTTCACTTTCTCCGTGATCATCAAGAGAAAGGCGACATTGAGTTGCATCACGTAGCCACCCAGGATCAGCTTGCAGATCTTCTCACTAAGCCCCTCGATCAAGCGACTTTTGCTCGCTTGCGAGGAGAACTGGGTGTGTGTTTCCCTTTTTAGAGGAGGGAAGCACTTTGTTTGTTGTACACTAGTTTTAGTTTCTTTTGTAGTCTAGATTTTGATTTGTCTTTGTATGATAGTGCATTTGCATTGCATTTTGTGATATACTTGCATTTTGAGCTTCATGTATATAACATTTGGAATGAAACTATGCTCTTGTTAGTATGCCTTGTGAGTACTTTATGGTGCTTGTCAGCTTAGGCTCTTATTGATCATCTGGTATATGTTATGAGTTGAGCATGATTTTCTAATGTGAACTTGATTAAGCTTACTGAAATCTGAAAATGTTCACCGCTTGAGATGGTACCTAGCATGTGTAGGATGTTGAGATTCCTTTATGCTTTGTCTTGTATATGCTAGATTGCTATGTCTCATGCTTTGAGTCATTCACTTGCTTAGACACTTTACTTGTGCTAAAATTTGATAACTAAGCTAAGTGAGATGAAAAGATCGAGATGGGTTCTGTATTGTCCCACATCAAGGTATCGAGACTGCTTCCAATTGCACATTTGGATGAACTTGAGCCTTGTAGTGGATGACCGAAAGCCATTGCTTTGAGCTCCTGATTGTCTTTTGACATAGGCTCCGCTTGGTTGAAAAGTTAGGCTTGACAATACAGATAACCTCTCGCACACACATGTTTTGACTAATTCTTGTGCTAAGCTGCAAACTCTGATAAAATTTAATGAAAAACACAAGTCTTAGGTTCGTCTTTGACATGATGTGTGACCGCTGTTTGGGGTAGTTCACCTTGTATATCCTTGTTAGCACTAGGTTGATTTCCAGCTTATGCTTGCTATGTGCTATCTTTGGTGGTGAACCCCTCTTTGATATGCTTGAAAACTGCTCAAAACTGCTTACACTTTATATTTCATATTAGTTGATCAGTTTGAGCATTTGCTAGCACTTGTATATTATTGCTATACTCATTTGTCTTACCGGCTAGAGCATCTTTTCACTCTGATTGCTATATACCTGAAGCTTCTGCATTTGTGCATGTCATTGCATTTTAAGCTTGCTGTGTGCATTATTCAACAAGGGGGAGAAATTTGACACACACACATATGCCTGACACATCACATGCTTATGTCAAGGGGGAGTCACTTGACATGTTTTGATTGGCTGTCTTCTCAGAGGGTGAGACTAGTTCTCAAAGGGAGAAGGGGAGAAGATTGTGTGCACTCATGTATGCATTTGCTCAGGGGGAGTTGTTTTGCATTGCTTATTGCTAGATGTGTTGAGCCTTTGCCTCTTTCTGGAGGATCTAGCATTTCGAGTGCTTCTTGCTTGGCTAGCGGTGTTGAGCCCGTTTTTACGCCTCTTCTTGAGGGCTAGCCATGTTTTGCTTGGTTGCGTCGAGCCGTTGCCCATGTCTTTGGGGACCAAGTTGTGCTTACTTCAAATGACCTTATTTGGCTTCTCTTTGGCTTTTGGTCGTTTGGTGAGTTTTCTTCTTTTCTTCTTCTTCTATTTCTTTTTCTCAGCCGTGGTGTGTTGGTGTTGAACAATGCACTCATCAAGGGGGAGATTGCGAACACAAGGTTCATACTTGTGGTTCAGTTGTGATGATGAGTGATTGATTCAACTACTAGCATCTCGGATGGGGTGCTACTTGATGGTGGTGAAAGCCACGAGTTCCACATGTACCTTGGCTTGTGTTGTGCGGTGTCGAGCATGGAGGCGGTGGCCGGCGGCGAGGTGAAGATCAAGTGATGGCGGGCCGCGCCCGAATGGACCGGAGCGGTGAAAGGGCGGACGATCGAGACTTGGGCCGAGGGACCCGGAATCGCCGGGCGAGATCGCGTTCTTGGCACTTGGCCCGACAAGTGCAAGGACATGGGCCGGTTTGTTGGTTTGGGCCTCAAAACCAACGGTGGAGGGTTTCGGTGGTTTGGGCCTCAAAACCACCCGGCTGGTTTTCGGTTGAGCCTCAAAACCCCGGGCGGAGGTCCCGAGGCGGACGGACGGCACGTGGCGGCATCGGGGAGTTCGCGTCGAGGCGAAGCTACCGGTGAGAAGGCGCGGTGGCCGTCGGATCGAAGATTGCATCGAGTCGGTTCGAGTTGGACCGCAATGTCCCTAGGGCTAGGCGGTTTGCTCGAGTTGTATCGGGGGGCAAAAACTGGAAAATGAAATAAGCCCGGTCGATAAGTAAGGTGGAGGGAGCCCCATCTCCCTCACCTCTCCCATTTGCATTTTTTCTCATTTAGGGTTTTTTTCCTCTAGTTGCTTGTGAGTGAGAGAGGTCCACTAATGCTTCATTAGTGTAATCGAACTCGTGTGAAGGGAATGGAGGTCCCGAATCCTCCATGTTTCCTCGTGGAGTCAGATCATTGAGTTGCTTGCATTGATTCGCGTTTTGTTCTTCGCGTTCTTCGTTTTCCCCTCTTTCCCCTCTTCGCGTTCTTAGCGATTTCTCGGGCTGTGATCCATCTCTTTGCGAACCACTTGTTTCTGCTTGATCTTGGTCGTGGGTTGATCCTTTTCACCGAAGGATTTCATCCAATTCCTCACGAATCCACAGATCGGGTCGAATCGAGTTTTTCGGGGAAAACTTGCTCTTGAATCGGATTTCGTTGATTTTCGGAGTTGTAGTGTGTTTGGGGCTGTGATCTTCATGGAGTAGCTTTAGAACTACCTTGTGAACCCCTCTGCAAAATTTCAGATCAATCGGAGTTGATTTGGTTGAGTTTTGGATTCGAAATCGAATTTTCCAGGTTTCTGCCCGTGCATACCAGACACGTCCGGTGTGAATACCGGACACGTCCGGTACACTTTACTTTGGAATTTTGGGCTGAAATTTTGTGGAGACCTTCCTCTATGTGTCTAGTTTCTAGGGTTAAAATTTTAGGATTTTTGGACATCGTTTGATTGGGTTTTCGATTTTTCTCCCAAAGTCGCTCTGTGCAGGAAATACCAGACGTGTCCGGTGTAAATTCCGGACGTGTCCGGTATTCCAACCTTGGAGTTTTGATCTCATATTTTGTGGAAAGCTTCCTTAGGGTGTCTACTACCCCTGGTTAAAATTTCATAATTTTTGGACACCGTTTGGTTAGATTTTCTATTTTTCTCCCAAGATTGGTCTCAGTGCTTGGCCGAGGTCCGGTTCATACCGGACGCGTCCGGTATGAGGTCCGGTATGAAGACCTGAAAGCTGATTTGTTCGCTTCTTGATCGTTTGAGCTCCGATTCGACTTCCACTTGTTGCGTTGGGTTTCTAGCATCACGTACTTCGTATCCAAGTACTCTTGTCACAAGTTGACTCGAGTATTTTGGATTGACCACTCCTTCCTTCTCGATAGGATTCGAAAGGCCCCTTTTGAAGTTTCGTCGAGTGCTTGTCTTCGATCTTTCTCGGTTGATCCGCTGTACCTCTTGGACATCTCCAAGGGTATCCACCTACCTGTTAGGTCGTGATCTTACCGCTCGCTTGTGGTTTTGCTTTTGGGGTTCGATTTTGGGACAGCGGTCGAGAGTTTCGAAAGAAATTTGAGGCTCCCATTCACCCCCCCCCTCTGGTCGCCGTTTTCGGTCCTTCACATATGAAACAAACTCATAACAGCATACGCAACAACACGAGAACACTATTGCAACAGTCATGATCTGGAAGACGAAAAACAGAGAGAAGATGAACAGTTCATACCCTCCCGTGTAGGAACTTGATCCCGATCCCGAACCCTGTCCACTCTCCTTCGTCATGATGAAGAGGATGAAGACGATCTCTCCACCAGGAAGAAGACGTGAGGAAGATCTCTCCACCAGGAAGAAGACGTGAGGAAGATGTCGACGGCGCTCAAGGAAGACGACGAACGGCGGCTGCGTCCTCCTCCCGTGTAGAAGAAGACGAACACCGGTGATGATTCGGGCAGTCGCGTAGACGCTCCCCAAAAACCTAATTGCCGATCCCCCGTGCAAGGTCTCGAACGGCAAGGGCTTCGGAGGCACCTGCCCTCTCGCTTCTCCGTGCGCGCAGAGTCACGAGATGGGAATACCTCGGTTGCAACTGGATTGTGTGTCCGAGCGTCAAGTCCCGAAGAGGAGGGAGCGTCTCCCTTTATACTTGTGATGGCGCCCTCCCGTGTGGAGAGGGGGAGGTGAAGAGCAAGAGACACGGTGGCAACTCAAGAGACGAGCGAAACTCCCGCGGTTAGTGAAGCCACGCCTTGCTACCGCGCCTCGCCTTCGCCTGCCGCCTCGCCTCGCCTCGCCTCGCCTCGCCCACGCCCACGCCCACGGCCCGGCCCGGCCGGGCGGCGGCGGCAGCGCTTGTGTGTGGCACACCTTGGTCCGTTCCTTGGCTTCTCAAATTAAGTGGAATAATTTCCACCATATAAGTTAAGGCAACATCCCTTGGACTTCCAATCCGGTACAAATAATATTTTCCATAATTACACACCATAGAGTTAATTGATTTATTAAATCTAAAATGGGCCAAGCCCATAATAAATCCAACATGCCTACGAAGAACTCGACGACCGCGGACTCCGGTGAGGCCTGGAGGAAGGCGCTGAAGTTAGACACGTACATGTCTATGGCCACGTCGGTCGGCCACCTTGGCGCTCCCTACGCTGAGGTAGAGGAGCGCGTCTGCCCCGTGCGGCGCCGCACTGAGGCAAGCAGCGAGGGCGAGGGCTGAAGAGGAGCCGGCAAGGGCGAGGCCGCAGGGACGCCACGCCGCCGACCCGTCTCCATGCATCAAACAGAAGCAGCCGGGCAGGAGGGAAGGATAGAAGGGCGCGGGGCGAGTTGCGGAGCTGGGAGTCGTGCGCTGGGACGGCGGTTTCTTAGGCGGCGGTTCCGCGAGAGCGGGGAGGAGCAAATCGCGCGTCGCGGGGTCATTAGCGGGGGATACGATAACATTTGAGTCTTTTTAGTTGTAGGGATTTATTTTGCAGCCATGAAGACCCAAGGTGAACCTTCTTCAACATTGAGGTACATCAGGGATTATTCACTGAAAGACACTGGAACAATTGGCCCGCAACAATCCAAAACCAAGATTAAAAAAGAATCATACACCCTGAACCCGATGATGATACAATTGGTGGGGGAGCAAAAATTTACGGGAGCCAAATCAGGGAATCCATACAAGCACATGCAAACATTCGAGCGATATTGTGCGATCTTCAAGCTTGCAGGTGTACCTTGTGATTGACACAGATGGAACATATTCCCGTTCTCTCTACAAGGAAGGGCCAAGCATGGTACAATATCGTTTCAGTGCAGGTCAACGGGGA
Organism: Chrysopogon serrulatus; assembly: GCA_015844335.1. Taxonomy (NCBI): domain Eukaryota; kingdom Viridiplantae; phylum Streptophyta; class Magnoliopsida; order Poales; family Poaceae; genus Chrysopogon; species Chrysopogon serrulatus. Next base: position 461,680 of record JADLZL010004516.1, on the reverse strand, counting down.
TTGGGATCAACTCATTCAAAAATTCTTCGCAAAATTCTTCCCTCTCCGCAAAATTCAGCAACTATGAAGGGACATCTTTAACATCATACAAGCAGCTGAAGAGAATCTGACCCAAGCTTGGGAAAGATTCAATGGATACCTTCGACAAGGGCCGGACCTAGGATTTCCTGAAGAGTTAATTGTCCAGACTTTTTACTTCGCGCCAAAGCAAGAGTGTGCTTCACGACTGGATGCTTCATCTGGCGGTTCATTTTTGAACCTTTCAGTTGAACAAGGGATGAAGGTCGTGCAGAATATCATGGACACCGAAGCTCAACATGACGCGTGGGCAGATTGCGATGACGACAACGAGGAACCTGATCATGTGTCGATGCCCAAAACAATTCAACCCCTGGTGCAAGTGGTAACTCAACCTACTGCCCCAAGTTCCCCACCTATTCTGCAAGCTGCGAAGGAGAAGAAGGAGCACCAGGAAGATAAGGAAGCTCAAGCTACTCTGAGCCGTTCAGCACCAAAATTCTCTGAGGTGCTGAGCGTTGAAGCTGTCACAAGCAGAGCTCTCAAGGATGCCAGGCCACTTTCAGAATTTGAGCCGATGGACTGGATTCCAATTGACTTTGACCCTCTCGTCAGTGCCTACCGACCATGGGTCAACAGATTATACAAATCCGAGCCTGCTATCGAGAGAGGATTCCCCAGAGCAAGAGACATGTGCACACCACTGAACACTGAAGCCACTGCTGAAATCATCGCCAAGCTCTTTCAAGACGATGATGCAATCAAGCCATGCCACATTCGGGGAGTGAAGTAGCTCATGGGGATCACTCCGCAAGACAAAGTGCGCAGCCTATCCAAGGTTTACTCTATTGGAGGAGTGGATAGGGATCCCAATATCCCTTTTATATTGTGCGTGATTGAAGATAAGGAGATCCCTAAAGCCATATGCGACGTCGGAGCCCAGGTAAACATAATGTCTTATGAAACCTTTGAAACCTTTGCTAGGCTTTTCAACATTTCTTTCGTAAAACCTAGTGATACAACCTTGGTCATGGTTGACGGGAGGAAGGTAGAACCTCTAGGTATGCTGAAAACCTTAGATGTTTACGTTAGAGACATACCCATACCTTCTGATTTCATCGTTCTTGAACCTGGGCATAAAACTGAGGAGCTTATACTGGGTAGGCCTTTTCTAAGGATGATCAAGGCTGTAGTTGACATAGATGGGCAAAAGATAACGTATACCTTTCCCGAGTCCTTCACGGAGGAAAGAGAGTTCTTCTCCCCTGATGACTGGGAGGAGAAGGTTGCTTCTTTTGTTGATTCTTTTAGGAATCCGGTACAAGCCGCATTGGAAGGTCAAGAACGGGATGACGACGACTTCACCGCAGAAGTCGTAACTGCACTCAAGGAATCGGAGAGTCAAGAGGAACCTGATGAGTTTGAGCCACTTGACTTATCTGAACAACCTGAGGCTCCAGAAGTGGAGATGAAGCCGCTGCCACCGGGACTGAGGTACAAATTGCTTGGGAAGAACAAAGACCTACCCGGTGATCGTCAACAGCGAGCTGAACAAGGAAGAGACAGAGAAGCTGCTCGATGTTTTGAGGAGACACAAGAAGGCCATTGGATATCAACACAGCAACCTCAAAGGCATCAATTCCTCCTTCTGCAACCATCGCATACACATGGAAGATACTTATAAGCCCGTCGTCGAGGATCAACGATGACTCAACAATGCAATGCGGGATGTCGTCAAGAAGGAGTTGCTTCATCTCATAAATACAGGGATCATCTATCCAATCTCAGACAGCGAGTAGGTTAGCCCTGTACATTGTGTCCCAAGGAAAGGAGGACTGACTGGTGGAAAATGACAAGAACAAGCTCATACCACAGAGGGTCGTCATGGGATGAAGGATGTGCATCGACTATCGGAAGCTTAACAAGGCTACACGCAAGGATCACTTCCCGCTTCCGTTCATCAGTGAGATTTTAGAAAGGTTAGCCAAACACTCTAATTTCTGTTATCTCGATGGCTATTCTGGTTTCTTTCAGATCGTGATCCACCCCGACAACCAACACAAGACAACCTTCACCTGCCCTTGTGGAATGTTTGCATACCGGAGGATGCCCTTTGGATTGTGCAATGCCCCTGCATCCTTCCAGCGCTGCATGATGGCCATCTCCTCCAACTTCATTGAAGACCTCATGGAAGTCTTCATGGACGACTTCTCGGTGCACGGTACCAGATTCGACTCATGCCTTTCTAATTTAGAAAAAGTCTTAGCTAGATGCAACGAAGTTGACCTGGTGCTCAATTGGGAGAAGTGCCACTTTATGGTTAAGGAAGGGATAGTTCTTGGGCATGTTGTTTCTGCAAGAGATATAGAAATAGATAAAGCTAAGATAGGGACAGTGGAAAAGTTACCTCCCCCTAGTGATGTGAAAACCTAGCGTAGCTTTTTGAGCCATGCGGGATTTTACAGGAGGTTCATCAAAAACTTCTCCCACATAGCTATGCCGCTAACCAACCTCTTGCGGAAAGACGCGGAATTTGTTTTTACAGATGAATGCTAAGAAGCTTTTTGGACTCTGAAGGAGGCGTTGAATTCTGCACCCATCATTCAACCTCCGGACTGGAAGCTGCCTTCGAGATCATGTGCGACGCGAGTGACTACGCGGTGGGGCCATCTTAGGACAGAGGAAAAGGGCAAGGCACATGCAATTTACTATGCTCACAGGTGCGCAACTGAATTACACTACCACTGACACTACAAGGTTTTTACCCTAATCCAACCACTTGTATTCGCAACGCCACAAATTTAGTCGCAATAGGTGGCTCTAATGCAACATGGACTATAATTAGTTGCAATATGTGACACTTATTGCATCTAAATAATTGGGTTGTGTTAGTCCTAACCTTCATTGCGCTAGGTAGGTGTTATGGCCACGATTAAACTATGGTTGCAATTATGTTTAAATATTGCAACAAATTAAGCTGTGTTGTGTTAGGAATAAATTTGTGTTGCGATTACACGTTGTTGTTGCCACCGCTTAAATGATGGTTGCAAGTAGTTTTCAATATCGCGATGAAGTAACTGTGTTGCCTTAGTATTGGCATGTGTCGCAAAAGGTTGCACCATATTGCATCAAAAAAATTGTTCGTTGCATGCTACTCATAAGTTATGTTGCAATAGTGTAGTACATTTGGTTGCAAATTATTGGTCATATTGCCACATAAATTTGATGGTGGCCCAAACTAGTCCTCGACATGGTCCAAACGAGCCAAGTTGGCCTTAGAAAACATGCTTGTGACTCTCTAGATTCCCCAGAGGCGACGGCGATAGCGTCGAGATGGCAGGCGGCGAGCGCGTCCACAACTCGCACCTTCAGCCGCTCAATGCGCGGGGCCAATTCGCCCCACCCAGGAAGGTGATGCCAACCCGCCATGGTGCCACCGCTTCATCAACGCCTTTGGGGGCTGGCCACTACGAGGATGTCGTGAAGTAGTCGGAGTTCTAGGAGATGTGCAGGAAGCAAGGCAAGGGGCCGGCGTCTACCTCGGCAAAGTAGAAGCCCTAAAGAAGGCTCCGACTTATGGCAATCATGATTGCTCGGCCAAGAAGAAGATAAGATTAAATTAGATTGATCTGCTAGGTTGGTAAAAATAAAGCATGTTTGATTAAATCACATCCATTCCGCATGGGGTTAGCCACCAAGAAATATTGATCTGAGCATATTCTTATGATTTTTCAGCTTATGGCGTGCTGTTTACAGAAGCAAAGTTCGAGATGTCTACGAATTTTATTCAAGTTAATTTTCCTCATGTAAATGACCCTGATGTTAAGCATACACTGCTATTTGTATAACATAAATATCCTATTTCATTTGAGAACAAGGAGCACCATACCCATTGGTAGTAAGCCTGAAACATCTCAGAGCCTGAATACATGTCAGGCACCATTCCATTACAATTCAAAAAATTAAACATGTTAATTTAATAGATTTCTGATAGCATTTGGCTACAGCCATCAGAAAAATCTTTAATAATTTCCTAGGAGGGACACAAGCCCAGCTTATTCAGATAAGAAGCGGCTGTAGGCAAAGACATGTTGGCAATCTGCAGTTCAGCACCCAGTCCTAGGAGGGAAACTTGATTGGTTGAAACATAAAAAATTTGCTACCGTGATTCTTTTTATCTGATAAGACTAATTAGCACATACCAACAGGTTGCATATTAGGTAGCAGTCCCTGTACAAGCAGCAACAGCAGCCAAGAATCAGAACAAGCAGTAGCATATACACAGCTACGAAGCACACAAGGCTAGAAGCCACTTCAATCAAAAATAAAATTTTGTTCGGCACACGTAGCTATCTAGCATACAAATTAAATCCTATTAGAAAATAAGGTGGTGCTTCCTAAATTCATATTTATACAAAGAATTCATCATCAAGACTGGTGCCTAAAGAGTTGACAGGTGCTACATGTCCATCATCAATGTAGGTGTCATCAGTATCATCATCTTCATCAATCAAGTCTTCATCACATGGTTCAGGCATTGGTAGTGCATTTTCAATGACCGTTGCATCTCCAATCACCCCTTCTAGGCCAGTCCTCCTCCAAGCTAACAAATCTTCATTCTGGGTTGAAATCATCACGTCTTCTACTCCCACCTCCAGTGAGTCAATATCAAAGCTGCCCCTCATTTTCAGTGTCTAGTGGCTCAGGCATGGAAAAAAAATTCTAGGCTTCATTCTTACAACAGTGCTCCACTCTGATTTTTTTGCACCTTTCACATAAAAAACATGCTCAGCTTGAGTCCCTAGGATGTAAGGATCATTTAGATATCGAAAATGAGTTGTATCGACATCTATAATCCCATATTGATCCCTACGATACCCTCTGCTCTTGTTCTTACTAGGAGTAGGTACGTCATACCAATCACACTGAAACAGCACAACTTCTTTTTGACCAGGGAAATCAAGTGTCAATATCTTTTTAATGACACCATACCACTCCATATTTGCAGAACTATCAGCACCCTTAACTGCAACCCTTGAATTTTGTGTATTCAAGGCACTCTCAATACAAGCCGTTAGAAAATAGAAACCATTGATGAGGCTTCTGTTGAAAACATGAACCCGGTGATCTGGTCCTCGAGAAAGGGCATATAGTGTATCACTAATCCTCCCTTCTGCATAAAGTTCATTCATCTGCAATCGATTTGAAAACAGCAATATAAATAAAGACAGTAGCTTTTTGTGTAAGCATGCAGTTGACAACGTTACTCACCTTGCGTTCAAACCAACGAACAAATTTCTCCCTGTGATGTCTCTCAATGCCGCGTATAGTAATCTTTTTTTGAGTTCCTCCTTATGCAAACTACATATGATCAAAACAAAGGTACTCAATTAGAAAAACATTAATCATGGAGAACATTAAACACAGACCATTTGTAATTTCAACTTACTCAATCCATGGAACAGCCTTATCACAGTTTGTTATTATATAGTGCCACATCTGCTTCAACTCTGAGCTAGGAATAGCTAGCCTCAACTTTGCAACCTTTCTTACTGTAGTCAATGAATGGTCTGGAATACACTAAGCCCAGATGGTGGTTCATTCACTGCACTGCTTTCATGACGCTCTGGGCGGTTTAGCTTCATATCAATATCTCCTAGGAACCTAGAACAAAATGTCATGCACTCCTCAGTGATATATCCCTCTGCTATAGAACCTTCAGGTTGTGCTTTGTTCCTTACATATCCTTTTAGCGTTCGTAGGTACCTCTCGACGGGATACATCCATCTATAACACACAGGTCCTCCAATTCTAGCCTCCTCGGCTAAATGAAGTGGCAAATGCATCATAATATCAAAAAATGCTGGTGGGAATAACATCTCTAGCCGACATAAAGTCTCTCCAACCGAAGAGGTCAGTTTTTCAAGGTCAGTTTCCACCAATTCTTTGAACATAATGAACTGAAAAACCTACTTAACAGAATCAATGGGGTAGCAACATCTTGAGGCAATATTTCACGTACTACTAATGGTAATAGTTTCTGTAATATAACATGATAATCATGAGTCTTCAGTCTAGAAACCTGATGCATGCACCACACAACTCACGCTCCACGATCCGCAGGATCCGGTCTCCAAACTAACAGCCGCATCTGCCTAACAACTACACTAGTGCTAACTAAAAATAGCCTACAAGCACCTACATGTAGGACTGAGTAATACATGACACACACGTACCTGAACTAAACATCGACATACGACAGATTCGACCTAGTCGATGGACTCAAACGCGAGTCGAACACGTGCACCATCGACGACACACATCATGCACGAACATGACATGGTTTATTCTAACAATTTTGGCATTAGCAGCAGCCCTTTTAGATCCATCTTTATTTTCAAGGTCGCAATAATCTGTAACAATAATCTGTAACCCCTCGTTAGTGCCAGGTTTCAATTACTTGCTCAGATAAAAAAAAATGCAGCATGCTAGATTCACAAACAAGTGCAATTCCTGCCCATAGGCGAGATTGAAAGAACAAATAATCCAGAGGCAATTGAATGATAGATATTGCGTCCTACTACTTCCTACACCAATTAAATAAACTATTAAGCAGCAAGCAAGAAGCTACCAGCGAGAAGCGAGAAGGAGATGGAAAAGTCATCGGTGGTGGACGGCGGCCATAGAGAACGCCGCGCCTTGCTACGGCGATAGGAGGCGGCGGATGAGGCAGGACTCAGGAGTCACGGACTCTGCTCTGTGTACGTGTAGTCATACTTTGGGCCGATGGGCCGATGGGAAGTGTCACGAGCGTGTGTTTTTTTATCAAAAGTCACTAGCGTGGTTACTCCAATCTCTTGACGGATGCATGCACGATTTTAGTACCACCTCCCTAACTCAAGTGACACTAGCACAGCTTAAAGGTTTGAGTAGGAGCTAGACTATTGTTTTTCTGCGAAATTGGCATTAGCTTGAGCATTGGTTTTTTAAGGAAAAGTTATTGTTTTTACAATCTCATTAGTAACGCATAAACATTATTTGCCCAATCTTTTTTATGTAATTTTTTGCTTAATAATTATTTAAGTTAACAATATTTGAATTCTTTTAAGTCACGTCCCACTTGTCGGTTCTTCATATCCCACTAGGGACAAAGCCAGGAAAAAATTTAGGAGGGGCAAAACAGCGGCGTCGGCATGCCCGCCAGGCACCCGAGCGCCAGCGCCCGCCCTTCGCTCACCCACCACGCTTGGTTGCACGCTCACTACTCGCCCGGCCCGGCGCCTGCGTTGCCCTTGCCGCTTCGGTCGCTCCCCACTCACCCGAGACCCCGAGTGGCCGCGTCCGTGTAGTGTAGGAGTGGAGCGCATGTCCTACTAAGTTACCACATCATCTTTGCCTCAGTGCCACATCATATCCCACTTGTCGGTCCTTCATGACCCAATACCTTGTTATGCCCCAAACACCTTGTACTAGCTAGGCAAGACTGTGTCTACTATCCGTAGTTTGGTGGGCCATCATAAGGACATATTCGGATCGAATTTGGACGGATACAAATTCAGATATTGTGGGGGGGTCAGACCCTGGATACCCACAGCTCGGTACATGGGCCGCGTCGTCGCCAGGGGTGGTCCAGCCCGTAAGACGAAGGCTTGCAAGAGGCACGGCGTCACCTAGCCTTGTATGGCAAGGTGATTGGATAGAATCAAAAAGATACTGCGTGATTTGTTAGAATCCCCATAATCTTTTAATCTTTATCTCTTTTCGATTGTAACCGACCTGTAACCCTACCTCCCGACTATCTATGGCCGGCAGGGGACCCCCTAAAAAACATAAGACGAAGGCTTGCAAGAGGCACGGCGTCACCTAGCCTTGTATGGCAAGTGATTGGATAGAATCAAAAAGATACTGCATGATTTGTTAGAATCCCCATAATCCTATAATCTTTATCTCTTTCGATTGTAACCGACCTGTAACCCTACCTCCCGACTATCTATGGCCGGCAGGGGACCCCCCTAAAAAACAACTTCATCTTATACGATAGCTAATACAACACAGAACACAGGACTATGATTTTACATCATGCTGACGCCCTAAATCTGTATAAACCTCGTGTCTCTGTTTGTATTTGGTTCTTGATCACCCACATCCCTTGTACAAATCTACCTTTGTGGGTACCTCCTCGGAAGACCGATGACCGTGTTTCGTCGACGATATTATAGGGTACTAATGCAAAACGGATATCTCAATTTGGATTTGAATTTAGATATCTACTTGATTTTGGAGACAACATGTATATATTTTAATCAAGATTTCGATAATTAAATATATAAAATATAAGAAAACTAAAAATTATATATATTAATTACTAAATAAAATAAATTAAAATAAATTCTAAAAGTATATAAATAAAATAAAATAAAAAATAAAGTATTAGTTAATATGTTAGCCATATTATATATCATGTACCACGAGAAACCATATAATATCGTAATTTCATTATGTAATTTTTTTACAGAATTTCATTTTGATTGGACCAACTTTTTTTGATTTAGAAAAATCCTTCATCAAATTCGTCTCCCTTCATAGTCTTTCCAAAATAAATTTTCCCTCCAAACATTTTCCCTCCAAACACATTTTTTCATGCACAAAAACCAAAAGGCCGCGAAAAAAAATCCTACGCCACCACGGTTGGATTAGCTTAATCAAGCGCCCCCCCCACGCACGTGTACATCCCATATTTCCCGTAGTTGCCATCTATTCCAAAACCTGTGAGGGAGAGGATCGGAGGGATCGCTTCATTTTTTCCCCTACCTAAGTCTGCTCGCGTCGTCGCCGCCGGACACCGGGAGGAGGCATCTCAAAGAAGAGTGCAATGACGGCGCCTCCATCCAAGAAGCCGACGCCACCGTCTGCTTCACAACGCAATGGCGCCAGAGAACTCGTGGAACATCCCGCCGATCAATCCAACGTCGGCCCACTAGTACACAAATGCTTTTTTACGGGCGGTTCCGGACGCCTTGCCATCGGGCGTTTTGGGCGCCGCCTGTGCAGAGGCCGATGAAAATGTTACATTTTCACCGGCGGTTGCTTGAAAACCGCTGTGGAAAAGCATTTTCACAAAGCGGTTCACATAAGCAACCGCCCGGTGAAAATGCAATTTCCACAGGCGGTTCACCTAATGAAACCGCCTGTGGAAATGCCATTTCCACTGGCGGTTCCTTATGTGAACCGCCAGTGGAAATGTTTTCCCAGCCAAAATTCATTTGAATTTTTATTTTTTTTTAATTGGCGCCCTCTCTGTCCCCCCCCCTCCCTCCTCTTTCCCTCCCTCCCTCCCTCCCTCTCTCCCCCCTCATCTTCCTCCCTTCTCCCCCACTCTCTTTCTCTCTTACTATGATCAATACAAAGACTATTTAATTATAAGAAATACATCAACAAAAAGTAATTATACCATACAATACTTATATACAATACTTATATACATATATACATCATTAACAATTTAATAAAACTATCATTGTATACATCAAAATTGTTTTCTGGCAACGATATGATAATAAAATTTACAGTGGAGATGAATCCAATAATCATTTCGACTTAATTTTAGAGCGCTAATTTCCCTTAGCACTCACAGACTCTGGCCTCGCTAAGGGGCTTTCGGCATGGTGATATTTTCCCTCTGTAGGAATGATTTCTCTCATGATAAATGAGCAGATGTCCTCAATTATACCGCATGAGTAAGGTCGTTGAAGTTTTCAGAATTCGATTCTTGATATGCCTGAAAAGGAAGTTTGTAAGCATTATATATATTTCCATGTGTCTACGCATATTTGCATTTTTAACGATATAAATACAAATGTTACTATTAGTGGTACCTTATTAGGGTTCCTGATGTACCGTCTGGCCATTCTCATGAACTCGCACGCGTAGAGTGCACCGAACCGATTGGTTGCTTGTGGCACTACATAAATTGCATACAGTTATTTACTTGTAATACCATCTTATATATTAAACATGCATGATATTGATTCATAAATTTACGTACCGGCCACTTGTGAAAAAATCTTATTTCCTGCCCCCTTATGGACTCGTCATACACTCCACCTCTTAACTTATAGAATCTATAACATCTATGATCTCAAAAAATCAGTTAGCAGCAATCTTAAACTCTCATCGATAAAAAGATGCATGCTATATTTTGTCGGCTTACCGTTCTAAGATGGTTTGAAATTTTGCATATCTTTCAGGACTGTAGTCAGCGGAGTCAAAGACCAGCACCTTTCCCTCCCTAGGATAAATGAAGAAGCATATCCGATTGGTCGCCAAGCGTGCGATTGAAACCGAGTTGTTATGCATTCATATAAACCGATACTTAAGCTGATGTATATATATGAACTCATACTTACTTAAAGTTATAAGGGGCAATTACGACTTCCCTGTGTTTGTACTGGAGCAATGCATGGCCTATGTAGGTGGCGTATTTAGTCTCATGATCCTTCTCCAGATCTTTAATTCTCTTTGCAGCATCTTTTTTTGATAACCCCTTCAATTGATCGCTGTCAGGACCAATTCGGAAGGTGTGCTCATTCTCACATATTTTTTTCGGGCTAAGGTACCCAGCCCGTTTGCTTTTATTCTGGTTTGGTCCGGGACCGTACACGAACTCGTCTTGATCAAATTGCATTCTGCAAGGCACAAGTGCATGTTAGAAATTCAATCTTAGTAGAAGTCATAATAATAAATGAAGTTCATGTTAGTACGAGAGCTACACTTACAATACAAATAGCGTGACGAGCCGAATATCGAGCTGCTTAAGGTTCATCATCAACCATATGTCCTCGAAAGTAACGAAAGCCGTATCTCGTTCACTTTTGAAAGCAGATGGTGGTATATTTACTTGAATTGCGTCGATCCCGACTTTAGCCGCTCTCATGTACCGATCATGAAGTCTTTTTTATACCAAAGCGGGAGCTTTTGTAGTTGTTCCCAACTCGGTAGAGGCCTGCCGGGTACATATGTATCAGGGACATTTTGATTGTCATCCCATGTTGGCCTCACTATCTCTATAGCTCTGATTTATGCTACTTGGCGCCGACTTCATTTGCTCACCGAGTCCACGGTACGTGACTTGCGTGTCTGCGCAATCCATTCCAAAAATTTGGCGGTGCCACCTGTTTTTTTCTTCGGCTCGTAGGGAAACAAATTTGGGAACAGAAATTTTCTTTTCTTAGTTTTTTCTTGGCTCTTCTTTGGTGGCGGCGGTGGTGTCTAAAGGCGAAGCTTCCATATCTTGAGGTGGTGGGGAAGAAGCAGGCTCAAGGATTGGTGTAGGTGTTTGTGGCGGAGATCCTGCTGGTTTCGATGTTGACGGCGGGGTTCGTGAAGGATCGGCAGCAGGAGGTGATGGTGGGTTAGGATCCTGTTGACCCGGTCGAGATCAGTGCCGACTCTGAAGTTTACGCGGGGGCTTCCGAGGAAGGTGGTGGTGGGGGTCAACTAGACATCTCTTCGAGGCCATAGGATGAAATTATGAATGGCCTCGTCCGAGTGTCTCAATACCCTCGGGGCCGGATATTTCTAGCACGTCATCCTCGTAGCTGGGGACGACCGTCACCACTTCTACCCCGCAGTACTCTTACGGTATAGGATCACCGTGGTAGTCACGTCCCGGGGATCGCAAAAGCCCGTGGCTACCTCCCTTGTACGTTGATGCTTCATACCATATCGTATGAGCATTTTGCAAGGTGTCGGCCCATTGATGTCATCCACAGGGTAGTGGTGTGTGTTTCCCGTAGACCCTACACTACTTGGAAAGGGAGGAGATTGAGTGGGCATGCCATGAATCATCTCCTGAGCTCCAAGCAAGGGTTGTGTTGGCACGAGCTGCATCTGTGGGCCTTGTGTGCTCATCTGCTGAACAGACACTGCACTAGCTAACTTCTGCACCAACTATGGATCAGGATTTGTTAGAAAATCTGACATCATGTTTCTGAATTGTTCCTTAGCCCTTTCCTCAAAAAAGTGCTGCATGTCTTCCTTATATTGATCTCGTTTCTTATACATGCCCACCCACTCCTCGCCAAATCCTTCTTTCCATCCTATCTTAGACGAGATGCCTCGTACACGCCCAGGATGCTCAGGGTTGCCCAGTCCAATACTCAGGATGTCTCTCTCCCTTTGTGGCTAAGTTTCCCTTGTTTGACCTCCACTGCTAGCTCCAACATCTTATCAGCTGGGGCTGTGATGTCTAAGGGACAGTTCACACCGGTAGCAGTTTGTTTAGTTCCTCTACCTCTGAGCCAATTTGCCGTCCTCTCGCCAACTTCCTCTGATAGCACAGAAACGCCTTGTTTCTTTAGCTCCTCCTCCTCTGCCTGCCATTTTGGAATTTGTTTCTTGTAACCACCGGTGCCAAGGTGATGGTGGTATTTATTCTTCTTTGCTAGTTCTGAAGCAGCTTTACTCTTGGCTTTGGCAGCTGGATCGTTCTTCTGTGCCTTGAATATCTCCCACTTGCGCTGTGTGATCTTATACTTGCTCGTTGGGTCGTACCCATGCTTGAGAAACTTGGTATTCATCTCAGATCTATAGTTACGGAATGATGTTGCAATCTGTTTGAAAAAATACTCCTTGGCAAGTTTGTCTGTCCCCGTAGGGTAGACAAACCTTTCTATAAACTTGTTCCATAGCTCTTTCCTTGTATCTGCATCCACATCCTTCCACCTAGGGATTGTGATGTCCAATTTATCCCCGACCCGAAAAACCAATTGCATTCCGTATCTTGGCGAGCCATCTCATCGACACTAGAGGCTCTCCTTTTGGGCCGATGCTAGGAACTATATATGTCTTCTCTGGCCACTTGTTTGTTCCTCGGTCACCATGTTTCCTGTCACTCTGTTTCCTTTTTCTTGATTTGGAGGTGGTTGTCTCAGTCGTTTCTGGTGCTTCGTTGTGAGGCACGTCTTTTTCTTCCGCAAGAATGTCCCGCATTTGAGACAAAACCTCCTGGCCGAAGGAATTCAAGAGTGTAAGGATCGACGCGTATAATACTATAAAAAAAGTGAAGTATTGGTTTTCTTATACTAAGTATACCTCATCATTGGGATCATAATCTGGGTCAACACTTTTTTGACGTTGTCTATCTATGCTAGGGCATGGATCACTTCGGTTGCCGTCATCTTCCTCTTCTTCCAACATGTCACCATGGAAATCTTCTTCTTGTCCTTCTTGCTCTGGGGGGTGTGTGAGTCTTATTGGGTGAATCTGCGCGGTCTCTTCTTCTTCCAGAGGATTTACGGTTCTATGCATGGCAATAACTATGTTAGTTACTTTGATAGGGTTTTACGTTAAAAAAGTGCAAGGCTTCATAATGCCGTGAAACTCACCGTGGCTCCAGGGGTGTGTGAGTCTTAGTGGGTGACTCTACACGTTGGTCATCTGCCTGATGGTCTTTAGATTTTGGAGACGTCATCTTCTTGCTAACTTTAAATCTAATAAGTCATTAACATGCTAAGTCATTAACACTAAGTCATTAACATGCTAAGTCATTACCAATGTGTAATTAACACTAATTCATTAACACTAAGTCATTAACCCTAAGTAAATAACACTAAGTAAATAACACTAAGTCATTAACACTAAATCATTAACACTAAGTAAATAACACTAAGTCATTAATACTAAGTCATTAACCCTAAGTAAATAACACTAAGTCGTTAACACTAAGTCATTAACCCTAAGTAAATAACACTAAGTAAATAACACTAAGTCATTAACCCTAAGTAAATAACACTAAGTCATTAACAATAAGTCATTAACACTAAGTCTTCTGCACTGTAACCATGACTAGCATAATATGTAGCATAGTGATTAATTAGAAAAGACAAGCGAATATGTACTTATGCGGCGTGGAGGAGAGGAGACACGGAATTGAGGGCGGCGGAGAACGATGAGAAGACGGTGGCACGGTGATTTGCTGGCGGGTATCGCGACGGTGACTGAAAATCAATAGAAAACAAGCTCTAATTAAAGAACATAATTAGCACCATAATTAACTACATTGCTAAATATAATAAAAAATAATATAATTTCAGAAACAATGAAGTGAATTATTATTTTTTATACAAACATTTGCTAATACAATAACTAATTAATATTTAATACAATTACTAATTCATACAATTATTTATTGATACAATGCTTAGTTATTTGCTAATACAATTACTAGTAAATAGAATTATTTTTCTAGTAAATTTCTATACCGTTGCTATGACATGATACGTGAGCAATTTAATTAATTACAATGTAATAGTACATGATAATTTATTGTAAGTAAAAGAATATTTTTAAAAAGTACTATACAATTGGTATTTCATATTTACTAAATATTAACTTAAACCCTAACTACATAATAAATACTAACATAAACCCTAATTATAAACCGTAATAACATATTAAATATTAACTGAAACCCTAACTACATATTAAGTCATTAACCTAATTACAAATTCACATATTAAATAAAAAACTAAAAAAAGGCAGCCAGCCCCGGCCACCCGACCACCAGGCGGCCGGCCAGCCCAAGAAGGCCCAGCCTGGCTTTCGGCAATCTGGCCGGGGGGGCGGGGGCGGGCGGCGCGGCGCCGCCGCCGCCATGCTAACCGCCACTTTGCCTTGCCGCCCAACCGGATGTGCCGCCGCCGCGAGAAGGGAGGGCAACCGAGTGCCCTAGGAGGGCCGGGCAGCGCGAGGCGGCACCGCCCGTCACTCACTAGTCGCCCGGCGCACTTCTCTAGTCAGCGGGCGGCAAGTCGCGGCGGCGGAGATGGAGAGGAGGATTCACGGCGGCAGCGGCAAGTCGCGGGTGGCCGCGGTGGCCGGGCGGTGGAGTCGCCCGAGGAGAGAAGGGGCGCGGAACTCCGGTGAAGGGGGCGGATTCGGCAGTGGCGGCGATTTTGGCAGCGGGACGGCGTCTGGAAAAAGTTCGCGCCCACCAAGACTTAGAAAATTTCGGCCCCGCGCGTTTGGTATATATAGAGGGAGCATTTCTACTGGCGGTTGATATTAAAAACCGCCTGTAGAAATGGTTTCTACAGGCGGTTGGTATTACCAACCGCCAGTAGAGATCTTTTTCCACAAAGGCGGTTGGTAATACCAACCGCCAGTAGAAATTGCTTTCTAGAGGCGGTTAGTACAATACCTGTAGACATTATATTAATCTGAATTTCTAAAAATTCATAACAAATTATAGAAAAATCATAAAATAGAAAACGATATATTTTTGGAATCCTTATGAGTAGTTGTATGCAGTAGTATAATATAATTGTAGTGAAAAAAAAAAAAAATGATGACTTTTAAGAAATAATATTTCTTGTAGGTTATTCTTTTAGATTATTTCTTGTAGGTTATTCTTGTAGGTTATTTGTTATAGGTTATTTGTTTTAGGCACTTTGTTTTAGAAAAAAAAGAATATCTAGAAGTAGAAATAAAAGGATATTTATTTAGGATATTAATTGGGGATATTTCATGTAGGTTATTTCTTTTAGTATATTCTTTTGGTTATTTCTTTTAGGTTAATTCTTTTTAGTATATTTCTTGTAGGTTATTTCTTTTAGGTTATTCCTTGTAGGTTATTTTTTGTAGGTTACTTCTTTTAGTATATTTCTTTTAGGTTATTCTTGTAGGTTTTTTTCTTCTAGTATATTGCTTGTAGGGTATACTAAAAGAAAAATACATATAAGTACAAATAGAAAGAAAAGGACTTATTAAACAAGTAGATATTTTCTTTCTTATTTTCTATTTTCTATTTTCTATTTTCTATTTTGTCCTTATTGTTTTTTCTTTCTTATATTCACATTCTGTTATATATGTATAATATATATATATATATATGTACTAATTAGTAAATTTTTTAGGTTATTTTTGTAGGTTATTTCTTTTAGGTTTTTCTTTTAGTATATTACTTTTTATATTATTTCTTGTAGTTTCTTTTAGGTTAATTCTTTTAGGTAATTTTTAATAGGTTATTTTTTTAGTATATTTCTTTTTAGGGATATTTCTTTTATGTTATTTCTTGTAGGTTTGTTTTTTGTAGGTTATTTCTTTTATTATATTTCTTTTAGGTTTTTCTTTTAGTATATTACTTTTATATTATTTCTTGTAGTTTCTTTTAGGTTAATTCTTTTTAGGTACATACAAGTTGAAAGAAAAGGACTAATATAAAAGGATTTAAATAAGTAGAAAAGGAATACATACAAGAAGGAAAAAAAAGGACTTAAACAATTAGAAAAACGAATACCAAGACAAGTAATTCATGAGTACAAATTATAACGGATAAATTGTTACATATGATAATAA
Organism: Chrysopogon serrulatus; assembly: GCA_015844335.1. NCBI lineage: Eukaryota > Viridiplantae > Streptophyta > Magnoliopsida > Poales > Poaceae > Chrysopogon > Chrysopogon serrulatus. The sequence continues at coordinate 445,306 of JADLZL010004516.1, read as the reverse complement.
CTAATATTTAACTTAACTAGATACAAACTAGTGCATCGCTTTCTGCCTTCTCTATCGTGGCGCACCCATGGCAATGAATTTTTGAGGATGCTACGCTCAACATTCTTTATCTTCAAAGGATGATCTTCGAAGACAGACATGTGCCCGAAATGGTTGAAGTCATCTAGATCAATTACACCATCAACTCCTAAACCTTGCTGCTTTCCAGGAAGAACTATATGCTTGGTCTTGTCGCTACTTTTCTTCTCTTCCTTAGAAAGGATCTGCATTCGGCATAGAAGACACATGCGGCAAAGACGGATAGCAAGGATCCAAGGATTATCCTTGTAGCCTACTTTACTTAGATCAAGAACTCTCAGGCCATAGTTGTCCACTATGACATGTTTGTCATCAACCCACTGGCATCGAAACATAGGCGTCTTAAATGAATCATAGTCTAGTTCCCATATCTCCTCAATAAAGCCAAAGTATGTAGCGTTTTCATCTGAATCATCTATGGCCTCGCAACGAACACCACTGTTTTGCGCCATGCTCTTTTTGTCCCTAGAAGTGGTACAAAACGTGAAGCCACTAATGTCATAGGTCTGCCATGATGTGACCTGCCGAGATGGTCCAGCTACCAACCTCTTGATAGTTTGTTGCTCAATTGTTTCTCCATTTGGAATGTTCTGCTCCATTAGCCATGAAGTGAATCGACGCTTGTGTTCCTTTGATAGCCAATCCTCTGTTTGCCTAGGGTTATGATCGCTTAGCTCTTCTATGTGTTGTGTGATCAGAGGCTCCATTATCGAGAGCTGATGCATGATGCTATGATGCGCCTCGAGGACTATATTATAGTCTGACGGGATGAAGGATTTTCGGCCCATCCTCCCACACCCATGTAGTCTGCCCTCATGTCGGGACGGAGGCAAACCTATTGCAATCTGGTAGTGTATCCCTCTATCATGGATGCCTTAGGACGAGCACGAGTGGATACGTACCCATTCAGTATTGACATGAAACGTTCATATGTCCACATCTCATGTAAGTACATGGGACCCAATGCTTGTATTTGTGGCACCAAATGCACGACAAGGTGTACCATTATATCAAAGAAAGATGGAGGGAAACACATCTCAAGCTGTGACACTGTCTCCACCGTGAATTCCTGAAGAGACTCCAACTGCTCTCGGTCAATTACCTTCTGTGATATCTCGTTAAAAAAGAAGCATAACCGTGTGATTGCCATCTTTAAGAACACCGGGCTTATAGCCCTGATGGCAATAGGGAGAAAGGTTGTCAACATCACATGGCAATCATGTGAGTTGTAGTTGGTGAGTATAAGATCCTTCATTGACACAATGCTCTTAATGTTAGAGCAAAATCCAGCTGGAACTTTCAATTTCTTCAACCAAACACACATCACATGTTTCTCATCCGTACTTAGGTTGTAGCTTGCTGCCGGGAGGTGGTACTTTCCATTATCTAGTAAAACCGGATGAAGTTCCGGTTTTATCTTCAAATTGACCAGGTCCTGACGTGAACTCAATCCTTCCTTTGTCTTACCCTTTATGTCTAGCAAGGTACCAATTATGCTTTCAAACACATTCTTCTGAATGTGCATACCATTGACCGCGTGCCGTATGTCAAACTCTTTCCAATATGGCAAATACTTGAAGAAAATTGGCATCTTCTTGAATGTAGCCCTAGGAGTTGGCTTCACATCCTTTCTTGCTTTTCCATCTTTTGTCTTCTTGCCAAATACAAACTTGATTTCTTAACTATCTCGTACACTCTATGACCTTTACTATTACCTGATGGAGCAGTGGACCTTGTTTCGTCATGATTGTCAAAGTATCTATCCATCTTTCGCAAGCGGTACCTATGTCCTTTTGATAAGAAATGCCTGTGTCTCATGTATACTATCTTGTTGGAGGCACTGAGGGACACGTAAAAGGTTTCATCCAAGCATACTACACAACCGACCTTACCCTTGAACTGTCCTGACAATACAAAGAGAGCTGGGTAATCATTGATCGTAACAAAAATAATTGCTCTTAGTGTGAATGACTCTTTCCGGTATTCGTCCAACATGGCGACACCTGTATCCCACAATATTCTCATTTCCTCCATTAATGGCTCCAAGAATACATCCATGTCAACACCAAAGTTGTGTAGGTCCGTAAATAAGAATGGTCGACAAAAGGTATTTGCGCTTTCGCAACAAGTGTGGAGGGAGGTTGTAGATAGTGAGGAGCACCGGCCATGTGCTATGCGTCTTTGCTCCTTTCGGCGAAGGGATTCATTCTGTCGATTACATAGTGCGAACTGAACATTTCTTATCTCCTTAGCAAATTCGGGTGGTCAAGATTGAATTTTTGCCATTGCTTCCCATCGGCGAGGATGTCGAAGCTTTCCATCTACTTTGTGCTTGTCGGAAGCATGCCAGTCATAAGCTCGCTTCCTCGGGGTTTGCAAACAAACACCGCAGACGATCAACTACCGGAAGATACCACATCACCAAAGCGGAACCCTTCTCCGGGCATAATAGTCTTCTTCTTCATTTTCTTTGTTGCGAGTTTTGAACTCTGTTGGGTCTTCTTTCTCTTCTTCCCTTTGGAAACGAAGTTGCATTCTCCTCTTGTAGATAGTCTTTTTTTCGTCTTGTACCGACTTGCACTACAATTTGGACAGTTGTCCAAGTCTTTGTAATCACCTCGATATAAGATACGATGTAATTTCTGCACGTGGATCTTCCGGACACCCATAGTAAGCGGACTGATGAGCTTCTTTGCATAGTAAGTGTTAGCAGGCACTTTGTTCTTCTTTGGAAGCATATCTCTGAGAGTACTCAATAATGCATCGAAGCTAGCATCGGACCATCCATACCTAGCCTTCAACATCAACAACTTAAGCACAGACCGTAATGTCGTGAACTCTTTGGTGCAACCCTTACTCTCATCGTACAAGGGCTCTGCTGCTGCCTGCTCTAAGGCCTCCATCCCTTTCATGAAAAACATTGATGGATCCGTATGACGACGCAATAGTGCAGCCATCAATTCTGCGTCTTCATCCTCCACTTGAGTTCTGTTGGCGTCGGTTCCTCCAACATTTGCATCATCATCATGAACATCGGGCACAACATGTTCACTCTCTTGGGGACAATGGTGTTCTGTCTCATGTCCGAACTGGTATACATCGTCAACAAGCATATCTGGGCCATTGCCACCGAGATTCATAGGGTCTTCAGCTACATACATTGCAGAGCTTCCCTCTCCATGCTTTGTCCAAATCAAGTAATCATTCATAAATCCTCGACGCACCAGGATGAGCCATGATTGGACTTGTGTCTTCAAAAACAACAAGATTTCTGCAATGCATTGCAAGGACAATATATGTGCTTCATCTGTGTTTTAAAAGCATGATTTTTAGCAGCATCGATAAACCTACGGACCTCAAGTACGTAGGATGGATCTACTCTGTTTAAGTTATACATCCAGAATGCTCTGTCCATTGTTACTTGTTATAGAGTTTAATATATTTAAATAATGTAATCACTAAAAAGGAGACATGAATGTTCTGTAATAATTATTAACAAACCTTAAGATGATCAAAGAAACTCCTTCAATGGATTATATATGAAAAGGACTCCTCGCTTGTATATTTCTCAAATAATACACGTCCGAGCTAAATCACATATAGTTAAAACAACTAGTTAAATAAATATGCCTCTCAAAAATAACTAAAGCAAGACTAATTAATAAAACCCTAATTAAAGAATCACCGGTACTTAATTAAACAAAACATAACTAAATAATTAAAGCATCATTTTATTAGATGAAATCCTAAAAACTAAAGGAAGACTACTTAATGAAACCCTAATTAAAGCCTAACCACTGGTTAATTTAACAAAACAAAACTTAATAATTAAAGAGAAAATAATTTTCAAGCATCAATATGACAAATAAACTAGTAATTAAATAAGACTAAACACAACTAAATGAACTAAACATAATAAATTAAAGCATCATTTTATTAGATGAAATCCTAAAAACTAAAGGAAGACTACTTAATGAAACCCTAATTAAAGCCTAACCACTTGCTTAATTTAATAAAACAAAACTTAATAATTAAAGAGAAACTAATTTTCAAGCATCAATATGGTAAATAAACTAGTAATTAAATAAGAGTAAACACAACTAAATGAACTAAACATAATAATTTAAAGCATCAATTTATTAGATGAAACCCTAAAAACTAAAGCAAGACTAAATAATGAAACCCTAATCAAAGCCTCACCACTACTTGATTTAAAAAATATAACTACATATTAAACAAAACATAACTACATAATTAAACAAACACTAATTTCAAGCATCAATATAACACATTAACTAATAATTAAATAAGAGTAACTAAAAATTAATGAAACCATAATTAAAGAATCACCACTAAAAACATCACTAATAGCTAATTAAACTAAACATAACTAAATATTTAAATAAGTGAAACCCTAGAAAAATAGTGACTAGAATTATTGAGAAAAAAACTAGCTACTCTTCTCTCTCTCTCACTTGAGGTGAAACCCTAGATCTCAAAAGTGGGTGGGATTGAGCAAGAATGGTGGAAATGAGGCAAGAAACACATAAACTAACCTTTTTAGTTACCTCCTCCGAAGAAATCAAGAGCAAAACCTCCCCCCTTGTATTTAGTGAAATCGGACCTCCAAAGCTCCTCCATGGAAGAACTGTCCGAGCTACGCCTGTTGAGCCGTGGTGGGGAGGAAGAAGGGGGGGTATATAGGAGAAGATCACCACAAAGCGGTTGACTTAAGGAAACCGCCTGTTTGTGGTAGTGTTCATTTTCACCGGCGGTTGACATAAGGAAACCGCCAAAGGTAAATATACATTAGCACGGGCGGTTCCTTAAGTCAACCGCCGCTGTAAATGACGCCATTTACACTGGCGGTTCACTTAAGGAACCGCCAGTTCTAGCCCTTTTCCACTGGCGGTTCTAAAGCTGGGGCCCGCTTATCGATTTTCAGTGGCATCTCTAAGCTAAAACCGCCGGTGGAAATAAATCCCTACCGTCAACACATGCTTTGTGTACTAGTGGCCTCAGCCTCATATTCAAGCCGTCATCGAGGAAGAAAATGAAGAGGAACACACCGGCACACTAAGGTTTCGCGAGTCCAGGTATGAAGACGATGTTGTAGTACAGCTCGTCCGCAAGGGCTTATGACTCTTATTAGTAGCATAGTTGTTTAGAGATATGCTTTACGTGTTAGGGCAAGCACATACCACGGGCACACAGATCACAGATGCCAAATACTGTTCGTTTGCTTTGCATGTTGCCGGCGCTAGATTGTGTGCACATCGTTGGTCTCCACTCGCCTAATGCGGCGGACTTACGTCGCTTGCTTCATGTGCCCAGCTGCCGCGCACATCCCAATGCTGTCCTTTTTGGCCTTTCACGGTTCATCTGCTAGAAGCAAATTATTAAGAGAGATTGTGCATTTCTTTTTGCCTGTTAATGTTCCCAACCTCATGGATTTCGGACACAAATTGTAGTCAGCTCTAAAGAAATGGAGTCGATATCTAGGGATTTGAAGGCTATTAATTTATTGCCTATTAAGATTATTTTTATGCGAGAGTAAGATGCGTTGTTGCTTGATTTCTTATCCCTAATTAATTTTCATGTTCGTTTGTTTTTATCTGCATTTCCGGATAGTTTTTCCAATTGTATTTTTTTGTGAATTATTGTGTCCCAATAATTTTTATCAATTATATGAATGCAATGACTTTCATCAAATTATTATATTATGATTTAAATTATTATACTATAATTTTGACGCTGTTCTTGTTATATGAGGCAAAATGGCAAATATGAGCCTTTTTATTACTGTGATATATCAGCTTTATTGATTTCTAACTACATGTATATACACGCAGTGCACCAAAGACAGGAGAGGTTTGGACAATATATTTCCAATGCAAGGGGAAAGATCCAGAAAATGAATTTGTCGATGTACATTTAGATAAAGCTAATGTCACATATTTTAACTTGGCGTCTTTTAAAGAGCAGCTTGGGTATGGACCTAGGGACTTCATGTACTACAAGATGCATTGTGGCAGGGATGTAGCAAAACTTGAAGCCATGGGTTATACAGGAGATGCAGATACAGTGCTACGTATGAATGAGGCTGAGAGGGAAATCAGGTTGGTACTGTCAAAGGAGCAGGAACATGAGGTAGATGTGGCCATAACCCCGATTAAGCGACCAAGGGAGACCGGAAACAGTGATGACTCAAGTATGATTGAAGACATTGATGCCTACAAGTTGTGGCTAACAAAGCTAAAATCTAAGGATCCAGACACTGGTAAGATTGTTCGATGATTCACTCATGCAAATTGTTATAACAAACTGTTGCTCTAATAACTGGTATTGTATTTTCATCATCACTTGCAGATTTGAGGGATGCCTTCAGGGATGAAACAATCAAAATATACAAGGAATGGCTAAGACATACAGGCCGTTGTCAACACATGCGTAAGTAATTTTTTTACTGATTTAAACTTGTTTACTGCTCTGCAAATGATAGAATATTTGTTAACATGTGTTGATTGTGTTCTTTTTGTAGTATCATTATTAGAAGAAAATACAAATGATGATGACATAACTGAAGGGGAGGAAAATGATAGGCCAAGTCATGCTAGGAAACCAAAAAATCTAGGAGACGGTATGTGCTGGTCCTTCCATTTTATATTTTATATTACAAACTCTTTGCTGATCATGGATGTTCCATTATTTCTTAATGTTCAAATAGGAGAAAATTCCAAAAAACATGGAAGAGGATGTCTCAAAGGTCTAACAGTAACCAACAAGAGAATTAGGAATCGGACTCATTGGTGAGAACTGCCGATCGTTCGTTGATGAGGTGGTAATATCTACCAGGAAAATGGTTCTAGTTATAGGAGTGAAAACGTGGAAGGGTGTGCATCCAAGAGTCAAAATGTCAATAGCAGATGACATACTGGTATGACACTATTTTTTAGTCCAATGTATTGTTGGCACACTAGCTGAAATTTTGTATTCTATTTGACTTTGCATTGGAACAATTAACTGGGATTTACTGAGAATGTTGAAGAACCTAAAGAAAAGATATGGGCCATTGCGAAGCAGAGGTACAAAGGATGGCGTGCTGCATTTAGTGCTACACACAAGGCTTACCGCACTGATGCTGAAAGAATGAAACACAAGCCTGAAGATTTAGACAATGTTGAGTGGTACTACTTGATCCAGTACTTTGGAACTGAGAGCTTCGAGGTTTGTAAAGGGTTAAACATTCTTTCCTTTTTTTTACAAATGATCACTTCAATGTTTTAATCACATCATTTGCAAACCATTTATAGGAGAAGAGCACCAAGAACACTGATAACCGTAAGAAGCAAAAGACACAGCATCTCATGGGATCCAAACCATTTTTCCAAATAAGCTATGATCAGGTAATGACAAGTTTACTGACCTAGTTATTTTTTCAGTCAGTACCTCATACTACATGAGTTGCCATTTCAGAGAGACCCAACAACTGGTGAGCAGCCTACTGATTTGGATCTTTGGATGGTTACTCACACCAAGGATGGGCAACGGTCAAACCCAGATACAATGGAAGTATATGTGAGTGCTATATATATATAGTTCTGACTTCACAGTTGGTTCATGCTTCATAAAATTTTTGAGCACTTCTAAACTTTAATCATTCTAATGTGTTAATTATGTATCACCTAGGATAATGCTTGTGCCAAAATTGCTGAGGTAGAATTATCAAAAGGTAAACAATGTCTTCCAGTTGAAGAAGAAAATGCACTTTTCCAGAAATACTACAAAGAAACCACAGGAACCAAAACTTACAGATGTCACGGTCGTGGATATATGGCGAAATATCCAACACAACTGGCTCTATTGAATGAGAGAGAAGAGAATTTAGCTCTAGGTCAGCTGCAGCCCTACATCACCAAGAGGAGGTTGAAGATTTAAAACAAAAACTTACAGATGAAGTTGCTGCAAGAGAAAGAGATAAGGAAGATAGTATCCGACAAATGCAGGAACTTAGAGAAGAACTTCGTTTGCAAGTTGCCCTGCTGCAGGTAGTAAATATATTATATGCTTATCTTTTGTTGTTATTCTCCTAATGTTGCTTGCCTTGTATATGGTGCAGGCTAACCCAGGAAACACCACCTGTTCACAGCCTCCAAATAGGGCAATTGTAGGCATGAATGACATCACAGCACCACGTATAGAAGATGAAGAACAAGAAGTAAGAAAATGGAGCATGTCGAGATAGAAAATTGCATTTGTACAAATGTGTGTTCATGCATAGTGTTGTTTTTTTTTTGTTTGTTGGCAGATTCAACCAGCTAGCGTGATGACCATAGAAAAAGAAGTTAATCCACCTACTTGCACCATAGAAAATGATTCTATAACAAGAAACCTTTTTCAAACAAACAAGAGCGACCCACTGTTGACACCTCTTAATGTTATCTCCAGCAATGGCGCTAAAAATGCTTGTGGGCATAGCATCGCTACTAGAATACCAAGTTGTCATCCCCAGCATAACACCAAGGGGTGTGGTATTAAATCATAGCACCATTTAGAATATAGAAATAGTATCCGCAAGCGCACAGATCGAATACCATTGTAGCATTTTACCCGGAGTATTACCAGGTTGTCATTTATATTTTCCTAAAGGAAGGTCTACATGGCTCTCGTGTAAAGGTAGCGTGATAACCTAGAGTGTAATGGATAGGCATAACCATGTCCTCGCTACTCAATGCAGGGGTAAGTCACAAGATAAATAATAAGGATAAGTATAAATCATCAGCATAAACAGATAGAGACTGTTGACACTTCTAACGTTATTACTAAAAATAGAGATAAACCCTACCTCTAGCAACAGCACCAAAAATACTCGGTATTAAATTAACTTATCATTAACAACTAGCCACTCATTTATTACTAACATTCCTAAGCATGAATTAAGTTGTCATCCTCAATTATAGTACTAAGGAATAACTATATATTTACATGTATTCAATATGACTAGGCAGAGATAAAAGATATGAATATAAACTAAATAGGTTCTGCAAGCGGACAGATAATTATACCGTTGTCCCATTTTACCTAGGGAGTTCTACCAGGTTGTCGATTTATATTTATACCACTGGGAAGGTCTATATGTAGGACTTATAACTATAACTTATACTATTGATGTGAACGGTAAACCATAACTAGAATCCTACTCATAACAGGGATAAGTCACGTGATAAAAGATATAAGATAAATAACGATCAGTCACCATAAATAGATAAATATCAGAGATCTTCTAGTCATAGTAATAGCTAGCCAATGGATAAACTCAGGAATAAATACTAAGGTAATTCAATAACTACATCAATGAATAACTCTAATTAGTGCAACTACATCTAGCAATCATTGTTAAGTTAATCCTACATCATGATCACATGTAAAGAGGCATCAACTAATGAGGGCATTAAGACACAAGGGTCACCTCCTTCGCGACCGTGCCCATGCTAGTCCTACGTACGGAGGGTGGACTACAGAGGAACCAACGCAGCTATCACCTGCGCGGACTACCACACGTCCCGGCACGTCAGGGTGCACTCGCAGATAAACAAGATATCTAGACACCACGTCTACATATTGTCTACCATCTACCCAACGATCAATTAGGTAAACGCTATACGAGCAATTACATGAATTCAATAAGATCAAACCAACTATCCTAGACATATAATCAAAGTAGACAATGACTATTGCAATTAAGAATATATAAGAGATTAAGAACAATGTTGCCTGAATTATAATATTGAATACAATAAGAAAAAGGTACTAGAACTATACCGAACTCCGCGCTCGGGTAGACGCCAGGGGGCTCCCGGATCCCGAAGAACTAGAACTCTTCTACTTCTAATCTAACTAGGCTAAGCTATGAACTAGAGAGGCTCTGATGAACTAGAGAAGGCTCTTGATGGATTGATCTCCAAATGACTTGATGCCCCAAGGGAGGGGGGTCTGCCCCTTTATTTATAGCCCTAAGAGATCGGCGTGCGCCCGCAGATCAAACCGACGTAACCAATGGCCGAGATGCATCGGGAGAGGCGGTGGAGGAAGCTTCCAGGGGGAGGCAAACCCTAGCAGCGAGGGGGGCCGGTCGGGGGGGGGGGGCGGGGCGGCCCACCCACCGGGCAGGTCTTGGCCTCCGGTTGCTTCCGGTGTCTTCTGGATTTTTCCCACGTCCCGTTTGTGATATTTCCGTGGCGGATAAGTTTCGTGGTAAATATGCACTTGAATCCCTCTTTTAAGCTTTTCTAGAATAATCCCTGGAAAATATAGAATATGCAAAACTCGTGAAAATTGTTAGTTAAAACCCTAGACTAGTGTGTATTCATGTATCCTTTTGTGTCTAAAGTTCTAATAAAAGTTGACGTTAACCACCGTCAACAACTCCCCCAAGCTTACCTTTTGCCAGTCCCTTGGCAAACAAACTAAGCCTAATTACTAATATATTTGGATCAGGAGTTGCTACAATGCTTTCATTCCTCAAAGGTACACATGTTTTCAAACAGAGATTCTCCTCTGGATTTAGTTATTAACTGCTCTAACCTTCAAACTTACCTATTTTATCCTTAACTATGGGGCTTTACAGCTCTTGCATAAGTCTTGAGTAATCGAAAGACAGAATAATCAAGTCAAACACTATGTCTCAAATTCTTCACAGTACCAATATTCTAGAGTTTTTATAAGTTTTCACAATAAAACTCAGAGTTAATTATATGACACCCTCAAGTCTCTTTAATATGTGGTATTTATGGATCTCACTGAGGTGTGTTGTCATGCCCTCCTATAACTAATGATTATAGTGGAGCTTATAGGAGTGGTAATAACAAGGATGAGCATACTTGCAATTCATCTATTGTAAAGCCAAACAATGGATCTACAGAGAGTCAAGGCATACAATCAAATCAAGATGTGCGTGTGTATGAAATATGGTGGATAGGTGTATATAAGGTATTTAGTGGCTAATTCTAATTCTACTTTTGCTCCTTGAGGATAAATCTCTCTTTTGATCTTGGAACTTTTCACGGGAAAACATGGGCTATCTTTATTTGTTTTCTTTTCTCTCTTCTCTTTCTTTTTTCTCTCTTTTTTCTTCTTTTTTTCTTTTACTTTTAGGAAAGCGGGCATCTAAGTACCCATTGTTTTAATTGCTAGGACACTTGTCCTTCTTTTACTCCCTCTTCTTTTTTTCAATAACTTTCCTTTTGCATAGCCACATGCATCCTTTGAATATAATATGATAATTGAAGAGATAGCAATAAGTACTTAGAGCAATTAAACAAAGGCTGTTCTATGGGTTTATATATATTTTTGGGTGTTTGACTCCCAGTGTAGGAGAAAAACAATTTTAAGGTGGATCTGGATGAAAGTGGAAAATGGTTGCGCTTACTCCCAGAGTAGGACTAATGCATATGTAGATGGAGTGTGCGTGTGATCTTGATTTTAAAAGCATGACAAGACTCTTATAAGGTATACGACAAAGGTTGACTGAACTCAATGCAAAGCAAGCAGCATAAATGTGCAAAAGTTTTCCTAACTCTAAATGTATATTATATATGGCTTTGGTAGGAATTCATACTTTGTCATACAAGAGCTCATCATGTAGGATTTTGGGTTTTCAAAATAAATCTCCAGAACTTAATAATGCTAGGAATGAGACAAATAGCAACTCAATCTTCATGAATCATATCAATCAATCACCTAGACTTAGCTTAAGCATATGCCTCCACAAGTTTTAGGCTTAGAGTAAATTCTTATATCAAAGCAGTCATGTCCAAAACTTGGCAGAACTTAAGATTGAAAACTAGATACTTGAAAGGAATTACAGCAAAGCAACTATTCATCACCTCCAAGACAAAATATTAATGTTCATCAGTTTTTTTATTAACTCTAGCCTAGACACACTCTAATATAATTAATACTAACTAAGACTTCTTTTTATTGGTTTTTAGATTTTATTTAACCACAGACTCATAAAAGACTCAACAGGCGTGGACCTTCATGTGCCCACATATTTTTGGTATTTTATTAATATATATATAACAAGTAAATTTAATAATCGCCTAGGTGTAGTCACCTGATAACTAGGGGATGCTCCTCCCCCAAGCTGGATGGTTGCAATACTTGGTGTAGATGTCCTTTAGAGTGAGCTAACCAGTAGCGGACCTGGTGGGTGCCACTGATAGACTCTCTCCTTGCTATGATGTTATTCCTGCATAAATACTCTCCACAAAGAGAAACGAAAACTTCGAGGCTCGAATTTGTTAATGGGTTAGCGGTCAGCCAAAGAGTAATTGATCACCTTTATGAGCTAGCTTTAATGTTGTCTAATTTAAACAGGATTTCAATTTTCTCTTATTTTTTTGAATTTTTCTATTTATGATGCAAGAATTTAAATATGAATGCTATATTTTTGTCATTTTTATTTTATGCCACCACAAATGGATGTTCCTTCGAAAAAATACCATAGGGTATCACATGGGGCTTTGTGATGCCATGAGTAATGCAAAGTAAATATTTTTGTTGTTTTTCTATCTTTTAGTGTGTAAAGAAAATTATGCTACTAAATAAATTGCAAATGCATTTAATGAGATAACTACCATTCTAACCTTATGGCTACGGTACGGAATTTAAAGTCTACCGATAGGACTTAGATAGAGGAGAACACTTACTCAGTGGGTTCATCGTCTGAGGTAACCTCGGTCAACTCCCCGTTTCGTGGTGATGCCGCATGTGCCTCCTTCCATCTCGTTTCTGTCTCTTTTGCTTCTCTCTTTTCTGGCTCTAGCTCTTCAGCTTTATTCTCTTTCTCCCATGCTTCTAACCGTGCTGATAACTAGGGGATGCTCTCCCCCAAGCTAGATGTTTGCTTATGGTTGATCGTTGAAGCTGAGTGGTCCTCATGGCGGAGCTCATGCTTATAAGAGCAAGTGTTACTTGGAATACTTCAATCTCATCATCCAAGAAGTTACTTCATTCATACAGGGGTCAGCTGTATGTCAGAAAGGTGTACTTCAAGTGATGAAGATGAAGATTCCTAGGTAAGCTAGCTCTTGGAGTCATCCTGCAGAAAGCTCTCACAAAACACCAAAACTCGTGGAACGGTATTAGGATAAAACGTTAATGATTACTGTTTTTTGAGGATTGGGTGTTGTGGTGGTTTTAAAGTATTTTTAAGATAGCAGTATTGCAGCAGGATGCTCAGTTAATATTTTTAGATTTTATAGGTTTATATGCATAAAGTGCAAATGCATGATATATATTTTTATTCTATAGGCCACCACAGTGAGAACTCCTACAACTTTTACACTACAAGGGTTTCACATGGGGCTTAATATTTTTTAAGATGCATGAATGTAGCCTAATGCAAGACTATTTATTTTTGTTATTTCTATGCATTGCCAATATAGAAAAGTAAACATACTAAAGAGAAATTAACTCATGCAATGTAAGGAAGTAGATATAGATAACTACCGATGTTACCTTACGGTGAGGGTTCGATGTTTTTAGTCCTTCGAACTGGACTTCTCTTTGCAGTGGTTCATTGAGTACTTTGAGTTGCTCTTGATGGTAAGGATTGAGGTGGTGCCTCTACTAGTGGCTCCCAATGGCGGTGCCACCTTCTTTCTTTCTATTGTAGGCGTCTCAAAGCCAATCTTATGTGCATCATTATTACTAGTTGAGAACTTTCACTTGTAGCATTTAGGGGATTGTCTCCCCACACTTTAATTGAAGTGTGTTCTGCCCATAAAGACAAGGTAGAGATCAAGTGCATGGGCTCTGTTGGTGGGAAAACACCAACAGAACTAGAAATTTATTCATCCTCTAACCTTGGGCACAATAAGATTGATTTTATTCATATTGTTCATTCCTATCATGGGTGAGAGGACCAGAAGTATAAATATGATATTTAAACTTATGAGATAAAGAGTAAAGTTACTTAACCATTAGAAAGGCTATTCATCTTTATAATATATCAAGAATAATAGACGAAGTATTTCTAGCTTACTCGGTTAAGACTGAGATTACAAGAATAGCGCTATGAACAAACTCAGAGAACAAATCATGTTCAGTTTAATCAGGTTGATCAATTTAAGTTGTAACTCTAACATGGTTGTATTTTCATTTATACCAAGATCCAGAGGAAATTAATGACCACTTATCTTAAGATGTTACCTCCATTAGAGCATGATGAAGGGTAAATGAATTTCAATGGTCTCTTTTTTTCTCCTTTCTTGTATCATGGGTTATTCATTAGCATCTTGTCTCATATGTTGTACTCCTCTCTCACTCTTTAGACCTCCTATTTTTCTTATTATGTCTTCTCTGCAAGGGGTTAGTGGAGAACACATACCCGAAGGAATATACTATTTATCAAAGTATGGATATTGTTTGCCTAAGTGTTAAAGATTGATTTGTAGCTTATGTTTTCAATGATTCAATACTATTTCAATTTTTTTTTCATCAAGGTTAAAGCAAGGATATTATTTTGAAGCATACCCTTAACCTTGAATTGATTCTACGAATAGTTTCCTAATATGATTTAAACATTTTTTATGTAGGAGGGGTTAGTCTATATGTACAACTAAATTCTTATATAAGTATGCTTGATTTTCATAATGTTTAAGTAATATTCTAAAGCATACTTATAATAGAATAAGGAAGTTTGCAAGACTAAAGGTATTTATTCACATAGAACCAAGAATATGTATGGTGAACCATAGGAGCATTTTATTATATATATATATATATATATATATATTTTTTTAGCAAGTTATGTTTGAGCATAGCATAGGGTAGAAATGACCAAGACAAATTAGCAACATGGTATGAAATGTTAATTGTAGTTACATGTTGCATGAGGCTTGGACAAACGTACCTCATATCTTCATCTTTCTAAGTAAGTGATGATGAACTTACTTGGAAGAGGAGGGTTTGGGTTCATCTGTTGGTGAGAGCTTATGGTCTTGCCGAGCAAGACCTTCCTTTTATCTTTTTTCGCCTTTTCACCATTCAATGAAACTATGGAAGATTACATGCTCTTCACTCATCAACTTTTTTCTGATTTCTTTGATTAATTTGTGGTTGATGAGCTGGGGTCTATTGGAGATGCGATAATGCTCATTTGAAAACTTCTTCTCCAATAGATTAAGGTTATTCTTTCCTGCAAAAACATTAACGGACACATACCCGAGGGAATAGCAAGATTGAAATACGGGTTTTGTTGTCCATACTTTTTTTGTGATTTTCTTCTATGCTAATCAAGATGATATATGGTTTAAGATTATTTAGCATAAATTATGTTTATTGTGTTTTATGTTGTTGTTGCAATCTAGCATGGTTCAAGGCAAAGATAACTTGTAACAAAAGATAAATGAATAAATATTACTACTCACAAGTTGGACTTTTTGTGCAAAGTTATCATCTGCCTTGTTTCATCCCCAAAGATGAACTTATCTCGACTTTTCTAGATTTAATTCAAAATTTTCTTTGCAGGGGGTTAGTCCGATAAAATATCCAGTATCCACTACAACATACTATCGGCTCAAAAATCAATCTAGACGCCACGTCTAATTTGACTTAGGAAGGCATTTTAATCTGGGCTCGGTTTAAAAGCCTTTTAAAAGTAAAACTACCACTCGAAACTAAGCACCATGCTTCATTTAAGAGATTGGTAAAAGTATTTCAAGCCTAAACATATATCATAGCAAATAAAGGTAACATGAAAATATAGTAGAGATTTATTCAGATAGAGATAAAAGAGCATGATCATGGTGAGTTTTTTTTTATAATGCATGTGAGATGAATATATGAAATGGAACAAGTTATGGCTCAGAAAATTTAAACTAAATAGTGTGAATATATGGATTAATGTAACCATGTAGTGGAATGTAAAAGATAACTACTCATAATTGTTGAAGTCCATGAGCAAGACTTTCTCACCTTTATTTGATCATACTTACCATGACTCACATTCTGGAATTTGTGAGTGATGCAACATCTTTGTTCCCGTCACTTGAGATATGAATTAAAGTCCTATGATGTCGACCTCTTTCTCCAACATTGTATTTGTTATGTTTCTTCTTATTTTGTGGGGGCATGCCGGGAAGATCGTGAACCGGTCGTTTATTACCCCGCATAAGATATTAAAGTAGACAAACAAGGGTAATCCTGCTTGAGCGGGGGGTTAATGGTTATCTCGATCACATAATTGAGTATAAGTCTATCAATGTCCCTTAATTGCCTAGCTACCTTCCCCGCAACGGCGCCAAAAATGCTTGTTGACACTTCTAACGTCATTACTAAAAATAGAGATAAACCCTACCTCTAGCAACAAATAAAAAAAAATGCTCGGTATTAAATTAACTTGTCATTAGCAACTAGCCACTCATTTATTACTAACATTCCTAAGCATGAATTAAGTTGTCATCCTCAATTATAGTACTAAGGAATAACTATAGATTTACATGTATTCAATATGACTAGGCGAGATAAAAGATACGAATATAAACTAAATAGGTTCTCGCAAGCGGACGGATAATTATACCGTTGTAGCATTTTATCTAGGGAGTTCTACCAGGTTGTCGATTTATATTTATACCACTGGGAAGGTCTATATGTAGGACTTATAACTATAACTTATACTATTGATGTGAACGATAAACCATAACTAGAATCCTACTCATAACAGGGATAAGTCACGTGATAAAAGATATAAGATAAATAATGATCAGTCATCATAAATAGATAAATATCAGAGCTCTTCTAGTCATAGTAATAGCTAGCCAATGGATAAACTCGAGGAATAAATACTAACACTACAAGAAACTTGTTAATCCATGACGGTTTCTCGGTGACGGATCTACAAACCATCACGGATATAGGTAATCTGTGTTGATAATTTGTTTTCGTCACGGATGTGCACCAATGGATATTCCTAGCCCGCTAACTCGTGACGGTTTCATCCGGATCGTCACGGTGTATGATTTTAAATTCTTTATACTCTAGTTAGCCCAAAACAATATGCCTGCAATCATATATTTAGTGCAAAGAAAAATAAAAAATGTGATTGCAAAAAGAATCAAACCAAAAAGATGATTTGTTATATTATTTGAACTAAATAATTTTGTTAGTCTTTTGCACGTATATTGCGTATGTAGAAAAACTAAAGACAATCGGCATATATATGATGCGGATGTGAGAAAAACGGGGGTCTGAACCCAACACCTAAAAAAATAGCACCATGAGCTACTTGTTCTATTTTTGTTTATTCATTATTACGGGCCCAGCATCATAGTAGGCGCAGCCCAATCACTCGAGTTGGCCCAACACTACGGTGTAGTCGGCCCAAAGATTATTAGTTAGGTAAAAAAAAAGGTGTAAGTCAAGGGAATTGAAGGCGGGACCTGTTGGTTCAAAATGAAATGCCTTACCAACACAATGGTCATTCGTTTGTGTTGTATACTTGATTATATTTTCTTTCTTTATGGAAGTAGAGTTGGCCCAGCATTCGGTACAAAAAATATAGGATAAAAAGGGTGTCGTCAATGGAATTCGAAGCCAGGACCTGCAGGTTAAGAATAGCGATCCTTACCACTGAGCTATTGTTTCAAATGTATACGAACGTGATTCTATACTCCTTTTGTCCGTATAGATACGAGTAAGTTTTCTCTAACTCATCAGTTCACGGACTCAGTTCGACATCGAGTGCGACCATTCACGGACTCGGACACCGCCGGCGGTGGCGAGATTACGCAGGAGCCCCATTGCCGCTGCCCGTCAATACCGCGCCGTCCAGCAACGCCGCCTCCTCGCTTGCCGCATCACGGCTGCAGACCAGTGACATCACGTATCACCGCTGGCCTCCAACCCCATCCTGTAGCTCTGCGGCAGCGCCGCCCTCCACTGCTGACCGACGAGAGATGCCGAGTGCCCGCATGCGTCCATCTGGTGACAAATCCAACTATTGAGTGGACTCCTACAGCCTCGAGCATGCCTGAAATCGTCAATCTCTAAGCACCTGCCTCCTTTCCAAGGAGATCCCCATCTGCCTCACCTGAACACCTGCGGACAACCAAGGTATATCTCTTCTTTTTCGTTGTTGATTTTGTTGGATGTAGCATTTGAATTGGTACAATTTGCTCATTGTGGTTTATTTGCAATGTTTGATTAGATGGATAGAAGTTGGGTGCACAGCAGACTATTTTCCCCTGAATACATCGATGGTGTGACAGAATTTATGAGTTTCGTTCAGGGGAAATTCAACGATAATGTTGAAATTTTATGCCCGTGCAGCAGATGCCTTAATCAGAAGTACCTAAGACAGGCTGTTGTGAAGAAGCACATACTGATGAATGGCATGGAAACTACTTATACTAAGTGGATTCATCATGGAGAGAGCTTAGATGTCAATGTTATTGAGCATCCTTTTGATATGCATGACAATGATGATGGTTCAACACATGGGGTAGGTGTGACAGAGGATGACAACTATGGTGATCGTTTGGAAGAAATTTTGGGAGACCTACGCATCGCAATGGGCACAAGGAAGACCAGATGTAGAAAATGAAGTTGGTGCTAAAGAACCTCGTGATAAAGAGTCATTTTTAGAAAATATCATGAGAGAGGCAAAGCGTCAACTTTATTCTGGCCGTACCAAATTTTCAAGGTTCTCATTTGTGGTAAGGCTTCTTCATATGAAGTCATTATATAGGATCAGCAATTCTGCTTTTTCAGCACACATGAAGCTATTGGCTGAAGCTTTCCCGGAATGCAATACACTCCCAAAATCATACGATGAAGCAAAGAGGATTATAAAGGAACTAGGTCTTGGGTATGAATCGATACATGTGTGCTACAATAATTGTGTGTTGTTCAGAAAGGAATATGCCAAACATGACAATTGCCCGGTTTGTGGTCTCTAGAGATGGAAAGACGCAGAAAGAAAGAAGATTCCACAAAAAGTGTTGCGACATTTTCCATTGGCACCTAGGCTAAAGAGGATGTTTTCGACCAAAGAAGAATCAGAAGCAGCACAATGGCACAAGTTAAAGCGGCAACCCATTGAGAAGAATATGAGCCACCCAGCCGACGGTGAGGCATGGCAACATTTTGATCGTGAATATCCAGATTTTGCAAAGGATGCAAGAAACCTTAGACTTGGCCTAGCTACTGATGGGTTCAATCCTTTTTCAGAAAAGAACACAAAATATAGCATGTGGCCTGTGCTTGTTATGCCATACAACCTAGCACCATGGGAATGCATGGAGGAGTCAAACTTTATGATGGCTTTGCTTATTCCAGGTCCGAAATCACCCAGGAAGGACTTTGATGTATTTTTAAAGCCTCTTGTAGAGGATTTACTTGAGCTTTGGGCAGGTGTCGATACTTATGATGCTATTACTGGCAAATCATTTAAACTTCGTGCTGCAGTTTTGTGGTGCATCCATGATTACCCAGCTTTGAGCACTCTTTCAGGGCGTACCACAAAGGGCTATTTTGCATGTCTCCATTGTGACAACATCCTCTTTCATATGCCTTAAGGAGCAAAATTGGTTATTTTGGGCACTTTCGTTTCCTTCCAGAGGAACATCCATTGAGGAGAAATAATGAGTTTGTTGGACTTCACAAAAGCAATGATCCACCAGGTAAATTCTGTACCGAAGAGCTACTGGCTGAATTGGAGAGAGTTAAAGATGTCAGACCCGGGAAGCCACAAGGAACTGGGAAAAGGAAGCGTTCCAACTCTGAAGCGGCTCATGTGGAAATTTGGAGCCAGATGGTTAGTTTTTGGAAGTTACCATATTGGAAAAAGTTGAAGGTGAGACATAATCTTGATGTGAGGCACATTGAGAAAAACATATGTGAGAACCTAATTGGGACAATTCTCAATATAAAGGGCAAGACAAAAGACACAGCTAAAGCTAGGCTTGATTTGAAAGATTTGGGAATTAAAAAGGAGCTGCAATTTAGAGAGGATGGTGAGATGCCTCATGCTAGATATACCTTGTCCAGTGAACAAAAGAAGGCTTTCTGTGGTTTCTTACGGGAGGTCAAGTTTCCAGATGGATTTGCTTCGAACATCTCAAAATGCTTAAATGCTGAGGGAACAACGGTACAAGGGCTAAAAACACATGATTGTCACATTCTCTTGCAAAGAATTTTGCCAGCTACCATGAGAGGATTTCTGGACAAGGAAATTTATCAAGCAATAGCTGAGTTAGGGAAGTTTTTTAGGGAATTGTGCAGCAGAACTCTGAACAAGGATGTGCTGGTTGAAATGAAGAAAGAAATCCCTATAATTTTGGTGAAGCTTGAGAAAATTTTCCCTCCAGCTTTCTTTGATGTGATGGTACACCTTGCTGTACATTTGCCTGATGAGGCATTGCTCCGGGGTCCTGTGCAATATGGGTGGATGTACCCAATTGAAAGGCGGCTATATACTTTGAAGCGATATGTGAGGAATAGGTCACGACCAGAAGGTTCAATTGCTGAGGAATATATTGCTGATGAGTGTCTGACATTTTGTTCCAAATACATGGACAATGTTGAAACAAGATTTAATCGGGAACCAAGAAATAAAGGTTTCTCCTGTGAAGAAGCTTATGGTGTTGATGTCTTTGGGCATGGAGTTAATTTTACTTCTGTACCTGAATTTGTATATGATGAAAATGGCATCGATCAAATGGTGTGGTTTGTTCTGAACAACTGTGCACAAGTTGAGAATTATGTCAAGTAGGTTCTATATACTTCTATATATCTGCTACTTTATATATTTTTGCAGCATGTTCTAGATAGTTATGTCTATTCATTTGCTTCCAACATATTCTCATTTATAATTTTCTACAGTTTGTTCAGAGATGAATTAGAGGGACAACGGGTGCCTAACATTGAGAGAATGCTTCGACAAGGATTTCAGAGATGGTTTAGGAACCATGTTAGTGTTCATTCTCAACTTGCATACTGCATGTATGCTAACTTCTATTTTTTCTGATATATTTGTGTTGCATGCATGTGGCAGATCTTAAAGTTGTATAGTACTACTCCAGAAGAGGTGGATGGTGATCTCTTTTCCTTGGCTTGTGGTCCTGATTTAAGAGTTAGAAAATATTCCTCTTGCATAGTGAATGGTGTGCGATTTAACACTGTTGACCGTGACAAGAACAAGACGACACAAAACAGTGGAGTAATGTCACAAGCTACACATAATGGACAGTTAATTGATTTTTTTGGAAACATAAAAGAGATAATTCAGTTGGACTACAACTTAGAGGACAGGTCCGTAGTTTTGTTCAAGTGTGACTGGTTTAAATTGGATGGGAAGAGAACTGCACTTCAAGATGATGGCTATTTTAGAAGCATCAATGTTGGAAGTTTGTGGTACAAGGATGATTGTTTTATATTGGCCACTCATGCTAGGAAGGTTTTCTATTTGCCAGACACAAGGCTGGGTGAAAATTGGCAAGTTGTACAGACATTTGACCATAGGCATCTTTACAATGTAAGTCAGACTGAGGTTGCACAATATAATGCTGCTGCTTATCAGGAGGATGAGTGCTATGATGAGGAGGGTCTGCGACAAGCAGTTTCTGATATTACATATGACCAGCCTTTAAACAGAGATGATGAGCGAGGCCCTGTTTTTGAAGCTGCTGAACTTGCTCGGCTGATGAAAGAGTCTAGGAAAGAAGTAAATGTCATTGGTGATGAAGATGAAGAAGACGACACACTTATGGAGTATTTTAGCGAAGAAGATGACACACTTATGGAGGTCGACAGTGACGATGAGTAGCTGTTCTGTTGCAAGGATCTATTGCAATTTTATGTTTTAATATTTTGTTGTAAGGGACACCCTGTTTGAGACCCCAATTTGTACTTGAGACATTGTTGTGCTATTTGAGACCTCAGATAGGCTCAATTTTTATTTGAGACCATGATCAGCTATGCAATTTCTGTATTATTCTGTTTATTTTTGGTTGAGTGTCAAACTGTATGTTCGGTGCCAACAGGTTAGACTTTTGGGATATCTTACCTGGTTAGTCAGATTGAATATCTTACAGATGGCAAGAAGGATCATCCCAAAAGTCTAATCTGGTTAGTCAGATTTTTTTTTCATGTTTTGGTTCACTGTTGGTTCAGTGCCAAACTGACCAATGTGTAGTCAGAACTCATTCCAGAAGTCATTACACAGAAGACAGGAGTCATTACAGGTTTCATGAAATAAATAGATGCACTTGCATTGCACTTTGGTCATTGCTAATCACAGGAGTCATTACAGGATTCATGAAATGGCACTGGATCATTCCAGAAGTCGTCATTACAAAGATAGGCTCATTTCACTGACACTACTAACACACCTATTACAACAATGGCAACAAGAATTACATTGATAAATAGCAAGGCCTGCCCTATATCGATGATTTTTGACATCTTCATGTCAACTGATTGCATCAAGGCAACTTGAGTCTTCACATCATGTAGTCCATCTGCATCAGCCCTACATCTGCATACACAGTCCTCGACGTGTTGGCGGTGACTGCTTGCCAGTTGCCTGTACAGGCGGATGGTACCCGTCAATTTGGGGCTGCAGCGCTTCGGGCGGAGTGACTAACCCGTGGCTCGGAGGACTGGGCGAGCGACCGGCCTGCGGCGCGGGGCGGATCGACGGCCTGAACCGCGGGGGAGGAGGACCGGCGGCGAGGCTGACCAGCGGGCGAGGAGGACCGGCAGCGCGGCGGACCACCGACGCGGCCGACCAGCGGCGCAGCGAAACGGCGGCGAGGCTGACCCTCGGCTCGGAGGACCGGCAAGTCAGCGGCGGGACAAAAGCTCGCTTTGACGGGCGCCGAGGCGGATCGGCGGCCTTAGCGAGATGCGCGAGATGGGGAGGACGGACAGAGTTTGGAACATTTCTACATATAATTATAATCATCAATAAAAGCCTAGGTCAATGACCGGTGGGGTCTCACTATCTAATTGGATCAAATCCCGTGCATCAATTAATAAGGAATGCATCTGTTTGGGTCAAAATGTTTTAAAAATATATTATACCAATTCATAAAGTGGATACAAAATTATCAATCGATTCAAGAAATGCATCAACCACTTAGGTTTTGTTTGGCTACACTTAAATACACTCCAATCCATACGGTTTCGAGGAGATTGAAGTGTATTTTGTGTATTTTGAACTAAAATACACTTCAATCCTCTCAAAACCATATGGATTAAAGTGTATTTAGGTGCAGTCAAATAAGACCTTAGAGTTTTTGAACTTTTGTATTCAAAGTTGTGAAGACAAACATAGCAAAAATTGCATAGGTATGCAACACTAAAACGCTTATCATGAATTTTGTTGTTATTGTCTCGTGGCAGCGAGAGCATAACATACTACCACCATATAGGATTAGGTTGATGCATCGTCACCTTATTCCTCACCAAATTGAAGGAATACACTCATGATGCACCTCCTCACCTAGGATCGGCCGCGAGCTCACCTAGGAGGCGGTGGGGGCGGATCTTGCCGGTGTGACAGCGGAGCGGGCTCGGCCACGCGTTCACCCATGCGGCGATGGATCAGAGCTTGACCGTGAGGCTCCAAGTTTGGTCCTCTTCTTTCTCAAGTCCGGCAACTCCTCAACTCCGGCAAGTCGCTTCTTCCTCAGCTTGGGAAGCCCCGCTCTTCTTCTTTCTCGTTCGTCTTGGGCACTTGCGTCGCTCATCCCAGTGGGATGGCCCCCCGCTCGCCAAATCGACGGGATGAGCTTGCTCCTAGATATGTGTCGAATATGTGTAAAAGTTTGATTACGTTATGACTTGAGTTGTATTAGGGGTTAGAATCGAGTTGGAGTCGGACTCTGTGTCCTAAAAGGCTATAAATATGAGGCTGCCATATACTCTAACACCAGCTTTTGCATCCAAACATTACCTATGAGAATTGGTGGAATACAACGAATAACAAATGAAATGACCTCACATGCACAATCAACATAATGGGATCGTGAGGTAGCTAGATTCAAGGGGAAGAAATGAGTATCTTATAAAAATACATTGTATAATAAATGACCTCACATGCACAATTAACACCTATAGTCTTATTTATTATTACTATTATACATACTCAGGTTCCAAGGCAACATTCAGTTTCAGTAAAAATGAAAATCCTGCGGGCCCAAGGCCAAGGGTGTAGGCGCCACCCCAAACTATATCGCAGTCAGAAAATCCCGCGCCTCCAAAGGTCTTGGCGCCACCCCCCAAATTATTTCACAGTCCGAACTGACATTATTACCCTCAGGTGCGTACAAAATAAAAATATAAAAATACTTCCATCAGACAACTTATCAGGGATACCTTGGTAATTACTCAACCGCACTCTCCAATTCCTCTCCCCACGCGCCACATATCTCTATGTCTACAGGTTCCAAAACCTAAATCCCCATTTCTCACACATCCCCCCTCCAGCCGCCGCCAACCTCGTCGGATGGGGCAGCTGATGACGAAACCCTAGATAACCAGCGACCTTCCAAATCCAGCCGCCACCGCCCTCCAGCTCACCCACGGCCGTCCAGCCACCACCCGCCGCCACACAGCCTGTGCTCGTCGGCGGCCTTCCGGAACCAGCCGTCGCGTCCGTGCGTGGTGCGTGAGATCCTGGAAACTCGCAGCCGGCCGCCACCGCCAGCAGCTAGACAGGGCTGAGCTCCGGCAGACGGTCATTGCTTCTTCTTTCCCCGGGAATTAGTAAGGAAATAATGCAATCAAAACCCGTTACAAAGTTCTGTTTCTTGGAATTGTAGATCCTGTTCTGACAACCTAGCTCGCCGGCAGCTTGAAGATTTGCTCCACCGCCACCGACCCTGATGGAAGCCTGCAGCAATCCCTCGGCGACCACAACTCTCGTTGCTGAAAGGACCCCTCTGCTGCCACGCCCTTCGACACTGGGAGGAGCTGAACGCTGCCACCAGCATCGCCGGCCTCACGAACGTCCTGTTATGGCGACAAAGGATGTGCCAAACAAACCAAAAGGATATCCGAGAGCAGGTATAGTCCTAACATCACCTTGCTCTTGACTATTCTTTGCTGATGTGTGGAGCTGTTTCCTTGCATGCCATTGACAATTTCGCATGCATCAGTCTATGCAGCTTATCTATCATGTAGTGCATGCTTTGCTTTGTTTTCTTTTGTTGTGTATTGCTGCTGCCCTCCTGCTCCTCCTCGCCCCTGCAGCTGGCGCAGTAAAATTAATATGTGTAATTTCCTGATTGTAGTGAGCCAGCAGAGAGCCTGCAGTCCAGATCGCTGTATATATCTTTATGTTTATCTAGCTAGTAATATGTCCAAATGTAGCTCACCTAGATGTGTGGAGCTGTTTCCTTGCAGTACGTAATTTACTGATTGTAGTGGCCTATTTTTTGGAGTGCTGTTTTGGTCATGACCTATCTAATATTATTAATATGTTGGTCATGTTTTTGTTGTCTAAGAACCCGCGTTAAATCCATGTGAAATGGAGCGCCTGAAAGAATGCATGAAGAACAGTGCAAGGCTGAGGGAACTTGGACTTCCTGATTACTATGCCCCAGTTTTAGAACGCTACGCCCGTGAAGGAGATTTCACTAATGATGACAGTGCTAAGGTGCCAATTCCTCTGCTGCATATCAAGTCAACTTATTTTTCTTCCTAACTGAATCTAACTCTAACACTATGTTGACTAATCCATGCTTGCATTTCTAGCAGTGCTCTAAGAAGAAGACTTGCAAGCAAACCAACAACCAAACTTTAAGCGTGCAACCTGGTGGAGTCAAATTTAAGTCTCGCAAGAGAGTTTTTGCAGACCAAACAGCTCCTAGAGTTAAAAGGTCAAGGAAAAGCGTTGCCCAACAAGATGCAAGTCTGACACCAAGTGACATTTGTGTGCCACCTCCATCGCAAGCTAATGAGAG
This sequence comes from Chrysopogon serrulatus, assembly GCA_015844335.1. NCBI lineage: Eukaryota > Viridiplantae > Streptophyta > Magnoliopsida > Poales > Poaceae > Chrysopogon > Chrysopogon serrulatus. Next base: position 419,255 of record JADLZL010004516.1, on the reverse strand, counting down.
CCACTCTGGAGAACTCCAAGATGACCATACTCAGGCGGCTGTTGAAGGCCAGTTCTACTGCCATAGTACTTAGTTTTGTTCTGTTACAATGAGTGAGCCATTAAAAATATGAACCTTGCTGTTTGGAGTTTAGTTATGTGCTAGGTTATCTTAGTTTATTGCTTGTTTACCTTTTGTACAGTAGATAGCCTTTTTTCTTTTTGTGCCTTGTTTATAATAGGTAATAAGATGTACTCACCCTTATTTGCTGTCATTATTTTTAGGTGACATCTCTGCCTTACTGGACAACACAGATGCAATTGGCTGGCCTAATCAGCACAACCATATGGACAATGGAGGTGATGGTTTCTTACTGTAATTCTGTAAGTTCTGTTTGTATGATGAATGCATTCTTACTGGCTGCACTTTTTTTAGATGGCTTTGCTCAAAATGATGACAACACCCTTCTAGCTGACATAGGTGATGGCATTACCCAACATGTTGATGACAACCAGATTATCAACGAAGGTGATAGTTTGTTCATTTGTTTTCCATATTCCACATTGCCTCATTGGATCAATGTTCGTATGCGAAGCTTTAAATTCTGTGATCAGCTTGGATCAATGTTTGCTTCACCTCACTAATTCTAATTCTAATGTACATTTAGAACCAGTGGGAGAGGAGGGACGGCGCCGAGGAATTAATATGGGACATGGTCTCCGGAGGTTAAACCGCTAGAAGGGACAAGCTGCCGGTTGTCATATCTGAAGGGAATATAAGGCCAATGGTTCCTCTTGTTGCTGCAAAGTTTGCTACGGAATGCAACATCACAGTTAGGAACCTTGTGCCTATACTCACGCACCGAAGCTATACAAGAAAGGACCTGGATCTGTGTTTATTGATCTGTTCCTTGGAAAACTAAAGGTTCATACATTCTCCAGTCCTTCGCACATTAAGTCTCAATATGAGAACCAATGTTTGTAAACTATTTTATGCCATATATTACTGACTTGATTTCTTTTTTATACATGTTCTTCCATTCAATTAGTCAAAGTTTGACATAAACACAAAGGATGAGACAACTAAAAAGGCTTGTATTGAGATGATGAAGTCTGCAGTTCGCCAACAAAGATACTTGGCTCAAGCAAGAATATTTTGATCCTTATCCATTGCATTTGGTTACAAAAACTTCTCCTCTCAAATGCATGACTGATGAACAGTGGATTCAACTTTTAGAATCCTGGAAGTGTCCCAAAAAAATGGTGCGTTTTCTCTGAAAAAAGCGTATAATTCCCTTGTACATGCTAATCTATCACCAACATTACATATATTTTGTCTCTCAGTAGGATATGTGTCAAAAGAACAAAAGCAACCGAGGGAATGTTAAGTACCATCACACAACTGGATCCCGTGCCTATATGGTCCATGTTGAAAATCTAGTAAGTGAACCATGTCCATTTGATAGCCCATGATCTTCTATAGCTCTTACACTTGAATATTGTCATGCTTTGGACCATCTTGTGCAATAGATTTTTGTGACCTCTGATTCGTGTTGTTTGTACATGCATAATTGTCAACTATCAAGTGTTGTTGCACATATATAAAGGGCAAATCTGTGTTGTTGTACTATAAATGACAAATATGTGTTGCTGTAGATGGTCTTTCTTTAAATTTTAGCAACTACAGGAAATTATTGCTGCATACAGGAAAAACAGCCTGAAATTAAATGTGCACTTAATTCATATAATCTGAGTGCTTTTCAAAAAATGTCTGAAATTGTACTGAGCTGTTGTAACTAAACATTTGATGTACAAATAATCAAATATATCATGTGAGCTGCTGCTACTTTTTTTTTTTTTTGGTTGAACAGAACTGCCGATGAACACACATACAATTATTGTTCGCTTGTGTTCCTTCTAATAATGTCAATTTCTTACTGCATATAAATATTGTTTTCAAGGGGACGAATACAAAGATGAGGAACCTGATGCATTGATTTGTTCAAGATGTGCCACTACAGCAAGAAAAAAGAAATGCTACACCCCCTCGCTGTACAGGAGGCTATTGTAAGATAATTTTCAGACTTTGCTCTTTGTAATGCTTATTTTTAGTAATGCTGAAATTTTAGAGCTGCGTATGAATGATTTCCACTTGTATATCCTGCTCTGGGCTGCATGCAGCACTCAGTTCTATGCATAAAATCTGTTAAGTATTAGCTAAAAATTTAAAATTTTAGAGCTGCACATGAATGGTTGTTCCATGTATATATCCTAATCTAGGTTGCATTCAGTACCAAGCTCCATGTATGAACTTTGTCAAGTGTTAGCTAAAATTTTGAAATTTTAGAATTGCACATAGCTAATTGTGGTACCAACTTCCATGGATAAAATATGTAGTTCCTGTTACATTGATTTGTCTAGGCTGGCATGCAATACGAAGATTCTATGGACTAAATCCAAACTGTATACTAATAAGATGTTTGTTAATTGCTTGCTAGACCCAAATGGAAAACAAGCTATCTACGAACATGGAAGGTGAAGAACTCAAGTCTGTGGCTCAGGTTGTTGGTGATGTGCTTGCTGATAACACCAAGAAAAATCAATTCCTACAGAATGTGGGGTTCCAGAATGCATGTCCTAGATCCAGTGGGCAAAACACTAATGCTCAACTGGAAGCAGAGAGGAGGGCAAATGCTGACCTTCGTGTACAGGTGGCTGAATTGTCAAATAAAGTGCAAGAATCTGAGCTGGCAAGGGTTATGGACCGAGAGGAGATGAAGAAGGCTCAATCCGAGATGCAAGCAAAACTTGATCTTGTGCTCAGTCAAGCTCGATTGAGTTAAGGCATGCATCATGCTATATCTTTTGCTACTTGCTAAATGCATTCTGCTGTTGGTAATGTGCCAAGTCAATTTCGACCAAGTTTCCTATACATAGTGGTACATCTTTTGCTACTGCTGCTGCTGCATCATTATCGCTGCCGCTGCTGCTGCATGCATTTTGCCGTTGTTGCACTCATGCATTTTGGAATCCCTATCTTATTGTTGGTTTAAATGCCATGGTAAGTTGTGAGGTCGATGAGATGTTCGAAACTGTATGTAAACTGTGTATATTAACTGATGTTGAGTGAGAAGCTAAGAGCTTATGTAATCTGATCTGAAGTGAATTTGGCAGAAAATATAAGATTTGTGCTGTTATTATGTGAGAATGGATTTATATGCTGTATCTGTGAAAATGGGCTTTGTATATGGGCTGCACCTTTTTTTTAGTGAGCTGAAACTGGGCTGCAAAATGGCTGAAATCGGGCTACAAAAATGGCTGAAAATGGGCTGCGAAAAGGACCAAAACTGGGCTGCAAAAATGGCTGAAAATGGGCTGTGAAAATGGCCAAAACTGGGCTTAAAAATGGCTGAAAATGGGCTGAAAGTGAATTAAAATAGGCCCATATTGATTTTAGCCTTGTTAATAAATGGGCCGAGATGGTTTGCCACGTCATTATCCACATAAGCATTCATGTAAGCATCTAGAATGATGTGGCACTTCATCTGTGACGGTTATTTTTCATCACGTAAAAATGGATATGGGCCGGGCTAAGTAGGTCTTGGGCTCTATCGTGACGGTTTAAAACCATCACCGATTACGTTAATCCGTGATGGTTTTCAATAAACCGTCACGGGGAGTTAATCCATGACGCTCAATCTATGATGATCTCTCGAAACCATCACGGATGCAACATGGTGACGGATTTTTTAGTAATCCGTGATGGAAATTTTTCATCACGGATTAACGTGTTTCTTGTAGTGTAAGGTAATTCAATAACTACATCAATGAATAACTCTAATTAGTGCAACTACATCTAGCAATCATTGTTAAGTTAATCCTACATCATGATCACATGTAAAGAGGCATCAACTAATGAGGGTATTAAGACACAAGGGTCACCTCCTTCGCGACCGTGCCCATGCTAGTCCCACGCATGGAGGGTGGACTACGGAGGAACCAACGCAGCTGCCACTGCGCGGACTACCACACGTCCCCAAGACGTCGGGGTGCACTCGCAGATAAACAAGATATCTAGACACCACGTCTACATATTGTCTACCATCTACCCAACGATCAATTAGGTAAACGCTATACGAGCAATTACATGAATTCAATAAGATCAAACCAACTATCCTAGATATATAATCAAAGTAGACAATGACTATTGCAATTAAGAATATATAAGAGATTAAGAACAATGTTGCCTGAATCATAATATTGAATACAATAAGAGAAAGGTACTAGAACTATACCGAACTCCACGCTCCAAGTAGACGCCACGGGCTCCGGATCCCGCTGAAGAACTAGAACTCTTCTACTTCTAAGCTAACTAGGCTAAGCTATGAACTAGAGAGGCTCTGATGAACTAGAGAAGGCTCTTGATGGATTGATCTCCAAATGACTTGATGCCCCAAGGGAGGGGGTCCGCCCCTTATTTATAGCCCTGGGATCAACGTGCGCCCGCAGATCAAACCGACGTAACCAATGGCCGAGATGCATCGGGAGAGGCGGTGGAGGAAGCTTCCGAAGGGGTAGGCAAACCCTAGCGGCCAGGGGGCCGGCCGGGCGCAGGGGGGGGGGCCGCCAGCCCCACCGGCGGGGTCTTGGCCCCCGGTTGCTTCCTGTGTCTTCTGATCCTTCCCACGTCCCGTTTTTGATATTTTCGTGGTGGATAAGTTTCGTGGTAAATATGCACTTGAATCCCTCTTTTAAGCTTTTCTAGAATAATCCCTGGAAAATATAGAATATGCAAAACTCGTGAAAATTGTTAGTTAAACCCTAGACTAGTGTGTATTCATGTATCCTTTTGTGTCTAAAGTTCTAATAAAAGTTGACGTTAACCACCGTCAACAGAGACTCCTAGGTATATCATTAGGGTTACTAGTAGAACATCAAGAGATATTCCTGTCTTATTCCTAGCTACATGTCAATGCATATTAAGGTTAGTGCAGTACACTTAGTAGTCATAGCTAAGGTTAGCATTACATCTATTCATAGTGGACATACTAGGGAAGTTTGAGAACATAGCACGCTCTTCCTTCGTACGGAAGCCCTATTGTGCCTATAAACGGGGTTTGGACTACATAGGACTCAACAGGATTGTCACACCCGCGATCTACCAAGCCCGGCCTATAGGGTGCATTCGTAGATAAACAACATATAAGCACCATGCTTACACAATGTTTATCACTCACCCAACGATCAATTAGATGAGCGCTATACGAACCTATGAATAAGCATAATGTCAATCTAGCTATACTAAATATATAACCACAATAGACAAAGAATAATATAACTATGAATATAAGTATATAAGTATTCATCAATTCAATTGTAACAATCATATAACTATACAATGAAAGAGAATAAAGGTGAGAGGAGGTAAGAACTATACCAAAACCAGGCTCTTGATGGCTCCGGAATCCAAGCCTGCGCTTGCCTCCCTCTAGTTCTAACTAGCTATCTAGACCCTAGCTAAGGAGCTCTGATTAGGGTTTCTGGCTGATGATCGGACTTTGAATGAGGAATGAATGAATGTGCCTCCTCCCCTTGGGGGGTCCTGCCCTGCTTTTATGGCCTTGGGCGATGATCATGAGCCATTTGATCAAACCGACCTTGACATACGACTGAGATTGAAACCCTAAGGCAGTGGAGCAAACTGGGTGAAGCGGGCCGCCAGTAGAGCCAGGCCCAGACCGGCCGATCCAGGCCCAAACTGGCCGGTCTGGCCTAGGGGCCTCCAGGCCTCCGGCTCGGTGTGGTGCCTTCTCATCTCTTCTAGAATGTTCCTGCATTGCCGTGGTGTCCGATTTCCCATTCTATGTTCCGATAAGCTCCTGGGTTTGCATCTTTTCCAGTTTACACCTGTAGAAATAGTGAAACGCCAAAACTCGTGGAATTCTGTCAGTGTAAACCTATATCTACTTTGGTGATCGTATTTGCATCCTTTTCCATGGCTAGTTGATGGTTGAATTTATACAATAACGACCGTCAACAACTCCCCCAAGCTTAACCTTCGCTAGTCCCTTAGCAAAGAAAACTTAGAAAAAGTTATTGTAAGATATCTATGTTTAAGCATTGTAGCCATCTCAGAGCAACTCCCTAGGAAGTATACCTGCAGTCAGACAGAAATTCTCCTCCAAATTATGCAATAACTGAGCTAACTTTCAAATTTACCCATATTACCTTTGACTGTGGGGCTTATTAGCTCTTCCTTGGATCTTGAGTACTTGACAGACAGAAAGATCCCATCTAAGCACTATGTCTCAAGCTCTTTGATCAACTATCATTCTGGAGTTTTTAAAGGTTTTCAAATAAAACTCAGAGTTTCCCATGTATGATACTCTCAAGTCTCTCAATATATGTGGTATTTATGGATTCTCACCAAGGCAGTGATGATAGTTGCCTCTCTTCTCATCCTATAACTAAAGCTTATGTGGAGCTCATAGGTAAGGAGAAAACTGAAAGAGCAAACTTGCAATGCATGTGTTGTAAAGTCAAACAATAGATCCATAGAGAAACAAGTCATACAAATCGAATCAAGATATAAGTGGATGTATATGGTGGATATATGGTGGAACCTAATTCTACTCAGCTCCTTGAATGCCTACCTCTCCTTTGGACTTTGAAAACTAGCTAGAGGTTATGAGCTATCTTTTTCTCAGGGAGTTGGGCATCTATGCACCCATTGTTTAGTACTTGGACACTTGTCCATTTTTCTTTTTCTTCTCCCCTCTTTTTCTTTTCTCTCTCTCTCTCTCTCTCTTTTGTATAGCTCATAGCACTCCTTTTGGCATTGATAGATTTGGAGAAGGAACTTGGAGCATTTATTGGGTGGCTATCCTAATAGGAATATTTTTGGTGTTCTCTCCCAGTGTAGGAGAAAAACATTTTTAGAATGGATGTAGGTGGAATGGCATGTTGTTGCGCCTACTCCAGTGTAGAATAGTGCATATGGAGGTGGATCTTGATTCAAGAGCATGACAAATTTCTCACCATGGTCACAAAGGTTGACAAAACTCAATGCAAGACAAGCAAAGATATATGTGGAAGTTTAACTAGCCTATCTCATCATGTTTGGCTCTGGTGGGAATGTAAGCTTTGTCATATAGGAACTCATCATGATTTTGTATTTTTCAAAAGATAAATCTCCAAAACTCTAGTGTCACATAGAACAAGATAGATAGCAGCTCAGACTTTCTCAATCTTATCAATCAGGTACCTAGACTTAAGTCAAGCATATGCAACTCACAAGTTTCAGGCTTAGAGCAAATTCTCAAATCAAAACAGTTGGAGCTAGAACTTGGGAAAACTTTTGTCTAGACTCTAGGCAATTCAGAGGTGTTGTAACAGAGCAGCTTATCATCATTTCAAATCGTCTTAAGAGCTTCCTTTTTATTGACTCTAGACAGACAAACATTTTTATTTGGTTTTTCATTTTTCATAAATCATACTATATAAGACTCTGAAGACTCTAAAAAGCATGGACCTTCATGTGCCCATATGTTTTTGGTATTTTTAAGTTTTCTTATGATACTATGGTGAACCTTTATGTGCTCACATATTTTTGGTATTTTTTCATTTTTATGACTGACTCGATAATTGCATAGGTACACTTACCTGGGTACCTAGGGGATGTCTTCCCCCAAGCTAGTTGTTGTCGTGGTTGAGCATTGAAGCTGAGCCATCCTCTCGATGGAGCTCATGCCTGCAAGAGCTGGTGTAGCCGGGAACCTTCATATCATCCAACAAGAAGTTGCTTCCTCCACACAGTGGTTAGCTGTGTGTTGGGAAGGTGTACTTCGAGTGATGTAGATGATGATTCCTAGGTGGACTGACTCTTGGAGTCATCCTGCAGCAAACATCTCACAAAACACCAAAACTCATGGAACGGATTAGGATAAATAGTTAGTGGTTAGCCGTTTCGTGGACTAGTTGTTGTGAGAGGTTTTCAAAGGTTGTTACAGCGCATATAGTGCAGCAAGACGCTCAATGATTATTTTTAGATTTTTCTTTTATCAAACAGAAAGGAAATATGCATGCTAATTTTTATTTTATTTTTAGGCCACCACAAAGTGAACATTCCTTTAGCTTGCACTACAGGTATGTCACATGGGGCTTTGAGGTTTTCCAAATATTTTTTGTGATTTTCTATAAAGATGATGAAAACTAACTATGAATTAAAGTGCAAGAAAGTAAATAGATAACTACCATTATTACCTTATGGCAAGGGCTCGGAGTTTAGAGTCCTCCGGACAAGACTTCTCGTCGTCGTCACTCCTGGGGTGCTTCATCTGATCCCGAGGATGGGGACCCTGATGTTGGACCTCCTGGTGATAATGACTCAGTTGAGGAGGTTACCTTTTTCTTCCATGCCTTCGTAGGTTGTTGATGTTCCCTAGGTTTAGTAGATTCTTCTTTGATTGCCTCCTCCTCAACATTGCTCTTTTGAGAGCGATTCCTCCGGCGCTGACGTCTCCTCTTGGACAGAGTGAAAGCTGCTAATCCAGGAGAGTTATAATCTTTAAATTGACAGCGTACCTTCTCTCCTGGGAACTGGAAGTAGACTTGGCCTGATCCATTGTAGATGATAGCATTGGTGGTGCTAAGGAACAGCCTCCCAAGAACGATGGGTGTCTCGTCTTCTTCTCCCATATCCAATATCATAAAGTCGGTCGGGACATAGTGAGTGTGGATTTTGACCATGGTGTCCCTTGCTACTCCCTTCGAAAATCTTGTTGTGTTGTCCGCCAGCTGCAGCTGCATATAGGTAGGGTATAGAGGTGTATTGAACAGTAAGTTATATACCTTTTTAGACATGATGTTGACAGCTGATCCGGTGTCGCAGAAAGCGTTGTAGAAGGAGCACTGTCCAATAGTGCAATCGATGGTCGGCTGCCTAGATCCTCCCTCTTGATTAGGAATGGTGAAGCTAAGAGGTGGTCATGCTTGTACTCAACAGCCTTCACTACTTGGACTTGCTTTCTCACTTGCCTCCTGTTCTTGTTCTTTCTCTTCCCATTTGGATTCTTCTTCTTGGCTTTTTCATTTGTTGGCTTGACTGGGAAGTAAGCTCCTCTTGGGTCTACAGGAGCTTCAAGGGTCTTGTTTTTAAAACTAAACTTCTCTTTATTGCCCTTGATGGTGAAACAAATCTTTGCACTGTCCGTGTAGATGACAGCCTTTGCAGTACTTAGGAGTGGTCGGCCAAGAATGATTGGGCTCTTGGGATCTCTGCTGGTACCCAGGACTACAAAGTCTACAGGGACATATGTTCTCCCGATTCGTATGCACACGTCATCTAAGATTCCTTCAGGGTACTTAACTATCTGGTCTACGAGCCCATGGAAAGACTTGGTCAAAGATTACCTTAGGCATGATGTTGACACTGGCGCCTAGATCGCAGACAACTTCAGGAAAGTCACGCTGCCCAATAGAGATGGGGATCATAGGTCTCCTTAGATCTCCTCTCTTGAGTGGCATGGACCCATCCTTCCATCCTCCTGATGATGCTTCAATATAGTATCCTGCATGTACATCAACAAGATTTGCGGTCTCGGGCTCTAGAGGTTGCCCTGGAATCTTACCTTCATTGGTTGGTGGAACAGCGGCCGCCAGCTAAGCTAATTGTTGTTCTATCATTTTATTAAAGCTAAGCTGATTCTTAACAGCAGAGGTAAAGCTATCCATTTTAGTGTTTATGTTTTCTAGCATTTTATCATTGGATGCTACCTTCCTAGATAAAGTCTCTATAATTTTATTTTAGTTGGAGATCACTTCTCTCAAAGGCAATTGAGCATAACTATTGTAATTAGTGCCTTGAAAGTTATCTGGGAAATTATCTTGGTAGTTGGGCCTTTGCTGATTCCATCCTTGATTTTGAAGACGATAATTGTTGTTGTTGTTGATGAAGTTTACATCCTCACGGGTCTCAAGACAGCTGTTGCCTGAGTGTCCCATATTGCCACACACTTCACAAGTCATGCATGAATCATTGATGCGCATGACGTCTTGTTTCAGGCTGGCCTTGTCTCCCAGCTTCTTCATGAATAGATCTATCTTGGCAGACAGCATGTCTACCTCCTTGAACTGGTGCATTCCTCCACTCCTCTTGCAGGTTGTTTGGCGCTCTTCACTCCAATCTTGATTGGAGGCCATCGTCTCCATAAGAGCAGTAGCTTGTGGTATGGTCAATGACATAAATGCACCTCTAGCAGCAGCATCAACGTTGTTACGGGTGTTGTTGGTGAGCCCATGATAGAAAGTCTGCATGAGGAGCTAATTCTCCATCCCATGATGAGGGCATTCTGATATGTAATCTTGAAAGCATTCCTATGCCTCTGGGACCGACTCGTCATGTTGTTGCTAGAAACTTGAGATATTCCCCCTTAGGGCACTTGTCTTACCCATAGGAAAGAACCTTGACAGAAAAGCTGTGGAGCACTTGTCCCAAGTTGTATGATTATCCTTGTTGGCGTAGAACCATTGCTTTGCCTTTCCCAATAGTGAGAATGGGATCAGACGCAGTAGGATGGCGTCTCTTGGTACATCCTTCATCTTGAAAGTGCTGCAAATCTCTAGGAAGTTTTGGAGATGAGCGCTTGCATCTTCATGTGCTTTTCCACAAAACAAGTTGGCTTGCACCATGGTGATAAGAGCCGGCTTGAGCTCAAATCCATTCTCCCCAACTTCAACATTAGGTCCAGTGCTAATGTTGTTGGTGGTTGGAGCGGAGAACTCGCGCAGTGACTTATCAGCCATTTTCTCAAAAGCTGGTGCTAAGTTGCCTTCTTGTTGCTCTTCTTCTTCACTTATAGGAGCTTGCTCCTCCAAAGAATGAACCTCAGCAGTGGGTGTCTTTGATGGAGATTCAAAGATATCCCTCACTTGCTGGAATTTCCTTCTTCAAAAGAGTTTCTCTGGATTTTCAACGTAGTTATTTGGCAGATCAAAACCACTCATTCATTACCCTTCATAAGATATCACAAAGGTAGAAAACACAAGGGTAAGCCTGCATTGAGTAGGAGGTCTATGGTTTCCTCTATCTCATTAGTTTGTTGGGTCTATCGCTATTCCTTTATTCGCCAATTGCCTTCCCCGGCAACGGCGCCAAAAATGCTTGTTGACACCTCTTAATGTTATCTCCAGCAACGGTGCTAAAAATGCTTGTGGGCATAGCATCGCTACTAGAATGCTAAGTTGTCATCCCCAGCATAACACCAAGGGGTGTGGTATTAAATCATGCCGCCATTTAGAATATAGAAATAGTATCCGCAAGCGCACAGATCGAATACCATTGTAGCATTTTACCCGGAGTATTACCAGGTTGTCATTTATATTTTCCCAAAGGAAGGTCTACATGGCTCTCGTGTAAAGGTAGCATGATAACCTAGAGTGTAATGGATAGGCATAACCATATCCTCGCTACTCAATGCAGGGGTAAGTCACAAGATAAATAATAAGGATAAGTATAAATCATCAGCATAAACAGATAGAGACTTCTAGCTATATCATTAGGGTTACTAGTAGAACATCAAGAGATATTCCTGTGTTATTCCTAGCTACTTGTCAATGCATATTATGGTTAGTGCAGTACACTTAGTAGTCATAGCTAAGGTTAGCATTACATCTATTCATAGTGGACATACTAGGGAAGTTTGAGAACATAGCGCGCCCTTCCTTCGTACGGAAGCCCTACTGTGCCTATAAACAGGGTTTGGACTACATAGGACTCAACAGGATTGTCACACCCACGATCTACCAAGCCCGGCCTATAGGGTGCATTCGCAGATAAACAATGTATAAGCACCATGCTTACACAATGTTTACCACTCACCCAACGATCAATTAGATGAGCGCTATACGAACCTATGAATAAGTATAATGTCAATCTAGCTATACTAAGCATATAACCACAATAGACAAAGAACAATATAACTATGAATATAAGTATATAAGTATTCATCAATTCAATTGTAGCAATCATGTAACTATACAATAAAAGAGAACAAAGGTGAGAGGAGGTAAGAACTATACCAAATCCATCCTGTCTGCTGCGGGAGATGGGTCATGTAACAGAACCGTCCAAATTATAAGAGCACAAGTATAAAAACAATCACCGAAGTAACTAAATTTTCACACTTGAGCCCATATAATCCCGGTAGTCCACTGAAATCACGAAGGACTCCAAACCAACCAACATATAAGCCAAGATCGTACTGATTCAACAAAACAAGTCACTTGTTACATCTTTTTCACAAGTAGTTCAGTATACATCAAAGTGCAAAATAATTATTACAACATAAGTTCAAAAGTAGCGAAAGCAAAGTAATTGAAATCAATTTTAAATATATGCCAGTGCTAAGGTCAATTCCAACAAAAGCAGTAGAGACAAGAGATATAAGAAGGATCATGCCCATGATCATACTCCACCGCTATGGTAGGAGCCATCCAACTCTTGCAGTAGCCATGATACATCACAACCTGCGACAAGTGGGAATAAACCCTGAGTACGAGGATGTACTCAGCTAGACTTACCCGTCATAAACCAGAAATAAAGTGACACCAAGGAGTATGCAAGGCTTTATATAAGTGGGGCTAGCTTGACAATATTTTGCATAAAAGCATAAGTGATATGAGAGCATTATTTTATTATACTAGCAGCAGATTATTATTAATCAACCTTTCATCTAGATTAGCACCTGTGCTAAGCAATCACTTGATTATATACAAACATTACTAACCATATCAGGTTTATTCCAGCTATCAACATTACCATCATCATGATCATCATCAAAATTAGAACCATCATTATTTAGTGAGTTCTACGATGCCAGGCAAGGTCAAGTTCTCACTATCCGGGAGAGACGGCGATTCGAATCGATTTCAACTGAGCTCAGGGGGTATTCCCAACACACACCCGACAGACCCTAGCTAGGGTCGTCTTAGGTTACTCTTGGTACAACTCGGGCTCGGGCCCGGTTATCACGTCGGCAAAACCGTAAAGTCGGATAGCCGGGATGTTCAAGCCATGCTAACCCAAGGATGACGCCAGACAGTTATACATGCTTGCCCTTGGTCTAGTATGCCGCTATCCCGCGAATTGCCCAACCGCCGCCCGCGTTCCGTCTTGAGTTGAGCTACCGAAGCCAAGGCCACTTGGCACACAGGGCCGGGCCAACTTTGTGTTGGGCTGCGTTCAACATGACCAAGAGTGAAACAACGCGTCCAGTCCTTAATCGACTCGCATGGGGTCCACCGTCCCCTGCCCGGTCTTCTTTTATTTTAACACTTGGTTCTTTTCCACGATAGCACATATAGCCAACCGTGACCAGAGAAGTAACAACCTATATCTCGCGGATGACAGAGAATCACCCGACTTCTACTGGTCTAAGCATGGCTAAGCATTTATCTCGATTCCTGAACTTAAATAGGATTCAAGGTATAATTTGCTGGACAAGGAGAGGATATATATGCAGCAAGTGTTTCCAACCAACTCCTATAACTTAATGCAATAAATAATATAAAGTACTCAATTGCATTTTATAAAAGGGTGGGAGACTTAGAATGCTCCGGAGCTTGCCTGGAATATGACTCAAGTCAGTGTTGTTAGATGGTACTCGCTTGGCGAGCATCTCCGTTCCATCTTCAGGATAAGTCCACCAAACACCGTCTTCGGGTTTGGCTCCAACATCTCGTCCATCACGTAGTTCATCTAGCGTACCTAAATGAGATGCAAGATGCAAGTGTATGAATATATGGGAATGCAATAGATGATGCATCACATACACAAACAAGACAAGTATAGTCACACCATATGATAGGAGCATTTAGAGAGCAAGCTACCCACATCAAGCCAAACATGGAGATAATGAGTATATCAAACCTGAATCAAATATCACAAGGTCTCAGGTGTACTAACTTAACTATCATCCAAGGCACAAGCCACACTTAGCTTCACACAAAGCAACACTATAACTAGAATCAATCAATTTCTAGACTGCAAACAGTGGTGGCATGTTTTAATCATAACTGAAGGTATACACATTCAAACGATATGCAACAAGACAATCTAGAAAGCTTATGAAATTGCCTACAAATCACCTTTAATCTTCTCAGTATGATTCAACCTCTAACATAGCCAAATAATTCAATTTCTCCAATCTGGTCAGATAATTGCAGAGAGCAGCTATTTCTGAAGCTGAACAATACATAGCCATAACTCACAAACTATAAAGGCTATGACTATGAAAATTTAGCACAAGCTAGATATGTAAGTTATCTACAACTTTGTTATAGACAAGTTTTACACAAAGCATCATTAACGAGGTGCAATCATTAAAGTTCTAGAAACTGTCCGGAAAGCCTCCAAATGGAATAAATAGAGCAATTAATATTTCACTTATATTTTAAACATCAAATTGGGTACAACCAATGTTACCAACAGTTGACATATATTAAATAAACACTAGAAAATATAGTGACCATTCCTAAATAAATTCTTTTCATGCACTTTTCTATTTATTTTGATAACAAAGTGGATTAAGGACATATATGGAAAACATATCAAAAGTGCTCAATAAATTCTAATTAAATTACAGTAGATTAAATACACTCCCAAAAGATTACTTCTTAAATTTCATAGCATTTGAATAAGTATAGCAATCTCTATAAAAAACACAAATCCTGATTGCTATTAAGCATGTGAGAGCAACTTAAATCTAAAACTCAATATTTTCTATAAAAACATGGCCATATTAAGAATCTAGAGGTCACAATAATATCATGCAAAGGTAGTGGAACCACATTTTCCATTTTTTACATTTTTATTTGAATTATAAATCATTTAATTCCATTTACTAGACATCAAGCAAGATATCTTAATAACTCAATCATAATGCATCAAATGAACCTCAAATTTCTATCACAGTACAGACATAGCACCAGTAGCCTACCATAAAAAATTTCACATCAAATGGAGCAATGTAAATTGAGATATGAATTTCTCCAACTCAAACCCTAGATAGCAAAGATCAAATTTTACTGCACAAAATTTCTACTAAAACATACAATATTATCATACCACTGTCTAGACCTACTCACAAGGATTCCAAAACATCTTCATTTGCTATTTTACCATTTTTCTATGAATTTTTATGATTTTCCAAAGATTCAATCAGAAATATGCATAAAAGGAAAAAAGAAAAAAGAAAAACGGCACTGTGCGGCACTATTCATCTGAGTCATGGATGTTGCAGATAACCCCCCTGATTTTCCTCAACTTCACGCGCGTGGTCCTTTCTTCTTCCTTGGCACTGAACGAGCAGAGCAGAGGAGATGGGGGCCAGCCGGTCTCCGGCGGCTTGCTGGCCGGTGAGGGACACGGCGGGGCTGAGCGGTGGCGCGGCCCAGCAGCAGCAGACCACGACGGTGGGGGCCTCGGCTCTCGGCCAGAGATGGCCAACAGAGGGGCCGGCCATGGCAGCCGTCGGCGGCTCAAGGTCGCACCGGCGGCGACTTCGCTCCGGCGGCGTTTCGGCTAGAGAAATGGTGCGGCCGCTGCGGTATGGGACGGTGAAGGTGGTGCGCCGGCCGGTTTGGCGCGAGGAGGGACAGAGAAGAAGGAACAGCGACGACCAGAGCTTGACGGGCGTCAGCCATGGCTGCTCCAGCGACGAGGCCTCTCCGGTGGTCGATTCGGCCGGAGAAAGGGCGTCGGAGCAGCGGTGCAAGGAGGGGAACGCGGTGCTATGCTCCACTGAGGGCGAGGAGGTGCGAAGGAGAGGGCAGCAGAGCTCCTTTCTTGCCAACAATGGCGGCTCCGCTCTCAGGAACAGCGAGAGCGACAGAGAGAGGGAGAGAGCGCAAGAGGGAGCGCAAGGGAGGCGAGAGAATGAGCAGGGACCGTGCTCAGGTGTCCACATCGCGAGCAGGAGTAGCAGGGGCGCGTGGCAAGAGTGGACGCGCGGCATCGGGCATGTCGGGCGCGTGGACAGCACGTGTCGCCCCGTTGCGGCATTTCCCCGAGCTACTCGCAGGTGCTGACATGGGCCTCTTCAAGTTCGTTTTTGGGCTGGTTCCTGGCCGAACTGTGCCTTGGGCCTTGAAGCAAAGTTGCTCACCACCTGATGCTCTACAACTTCTATTAAAGCACTTTAGTAATTAAGGTTTCAGATCAGTAGGTAATCAAGCCCCAATCTGACAGTGTCAGCGTGTGAATTAGGGTTAAACCTTGAGGCGCTCGATCTCAAAATTGATAGCACAAACCTACTCAAAATGAATCCAACTTTTTGTAAGATCTTCTTGCATTACCTTCAACTTTTATTTTCGGACTAACTCAAGTTGCTACACAAAATTTGGAGAACGCGAGATGTCAACCAATCGACATTGAATTCCAGACTTAGAATAAATTCTAAGTGCTGAAACTGCAGCAGATTCAATCTTCGAGCTCTTGGTTGACATGTTTCCATTGTGAATCATAACTTGGTCCTTAAATAAAGTTTGTTGTATAAAAGTTAAACTTCAACTTTTATTTAAGGTCCAACACCAGATTATGAACCTAAGATATACTTTTCCATTGGTCAAAGCAGCAACTTGATAAAACTCCAAACTAGGATTTTAGCCTCATTTGAGCACCTTCTTGACATTTGCTCAACATAGACCCTTCATGACTTTTGTTTCTAAGTCCAATTAGAGTCCTTTGGAAAACATGGCTAGGCTTGGTTGACACTCCATATACTCATACACTTGATAAGGTTATTCAAGCAAGGGTGTGACTTATCATTTCATGAGGCTTTTTGATTCTAATCTTTATGAAACTTCTCCAATAAGTAAGGTGGATGGAGATGGATGTGAGATAAAGATCAAGATCATCACTTAATATATCTTGCTTATGTCTAATCTTGTTGCTAAGCTAGTGACTAACACCTGGGGTGTTACAGGTCAACACAATCACAATGCACCACATGAGAATCGTGGCCGTCGCAATCGCGACGAGATCACAAATGCGGATTTCACAGAGACTCGTCCGCTAGTTTTTACCAAAGCGGATGATCCCTTAGAAGCTAATGATTGGCTTCATGTCATAGATCAAAAGTTTGACCTATTAGTGGGTTGTCCCGACCTTTTAAAACCCAAGTTTGCCACCCAACAGTTAAAGGGCCCTGCATCTGCATGGTGGGCAAACTTTTCGCACGCCGCCCAGTGGTCGGTAATCGGTTGGGCCATGTTTCAAGATGCATTCCATTGGCACTTCATTCTTGACGGGGTGATGCAAGCCAAGCTTGAAGAGTTCATGGCACTAAAGCAAAGTGGCCGCCCAGTGGTGCAATATGTCAATATGTTTAGTCACCTCTCACAGTATGCACCTGAGCAGGTTGATACTAATAGTAAGAAGAAGCAATGCTTTGTTAGACGCTTGCGGGGTGATATTGCAACCCATCTTACTGCCAACCCGAATGCCACATTCTATGAGGCAGTGGATATTGCGATATCCTATGAGAGATCTGTGTTGAAACATAAGAATGAGGAGAGACGTGCTTTCACCAAACCCTTCGGCGGGATCCAGAAACGCCGAAAGGTTATTTTTCATCCTACACAACACAACCGCCAGCCCTTCCGCTACCCACAGCAACAACAGAGCCGCCAGCCTTATCATTACTCGCCACAGCAGCAACAAACCCAAAGGCAGTAGGTGTACACTCGCCCTACTAGCCTAACCTATCCACAACAGCCGAACACCCATGGTGTTCGAAATGTAAACCCACCCGCTCCACCAAATTTCCCCACTGTCATCGGGCCATGTTTTAATTGTGAGAAGCCCAGACATCTTGCCCGATACTGTCCTTACCCCAAACGAAATACTTCTAATTTCCAGCAAGGGTCGGGCAGTCAGTAGCATCAGAATCAGGGCAGGGGTAATCAGCAGCATGTCCCAAAGGCGAATGCCAGAAGGAAACCCGGGTGTGTATCATGTCCAAACTGGAGATGTTCTTGAAGGAGAACCTGTCCTAATGGGTATGTTCCCTGTTGCCAGTCACCCCGCACTTACATTATTTGATTCTGGTGCATCGCATACATTCATCAACCACACTTTTGTTGCAAAACATGAAATCCCAATAAAAGAAATTAAAGATGAGTTTTTGATGTAATCACCGGGGAGGGCGTATACGCACACGGGAAATGGTATATCAGGTCCCCATATCTCTTGGTGGGTATCTCTATCCCACGAATCGATAGTATTGAAGGATCAGAATATAGATGTGATCCTTGGGATGAATTGGTTACGTCATCATGGCGCTATGATAGATGTTGGCACTTCTAACGTCGCTACGAATTAACGAGATTAGAAATGCATGGTATTTAAATTAACTTGTCATTAGTAACTAGCCACTTCTTTATCTCTAGCATTCCTAAGCATGAATTAAGTTGTCATCCCTAATTGTAATGCTAAGGAGCAAATATAGATTTACATGTATTATTCAATATGACTAGGCAGAGATATACATATAAACTAAAATAGATTCTGCAAGCGGACAGATAATTATACCATTGTAGCATTTTACCTAGGAGAGTTCTACCAGGTTGTCGATTTATATTTATACCACTGGGAAAGCTTTGTTATAAACTCTATCTCTTATATTGATAAGAAAGTACATACAATGAATAAGTGATATTACCAATGTCATCTACTCTACTCATAACAGGCAGAGGTCACAAGATAAATATAGATAAATACGGGTGATAGCATAATTAAGTATCATTATATAGATAATCATCAGAGCATTGTCTAGTCATAATCATAGTTAGCCAATGGATAAACTAAGGAGTTAATTGTCTAAGGTAATTCTATAACTACATCAATGAATAACTCTAATTAGTGCAATTACATCTAGTAATCATCGCTAAGTCAACCCTATATCATGATCACATGTAAGGGGCATCAACTAGGAAGGATGTGAAACAGAGTCATTATCCAACTTTACGACCGTGCCCTCCCCCTACACACGGAGGGTGGACTACGAGGAACCAACGTAGGCTGTCACCTACGCGGACTACCACACGTCCCGGCATGTCGGGGTGCACTCGCAGACAAACAAGATATCTAGACACCACGCCTACATATTGTCTATCATCTACCCATTGTACACTTGGATAAACACTATACGAGCAATTACATGAATTCAATAAGATCGAACTAACTAAACTAGACATATAATCAAAGTAGACAATGACTATTGCAATTAAGAACATATGAACTATTAAGAATAATGTCTCCTTAATCTGAATAATGAATACAATAAGAAAAAGAAAGAACTAGAACTATACTGAACTCCTGCGCTCCCTGGACGGGGGGCTCCAGATCCCGATGAAGAACTAGATCTCCTCTACTTCTAATCTAACTAACTAGAACTATGAACTAGAAGGCTCTTGATGAACTTGAAGGCTTCTTGATGCTTGATGGCTTGAGGCCTTGATGAATAATGAATTGGCTCTCTCCCGGGGGGGTCTACCCACATATTTATAGTCCGTGGGATGCGCTGCGTGCGCCGCAGGATCAAACCGACTTAACCAAGGGCCGAGATGCATCGGGAGGCGGTGGAGCAAGCTTCCGAAGGAGGGGAGCAAACCCTAGCAGGGGCGCCACCCCGGCCCCGGGGGTGGGGCCGGCCGCCCCCACCTGGCGGCCTCCCCCCCCCCTGTTGCTTCGGTGTCTTCTAGAGTCTTTCTCGAGTCCAATCGTGATATTTCCCGTGGCGGATAAGTTTCGTGCTTATTTTGCCCTTGAATCCCTCTTTTTCAGCTTTTCCGAATAATCCCTCGAACATATAGAATATGCAAAACTCACGGAAATTATCGGTTAAAACCCTAGACTAGTGTGTTTTCATGTATTCCCTTGCGTCCCAAAGTTCAAATGAATGTTGACGTTATCCACCGTCAACAACTCCCCAAGCTTACCTTTTGTCAGTCCCTTGGCAAACAAACTAAGCCTAATTTCTATTATATTTGGATCAGGAGTTGCTACAATGTTGTTAGTCTTTCTAAGTACACACGCTTTCAAACAAAGATATTCCTCCGGATTAAACAGTATATGTTCTAACCTTCAAACTTACTCATTCTACCCTTAATTATAGGGCTTTACAGTTTTTGCATAAGTCTTGAGCAATCAAAAGATAGAACAATCAAGTCAAGCGCTATGTCTCGAATTCTTCACAGTGCTAATATTCCGGAGTTTTCATAAGTTTTCAAAATAAATCTCAGAGCTTCATTGTACGACACCCTCAAGTCTCTCAATGTATGTGGTATTTATGGTTCTCCCTCAAGGCATTGATGATGTTATGCCTCCTACAGCTAAGGATATATATATATATATATGGTAGAGCTCATAGGATCGGCAATAACAAGGGTAGGCATACTTGCAATGCATATATTGTAAAGTCAACTAATGGATCCACAGAGAACCGAGGCATACAATCAAACCAAGATGTGCATGTGTATGGAATATGGTGGATAGGTGTATATATGGTATTTGTGGCTAATTCTAATTCTACTTTTGCTCTTTTGAAATAACTCTCTTGAAATTTTTCTCAGGAAAAACATGGGCCATCTTTATTATTTTAAATCAGGGAGGCGGACATCTTTTACCCGTTGCTTAAATTGCTGGGACATTTGTCCATTTTACTCCCTTCTTCTCTCTTCTTTTTTTATAATCTTTTGCATGGCCAAATGCATCCCTTGAATATAATAACCAATTAGAGAGATACAGTCAGGACATAGAGCATTAAAGACAGGGGTTTTTTCCTATGGGGTATATATTTTTGGTGTTTTCTGCCAATGTAGGAGAGAAACATTTTAGTGATGAACATGGATGGAAAATATGTGAATGAGTGCACTTACTCCCAGGGTAGGAATAATGCATATGTGGACTAGAGTGTGTGAGTGATCTTGGTTTTAAAAGCATAACAAGACTCTCATAAGACATACAACATAGGTTGACTGAACTCAATGCAAAGCCGGCAGCTTAAATGTGAAAAGGCTTCCTATCTTCTAAGAATATTATTTCTGGCTTTGGTAGGAATTCATATTTTGTCATACAAGAGCTCATCATGTAGATTTTAAATTTTCAAAATAAACCTCCAGAACTTAGTAATGCTAGGAATAAAATAAGTAGCGGCTCAACCTTCATGAATCATATCGATCAACCACCTAGACTCAGCGCAAACTTATGCCTCCACAATTCAGGTTCAGAGTAAATTCTTCAATTAAAACAACAGTGTTTAAAACTCAGGAAGATTTAAGTTTGGCAACTAGGTACTTAGCAAGGATGACAACAGAGCAACTATTCATCATCTCCAAAACAAATTTTTAATGTTCATCAAGTTTTTAATTAACTCTAGCCTAGACTGACCTAAATATACTATAACTAAATATTTATTTGGTTTTTGAATAATTATGTATATATTTTTTTATCGTTTTGAATTAACAACCTAACAAAAGACTCTATAACTTTTGTGGACCTTCATGTGCCCACATATTTTTGGTATTTTATGAATATACTTAAGGTAAACTTAATAATCGCCTAGGTGTAATCACCGATAACTAGGGGATGCTCCTCCCCCAAGCTGGATGTTTGTAATACTTGATGTAAATGTCCTTTAGAGCGAGCTAGCCAATAGCAGACCTGGTGGTTACCATTGATAGACTCTCTCCTTATCACGATGTTGTTCCTGCATGAATACACTCCACAAAAAAAGAAAACCAAAACTCGAGGCTCAAATTTAATATTGGGTTAGCGGTCACCCAAAGAGTAATTGATCTTCTTTTTATGAGCAAATTTTTACATTGCCAGATTTTAGCAGATTTCATTTTTTTCTCTTTTTGAATTTTCTATTTATGATGCAGGAATTAAATATGAATGCTATTTTTATTATTATTATTTTTATGCCACCACAGTAAATATTCCTACGGGGATCCCATAAGTTTAATTATATGGGGCTTATGAATTTGTGATGCAATAAATAATGCAGTAAATGTTTTTTGTTGTTTTTATATTTTAATGTGTAAACATAATTATGCTACTATATATTAAAGTAGAGTAAACTCACTAGTGAACTTAAGTAGATAATTACCATTCTAACCTTATGGCTAGGGTACGGAATTTAAAGTCTACCGACAGGACTTAGATAGAGGAGAATACTTACTTAGTGGGTTCATTGTCTGAGGTCACCTCAGTCAACTCTCCGTCTCGTGGTGGTGCAGTACGTGCTTCTTCTTTCTCCTTCCATCTCTTTTCTGTTCCTTCTGCTTCTCTCTTCTCTAGCTCCAGCTCTTCAGCTTTGTTTTCCTTCTCCCACTTTTCTAGATGTGATAGGATCTCTTCTTTTTCTGCCTTAGCGATTTGGTCCATTCTTTCAGCTTCCGCTTCACAATCTTTCCAGAAAATTCTTCCCAGCTACAGTGAGGCTGGGTAGCCTGACTGCGGCCTTGGCATCTTCTCCTGTCGCGTTGCTTCCTGATCTGTTCTTGGTTAACAAGTGTTCTAAATTGACAGCGTACCTTTCCAGTGGGCAAGTTGAAGTGGATCTGTCCGGAACCGATGTAGATGTTCGCGTTGGTGGTGTAGAGAAATGGTCTTCCCAAAAGGATCGGGGATTCATCGTCTCCCTGCATATCAAGAACTAGAAAATCTGCAGGTATATATTGCCCTTGAATTCTTACCATGACATCCTTGACCACTCCTTCAGGGAACCTCAGTGATTGATCCGCCATCTGCAACTGAATAAATGTTGAGTATAGAGGTAAATTATCAAATAAATCATCATATACCTATTTTGATATTACGTTGCAGCCTGATCCGGTGTCGCAGATGGTGTTGGCGAAGGTGGTGTCTTTGATCGTGCATTCAATAATTGGTATACCTGGATCACCTCTCTTTGTTGGAAATGGCTTGGGTAGCTTATGATCATTTTCTGTATTGAGAGCAGTGATTAGTTGAGTAGTTTCTTTAGGTGCATGCTTGATCTCCCTCCATCTTCTATTGCTTCTATTGTTTCTTTTCTTCGGCACTGACTGCTGTAGTTGCTCTTCTTGTTGATGGAATTGCTTCGGGGCTGCTGGAGCTTTCAGGACGAGGTTCTTGAATGTGAATCTTTCTTTCTTGTCTTTAATGGATAGGATGATCTTGGCGTACTCCGCATAGATGATGGCTTTTATTGTGCACAAGAATGGTATGCCCAAAATTATGGGTGCCTTCTCATCTACTCCTGTCTCCATGACCACGAAATCAACTGGGATGTATGATTGTCCCACTCTAATGACAACTTCTTCTAGTACTCTCTCAGGGTAGCAAATGGACTGATCTGCAAGCTACAAACGCATATTTGTGTACAACAGGGGATCAGTTAATATTTTCTCATAGATTACCTTGGGTATAATGTTGACACTAGCGCCGAAATCACAGATAGCCTCTGGGAAGCTATGACATCCTATAGCGATAGGAATGACAGGCCTTCCAGGGTCTCCCATCTTCTCAGGAAGAGAGTGGTCAATCCACTGTACAACTGTAGGCTCAATATGGTATTGGGTTGCATTGTGAATATCAACAAGATTAGCATTTTCTAAATCTTTCGGTTGGCCTGGGATCTTACCTTTCTCAAATGGAGGAACAGCAGCAGCTAGTTGAGCTAATTGTGATTCTAACATTTTATTAAAGCTGTGCTGATTCTTTATAGCAGAAGCAAAGGTGTCCAATCTAGTATTTATGTTTTCTAGTGCTTTATCATTTGAAGCTATCTTTCTAGTCATTTGATCTAATAATTTAGATTGATTAGCAACTAAATCTCTTAAAGGTGAAAGATTGTAGTTATTAAAATTATTATATTGGTTGTTACCTTGGTAATTACCTTGTCGAGGTTGCTAATTCCACCCTTGGTTTTGTTGAGGACGGTAGTAGGTGTTGTTGTTGATGAAGTTCACATCCTCTTGTAGTGTAGGGCAGCTGATAGCCGAGTGCCCGTAGTCTTCACATTCTTCACATGTCATATGAGAATCATTGATGTGCATGACTTCCTTCTTCTCTATATCGAGCTTCTTCATAATGAGGTCTAGCTTGGCAAAGGACCATGTCGGTTTCCTTGAGATGATGGATTCCTCCTCCTTTCTTGTGGGGCTAAGTACGTTCTTCATTACAGCTTGAATTTGAGGTCATCTTCTCAACGAGTTCTTTAGCATCTGAGAGCTTAAGTGACAGGAAAGCTCCCCCAGCTACAGCATCAATAGACTCACGGGTGCTAGAGACAAGCCCGTGGTAGAAAGTTCTGCATTAATAGCCACTCCTCTATCCCATGATGAGGACAGTCTTCTATGTAGTTCTCGAATCTTTCCCATGCTTCAAAGTGAATGATTCATCATGTTGTTGATGGAAACTTGCAATTTTCCCATGCAGAGCATTCGCCTTGGCGGTAGGAAAGAATTTTGCCGTAAAAAAGCGGTTGAGCACAGTCCCATGTAGTGTTCTTGTCTTTGTTGATATAGAACCATTGCTTAGCTTTCCCCAATAATGAGAACGGGAAAAGGCGGAGTAAAATAGCATCTCTTGGTACTCCTCTGATCATGAAGGTGCTACAGATTTCTAGAAAATATTGTAGGTGTGCACTTGCATCTTCATGGGCTTTTCCACAGAATTGGCTGGCTTGAACCATGGTGATAATAGCAGGCTTGAGCTCGAATCCATTCTCCCCAGTGTTGACTGCTGGTCCATCCGGATGTTTGTTTGTTGTTGGGGCGTAGAACTCACGCAGTTGTCTTCTCGCCTATATCTTCAAACACAGAGCTAGGTTTTCTCCTAATTGCTCTTCTATTTGTTCTTCTACTTGTTCTTCAAATTCTTCTTCCAATGTTGGAGCTGGCTCCTCAAGAGAGCTAGCTTGAGCAAAGAATGGGTGTTCTTGATGGTGACTCGAATTTGTCCCTTGCTTCTACAAATTTCTTCTTTCTAAGGAGTTTCTCTGGATCGTCGGTGAAGTTCTTTGGAAGAGAAAACCATTCATTCATCACCCTACATAAGATAAGCAAATGATAACAACGAAGGGTGTACCTGTTTGAGTTAGAGATCGATTGGTAATATGACTTTATCCATGTTGTATATATGTTATCAATATTTCCTAAGTTTATTGTGCCTTCCCGGCAACGGCGCCAAAAATGCTTGTTGGCACTTCTAACGCCGCTACTTAATTAACGAGATTAGAAATGCATGGTATTTAAATTAACTTGTCATTAGCAACTAGCCACTTCTTTATCTCTAGCATTCCTAAGCATGAATTAAGTTGTCATCCCTAATTGTAATGCTAAGGAGCAAATATAGATTTACATGTATTATTCAATATGACGAGGCAGAGATATATATATAAACTAAAATAGATTCTGCATGCAGATAGATATTTATACCATTGTAGCATTTTACCTAGGAGAGTTCTACCAGGTTGTCGATTTATATTTATACCACTAGGAAAGCTTTGTTATAAACTCTATCTATTATATTGATAAGAAAGTATATACAATGAATAAGTGATATTACCAATGTCATCTACTCTACTCATAACGGGCAGAGGTTATAAGATAAATATAGATAAATACGGGTGATAGCATAATCAAGTATCATTATATAGATAATCATCGAGCATTGTCTAGTCATAATCATAGTTAGCAAATGGATAAACTAAGGAGTTAATTGTCTAAGGTAATTCTATAACTACATCAATGAATAACTCTAATTAGTGCAATACATCTAGTAATCATCGCTAAGTCAACCCTATATCATGATCACATGTAAGGGGGCATCAACTAGGAAGGATGTGAAACACAGTCATTATCCAACTTCGTGGCCGTGCCCCGCTGTCCTACACACGGAGGGTGGACTATAGAGGAACCAACGTAGCTGTCACCTACGTGGACTACCACACGTCCCGGCATGTCAGGGTGCACTCGCAGACAAACAAGATATCTAGACACCATGTCTACATATTGTCTATCATCTACCCATTGTACACTTGGATAAACGCTATACGAGCAATTACATGAATTCAATAAGATCGACCTAACTAAACTAGACATATAATCAAAGTAGACAATGACTATTGCAATTAAGAACATATGAACTATTAAGAATAATGTCTTCTTAATCTGAATAATGAATACAATAAGAAAGAAAGAACTAGAACTATACCGAACTCCTGCGCTCCCGCATGATGCCGGGGCTCCGGATCCCGATGAAGAACTAGATCTCCTCTACTTCTAATCTAACTAATTAGAACTATGAACTAGAAGGCTCTTGATGAACTTGAAGGCTTCTTGATGCTTGATGGCTTGAGGCCTTGATGAATAATGAATTGGCTCTCTCCAGGGGGGTCTACCCACATATTTATAGTCCGGTGGGATGCGCGTGCGCCGTAGGATCAAACCGACTTAACCAAGGGCCGAGATGCATCGGGGAGGCGGTGGAGGAAGCTTCCGGAAGGAGGGAGCAAACCCTAGCGGGGGCGCCGCCTGGCCTCGAGGGGGGCCGTAGGCCCAACCTAGCGGCCTCGGCCCCCCCACTGTTTCCGGGTGTCTTCCGAGTCTTCCCGAGTCCAATCGTGATATTTCCCGTAGCGGATAAGTTTCGTGTTTATTTTGTACTTGAATCCCTCTTTTCGCTTTTTTCGAATAATCCCTAGAAAATATAGAATATGCAAAACTCATGGAAATTGTCGGTTAAAACCCTAGACTAGTGTGTTTTCATGTATTCCCTTGCGTCCAAAGTTCTAATGAATGTTGACGTTATCCACCGTCAACAATAGACGCAGCTGAATAGAACCATTAAATTAGCCCTACCTGATAACCAGTCTCAGCTTCTTATCCAATTCTTATCCAATTTCCAACTCCCAAGAGAGCAGTTGAGACTGTTAATGCAACCTCAGTGCAAGAAGTCAAGGATATTCCAGTGGTGTGTGAATTTCCAGATGTGTTCTCTGATGATTTGCCTGGCTTACCACTAGAGCGAGATGTTGAGTTTGTGATTGAGTTAAAACCGGGTACTGCCCTAGTGTCCCGAAGAGCTTATCGGATGCCCCCAAAAGAGTTAGCAGAATTGAAAACTCAGTTGAAAGAATTGTTGGACAAAGGTTTTATCCGACCTAGTTCATCACCATGGGGCTGTCCAGCTATCTTTGTGAAAAAGAAAGACCAGACTCTGAGGATGTGTGTGGACTATCATCCACTAAATGACGTGACCATTAATAATAAATATCCCCTTCCTCGTATAGATCTTCTCTTTGACCAACTTTGGGAGCCAAGGTGTTCTCCAAGATTGATCTTAGATCTGGTTACCATCAAATCCAAATCAGGCCTGAGGATATTCCTAAAACTGCCTTCACTACCAGATATGGCCTATATGAGTATCTTGTTATGTCATTTGGGCTTACTAATGCCCCAGCTCATTTCATGTATCTGATGAACTCGGTGTTTA
Organism: Chrysopogon serrulatus; assembly: GCA_015844335.1. Classification (NCBI taxonomy): domain Eukaryota; kingdom Viridiplantae; phylum Streptophyta; class Magnoliopsida; order Poales; family Poaceae; genus Chrysopogon; species Chrysopogon serrulatus. The sequence goes on along the minus strand of JADLZL010004516.1, from coordinate 391,733 downwards.
TGCCCGAGCTCGATCGCTTCATCGTGGTTTTCATAGATGACATCCTTATATATTCCAAAACCCCAGAAGAACATGCGGAGCATCTCCGTATTGTTTTGACTTGTCTCAGAGAACACCAACTCTATGCCAAATTTAGTAAGTGTGAGTTTTGGCTTAATGAAGTCAAATTTCTCGGTCATGTCCTGTCTGCTGAGGGTGTTGCGGTTGACCCTAGCGAAGTTCAAGATATCCTTAACTGGAAGCCACCAACCGGTGTCCATCAAGTTCGTAGTTTCCTAGAAATGGTGGGATATTACCGTCGTTTCATTACTGACTTCTCTAAAATAGCCAAGCCAATCACAGAACTTCTAAAGAACCAAACCAAATTCAAATGGTCATCTGAGTGTGGGCAAGCATTTCATAAGTTAAAAGATCTTTTGACCACTGCTCTAGTCTTAGCTCAGCCAGATATTGAGAAGCCATTTGATGTGTATTGTGATGCATCTGGCATTGGCATCGGATGTGTATTGATGCAAGAAGGCAGGGTTATTGCTTATGCTTCAGGATAGTTTAAGCGACATGATGAGCATACCCAACTCATGATCTTGAGCTAGCCGCAGTTGTGCATGCTCTGAAGATATGGAGGCACTATCTGCTGGGCAACACCTGTCATATCTATAGTGATCATAAAAGTTTGAAATATATATTTACCCAATCCGAGCTGAATATGAGGCAGAGAAGATGGCTTGAATTAATCAAAGATTATGATCTGGAGGTGCATTATCATCCTGGCAACGCGAATGTAGTTGCTGATGCTCTTAGCCGAAAGAATCAGTGCAACTGTCTTGTTGTTACGCCAGTAAATCTTACTCTGTGTCAAGAGTTAGAAAGATTGAATATTGACATGATTTCTCAGGGTAGTCTAAATGATATCACAGTAACCTCTTCTATTCAAGAGCAGATTATTGTAGCCCAATGAGAAAGTAAAGGTCTCAGGCATATTAGAGAGAGAGTCCGATCAGGGCGAGCATCTTGTTTTCATCTTGATGACAACAATGTATTATGGTTCAAGAATAGTCTGGTTGTTCCTAAAGTTCCTAAACTCCGACAGTTGATTCTTGATGAAGCCCACCTAACCAGATTCTCGATTCATCCAGGTAGCAGTAAGATGTATCATGACCTAAGGCAGAGATTCTGGTGGACTAAAATGAAAATCGAGATAGCTCGATATGTGGCAAGATGTGATACTTGTCAGAAAGTTAAGGCTATGCATCTGAAGACTACCGAGATGTTGCAGCCTTTGCCAATTCCAGCATGGAAGTGGGAAGAAATCAGTATGGACTTTATTGTTGGTTTGCCTAGAACCGACAGAGGATATGATTTAATATGGGTTATTGTGGATCGCTTGACCAAGTCGGCTCATTTCATACCAGTGAAGAATATTTACCGAGCACCTCAATATGCTCAGTTATACATAGACCGAATCATGTGCTTGCATGGGGTACCCAAGTCTATTGTTACAGATAGAGGTACACAATTTATTACTCAATTCTGGCGAAAGTTCCATGAAACCCTGGGTACTAACTTATTATACAAGATCGCTTTATTATCCGCAAAACCGGGGACAAATTTGAAAGGTAAATCAGATTTTTGAAGATATGTTAAGATCTTGCGTACTGACTTATTCTTCAGCATGGGATGAATGTTTGCCATTAGCAGAATTTACTTACAACAATAGTTATCAAGAGTATCAAGATGGCACCATTTAAAGCTTTATATGGCCGCCGATGCCGTACTCTACTCAATTGGTCTGAACCAGGAGAAAGATGGTTCTATGGAGTTTACCTAGTCAAAGAGACTGAAGATAAGATTAGACAAATTCAAACAAATCTGAAAAGGGCTCAGTCTCGATAGAAAAGCTATGCAGACCATCGTTGTCGGCCTTTAGCATTTAAGGTCGGAGACTTTGTATACCTGAAAATATCACCCATGAAGGGTGTGGATCGTTTTGGGCTCAAAGGAAAGTTGGCACCCAGATACATCGGTCCATTTCAAATCATTGAACAGTGTGGAAAGGTCGCATATCGATTAAACCTACCTGAGCAGTTATCCCTTGTGCACAATGTGTTCCATGTATCCTAACTGAAAAAGTGTTTGCGAGTACCAGACAAAATTGTCGACATTGAAGGTGTCAGCCTTGAACCTAATCTGACATGTGCCGAATACCCAATCAAAATTCTTGATCGGAAAGATCGGGTTACACGTCGGCAAACAAGAAGACTTTATAAAGTCCAATGGGATCAATAGTCTGAAGAGGATGCAACCTGGGAGTCAGAGGAATTCTTGAATGAACACTTTCCGGAGTTTCTCCCTTCCTTCTCCTAAGTCACGATTCGTTTCTAAGAGTTGTGACTTTCCAAAAAATATGAGACTTGTAATACGAACCCTTCTACCTTCCTTATGAAACCATGTAAGATGTGTTTGCTTGACACGTTTCCTTTTCCATTACTTGGCCCTAAACTTTGAATCTCGGGATGAGATTCCTTTTAAGGGGGATGTAATGTAACACCTCTGGTGTTATGTTAACCTAAACTTGCCATGTCATCATCATCATTGCATGAGCATTCATAATTAGAAAACCCTAATGTGAATAACTAAAATGAGTTTACAATTCTAGGGTTTTGTTTGAGCTCCTTTATATTGTATGTGTATGTGTATACCATTTAAACTTTACTACATGTTTAATTTTGTTTATAAAAGCAATCCACTAAAATCAACCTTGATGTTTGCAAGTGTTTGACTAATCCTGACTCACACCCCAAACATGTTTTATAAGTCAAATGATGCAAAAAGAAGAACTCAAAATTCAAATTCCAACCCTAGCTAGAAATGGCTAAGTGTGGGAATTTCAATTTCAGTTTCAATTTACGGGGAGCTAACCATAATGAATTTTGCAAATAAAAGTTACCAAACTTTGGCACCATTTCAAAGTATGAACTTTGTACTTTGAAAGTGTGCCATTGGTTGGGTTTGAAAAGTACCACAACACCATTAGTTAATTACCCAAAGATTCAATTTGAAAATCCTTTTCAAAAGCTTGAAATTCAAAGGCCTTTTGCCCCTTTCTCAATTTCATCTCAAAATATTCAAAATTTGGGAAAAATTCCAAAACACAGTTTGTGCATATCTTTGAGCTCTACAACTTTGGTATATAAAGTTTTTCAAGTTTTTTGAATAAAATTTAAAGTAATTTCAAAAGTTCTTCAAATTGGAAAATGCCCCCTTTTGCATTTTTAAACTCCAATTCAAAATCTATTCAGTTTCATGAAAAACTTCCTAAATAAAAGTTGTAGATCTTGCAAATTGGAACAACTTTTATTTTTGGAGATTTTCATCTTTCATTCAAAATTTAAAAGTAATTTGGAAATCCTTGAAGTTAGGATTTTTGCCCTCTTTTCAAATTTGAAATGCAATTCAAAAATTATTTGGAATTTGACAAAACTTGTTTAATGAAAGTTGTAGAGAATAAAATTTTGAGCAATCGGTATTTTGGAAGATTTTTGTGTATAGTTCAATTTTTGGGAGTAATTTGAAAAGGGAGAGAGTGAGTCGGCACGCTACGATGATGCACAGAGGGGGACACCTCGCCACCGTGCCCATGCGTGACTCACCGGCGCCGCCGTGGCCGTTCTTGTAGCATCGCCGGTTTCGCGCGCTACCAACCAGCTCAACGTCGTCGTGAACCCTCCCTCCACCTGTCGAGCACCTCCACGGCCTATAAAAACCGTGCGCCGGCCGTCGACGTCTCTTTTCTTCTTCCCGGCTCACCATCGACCGCCGCCGCTCTTCTGCAAAATTCACGCTTGTCACTCCTTTGCCATCGCCAATCGTTCGCACTCACCTCCACCACTCCCTTGCGCACCTGCTGAACCGATCAGAGTGCCGTGAGGTCGCCGGAATCGCGTTTGCGTCGTCGTCTTCTTCTCCTGCTCCGGTCATCCGCCGCCGCTGTAAGCCGTCGCTGTTCATCACCCTCCAGCTTTGCTCTGAGTTGTATTCGTGCCGGAACTAGTTCGCCTGGAGTCGTAGAGTACGTACGGGTGCTTGGTTTCGCCGGAGCTGCTCCGGTGAGTCCGGCCGCAGTTCACCGCCGTCGTCGAGCCGCCGTTGCCGTCGCCCTGCGCGCTCTGTTGATCAACCAAGGTCGTGTGATAGCTTGCTGGGTGCATCTCGGTGAGAGGAGTGCAGCTGTACCCTCATCGTGGCCGGAGAGTCCGCCGTCGGCGAAAGCGCCGTTGGCCATCGTCGTCGTTTCGCTCGGGCAGAGGGAGGAAGAAGGAGCTGACACGCGGGCCGGCGTGTCAGGCGAAAGGGAAGGGGAGGAGGCGTGCGCGGCGCGCGCCGCCCTGTGCGAGTGTACGGGCGTGCGGGCCGTTTGGGCCACACAAAGAAGTCCAAATGGGAAAGAAATGCTTTTTCTTTTTCCAATTTAATTTCAAATGCTGTTTTTTATCTTTTTGTGATAATTTATTTTGGACAGATAAAATTGTGACAAAAATATTTATGTGATCCTTGTGAAATGCTCTATGTAGGGAAAATACTAACCTCAGTTTTTTCAGTAACTTTTATTTGTGCTATAAATTGCTCTTTTAATTAATAAATGCCAATTCCATGATTTTTTGTAATTAAAATATGAGTCCAAAAATCATGAATTTTTTGTGTGCTAATTAGATGATAATGAACTAAATTATGAAGTTTGATCATGTTTTGACTAATTTTTGTTTATGCTTAATTAATGCCTTGTTTTAATTAAGGTTTAATTAATTAATCTTTTGCTTAATTAGGGTTTAATTAGTTTCCAATTAGCAAGTTAATTAGTGGCGTTCAACAACTGTGAAAATGGTTAATAAATTAGTAATTAATCTCTAATCACTTTTAGGGTTGCTTGATTTTAGAATTAAGTGATGACCCCGGCCATTAACCCTAATGACCTTCGACATTTTATGTTGATTGCGTATCGTTAATCCGTCGTCATCAATGCTAGTTATGCTTCCTTAGTGCAACTTTACCGTGAAGGGAAGTGGTAGTCAAGATAAACGAGTTGTCGTTGCATCATTATCGCATGCTCATTTGTTTATTACTTGCATTGTAATCATGCATCTCTATCGTGAAGCTCGTCGGATCTGAGGAAGGAGTTGATCCAACTCCTGTTCTTGAAGAAGGTGATCATTGCGAGGAGGTGGGATCTAATCTTGGTGATTGGATAGTTGAACCTAACTTCGTCGAACCCCAAGGCAAGCCCCGGATACATTGAAACATTTCCTTGTATTTCAAAAAGCTTTATATTTTATGTTCCTGATATGATGCATTAGGTGTTAGGAGTTGTGTGATATCCTACTTTGATGCATTTACCGTACCTTGATATATTACCCTGGATACCTATTTTGATTTCGAAATGCTTAGTATACGCTTAGCCCTGCTAATAGTATAGGGTTTTAAGAAAATGTTTTTAAAAGTGTGATAATGGTAACAACTTTTGAGAAAGTGATAAAACCTGATGTTTCTTGTTGGTATTCCTTCACTTTGATCGGGTCAAGGGTACGCAACAAGAACATGATGAGTAAAAACATCGGTGGAGTGACTTGCATCAAGAAGGGCTAGTGCCCTGATGTAGTGTCGTCCACTTGTGTCGGTTAAGCACCGTTCATTGTCTTGGCCCTTGAATCATGAGGTTATTGGATAGTACTAGTCGCATGCTAATGGCGGTAAGCTCCACTTGGACTATTCATGACGAGAGCAGGCAACCATGGACTGGGCGTGGAGAGATGGCGGGAGTAGCGTGTAACCATCCTACGAGCGCACCGTCAACGGACTGACGGCGTAGGGAAGTGGAGTACTGTACTCTCGGGTGCCATAGGACCTGCCCTGGTGTGGAGAAATCCAAGTGTTGAGTTAATGTATGTAGGATGGTCCTGCATACATTGTGTGGCTAGGAAGCCCCAGCTGGGTATATAAAGCGATTCGAATCGTCGTTGCTCCACGATATGGGAGACTTGATCCTTGCACCAGCATCGTAGTAATGATGAAAGCCGATGGAAAGTTTTGAATTCGTACATGTATAACAATTGATTGTTATATTAAGGATTGGCTTAGTCTCTTTTGCAAAAGTATCTTTTAATCTTGCTAAAGCCTCACCTTGTTCCCCACTAGCCAGCATTCCTGAGTCTTCTCCCCAATTTTTGAGTCGGGTAAGTCTTGCGGAGTACTTTTGGTACTCAGGGTTTGTTAAATCCCTGTTGCAGGTGAACCGTCTGAACAAGTGTGCTACGGCCCTTGTTGTATGACGGTTATCGAGGAAGGATCTGATGAGGAATAGGTTGTGTGACCATTGGGCAGGGTACTTTTGTTGTGTGGTCTGTAATAAAGTTAAGTAATGATACTTCCACTGTTTTGTAATAATAATACTCTGGTCTGTATAAGTTTTATAAATGAGTTGTAAATTAAGTTATTGTAAGTCTTCCGCTACTCTGGTATTTTGTATGTATACTGTGATGTCTCTGTAAGTATCGATCCTGGAGGAATCATGGTTTATCGGGGTTTCACCCGACGGAACATTTTAAGTTATATGGTGTACAAGCATAGCCGACAGAGGTCTTAGGGACAATGTCAGGTGCTTGTGGGCCATGTAATTTAGAAGGTTCTACCACACTAATGATGCTTCGATGTAGTAACCTATATGTACATCAACAAGATTCATGGTTTTGGGCTCTAGAGGTTGCCTAGGAATCTTACCTTCGTCGGTCGGTGGAACAGCAGCCGCCAGCTAAGCTAATTATTGTTCTATCATTTTATTAAAGCTAAGCTAGTTCTTAACAGCAAAGGTGAAGCTATCCATTTTACTATTTATATTCTCTAGCATTTTGTCATTGGATGCTACCCTCCTAGATAAGCTCTCCACAATTTTATTTTGATTGGAGATTACTTCTCTTAAAGGCAATTGAGCATAGCTATTATAATTATTGTTGCCTTGAAAGTTACCTTGGTAATTACCTTGGTAGTTGGGTGGTGGAGCAAACTGGGCGAAGCAGGCCGCTAGCAGGGCCCACCAGGGACCGGTCGGTCTAGGGGTGGGACCGGCCGGTCACCCCCGGCCCATCTCTGGCCCTCTTTCGCGGGTTGTCTTCCTGAACCTTCTAGATTGTTTCTGCGTTGCCGTGACGTCCAATTTATCGTTCTATATTTTGATATGCTTCTAGGATTGCGTCTTTTCTAGTTTACACCTATAGAATCAGTGAAACACCAAAACTTGTGGAATTCTGTCAGTGCAAACCCTAAGTCTATGTTGGTGATCTCAATTGCATCCTTTTTGATAGCTAGTTGACAGTTAATTTAGGTACTTAACAACCGTCAACATCCACTTAGGAACATTCTTTTATTCTTTGTTTTCCCTTTTATCCTTAATGATCAGCTCAAGTGTGTGTCACACTATCTTAAAACCTATCATGACTTACCCCTGTATTGAGTATTGGTATATTATGCAAACATGTTATCCTGTCCATGTCCATGCTAGAGTCTTTCACCATGCCTTCCCTTGGGAAAATATAAATGAACGATACCCAAATACTCCTGGGTGAAATGCTACAGCGATAATTCCGTGCACTTGCGGACTTGTTGTGTAAACATTCAAAACTATCGTTAAGGTATTCCTTGGCGGCATTGCTAATACTAAGCAGTGATGCTAAGAAATGCCAACACCGCGCGCCCGCGCCCATGACTGGCCGCGCCAGCTTGGTGCCAAGGATATCTTGCCCCAGTCCATAGCCAGGGGAGTGGAGGGCGCCGCCGCCGCCGCTTGGTGACTTACCGAGTTGGTCAATCCCACATTCCCACTGCTGCTTAGTTTCACCCCCTTCCCATTCCCTGATTGATTTCAATTTGATTTACAGATTACAAGATCTCCACACAATGAAGAGGCCAAGGGCATTGCAATCATATTTCACCCCTTCTCAGCGTGTTGTTCCAGATCAAGAGACAACTCAACTCCCACCTCAACATCAACCTCCTCCTTCCATTCCAGATCAAGAGATAACTCAAGCACCACCTCCACCTTCAGTAGAAACATCCCAAACCCAAGATGCTGGTGTTGCAGAAGAAGTGACAGTTGGAACTGGGGCTAGTGTTGCACAAGATGCTGATATTGAGCAGGATTCCAATCATGTCCTTTCTCCTGAAGACATTATTAATTGCAGATCCTGGGCTTCGGAAACCAATTGAGGAAATGCATCCAAACATTCGTGATCATACAAAAAGAGAGTACATCTTGTTAGGTCCATACCAACCAAAAGGTCATAACTATCCTGTAAGGAAAATAAATAACAAGAATAGGAGGTTCATTGATAAGTGGTTCACAAATCGTGGTTGGTTCGAATATAGTGTTTCTAAGGATGCTGCCTTTTGCTTCTATTGTTACCTTTTTAAACCTTTAACAGTTGAAAACTATGGTAGTGAATCCTTTTTAAAAAATGGGTTCACTAATTGGAAGGATGGACCAAACTTATTTGATGAGCATGCTAATTCTATTACTCACAATAAGGCAAGAAAGGATTATGAGTCTTACAAAAATCAGCGACAAAGTGTGACACATGTAATGGCTAGGGGAATCAAGAAGGAGGAAGAAGAATATAAAGGTCGTTTGGTCATTGTTTTGGGAGTAGTAAGATTTCTTTTGTTGCAAGCACATGCATTTCATGGTCATGATGAGTCCTCTACGTCAAAAAACAAGGGAAACTTTCTAGAGATGCTAGATTGGTATAAGAAAAGGGATGAAAGTGCTGCACGGTTACTCAGTACCGCTCCTAAAAATCATACATTGACCTCACATACAATCCAAAAAGACTTGTGCAAAGCTTGTGGAGACCTAACTGTCAAGGCAATTGTTGACAACATTGGGGATAAGTGCTTCGCTGTTCTTGTTGATGAGGCAAGGGATGCATCTATTAAGGAACAAATGGCTGTGATAGTGAGTTTTGTATTTTATTGAACATTTGGTTTCTCAATTTACATTGATATCTTCTTGGTTCATATAGGTATGTGAATTCGCGAGGGCAAGTTATAGAGAGATTTATTGGGGTCAAACATGTTGTCGACACAACTTCAGCTGCTCTAAAGGAAGCTTTAGATGGTATGTTTGCTCTCCATGTTTTGTCTATTTCTAGATTGCAAGGACAAGGATATGATGGAGCATCTAACATGAGAGGAGAGTTCCATGGGTTGCAAAGACAGATATTAGATGAGAATCCACATGCTTTCTATATACATTGCTTTGCACATCAATTGTAGTTAGTGGTTGTCTCGGTCTCTAAGTGTTGTTCTTCGATATATGATTTTTTAATATCCTTGCTTTGATTGTCAATACTGTCAATGCTTCTTGTAAGAGGAGAGATCAAGTAGCCCAACAACACCATGAACACATTGTAAATTAGTTCACTACTAAATTTTGATGCTATCGCATCATGTCGCTTTGCATCAAACACAAATTTGATGCATTAGGTGGCTACTATTGCGTCAATTTTACAAATTTGATGCAATAGGCGGCTGCTATTGCATCGAGAAAGAGTTGGATGCAATAGCAATTCGGTCGATGCAATAGGTACAATCTGTCGCACCGATTTCGGACAAGAGATGCAATAGGTACAATTTATTGCATCGACAAACTTTGTTGCATTAGTATCCATTTTTGATGCAATATGTTGATGCTATTGCACCGGTTTAGAATATAGGTGCAATTAGAAAGTACTATTGCAACGGATTGATAGTGGTAAACTCCGATGCAACAGGTCACTACCGTTGTATCAATTTAGCATGATTCAATGCGATACATGGTTAATATTGCATCAAAAGTTCCAAGAGCCCAAAACATCGTTGGGCTCACTTTCGGCGTCAATGGTTCAAACTACAATCACCTGTCTTCCATGACTACCTCTTGCACAATCTCCATGACCTCGTTTAACTGCTACATATATAGGTTGATTAAGCCATATTTAATTGATCCTAGCCCATACAATTTATAGCCCATTTCCATTGTATAGAAACCATATTCATTAAAATGGATAAAAAATAAAAACTGGTATATCCAAAATTAATATATGTTAGACCAAACATCATAAAGATCACTACAATGCTAAAATTACGTGCACAAATTTTGGATAACATACAAGCGATCACATTACCCACTCACACAAGTACATATATGCAATGTCAATGAACATCAGAATAGTACTTATTTGAACATGAGCTGATGAACAAATAGTGAAAGAACAAATATGTTGAGTGCGACCGAAAAGGCGAAAAAGGATATGTAAATCTCAATTTTGAACACACATGTCTTTCAAACTAAATTGGGGAATCAAGAAAACAATCTATGCCTAAGGCTAACAAAGCTGTAGGCTGCAAATAACATGCACGATCTCCCCCCCCGTATGCCCGGACCAGCTAGGTAGCATCTATACTTTCTCATCCTCGGATATACACCCATCACGAGAAAGGATTAGGTCGATCAAGCACAACACATCAGCCATCTAGCAAAAGCAAAAAGGGGGAAGCTCACCGGTCAGGCAGTCACACAATGGAGTGGATCTGTAGGAGAAGAGCGATGTTCTTGATTACCGAATCGGAACTATGGAAGGAGCCGTCGTTCCGGTATCACGGTGGCCGATGGAATTGCTCAAACAATTGCCGCCGGATCCGCTTGTGTTGGTTCTCAACAAATCATCCGGCGGGGCTCATACGTGCACTAATCGAAGTCAGATTCGACACAAGAAGGAGAAAAACATGGCAGCAATGAGGCGAACGTGGATTGATACTTTACCGAATTGTAGGGGGCTAGAAACAGGGGCACGACCTTTGGTTCTCTGCCTCAGTAGTGACCTCACCGATGGGCGATGGAAGTGCAACCATCGCTGTGGTAGGAGGCGAAGAGCCGAGCCACCGCCGTTGTTGGAGCCACGGAGGACGCCGGCCGCGGCCGCACGTCGGTATGCCCATGCCTTTGGGGATCGAGAGAATGGAATGAGAATAGTCGTGATTGCAGACGCCTAACTTAGATAAGGGGCGCGAAAGAAGTGTGATTTTGGCGTGGGTTGGGGCAAGTGGCGCGATGTTTTGGTTTTTATGCGGGAGGGACAATTTTGGACTAACAATGGGCGCCACCAAAAATTTGGTTTCCAGTTAATTGGCCTATATTTTTTATATACTCAACTCGGCTCTACGTATTCACAAAGATCTATATTTTGACTGTTAGTAGTTAGGAAGGAAACAATATATGACTAACATGTGCAGCAAATAAATCTTTGAACTAAAATTTAATATATGACTATACACATATTCAACATTTAAAAATGATATATGACTATACAAATATTCAACATTCAAAACGTCCGTAGCATTTGAACTTGTTAAGTTCCCTATAAAATGTGCATAGGATCTTTGTAATGGAATTTTTAACAAAAAATGAATATTCTCTAAAATGTTTTGTTTGAGTATAGTCGATCGCATACTCACCGCCAAATCCATGATAAATAAAGCATGTTAAGCTTTGTGTCGAACAGCCGAACCACAGTAACGGTAGGCGACATGCACTACTACATAATTGATTTGTAGAGAAGGCCTAGATGGTTCATAATGCCATTTTCTCTAGTCATCCCTATGCAAGAGGTCTACAAATCAATTTCAGAATTCACAAAAATATGGCAAAAAATAGTTTAATCCAGGGGCAACTACGGGTTTTTGAACCTATGACCTCAATTTCATGTTTTACCACCTTTACCACTCCCCTATTCATCACTTATATATTTTGCTATTTTTTAGGATCTCCTGAATATCAAATGTAAGAATTCAACTGTAATTTTCTTTGATAAGATCTACAACTTTCATTTTCATCATCTTTTCATGCGACTTTGTTTCATTGACTCAAAATTTCAATTTCAAAATTTGACTAAATTAAACAATATTCTGAAAGAGTAAATAATTCCAACCGAAAAGTCTTAACTACCAAAGTTGTACAAATTATCAAGATGCACAACTTTTATTTTAGTCAATTATTCATCTGACAAAGTAAAAAGTCGCATTGTTCACAAATTTTACATAAATCTTACATGGTTTTCTAAAGTGTAAGATAGATGTATATCAAATTTATGAAAATATTACTATAAATTTTATTTTTATGAGTTTTTCAAATGAAAGTCATCTACTTGCTTCAAAATATTATTTCAAGTTGGTATTTTTTGAAATTCAAATTTTGAATTAATAAACAATGTCACATAAAAAATGATAAAAATAATAGATGTAAGAACACATTAAATTGGTAGAGAATGATTTTAGAAATTTTTTTTAAAAAAAATCATAAGATCAATTTGAAGTTAGGACGAGGAAGAAAGACTAATTAAAAATTTTAGCCAAAGATCGAAAAGGGATATAAGAGTTCTTCAATTTAAAAGCTAAAGTTCAAACTGAATTTTGAAATAGAAAATAATTTCGAATGAAAAGTTATCAGCAGTAGTGTTATATAACTTTTCAAGATCTATAACTTTTATTTTAGTTAGTTTTTCATCGAAGGTCGTTTTTTAAAAATTCAAATTTTAGTACTAGCTTTCTATTACTTGGACGACTCAAATATAGATCCGTACTAAAAGTCTAATTATAGTCAAGTACTCAGGTCTCACTCCTCTTCTAATATTCATGGTGATACTCAAGTACTCAAGACCAAACTTTAAGTTTTTTTGCAATAAAACCTTAGTTTGATATGTTTGATCAGGAAAATATTTTAAAATTAATCATTTGGTACTAAATTATTTTTAAAATAATTATGTATATTTATAGATTAAATAAGCACTAAGAATTTTGTTCTGTAAAAAAAACAAATACGTCTGTTTATATACGAATTAATTAGGGAGGAGAGTTCAAATTAGCGCCATCGCATACCGTCGTCAAATTTGGTCTCCCTCCCATCAAATTCGAAATTCTCACACGCTCGTCTGGGGCCAGACGGCCTACGCGGTCGCCCTCAGTGCAAAACAAATTGGAAACCCTACCCACTCGTTTCCCTACTTACCCCTCCTTCTCTCAAACCGCCGTGCATAGATCACGCACACCCCACCGCCACTCCAAGCCTCTTTAGGCCATGTTATTGACACCTGCAAGGAGCCTCGACGGCTGATCTATGGTGCCAACTTCCCTGCCCTCTCCAGGGCTGCTGCACGCCTGGTGTGACCCGGCACCGGCCGCCTCCCCGCGCCCCCATACTGCCTGCTCCTTGAGCGCGGTGGCGAGGTAGGGCGCCCCAGCGGTGCGGCTGCCCTGGCGGCTCCGCAGCCCAAGCATGGGCGGGGGGGGACTGTGCGGACCCAACATCGCCGTCACAAGCGCCTGCGACGCACACGCACGGGATTAGGTTGTTTTTTTGCCTGCGCGTTGGAGGCTGGCCATGACTCGACGGCCGGATCCGTGGGTTTCTGCTTCTGATTAGCAAATCTGTGTGCAATAGTAGGGGTGCAGGTGTGGGCGTTGGTGAAGCTTCTCCCCTGTTGGCGGTCAGCAGCTGATCATGATTCAGGAGCACTTTGGTGCGGTTGTCTGCCTTCTCTGAAAGGTACAATGATTTGCCATGCCAGTAATTATATTGTAGAAAATTGACTGATGGAATATGCAGCATATATTGTTTCGAATTCTCAGTAATTATTTCAATATTTAGCTGTAGAACATAGAATATTCGTCAGCCTTAGTGCACACTATCGATTTTTATTCATCACTGCTAAATGCAGTTCCAGGTTTACTCAACCTTGATGCCTTCTGTCAAACAAATATATGAAATACGGATAGTCTAAAATTATGTGGTTCTAGATTAATTCTATTTTTAATAACAGAGTACCATATTTGTGCTTTTAGATTACCCCTGAATATTTGATAACGCAGGTAATATTCCTACCCTAGGATGGTTAATTGTTTTCTAGTTTTATTGGATCATACTTCACTTGGTACATGTCAGCCATTCATACAGTGACAAGATTAGAGAACTAAGATAGAGTTTTTTGCACTAATTGAAAACCACGAACAAGCACCCCTTCAGGTAACAAAGAGTTAGCAACTAACAATATGTTTTTTCAGGATGCTAGTTGAATGTCATTTTCCAATACATATTGCTGATGCAAGTCGTTTAGATTGGAAGATGAAACTTAAGGGACTCTTGGCAAGATGAAGTCAATGATCCTATGTTGATCAGTGCTAAAAGTCATGTATATTTGTTTAATTCCACAAGTTAGTGGTTTTTATGGAGCTTTTGTAATTACTTTTTTGAAATAGAAAGCCCTTTATCTTCGTTACATTGTACAAACTATTGAATGTGGATGATCAAAATTATTAATATGATTTTCTTTTTATGTTGGATTTTGTATTTTAGTGAATTTTTGTGTGGCAAATTAATTTCGTTGCAAGTAAATATAATGTCAATGCGATAGTTTTTATCTCATCAAACCTCATGTCAATGCAATAGTTCGTATTGCACAAAAACATAATGTCGATGCAATATAGTCATTTACACCGAAGTTAGTCGTTGCAATACAAATTCTTATTGCATCAAATTCATGAGATGTATTACATGGATACAATTTTGGTGCAATAATCTATTGCATTTATTTATCATTGATGCAAGAGTTTTTCATGTCCGATGCAATATAGACCCCGCATCAAATTAATTTTGATGTAATAACTCTTTACATCAAAATATTCTAATGCAAAAGGCAACTATTGGTTGATGCAATAAATGATTCTCGCATCGGCCACAACAAACTGATGTGATAGGCTATTGCAACAAGATTTATTGCATCGGCTCGCATCAAACGTGAAATTGATGCTATATCAAACTATTGCATCTATTTTGGCCCTATTACAACAAAATTTTTGCCGGTGCAATAGGGTAAAAAATTAGTAGTGGTTGGAGGCTGGTACACTTGTTAGTGGAAGAGGCAAAAATCAAGAAACTAACCTAGCAAGGGCAGGGGATACACGATGGGGCTCACATCACAAAACCTTGTGTCATCTTGACACCATGTGGCTTTTGGTCCTAGAGGTATTGGAGAATATTGCCAATGATGGCATTGGAGATAAGAGAACAACAGCTTCAGGTCTATTGAAACAGATGGAGAATTTTGAGTTTGTGCTTATATTGCATCTTATGATCAGATTATTGGACACAACTAATGATTTAACTCAATGCTTACAAAGAAAGGATCAGAACATTGTTCAGGCTGTAAGTTTGATTGGGATCACAATTCAGAAAATTAATGATACAAGGGAGAATGGTTGGGAGGAGCTAGTTGAGGAGGTCAAGGAGTTCTGTGTTGGTAATAACATTATTGTCCCAAACATGGAAGATACAGTAACTAGTAGGGGTCGTGCAAGGGGTCATGGAGGACAGGAGGTAACCTACTACCATCACTTCAAAAATGAAATATTCAATGTAGTGCATGACAAAGTTATTGTGGAATTCAACAATCGTTTTGCTGAGAGGTCCACTCAGTTATTAAGATGCATTGCCTGTCTAGATCCAAAGAATTCCTTTGCCAATTATGACCTTGAAAAATTGATTCAACTTGCTGAGATATATGATCTTGACTTCACCGAATATGAGCATCACACACTTGAGACACAACTTGATTACTTCATTGATGATGTGAGAGCTGATCCTTCTTTCTCCAATTGTTCTGATCTTGGTGTTCTTGCTACGAAGATGGTCGAAACTGATATGCACACAACATTTCTATTAGTTTATCGTCTTGTTGAGTTGGCCTTAATTTTACCAGTTGCAACTGCCACAGTGGAAAGGGCCTTCTCAGCTATGAAAATTATTAAGACTCACTTGTCAAATAACTTGTCAAATAAGATGGGTGATGAATGGTTAAATCATCGGATGATTTGTTATATTGAGGGAGATATATTTGCAAGCATACCAAATGATGATATCCTGCAACATTTTCAAGAATTGAAGTCTCGTTTGAAGAAGTTGCCTAGTACAACTCGTTATAATGGTAGGTTACATTCAGACTATAAATGTATGTTAAACAATTATTTTTTTATGACCCTTTCATTTATATTTTGATCTTATTTACATGCAGAGCTTGATGAGACGATGGAAGATGCGAATGCAGCACTTCACTAGACACTAGTATTTTTTTCCTCTCATCATGTGCATAGTACTGCATTCTTAGTTTCAGCGAGGCCCTAGTCGTGAGCAAAAGCTGGCTCCGCCACTGCCCGTGTCTCATATGACTAACGATCTCAAAGGAGATGCGGGTTTACAATATGCGTCTCCTATGTAGTCACATAGGAGACACGGGTTGTTCACGAGAATTTTTCATGGACTGATAGTCCTATGATGGTGTCTTTTTTGATGACTTCTTACATAGTTGCATCTTTGTCAGATGCAAGAATAGTTGGAAGCTTGTGGATCACATCGCTGAATGGATCTTCTGCCGTCTCATCAGGTAAGGACTTCTAGGGCACATCGAAAAGCCTCCAACCTTGTTCTGGCGAGGCTGCTTAACGGCCTCCTTATGTACAGAGAGGCGGTTGGTGAAAAGGAGGGCCCGGGGTGGTGAAAGGGAAAGGGAAGACAGTTTTTTAGATACATTAGGAATAGTAATTATTCTGGCCTCTACATCATAGTATATATATCCAGCTATTATTATAAAATAATTAGTTACATTTGTTCCATGCAAAACCAAACAAGGTGGAGAGATCAGAAGAGACAGAAAGGTTAAGAGCATCCCCAAGAGTACCCTAAATCCCTTCCTAATCCTTGATTTTTAGTAAGATGAGAAAAATCTCTCTCCAACAACTCCTAATCCATCCTCCTAATCTTTTAGGACTTGGGAAAAATCACCTCATTCCGCATAACTTTAGGAGTCGTGCCTAATCTAAAAGTGGAATGGTGCAGAAAGAATAAATAGTAGGTAAGTGTTCCTGATGCAAATGTACAAGAGAAAAGAATATATAAAAGTGGTTAGAATAATTTAGAAATAGTATAGGATTCCTGATGCAAAATTGTCTTCTATATTTTAGAAGTGGATTATTAGAAACTCTTGGAGATGACCTTCTTTATTCCTTCCAATACTTTTTTAGGAGTTCCTAAAATTCATATTTTTAGGAGGAAAAAATTGGATACTGTTGGAGATGCTCTTAGCAGCCCTTTTTCCTTCTTAATGTAAATCCAATGCTTGCCTGACCCAAATCGATCAGCCACGTACAGATGCTAAGAGCATCTCCAAGAGTACCCTTAATCTCTTCCTAAATCTTGATTTTTAGTAAGATTAGAAATAGTCCCTCTCCAACAACTCCTAATACATCCTCCTAATCTACATCCTCCTAATCTTTTAGGACTTGGGAAAAGTTATAGGAGTGGATTATTAGAAACTCTTGGAGATGGTCTTCTTTATTCCTTTCAATATTTTTTTAGGAGTTGTAAAACTTCATATTTTTAGGAGGAAAAAATTAGGTACTCTTGGAGATAACAGAACAAGGGAGTAGGCAAAGCAAATGCATTCGATCAACTGGAGGCCCACATCACACATACACACAACACATATATTTCACATGGCTATAAATGTACATAGATAGGACACACTACATTGCATTACACGTATATACACAGAGCAAACCATGACAGTTGACACGAGGCATGCATCGAGCCCATTAGTTGGACGCGCACTTTAGCGTGCAGCCCAGCATGCATTTTATTACACTAGTACAAAAATCATTTTTGCTGGCACCTCTTTTTTTTCACAGTCGGTTCACTAAATCATGACGCCAGTACAAAAAATACGGCGGGCCCAACAAGAGAACCGCCTGTGTAAAACAGTTTACACAGGCGGCTCTCTTAAATCTGCCGCCTGTGTAAATAGCGGTATTTACACAGGCGGTTTACAATACCGGCCGCCTGTGTAAATACCATTTACACAGGCGGCTCACATTGTAAACCGCCTGTGTAAATACATCTATTTACACAGGCGGCAGATTTAAGAGAGCCGCCTGTGTAAATATGTTTACACAGGCGGCCGTCCTTACTAACCGCCTGTGTTAATACTGCTATAAATTCCCTTCTTCTACCTCCAGACAAGAACAAGCACTCCCCGTGCTCTGTGTACGCGCGCGCGAGACAGTAGTGGCGATTCCAAGGGGGGGAGTTTTTATCTTCATTTCTTTGGTGAGAAACTTCCAAAAGGTTAGTTAGTGTCGTTGCCGCTATTTTTTAGTGATTCTTGGGTTTAATTCTTGTATTGGAGGTGCTCTAAATCTAGGGTTAGGGTTGGGGTTCATAGCTAGGGGAAGAGAGAGAGAGTTTTTAGCTTTTTTTTTTTTTGTAAATTTATAGTAAATTGTATCTTGCTAGGATTATAGAAAATAAATACTTTTTAGAATTCTAGGTGTATTAATTAGGGTTAGTTAGTATTTTATGTACTTAGGGTTAGTGAATTAATTTAGTTAGTAATTAATGGTTTATTAATTAGGGTTAGTTAGTATTTCATGTACTTAGGGTTAGTTAATTAGGGTTTATTATTATTGCTTATACTTAGGGTTTGCTAATCATGATGCCATCTCCATTTATTAGTTAGGGTTAGTTAGTATTTTATGTACTTAGGGTTAGTGAATTAATTTAGTTAGTAATTAATGGTTTATTAATTAGAGTTAGTTAGTATTTTATGTACTTAGGGTTTGTTAATTTGGGTTTGTTATTATTGCTTACACTTAGGGTTTGTTAATCAAGATGCCATCTCCATTTATTAATTAGGGTTAGTTAGTATTTCATGTACTTAGGGTTAGTTAATTAGGGTTTATTATTATTGCTTATACTTAGGGTTTGCTAATCATGATGCCATCTCCATTTATTAGTTAGGGTTAGTTAGTATTTCATGTACTTAGGGTTAGTGAATTAATTTAGTTAGTAATTAATGGTTTATTAATTAGAGTTAGTTAGTATTTTATGTACTTAGGGTTTGTTAATTTGGGTTTGTTATTATTGCTTACACTTAGGGTTTGTTAATCAAGATGCCATCTACATTTATTAATTAGGGTTAGTTAGTATTTCATGTACTTAGGGTTAGTTAATTAGGGTATGTTATTATTGCTTATACGTAGGGTTTGCTAATCATGATGCCATCTCCATTTATTAGTTAGGGTTAGTTAGTATTTCATGTACTTAGGGTTAGTGAATTAATTTAGTTAGTAATTAATGGTTTATTAATTAGGGTTAGTTAGTATTTTATGTACTTAGGGTTTGTTAATTTGGGTTTGTTATTATTGCTTATACTTAGGGTTTGTTAATCATGATACCACCTCTGTTTAATTAATTCTTATAATTATAAAAATGAGTGACATACAATATTTTCTTAACTAATTACAGATAAATATGGAGAGGTCATTATGGATGTATAACTTATCAAGATTAGACCCATCATATGTAGTGGAGGTCCAAAAATTTATTGATGCCGTGAAGATACATGCTCAGAGAACAAAGGCGAAGCACATATGTTGTCCATGCGCAGACTGTAAAAATATTGTGGTATTTGATAATGTGGAAGCAATCCATTCTCATCCGGTTTTGCGAGAGGATTTATGGAGGACTACTTGATTTGGACAAAATATGGTGAGGGTAGTTCTACACCTTATATGCGGACAACCGACAACACCGCAAGTAACATCAATGTGGAGGGTCCAGTGCCATATGTCAATGAATGTGATGCTATGCCAGATTTCAATGAAACCCATCATACTATGCCAGATGTCAATCAAACTCATAATGCTATGTCCGATGTCAATGAAACTCAGCATGCTAACACCGATGCCATTGAAGATGCAGATTTCTTAGAGGCAATAATGAACCGTTGTGTGGATCCATCAATATTCTTTATGAAGCGAATGGAAGCCTTGAAGAAGGCAGCGAGGAGGAGCCTTTGTACGACGAGTCGAAAGGTTGTTCTAAAGAGTGGTCGACACTACGGGCTGTTCTTCGCTTTTTATGATTAAGGCTAGATATGGTTGGTCCGATGCTAGCTTCAATGATTTATTGCGTGTACTTGGAGACCTTCTTCCTAAGGAGAACAAAGTGCCTGCTAACACGTACTATGCAAAGCTAGCTAGTCCCCACTTACGATGGGTGTTGAGAAGATCCACGCATGTAGAAATCATTGTATTCTATATCGGGGTGATCAAGAAAAGACTTAGACAATTTGTCCAAACTGTGGTGCTAGTAGGTACAAGACGAATAAAGATTATCGAGAGGAAGAGAATGCAGCCTCTGTTTCTTCGGGGGGAGGAAGCGAAAGAAGACCCAAACAAAGACTCAACAAGACAAACGTTCAAAGCCCACTAGCAATATCGAAGTGGACTATTATGCGTTGAGAAGAATTCCTGCATTGGTGATATGGTATCTCCCCGTGGTTGATCGTTTGAGGTGTTTATTTGCAAACCCCGATAATGCGAGAACTTATGACCGGCATGCTTCGATGAAAGGAAAGATGATGGAAAGTTACGACATCCAAATGATGCAAAGCAATGGCAAGAATTCGATAAGAAATATCCGGACTTTGCCGAGGATCCACGAAATGTAAGGTTTGCTCTAAGTACGATGGAATGAATCCATTTGCCGAGAGGAGCAAAGACGCACAAAGACATGGCCGATGATCATGACAATATACAACCTTCCTTCATGGGTGTGTCAAAAAAGAAAATATCTTTTGCTAACCATTCTTATTTACGGACCTACACAACCCGGAGTTGATATGGATGTATTTCTAGAGCCCTTAATGCAAGAGATGCAAATACTATGGGAAGTGGGTGTAAAAATGATCGATGCATTCCGCAAAGAGACATTCACACTGAGAGCAATTATTATTGTCACAATTAATGATTATCCTGCTCTCTTCTCATTATCAGGCCAGTTCAAGGGAAAGGTTGGTTGTGTAGAGTGCATAGATGGAACATGGCACGTGTCTCTTCCTCCATCTAACAAGATAGTGTACATGAGGCATAGGAGGTGGCTACCGGCAGGCCATAAGTACCGCTTACAAAAGATGAATAAGTACTTTTGACAATATGGATGAATCAAAATCTACTTGCTCCATCGGGTTATAGTAAAGGGCACGAGTGTATAAGATAGTTGAGAATATCAAGTTTGTGTTTAGAAAAAAGACCAAAGATGGGAAACCAAGAAAGGTTGTGAAGGCAAATGAGGGGGACACATTCAAGAAGAAGTCTATTTTCTTTAAGTACTTATCATACTGGAAAGACTTAGACGTACGACATGCGATCGATGGTATGCATGTTCGAGGAAGAATGTGTTTGACAACAGTAGTTGGAACTTTGCTAGACATAAAGAGCAAGACAAAGGAAGGTCTCAATTCACGTTTGGACATGCAACATTTAAAGATCGAAAAAAGAACTTCACCCCCTGTACTCCTAGAGAATGGGAAGTACCATCTACCCCGCAAAGAAGCTATAACCTGAACAGAGAGGAGAAAACATGCAATGTGTGCGTGGTTGAAGAATTTAAAAGTTCCATCTGGTTTTTGCTCTAACATAAGGAGTCTTGTTTCGATGAAAGACCTTACACTCACCAACTACAACTCACATGATTGTCATGTAATGCTGACCACTTTTCTTCCTATTGCCATCAGGGCTATAAATCCAGTGTTCTTAAAGATGGCAATCACACGGTTGTGCTACTTCTTCAATAAGATATCTGAGAAGGTAATTATCCGTGATGAGTTAGAGTCCCTACAGAAATTTACTGCAGAGACATTGAGACAGTTAGAGATGTGCTTTCCCCCATCGTTCTTTGATATCATGGTACACCTTATTATTTATTTGGTGCCTCAAATTGAGGCATTGGGTCCCATGTATTTCCATGAAATGTGGACGTATGAGCGTTTTATGTCAATATTGAATGGCTATATGTCAAATCGTGCTCATCCTGAGGGTTCCATGATAGAGGCATACACTACGAGAAGAGGCCATTGAGTCCGGAGGACCATTATGTAATAATCTCCTAAAAGACCAGGTATCAATTGGTTTGCCTCCGTTGCGACATGAGGGAAGGCTTGGTGGACGAGGGAGGATGGGACGGAAATCATTCATCCCGCCCGATTACAACATAGTCCAAGAGGTACATTACAAAGATACTACAACAACTCATAATAATGGACCCATTCACCAAGCAAACATGAAAGAGCTTCGTGAGAAGAATCCGGGATGCACAAATGACTTGGGTACACAAGGAACACAAGCGTCGGTTCACCGCATGGCTAAAGAATTTGGACATGACGGATGAATCGAAAACCATCAAAATTGTAGCATCGGACCATCAAGCCGGTCATATCATGGCGAGCTATGACATTAGTGGCTTCACATTTTCCACCGGTTTTTAGGGACACCAAGCGCATGGCAATGAATAGTGGCGTTCGATGTGAGGTCAGATGATACAACCGGTGAAGAAACTATATACTTTGGATTCATTGATGACATATGGGAGGTTGAATATGGTCCACGCCTGCAGATTCCTGTGTTCCGATGTCGATGGGTTCAACATAAACATGTCACTGTGGATAACTATGGCCAAAGAGTTCTTGATCTAAGTAAAGTAGGTTACAAAGATGATCCGTGGATCCTTGCTAACCGTGCTGCACAGGTGTTCTATGTGGAACAAATTCTATCAACGAATGAAAAGAAAAGTACCCAAAAGCCAAAGCACGTAGCAATCCCTGGAAAGCAATAAATTGTAGGAGTTGATGGTGTAATGGATTTAGAGGATGTTAACCAGTTCAGCGAGATGTCTCTTTTTACAAACTTTGAAGAAAGGATCAAAAATGTGGAGAAAAGTATCCCGCAAACCTCTTTGCCCCAGGTGCGCCATGATGGACAAGGAAGGAAGGACGAGCACGCTAGATTGTTTATCATGTAACTCATGTATCACTTATTATTTGTACCAAATGCTACTCTTTTTTATTAAGCAAGATGTTTACATTTCCCCTTGTATACATTTGGATTCTATATTATTTACTAACCCAGGTACATAAAATATTAACTACTAACCTAATTAACAAACCTTTAATTAAAAACTTAATTAATTCACGAACCCTAGGTACATGAAATAATAACTAACCCTAATTAACATACCGTTAATTACTAACTAAACTAATTCACAAATCCTAAATAAAGGGAATAAATAACCTTTAATTACTTACTAAATTAACTAACAAACCTATTATTAATAAACACTAACTAAATTAACTAATTACTAACTAACTAAATTACTAACTAACTAAATTAGTACAGACGGGCCCAAAGAAAGTAACGCAGGCCCAAAGAAAGCCCAAAGCAGGAAGGCGGGCCCGGGCCCAAAAACAAAAGCATTAGTACAAGGCGGTCCTCATTAACAGCCGCTGTACTAATACATTAGTAGTAAGCGGCGGTCAATGACGACCGCCTGTGGAAGATTTTCACAGGCGGAGGTCAATACGGGCCGCCGCTTTGTACTAATGTGCTCCAATATAAGTTCCCCGCGTGGCCGGCGAAAATTTCTAAGTCCCGGAGGCGCGAATTCAGAAATTGGGCGCCGTCGTCTGCCGAAATCCGCCGCCGCTCCTCCACCGCTCGCCGGACCGCCACCGTCGTGAGCTGCCGCCGCCACACGCCGCCGGGGACCTCCACTCCGCCAGGCACGCCTCCACGCCGCCGCCGAGGGACCTCCCTACGCCCCCAGCGGAAACCCCGCCGCCAAATCCGCCGCCGGGAATCCGCTTACGCGCCGCTGCGCGACCCTCGCCCGAACGCCGAGAGGTAGGCCGTGCACACCCGCCACCGCCGAGCTCCGCTCCTAGGCGGCTCCGGCGTGCGGCGGCCGCCATGTGCGCCGCCCGCCGCCCTTCTCCGAGCCAGGGGCGTTACTGCTGGGCTGGCGGGCCCTTCTTTGGGCTTTCTTGGGCTGGCAGGCCGCTTTGCTTTTTTTTTATTTTATTAGTAAGGTTTTATTAGTGTTTGTTAGGTAATTTTGTTAGTAATTAGCTAATTTAGTTAGTACTTTAGTTAGTTAGTAATTAGTTAATTTAGTTAGTTAATTTAGTTAGGGTTTGTTTCCAAAATTTAGGAATTTAGTTAGATAATTAGTAATAATTAGTAGTGTATACTTAGGTTTTTTGTAAGTTAGGGTATTGTTAGAGATTTTGTTAAGGTTTGTTAACCTCCATTTAGTAATGTTTTTGTTAGGGTTCTAATAGGTTTTCTAATTAATAAGAGGTTTGTTAATTATTATTTCATGTATACTTAGGGTTTTTTAAAAATAGGTTTGTTGTTAGGGTTTGTTAATTAGTGTAAGTTAATTAGGTTTGTAAATTACAGTTAGATAATTAGTTTGGTAAATTAGGGATTGTTAGTAATAATTAGTAATGTTTTTTGTTAGGGTTTGTTAATTAATTTAATTAGTAATTAAAGGTTTGCTATTTAGTCTTTGTTATTATTTCATGTATACTTAGGGTTTTTGTTAGGGTTAATTAACCTCTACTTAGTAATTAATATTTTTTTTTGGTTAGGGTTTGTTAAACAATAGGTTTGCTAATTACGCTATGTAATTAGAGTACATACTTTTATTCCAAGTTCATACTTGTTTTTCATGCATGAGTACTCCATCAAATGCCGAAGCGGCCCGATCTTGCAGATAGATACTGGGATCCGACTCCTCGGGATCCGAACCTTATAGGAGTCCGAGCGTATCACCACGTGAATCTCCTAGAGCTAAGAAGGCCCGTCTTGAATTAGAACATGACCCTAATTACGAGCCTGAAGATGAGCCAAATGATGATGAGGTATATATGATAATAGATTGTCTAATATGAGAGAATAATGCATTTGTATGCATGTACCTAACAATTGAATTGACAGGAGGTGTTCTCTCAAGTTGTTGTTGAAATGGAGGCGAGTCACAAGATGTTCATAAGGACACGGCGCCTCAAACGACAGGGACATCCTCCGAGCGAAGAAGTACAAAGAAAAAAGAGTGATCGGGCACGAGGAGATAGAGGAAGGAATAGATTTCCGAGAAGTCTATAGGATTACAGAGGGTTAGCCCGAGCGGAGAGCCCTTAGCACCTCTAGAGGCGCTACCCAAATTTAGGGCCGCCATTGGATGGTTAGTAAAGGAAGAATTTGATATCTCCTGGAGTGATTGGAGTATGGTGCCCGAAGGAAAGAGGAAGAATTGTTGGACTCGATTGTGCACTAAGTTCATTTTCCTGGAGGGAAACGGAAGGTTTTAGTCAAGGGTCATGTCATGAAGCGATTAGCAATATCATTTCGGGGCTATAGGCACGATATGAATAAAAAGTGGTCTGCAGAAGGGGCGGGACCCGACGAAGCGGTACCCTATCACAGCGGAACAGTGGGCACGTTTTTAGTAAAATTAAAAACTCCGATGACTCCAAGGCTAAGAGCCAAGCCGCCTCGGAACTTGCAAAGAAGAACATTTACCACCACCACCTCGGCACCGGTGGCTACAAGACCAAGATTCCTAAATGGAGGGCGTAAGACGAAGCAAAGAGGAGAGAGGGCAAGTTGGCATTGACCGATATAGTGCCGAAACGGT
This sequence comes from Chrysopogon serrulatus, assembly GCA_015844335.1. NCBI lineage: Eukaryota > Viridiplantae > Streptophyta > Magnoliopsida > Poales > Poaceae > Chrysopogon > Chrysopogon serrulatus. Next base: position 366,073 of record JADLZL010004516.1, on the reverse strand, counting down.
GCGAATTGGCTTCGCGCTCGGAAGGCGACGCCGAGAGCGATGAGATCTCCCCGTCCCCGATGAGATCAAGCCGGTTGCCGAAAGGTTTTGGAAGCAACAAACCTAGAAAAGACAGTGCCTTCAAGTCACGAGAGGGAGAGGGACAGCCTTTCCCATGCTCTAGGTAACAGAATTATATTTTCTATTTTGTTCGAGTAAAATAGAAATCAACACCGACATAAAATATCATGTTGTAGGTAACCCCGAGCATCCGTGGCCATGTGCGGGCGTCTCATCCGAACCACCTGGAAAGAAGGGTTTGGCGAAGAGTGGAAAGGCATGTATAAGAAAAGAGAACGACATAAGGAGCGGTTGGCGGACTTTTTGAGCAAAGAGGCCGCCAAAAGGTTTAGGGATTTAATGGAAGATTTCGTTAAAAACCCCGATCCCGAAGATGATGAAGCGGTTGGCGGGAGCGATGTTACGCTCAACGATGTCATCACAAGCTCCTTCATATATGCAAAGCATGTCCCAGCTCAACCCTTGGGTAGCCTAGAGATGACCACACAATCTATGCCCTTTCCAAGCAAAGATAGCGTCAACATCAAATCGGGACCATTATCCGGTTGATGATATTGATAAACCTTGGCCTTGCTCATTGTTAATTGGATATGGCCTTAGGAATCAAAGATACAAAGCAAGTGACCACAGGCAATGCCATCCCCGGACGTAGGTTCCATGGTGTCGAGATGCAAGATGCATACTTTGCGGGGTGGAAGTGTTGACGGTCGAGAGTGGATATGAAGACGACTTCATCGACATCCCGACCTCCGAGGGTATAGAGAAGCTTGGACAAGCAATCAAGAACTTCATACAATGGCCGAGACGGTGCGTAAGGTTGGTTGATCCACCAACGGCACCCTCTCCACCAAAGCATCAAGCATCCCAAGAGGCCGAAACAAGTCAACGGCCAAGATCGCCAATGCATGCCCCAAAGATCCCCGTATATTTATAAGCCACCGTCGTCATCCCCAATACATGATTTGTCATTCTCATTTGGATGAGCTCGAGAGGCCAGCCAAGAACATGCCCGAGCAGCAGACTCCGCCCGACCAAGAAGGACACAACACCGAGAGAAGGAGGTAGAGCAAACTCCCCGCCACCACCAAAGCGAGAATAAAGATGAGCAAACTCCCCGCCACCACCAAAGCATAAGGAAGCGAGCAAACTCCCCCACAAGCACCGGCCTCCAAGAAGGCAAAGAAATTTCCAATTCCAAAATTGGTTTCTCCCTATGAGCCAAAAAAAGGGAAAGCAAAGCAGTACGCTTCTATTTCCGAAAGGGCTTGGAAAGCAGCGGACGAAACGAGTCGTGGAGCTCGAACCGTCACGCGAAAAAGGAAGCCGCCGGCCAAGCAACCGAAGCCGTGCCACCAACAAAGGAAGCCCCAAGTGGCGATGCACCATTGACCCTTAAGGATATAAGAAAGCCAACGGTTGATGATTATGTCAATGTCCCTAGTGACTATGTGCCCTAAGGCCTATGCTGCAATGGACGGTGCTTGAAAAGGGTCCATGGACGATAAAAAGATTTCATGATCGGGTACATGAGAGCAAAGAATGCTGGCCTCGCATGCGCTTAGTGTTGATATACCAGCCAGACGTGTTTGCTTGCGGCACGAAAAAAAAGCAGGGCATTTGTTACCTTCGATGACATGCACCTACCGTTGAACTATAGAAAACTTGACGTCCATTACAATCTGGTGCCCGTAAGTATCACTCATGCACACACATTGTTATTATTAAATTTGGAATGTGATAAACTCTAATATGTGGATGTTGTATGTAGTTTGCAAGACCACGAGCGAGATCGTTAACTACGAGGATCGATGGTCGGCTACCCGAGTCCAATCAGGTTACAAGAAAATATGCACAAATTTGTACTTACAAATGAAGATAGAGCAAAGATAGAGAAGGACAAAACACCGTAACAATTTGCGTGAGAGTCTGTAAAGGAATTACAAACGAAAAATACGAGGACGAATATGCCCTCTATATCGGTAGAGCAATGCTGAGATATAGGTACAGGGGATTTTATATTGGCACCCTACAACTTTGGGTAAGCGTGACCTCGTATACGTATTTCAAATTATCGTGTTAACCCTAAGTACATGTGTCGCTCACTCGTTTATTTATGCAAAGGACCATTGGATTGTTTTTTATATTTATCCATTCGAAGGGAAGGTGCTTGTCCTAGACTCCTTACATTATCCTCCTCGGTCATATCAAACATTCCCCGATTCATTTAGAAAGGTGAGCCAACATACAACCACATCCGTATTTATATGAATTAGAGTTTCTAAATAACTATAGTGTTTTATATTCGATATCTACAGGGCATGGCGGTTTTATAAGAAGCAAAAAGGACCGGTCGACGACGCCCACAAAGATCCTAGTGTGCCATTGACGATACAACACAATTATCCGGTAAGTTGTCCGAACACATATCATCATATAAATAATACACAAGGCATGACAATTTTATAATAATCTTTTGCTCATTAATTACATAGTGCCACAAGCAACCACCGGATCGGTCTATTGTGGATACTATGTGTGTGAGTTTATAAGGCAGCGAGGGACGATACGTCGGGGACAAAAATATGGTAAAAAATATCTATGTATATGAAGTTTTCTCATTAAAGTTATAAATATTAATATTGGATATGCATGTGTCAATGATGCTTCTAAACTTTGTTTCCAGCCGAGAAGCAAAGGAAAGGACGTGCCATTCACTCTAACGACTATGGAAAATATAGTAGCAGACTTGTGCGGTTTTATTATGAGAGAAATAATTTCAAGTGACGGAGCATATTTTGATGAAGCCGGCGACTTGGCAAGTGAAAGATTTAGAGCGCTGACAGACCTAGCAGGTCTAAACTTGAAATGAAATGATATGTAAACACTAATTGGTTGGAGGGATAACATGAAATGATGTGTATTATATGTAATTTTATGCTTGATGTTTGATTTCATGCGTACATATCTATAATATTTATATGTGTTGTTTGTATGATGCAATTTTATGGTTCATGTTTACATATCTTAAATATATATATATATATATATATATATATATATATATATATATATATATATATATATATATGTGTGTGTGACAAATATAGCACAGTGTGGAGGCAAATATTAAAATTTGAAATAAAAAAAATTAATTACACAGGCGGTCCACAGAGTGAGCCGCCTGTGAAAATCTGGTTTACACAGGCGGCTCATTTAGTAAACCGCCTGTGTAAATAGCTATTTACAGGCGGTGACAAAGTGAGCCGCTGTGTGAAAACCAGATTTTTACAGGCGGCTCACAGCCCACCGCCTTATCTTGTGGGCCGATTTGTATTGACCCCCGTACAGGCGGTGGGCTTGGCCGCCTGTATAAATGCCTCTAGCACCGCCTGTAGAAAGGTTTTCTGTAGTAGTGTTACAAGCAAGCACAAAGACACACAAGCAGCACGACATCATTTTAGACTTACTGCTCCGCATTGACGACTCCAGCTCGTGCAGCCTCGTGCATCTTGTCTGGAAGAGGCGAGTACTTGACTGAAGGACGCGTTTTGAGTGCAGCAATGTTTTGCTTCAACTCCTTGAGCTTTGCCTCATATGAGTTGTTGCCTGTGAGCCTCAGCTCGATGACATTCAGCTTTAGAAGGTGTTCCATTCCAGAAAATGGGTCGCCATCCAGGACTGCCCTCTCCAAGACAATCTTCTCGAGGCTCGGGGCTACACCTGCTCCGGCAAAGATGATCCGAGCGATATAATTGTAGCGAACATGGCATCAAGCCATTTGTTCGAGTATGATTTTGGTGATTCATGACAACATAGTCAATCGAGTATGATTTTGGTGATTCATGACAACATAGTCAATGGGACTAATCAAAGTGTTTGAGCATGTCTTTGTAGCTATCCTAGGTCCCATGGATGCAACCACAATAAAAGTCAAGAAAAATGTAGCACAAATCCAAAGAAAGGATTATATGAGAGGTTCTAAATGGTGGTAAGTTCAAAAGGAGGAAAATCAGCAAAAAGGTGACCACCGGATGAACCGCTGCCTCGCCAGGACAGCAGCGGTGCAAGCACCGGTTGATTTGGTCAACTGCGGGAGGACCCAAGTCAACTTGGACCGTCGGATGAACCGACGCCCCAGATTCTAGTAGCGCCGGATGAATTCTGCGGGCGAAGATTCTGCGAAGTAGACCGTCGGATGAATCGACGGTGCACAGGATGAAGGCATCGGTTCATCCGTTAATTTTCACCGTCAAGACAGAGAGGTTTTGGAGATTAAGCCATCAGCACCAGATGAACCGACGGTCAGTCGAGGAGCGTCGGTGAATGCATCGGATGAATGACGTCAGCAGAGATCGCAATGGCTATGTGACGTGGAAGGGCACCAGATGAACCGATGGCCCGGAAAAGCATAGCATCGGTTCATCCGATGGTACACTTTTCTGTGACCCGTTAGCCAACAGCTAGTTTGATGCCTTGGGCTATTTATACCCCTTCGACTCGCCCATTTGAGTGTGCTGGAGTGTGCTGAAGTGCAGAGTGTTGGATTCTATGTATGGCTTTCAATATTTATTATCAGAATTATTTATTCACCTCAATGTGTGGAAATATCATTTTTATATATACGTGATTGGGAATTAGTGATGTGCAATTTAATTCGAGGAATTTGTACTCGAGGTGCCGAGAACGTATTGTGCTGGAATACAGTATGTAGGAATATTTGAGATCGACTATACTGGAACCTTGATTGGCCCGGGCACAGCACAACGGAAGAGCTGGGTTTGTTTTGCAGGATCGGCTCTGCAGGCTGTTGACCCACATAATTAGATTGGAATTGATCTCTCGTGTATAATCTAATTATGACACATGACTCACACATGTGTGCTTGGGACAAATAAGTATTTTAGACTCGGAATACTTGCCTGTCTCGATCGTGGTTGGTGACATGGTACAGAGTCTCACGGTTTATCGGAACACAGTGAAATATATATATAACATCCGGAAGTGGAGTCTATAAATAGGTCCCACCCTCTAGCCTCAATATGCATTGTGAGCGGCACCACGGAAAAGGCAGAGGAATAGAGGGTAGACCAATAGCCCACAAATCCTACATTGGTATCAGAGCCTAGGTTTACGTGGGGGCTTAGGGTCAACCCTAACTCGGCCGCCGCGGAAATCACGTGGCCGCCGTTCGTTCCAACCCACGAAAATCCAATCTGAGCATTGCGAGTGCTTGCCCTTTGACGCACTTGCATCTCCCCACCTTCTCGTCGTCTGCACACGGAAGATTCCATCGCGGCTCCGCAACGCAGCAACGCCAAGGGAAAAAGCAAGCAGAGCAAGCCGTGCGTGCCCAGGAAAAGCTAGTGCATGCCCTGTCTTGCACACGGATCAAGGAAGAGAAGGCAGGTTACCTGCTGTGCTGTTCATCAGATTTAACCTCCACATCGGTAAAGTCTCCAATCACCAGCAATGGCATCAAATAGTGTGTTTTCTGAACTGCTCAAAAACGGCAAACTGGATGGATCTAATTTCACGGTTTGGAAGCGGAAAATCATGTATTTACTCATTGTTGAGAATATTGATTACATTATTGACACACCTGAACCGGAAAAGCCAAATAAAGAAGCCACTGCTGAGGAAAAATCAGATTATATGACAGAATATGAAAATTGGGCTAAGGACAATAAGAGGGCTCGTGTGTTTATGTTGGGATCTATGTCTGATTCCTTAGCTGCAGAATATGAGGGTGAACAGAATGCCCGGAAAATTATGGGCAGACTGGAAAAGGATTTTGGTGATGTATCTCTTGTGAAAGTCCTTAGCCTAGTTAGTCGTTTTCTCTCTACCAAGATGAATGAAGGTAGTTCAGTTAATGAGCATATCAATAAACTCTCTGTTCTTGGAGAGGAATTAAAAATTGCTGGTTATCCTTTTCAAGAAGAAGTGCAAGTTATGGTTGTCTTGAACTCCCTGCCGAATTCATGGGAACAATTTAAGATGTCCTTTTGTCATTCTGAGCGTACACTGAACATGCGCAATTTGAGGCATCATTTGCTCATGGAAGAAGACAGGAAAATCTCCCAGGGAAAGGAAAGAAGCTCAAATAATTCAGAGTTGCACCTTGGAGAGGAAAGACATGGTACAAATAAAAGAAGTTGGCATAAGAAGAAAGGTAAAGGTGATTTGAGGGACAAGCTTAACAAGAAACGCGGTCATGATGATCGTGGAAATCATGACTCATCTCAGAGGCATGACAAGAACAAGAAGGTTTTCCCTTGTCATAACTGTGGTCAGATTGGGCACTTTAGAGCTGAATGCAAGAAGAAGAAGAAATACAATAATTACAATAATGAGAAGAAAAATCAAGAAAATTCTGAAGATCCTAAAGGCAGCCCTTCAGATGGAGGTATGCATAATGTTTATGTATGCAGCGAATCTTTGTTTACTACTACTTTTCCAAATAGTTGGGTTGTCGATTCTGGTTGTACATCACATATTGCTAGAGATCATAAATCTTTTACTTCCATGCAAACAATTCCAAGGGGAAATAGATATGTCTACTTAGGCACTAATGCTAAGGCTGATATACTTGGAATTGGAAATTACATTCTCAAACTCCCTGGTGGAGGAAAATTATTATTAAAGGACACATTATATTCACCTAGCATGAGAAGGAATTTAATATCTGTCTCGCAATTGGAATCTATTGGTTATGATATACTATTTGGAAAGGGAAGGGTTAAAATATTGCTCAATGGAAACTTAGTGTGTTCTGGTCTTCGCCATGATGGCCTCTACTTTCTGGATGATTTATTGGAAAATGCCAATTCTGATTGCTTAGTTGGTGAAGATAACTCCATAGTGAGGAATAATGATAAGTACACATGCTCTGAATCTTATTTATGGCATTTACGACTTGGTCACATATCTAAAAACAGAATTAAGAGGCTTATTAATTCTGGAATTCTAAACTTTAAGTGGGAGGATTTTGGTACATGTGAGGCATGCATAATGGGTAAAATGACCCGTGCGCCTTTTCCAAAGGCGGAAAGATCTAAAGAGCCTCTTGCTATTATTCATTCTGATATTTGCGGTGAAATGTCTACTCCCACTAAAGGTCAAAAGGTTTATTTTATCACATTTATTGATGATTATTCTAGATATGGTTATGTGTATCTTCTTAAACATAAGTCGGAAGGATTTGATGCTTTTAAGGCATTTAAAACTGAAGTGGAAAATCAGTTAAATAAAACAATTAAAGTTTTGAGAACTGATCGTGGGGGAGAATACACTTCAGGAATATTAAATGATTTTTGTAAAGAGCATGGAATTATTCATCAGTATACTATGCCATACACTCCGCAACAAAACGGTGTAGCCGAGCGGAGGAACAGAACACTTATGGATATGGTCAGGTCAATGATGGCTTATTCTGATCTCCCTTTATCTTTTTGGGGTGAAGCTTTACATACAGCTGTCTATTTATTGAACCATTCACCATCTAAAGCTGTCACGGTCACTCCTTATGAGTTGTGGACTGGAAGGAAACCCTCACTTCGTCATTTAGCTGTTTGGGGCTGTAACGCTCATATTAGAGTGCCAAATCAACTTCGTACTAAATTGCATCCTAAAAGCACACCAGGAATTTTCATTGGCTATTCTACAGAATCAAAAGGGTATCGTTTTTATGATCCTAAAAATGATAAACTGGTGGAAAGCAGAGATGCTATTTTCCTAGATCAGGAAACACCTCGCCGTGCTAAACGGGCAAGGGTGGAATTATTGGCAACTCCAGATGAATCAAATTTTGATACATCTGGAACAAACTCGCACAGTGAGGAAAACATAAATCCAATAGGAAATACAAATCAAACTCCCAACACTAATATGCCTAGGAGAAGTGGGAGGAATAAACAGACACCATCATATCTAGATGATTATTATGTATTTTTGGGGGAAGTTCACTCTAAAATTTCAGATTTAGAGGAAGATCCAAAAACTTACAAAGAAGCCATTAGTTGCCCTCAATCAAAACTATGGGAGGATGCAATGCGGGAAGAATTAAACTCAATGAGAAAAAATAATGTTTGGGAACTAGTTTCTTTACCAAACAACCGCATGCCCATAGGATGCAAATGGATTTTTAAAAGGAAACGAAATGCAGCAGGCCAAGTGGAAAAATATAAAGCTAGACTTGTTGCTAAAGGCTTCACACAAAGGGAAGGTGTTGACTTTGTGGAAACTTTTTCTCCTGTAGCAAAGTTCACTTCTATTCGTATTATAAGTGCTTTAACGGCTTATTATGATCTTGAACTCCACCAAATGGATGTGAAAACTGCTTTTCTTAATGGGTTTTTGGATGAGGAAATATATATGTTGCAGCCGGAAGGTTTTCGGGAAAAAGGAAATGAAAATATGGTTTGCAAATTAAAGAGATCTATTTATGGTCTTAAACAAGCCTCACGCCAATGGTATATTCTTTTTGATAATGCTATCACGTCATATGGTTTTTCAATGACGGAAGGTGATCATTGCATATATGTTAAAATTACTGGTAGCAATTTTGTTCTACTGTCTTTATATGTTGACGATATTCTTATTGCTTCTAATGATAAAACAACATTGGCGGAAGTTAAAGCTTGGTTATCTTCAAAATTTGATATGAAAGACATGGGGGAAGCCTCCTATGTTCTAGGAGTGGAAATACATAGAGATCGGAATAAGCGACTTCTTGGTTTGTCCCAAAAGACTTACCTTCGAAGCGTACTAAAACGATTTTTTATGGAAAATTGTAAACCTGCTAATGTACCTTTAATAAAGGGAACTAAACTCAGCGAGGAATTATGTCCTAGCACTCCTGAGGAAAAACAAAGAATGAATGGAATTCCTTATTCTTCGGCTTTGGGAAGCCTTATGTATGCTATGTTATTCACACGACCTGACCTTAGCCATGCCATTGGAATTCTTAGTAGATATCAAAAGAATCCTGGGGAAGAACACTGGAAACAAATAAAACATGTATTGCGTTATGTCAAAGGAACTTTGGATTATTCATTATGTTTCAATGGTCATAATCTTCAGCTGCAGGGTTATACTGATGCTGATTGGCAAGGGGATCTTGATGAACGAAGATCAACGTCAGGTTACATATTTACTTTGGCTGGAGGTGCAATTTCTTGGTGTAGCAAGCTGCAGAAATCAGTTTCTCAGTCATCCATGGAAGCTGAATATATTGCTGCGTCTGAAGCAGCAAAGGAAGGCGTATGGCTAAGGGAATTTCTTGCATCACTAAAGGTCGTGGAAAGTGCATCACAACCAATCACTATTTTCTGTGATAACCTGTCAGCGATCCAAGTTTCTAAACATCCCAAGTTTCATAGTAAAAGTAAACACATTGAGGGAAGGTTTCATTATATTCGTGATGTTATAAACAGACTCAAGTCTATTCGTTTGGTTTATCTGTCTAGTACTAGAATGGTTGCAGATCCACTGACTAAACCACTTAGTCAGGAATTATTTTCTAAGCATGTTAGAGATATGGGACTTCAGTTTATTGAATGAAATATTTTAGCCAAGTGGGAGATGTTGGATTCTATGTATGGCTTTCAATATTTATTATCAGAATTATTTATTCACCTCAATGTGTGGAAATATCATTTTTATATATACGTGATTGGGAATTAGTGATGTGCAATTTAATTCGAGGAATTTGTACTCGAGGTGCCGAGAACGTATTGTGCTGGAATACAGTATGTAGGAATATTTGAGATCGACTATACTGGAACCTTGATTGGCCCGGGCACAGCACAACGGAAGAGCTGGGTTTGTTTTGCAGGATCGGCTCTGCAGGCTGTTGACCCACATAATTAGATTGGAATTGATCTCTCGTGTATAATCTAATTATGACACATGACTCACACATGTGTGCTTGGGACAAATAAGTATTTTAGACTCGGAATACTGGCCTGTCTGATCGTGGTTGGTGACATGGTACAGGAGTCTCACGGTTTATCGGAACACAGGTGAAATATATATATAACATCTGGAAGTGGAGTCTATAAATAGGTCCCACCCTCTAGCCTCAATATGCATTGTGAGCGGCACCACGGAAAAGGCAGAGGAATAGAGGGTAGACCAATAGCCCACAAATCCTACACAGAGGAGTGCAAGACACATTGAGATCACATCCATGCCACCATAGTGCTTAAGTGTTCATCCAAAGGCTTTGCACATGGTTAGAGAGTGTTTAGTGCAAGCATAGGCTTAGAGCTGAGTGTATGCGAGGTGTGCCTACCTTGTGAGGTGATTCTCGAGTGGATCAAGGTGTACAAGGTGCTGCCGGAGCCTTGGGGCCTTTGTGGCTCTCCGGCAAGTCTTTGACCCTCCAGCTTGGTGTGGAGCGGTGTTGACGCTCTGTGCGGGGGACGTGGAGACCCCCTCCCTTGGTGGAGAAGCTCTTTAGTGGAGATGGCATCAAGGTGACCAAGGGGCTTGGCGAGTGCCTTCATGGCTGAGCCTTTGTGGCAAGTCAAGTTGGCCTTGGAAGAGACTTGGTGACCAGGAAGCAATACTCTTGTGTGGAGTGCTTTAACAACGTGGACTAGGGGTGGCTTAGTGCCTACCGATACTATGGGATAAATCGTGTGTCAAGAGTTTGCTTCCTGTCATCCCTCTTTACGTTTCCGCATCTCATACTTGCAATCTTTGTGTGCCCTTACTTTCATAAAGTAGTATCTTGATAGGATTGGCTATAGGTTGCAAAACTCTTTGGGATGAGGGTTTCACACTAGAACTAGCCTTAGTTGCATATCTAGATAGTATGTTCTAGTTTATGTTTTGAGCAAATAGTGGTTGCATAGGAATTAAGGTTTTAAGTTTGTCTAATTCACCCCCTCTCCCTCTTAGGCTACGAGCACTGATTTCTTACAATAATCTCCCTCGACCACAAGGAACTTGAGAGCCTTGAACTCGTCCTTGCCCTAGTGGAAGGTGAGGTCCTTCTCGCTGTATGAGTTGCAACCAAGCTTGAGGCTGCGCAATTCTTGGAGCTTCCCAAGCTTCCGTAGTTCTCCATCTTTCAGCTTGGTGTCAACTAGTGTGACATTGGCAAGAAAGTTGAGGTTCACAATCCAGGATGGGAGGCTGACTTGTCCCTTGATCTCTAGGTTCTCAAGGACCATACTTTAGAAAGCTGGGAATGTGGGCTCGTAGGACATGTCAAGAGACACTCCACTATTGCTAATGCTGACCCAAATGGACAAAGAGCGCAAGCATTTTGCCAACTCTATAAGTACTCGGTGTTAGATTGATCTCCCAGCGCCATTAGGCCCAGCGGCCTTTGGGCCTTGTTCTCACACCCTGATTGGGGGCGTCCAACCCTAATGGTTGGTGGGCCCCCGTCGCACAGCGCTATAAAGGAAAGGTGGGGGCCGGGGCGCTCAGGACGAGGTTCACCGAGCCGCCAGTTCCCCACCGACACTCCTAAACCCTAGTCCGATCCGGGTGCGCTGCCAGTGGCGGGAAGTCCCTCCGACGCCAGCATCAGCACCACCTCGACGTCCACGCCACCGAGGACTTCACTGCACCACCACTCTTCACCGACTCGATGGCACCATCACGAATGACTCCGGCGCCAACGAGAACGCGACCACCACTCTCGCTCTGGCCGCACCAACAGCGACCTTCGATGGTCTATACTGCTACACCTCTTGTTCTACTTTTCCCTAGTAGATGATGTTTAGGATCTTCTACGTGTACTGTGAGTCATGCACTGTTATTATGAACTGGTTTCCCCCCTATTTCCAATACTAGATCGATCTTGTGTTCTATCAATGGTATCAGTAGAGCCACTAGTCAGTGGATCTAGTGTCTAGGGAATGAAAAACGAAAGAAACAGATCGATCCGCAATGGATCGGTGAAGAACACCCCCCATCGAACCCTAAATCCAACTGTGAAGAATAGATCGGGACGGGGAAAAAGCAAAACTAGAAACGAACTCAACCTGCAAATGAAATTCCTCAACCACAGAGAAATGCTATACCGAAACCCTAACCCTAAGAAAATCAAGGCGGCAGAAGGGGTACTCCCAACCGGGGACCCGGTCGTCCTATCTCCGCAGCCGGCCACGCGGTTTGGCTGGCGCGCGAGACGAACCTCAGCCGGGGCGGCGGCGTCTCGCCACTGCGTGGACGCGGTCCTGCGCGGCGCTTGCCTCTGGGCGCTAGAGCGAGGCCGCTCGACGGCGGCGGCCAAAAGCGGCCTTGGCGAGCGCGCGCACGGCGAGGGGCACGCCGCAGCGCTCTTCTTCCTCCTCAGTCTGTCCGCCATGGGCGCTTGGCGCCTTTGCCAAAAGCGGTGGCTGAAGAAAGAGAAAGGGAAGGGAGAAATGAACTAGGGTTACGGGGAACCAGGTGGGGTGGTGGTTTTGTTCTTCCGAAAAGCACTCCCGGCCGTCCGATCATCGTGAACAGCTCGGATCGAGCCTCAGCCTTTCAGGCGAATTAGGCCCAGGCGGGGCGCACATTGCCGGCCCAGGCCCGGAGGTTGCGGCCTGGGCGGTGCGGCTACTCAGCGCCTTGCGCTGCGGCATGGGCCGCCGTGGGCCTTAGCGAGCCGCTTCAAGCGATGGCGGCGCAGCTGAAAGAGCGCGCGAGCGCTGCTCCAGCTGCGGGCCAAAATAGGCCTTCGGGCCAAAATTTGGAAAGAACAACGAATTCATTTTTTTCAAAAACTATAATTATGATTTTGAAGGAATTTGAATAGAATTTTGCACCAAATCTGTGTAAATTTTGTCCAACGATAATTTTACCCAGAGAAATGAAAATATGTTAAATGTTTCTGGAAAATTGAATTATGAAATTTATAATCGTTTACATTGCGAACATTGAATTTATTGCTCTCACATTAAATTTGAACCAACAGGATAATTTAATTCTGAGAGAAATTCTAATTTTATGGTGATTTTAAAGAATTATAGTGTTGTTATTTTCTGACCAACGTTGTTAATAACAATATTGTAATGTTCTATTGATGATGAAAACTATGCATTAATTTCACTTCTGCCCAACAGTGATGTAGAATTCCTGTATAGAGAATTTGTTGTTGTATGTTTAAATTTGACCAATGTTAAGTTAAAGCATGCAATTTCTTTTATGTATAAACGTTCCTCACTTTCTTTGAAATGATTTCAGGAGGCAAAGCTATGCTGAACATTAGTAACATCCTGTCGCTCAATGGAAGCAACTATCGAGTCTGGTGGGAGAAGTATGAATTGGAGCTTGCGTTGGGAGAGGTCGATATGGCAATCACCATACCGTGTCCCATTGCTCCTGAGGACTCGGTGAGGAGAGCCAATGAAACCGATGCTGATTTCACTGCCCGACAGCATGACCATGCAGGGATGAAAGGTCCTAAATGGCTAGAGGGGGGTGAATAGCCTATAAAAATTTCTACAACAACACTAAGCCAAAAGGTTAGTAACAAATGAGGCGATAAAGCTTTTTGCGCTAGCCTACTCAAAAAGCAAGCCACCTACTCAACAATTTTAGTTAGCTATGATCTCTATGTCACACATAAGACTAGGTTGCTACTTCTATTACTAGTGAGCTAATTTACAAGCTAATTAACCAAGCTACACTAGCTACCTCTACACAAATAACTAAGAATGTAAATACAAGAGAGGTAGAGTGGTATACCGAGCCGGGCAAGCGATCAATCACAATATGATAGCTATAATAATCCGAGACAAATCAATCACAATGAATACCAATGTTGACACAATGATTTATCCCGAGGTTCACTTGCTTGCCGGCAAGCTACGTCCTCGTTGTAGCGATACACCCACTTGGAGGTTCACGCGCTTATAGGCATCACACGCCTAACCCTCAACCGGGTGCCGTACAACCAACACAAGATGAGGATCCACAAGCTACGAGCAATCCACTAGAGTCGCCTTTTGTGAACTCCCACGGGGAAGGCACAAGAACCCCTCACAACAATCTCGATTGGGGGCGGACACAATCACCAAATCCCCTCACCAATCATCAAATCACCAACCGTCTAGGTGACGGCAATCACCAAGAGTAATAGGAAATCTCGAATCACAAGAATCACCTAGTGCCACCAAATGAAATCACAAATCATGCACTAGGGTTTCCCCCAAATCCTCTCACGAATGAGCACAAAGCATGGAGAGGGAGAGGAGAGGGAGGAGATGCTCTTGAAGCTCTCAAATCAACACTTGAGCACTCAATCACTCACTTGAATAGAGCACAAATCCTTGAGAGTGAGAGATTTGGGAGAGGAGAGAGCTTGTTCTTGCTTGCAACTCAAATGGAGCAATGCGGAAGAAGAATGGGTAAGAGAAGGAGAGAGAAGGGGGCCAAAGCACCCCAAATAGCCTCAGCTCACGCACATGACCGTTGGAATCTGGATCTGAGCTGAACTAGAAATTCCAGCTAGGGGTGGAAAAATTTCCAGGCGAACCTTCTCTGATCTGAGCACGCATCCGGAAATTCCAGCTAGGGGTGGAAAAATTTCTAGGCAAACCTTCTCTGATCTGAGCACGCATTTGGAAACTCCAGCTAGGGGTGGAAAAATTTCCAGGAACACCCTCTCTATTTAGACGAGAGAACATCTCCAAATTCTTCCCTTTTAAGTTGCTAACTCTTCCAAAGAGTATCAAAACAATTTAACATTAAAGTTAACATTTTCACAAACAATTTTCAGGGTTAATCTCACCACGTCACTAAGCGTTTATGCATATGCAAAAGAGACTCACACTTAGTGGCACTAGATAACCATTTGCAACTAAAGATTTCCCCACTTTATAGTACGGTTATCTATCCTAAATACACTCACACCCTCTATGGTGTCTTGAGTGCTTAAACAAAATGGTTCCTATCAAATATACCTTTGCCTTGAGTCCATTTTGTTTCTCTCTTTCTTCTCTTCCAAATATGGAGCACTTGATCATCAATTATGAACATCACCATCCATCATCTAGCTCCATCACTTAGTGTGTACCAACCTATCTAGCATATCACTCATGACAAAGGTTAGCACACATAGGTGTCATCAATTAGCCAAAACCAAACTAGAGCTTTTTGGTAATTGATGACAACCTTCATAAAGATATGAAATATAATTGATTTTAGATTCAAATCACTTGTCCAAACATTAAGATCATTTGTAAAGATTGGACAAGTCATACAAACCAGATTTGGTAGTGCTAGCTCCCCCTACATGTGTGCTAAGAGTTTGGATTTGATAGCTTTGCACACATGTTGGATTATAGTTGTGGGAGAGATACTACTACCGGATTTAATGCTAAGGTTTAAAGAATGGACCTTTGAAGCGTGATATCGTCGAGTGCATAATTCAACCATCCTTAGCACCAAGTTAGCTAGACAAGCAAATACTAGAAACTCCATGAGATCAACAAAAAAGAATGGTTTCTAGATACCAATTAGAAAGAACACAAGTCTAGCTACTTTCTATACCTGCTAGTAATTCAAATCACCAATCAATTCTTATTTCTAGCATACACCACACAAGCATGGATATTGAATTTAACTTTCAATGCAACAACTCATATGTGAATGCACATTCAAATGCAGCAGTAGGTTCATGAGCTTTCTCCCCCTACTTGTGTGCTTTAAAATTTTAATTGATCCTCTTCTTTTTATCTTTGTGACCATCTCTCCCCCTTTGTCATTAATTAACACAAAAGGTATGCCCATTTTAGATAGGATGAGTTAGTCATCTTGAAATCAATTTTAGGATAAGGATCAATAAGTCACTTTGGTTCAATCTAGATCACTTGCCAAAGATATTTAACTCGGTTTGAACCAAAGACAAGCTTCTTCACACATCTTGCAATGGTTATCTTGTCTATGTTGAGTTAAACACTTAAAGCTCATTTTCTAGATTAAACACTAGGATTGCAAGCCCACAAACATGTCATATGCCACCACTAGATCATATCAAGCATAGAAGCAATAGTGGTACCATATAAGCATCAAATTCATTTGATTTTCATGAATGAGCCTATAAAGCATGCGGAATGACTAGATGCACTAACATGTCCTTAGCAAGTATGAATACCATGCCAATCAACTTTTACCTTGCTTTGCTCGAAGGAGAGGCATGTCATATATATGGGGTGCATCAACACATATTTGAGAAGTCAAGTATGTTCAATTCATTCCTTAGCTTGCAAAAATCTTTTCTCATCAAGTGGCTTGGTGAATATATCGGCAAGTTGATCTTCGGTGCCCACACTCTCAATTGAAATGTCCCCTTTTTGTTGATGATCTCTCAAGAAATGATGGCGGACATCAATATGCTTTGTTCTTGAATGTTGAACCGGGTTATTAGTAAGCTTCACCGCACTTTCATTGTCACATAGCAAAGGCACTTGCTTGAATTTGACTCCAAAGTCATTCAAAGTTGCTTTCATCCAAAGTAATTGTGCACAACAACTTCCCACACTAATGTACTCGGCTTCGGTTGTTGAAAGTGCAACACTATTTTGCTTCTTTGACGACCAAGACACAAGTGATCTTCCCAATAGTTGACATGTGCCCGATGTACTCTTTCTATCAACTCTACAACCCGCATAATCGAGTCCGAATATCCAATCAACTCAAAATTTGACCCCTTGGGATACCACAATCCAACATTTTGTGTATGCTTTAAGTACCTCAAAATTCTCTTTGTAGCCTTTAAATGACTCTCTCTTGGTGAGGCTTGAAATCTTGCACACATACATACACTAAACATCACATCCGGTCTAGATGCGGTCACATAGAGTAGGCTTCCAATCATTGACCGATATAATTTTTGATCCACCATATTGCCACTAGCATCACTATCTAAGTGTACATTTGTTGCCATTGGTGTGCTAATTGATTTTGCATCTTCCAAACCAAATTTTTTGATCATGTCTTTGATGTACTTGCCTTGACTTACAAATATACCATTTTTTATTTGTTTGATTTGAAGTCCAAGAAAGTAACCAAGCTCTCCAAGCATAGACATTTCAAACTCTTTTGCCATCATATTTCCAAACTCTTTACAAAAATCTTGATTGGTTGATCCAAATATGATATCATCCACATATATTTGCAACACAAACAAGTCCTTGTCAATCTTCTTGGTGAAAAGAGTATTGTCAACCTTCCCCATCTTGAACCCTTTAGAGAGGAGAAAATCCCTTAATCTCTCATACCATGCTCTAGGTGCTTGCTTCAAACCGTACAAAGCTTTCTTCAACTTGTAGACATGGTTGGGTTTCTTGTCATTTTCAAAACCGGGTGGTTGCTCAATATAAACCAACTCATTGATATAGCCATTGAGAAATGCACTTTTGACATCCATTTGATATAACTTGATGTTGTTGGCACAAGCATAAGCTAACAAGATTCTAATTGCTTCTAGTCTTGCAACCGGGGCATATGTTTCACCAAAGTCAAGACCTTCAACTTGTGTATAGCCTTGTGCTACCAATCTTGCTTTGTTTCTTATCACCATCCCATCTTGATCTTGCTTGTTGCGAAAGACCCATTTGGTTCCAATCACATTGTGGTTCTTTGGCCTCTCAACTAATTCCCATACTTGATTTCTAGTGAAATTGTTCAACTCTTCATGCATAGCATTAACCCAATCAACATCCATCAATGCATCTTCAATTTTAGTTGGTTCAAATGATGACACAAAAGAATAGTGCTCACAAAAGGATGCTAGCCTTGATCTTGTTTGCACACCACTAGTAATATCCCCAATAATATGATCCAAAGGATGATCTCTTGCAATGTTGGTTGGTTGAAGAATTGGAACTTGATTCCTTGTACTAGGTTGATCATTGGATTGATTCACTTGAGATGAACTATCTTGTTGATCTTGATTATTGTCATGAGCACCACTTGTACTAGCTTGATTTTCATTAACTTGCACATTTAGAGGTGGGAGCACTTGATCTTCATCATCAACTTGTCTTGGCCTTATATCACCAATGTCCATGTTCTTCATTGCATTTGCTAATTGAGTTCCTCTCACATCATTATGATTTTCATTTCCTTCTTGAGAGCCTTGGGTTTCATCAAATTCAACATCATGAACTTCTTCAAGTGTACCATTAGCCAAATTCCATACTCTATATGCTTTGCTTGTAGTGGAGTAACCAAGTAAAAATCCTTCATCACATTTCTTCTCAAATTTGCTCAATCTAGTGCCTTTCTTGAGAATATAGCATTTACAACCAAACACTCTAAAATATGCAATGTTGGGCTTTCTTCCATTCAATAGCTCATATGGTGTCTTCTCAAGCATTCCATGACAATAGAGACGGTTGCTACAATAGCAAGACGTGTTGATAGCTTCGGCCCAAAAGGAATGACTAACATTGTATTCACTAAGCATAGATCTTGCCATATCAATCAAGGTTCTATTTTTCCTCTCAACAATACCATTTGATTGAGGAGTGTACTTGGGTGAGAATTGATGTTTAATTCCAAAATCATCACATAGCTCATCAACTCTTGTGTTCTTGAATTCACTACCATTATCACTTCTAACTTTCTTGATAGTTGTTTCAAACTCATTTTGGCATCTCTTGATAAAAGTCTTGAATATATCAAATACCTTACTTTTATCAACAAGAAAGAAGACTCATGTGTATCTAGTAAAATCATCCACTATCACAAAACCATATTTATTTCCACCAATGCTCTCATATTTAGTTGGTCCAAACAAGTCCATGTGCAACAATTCAAATGCCTTGCTAGTGCTCATCATGCTTTTCTTAGGATGGGTGTTACCAACTTGTTTACCGGCTTGACAAGAGCTACAAAGTTTATCTTTCTCAAAAGTCACGTCTTTCAAGCCTCTAACTAGATCATGCTTCACTAACTTATTCAATTGTTTCATTCCAACATGACCAAGCCTTCTATGCCATAACCAACCCATGCTTGATTTAGTGAATAAGCAAGTTGACAATTGAGCTTCACTAGCATTAAAATCAACCAAGTATAGATTCTCATATCTAAATCCTTTAAAGATCAAGTTTGAACCATCAACACTAACAATCTCAACATCAACCCCAAATATACATTTGAATCCAAGATCACACAATTGAGCCACAGATAACAAATTGAAATTCAAGCTTTCTACTAGCAACACATTGGATATGCTCATGTCATTTGATATAGCAATCTTACCAAGCCCTTTGACCTTGCCTTTGCCATTATCACCAAATGTGATACTATCAAACTCATTAGTGCCACTTGTGTTGATTGAATTGAACATTCTTGCATCATCGGTCATGTGTTGTGTGCACCTACTATCAAGCACCCAATGCCTTCCTCCGGCTTTGTAATTAACCTACAAGAAAAGATCAATTCTTTTTAGGTACCCAAACTTGCTTGGGTCCTTGAAGGTTAGTCACTAGATTCTTTGGCACCCAAATAGCTTTCTTCTTTGAGCCCACAATTGGTGTACCAATGAACTTAGCCTTCACACCATTGGCACCCTTAGTAAGCAAATAACAAGAATTAAATTTAATTGAGGATACATAAGCTTGTGATTTCTTGTTCTTGCAATATTGCTCTACATGCCCTACTTGCTTGCAACTATAGCAATATTGACCATTACTCTTCACAAAACTTGTCTTGTGAGTAGCAAAGGCCTTCTTGCCTTTCTTGGGGGTGTAGCCTAATCCCTCTTTATTGAGAGAAAATTGTTGGCTACCCAAGCACTTAAGCAAGCGGGCCTCACCACCATAGGCTTTACCTAAGGCGTGAGTGAGCACATTGACCTCCCTTTTTTAAGGTCTCATTCTCAACCATAAGTGAGGCATCACAAGTAAAACCATCACTAGAGAATGATGTAGAAGTGGAAGTGCTACAAGAAGGGTTAGTCGGTGCAATAATGATAGGTTCATAAAATGATTCATCAATAAGATCACATGTTGAGCCCTTGTCACATGCTGGAACATGATCCTTCTCATTTTGACTAAGGAGAGAGGAGTGAGCATTTTCAAGCTTTGAGTGAGCCTTCTCTAACTTCTCATGGGCTTCCATTAGCCTCTCATGAGTTGCTAGGAGCTCATCAAAGGATTGCTTAAGAGTATTAATCTCTTTTCGCAATTCTTTGCACTCCTTTCTCTTTATGTTAAAGTGAGAACGAGCATCCTCCAACATGTCCATAAGCTCATCCACGGTAGGCTCATCATCATCATCACTCTCATCATCAGATTGTACCTTGTTTGCCTTAGCCATGAGGCATGTCGATGGAGTGTCGAAGAGGGAAGGTCTTTCCTTGATAGCAATGCTTGCAAGTGACTTCTTCTTGTTTGACTTCTTTTCATCATCACTAGAATCATCATCATTACTAGAAGAAGCATCACTATCCCATGTAACCATGTATGATTGCCCCTTCATCTTTTTCTTGTATTCCACCTTCTTATCCTTCTTCTCCTTCTTGTCCTTTTTCTTTTTCTTCTTATCATTGTCACTATCATCATCACTATTATAAGGACAATCGGCCACAAGATGATCCTTGCTCTTGCACTTGAAGCATCTTCTTGGTTCATCCTTGTTTCTTGATAAAGACTTCTTTCTTCTAGCACGATAGCCCTTCTTCTTCATAAATTTGCCAAATCTCTTCACAAATAGAGCCATCTCTTCATCATCACTATTTGCATTTGAGTCTTCTTCTTCACTTGACTCATCTTTCTTTTCTTTGCCCTTGCCCTTAGATGATGTAGCTTTGAATGCCACGCTCTTCTTCTTGTCATCCTTCTTCTCACATTCTTCCTTGTCATCTCTATATGTATCATCGGTCATCACATCACCAAGAATTTGATTTGGTGTCATGTTGTCCAAACCACCAGTCTTCACAAGAAGGGTAACCAAATATCCAAATCTTGATGGAAGACACCGCAAGAATTTGTGAGAGAAATCCTTATCCTTCACATCCTCTCCAAGTGCCTTGAGATCATTGACAAGCACTTGCATCCTATTGAACATCTCCGGTACACTCTCATCATCCTTCATCTTGAAGCTTGCAAACTTTTCTTTGAGAATATAAGCCTTTGCACTCTTCATTGAATCGGTGCCTTCATATGATTCTTCTAATTTCTTCCAAGCCTCATGAGCCATCTCCATGTTCTTGATTTGCTCAAACACTTGTGGAGCAATGGCTTCATGGATTCCACTAAGGCCAATGTCATTATATTGCAATTTCTCCTCTTCAGCGGCCGTTGGTGCTTCCGGATTGGCAACCTCAAACTTCTTATCAACCACTTGCCACACTTTTCTATTGATTGATTTCAAGTGAGTGGTCACCATTGCCTTCCAATATCCATAGTTGTTTCCATCAAAATGGGGTGGCTTTCTTGTGTAGTTGACATGCGCCATTTTGACACCAAAGGTTGTTAAGCCTCAAATTAAGGTGACCTCGGCTCTGGTACCAATTGAAAGGTCCTAAATGGCTAGAGGGGGGGTGAATAGCCTATAAAAATTTCTACAACAACACTAAGCCAAAAGGTTAGTAACAAATGAGGCGATAAAGCTTTTTGCGCTAGCCTACTCAAAAAGCAAGCCACCTACCCAACAATTTTAGTTAGCTATGATCTCTATGTCACACATAAGACTAGGTTGCTACTTCTATTACTAGTGAGCTAATTAACTAAGCTACACTAGCTACCTCTACACAAATAACTAAGAATGTAAATACAAGAGAGGTAGAGTGGTATACCGAGCCAGGCAAGCGATCAATCACAATATGATAGCTATGATAATCCGAGACAAATCAATCACAATGAATACCAATGTTGACACAATGATTTATCCTGAGGTTCACTTGCTTGCCGGCAAGCTACGTCCTCGTTGTAGCGATACACCCACTTGGAGGTTCACGCGCTTATAGGCATCACACGCCTAACCCTCAACCGGGTGCCGTACAACCAACACAAGATGAGGATCCACAAGCTACGAGCAATCCACTAGAGTTGCCTTTTGTGAACTCCCACGGGGAAGGCACAAGAACCCCTCACAACAATCTCGATTGGGGGCGGACACAATCACCAAATCCCCTCACCAATCATCAAATCACCAACCGTCTAGGTGACGGCAATCACCAAGAGTAATAGGAAATCTCGAATCACAAGAATCACCTAGTGCCACCAAATGAAATCACAAATCATGCACTAGGGTTTCCCCCAAATCCTCTCATGAATGAGCACAAAGCATGGAGAGGGAGAGGAGAGGGAGGAGATGCTCTTGAAGCTCTCAAATCAACACTTGAGCACTCAATCACTCACTTGAATAGAGCACAAATCCTTGAGAGTGAGAGATTTGGGAGAGGAGAGAGCTTGTTCTTGCTTGCAACTCAAATGGAGCAATGGGGAAGAAGAATGGGCAAGAGAAGGAGAGAGAGGGGGCCAAAGCACCCCAAATAGCCTCAGCTCACGCACATGACCGTTGGAATCTAGATCTGAGCTGAACTGGAAATTCCAACTAGGGGTGGAAAAATTTCCAGGTGAACCTTCTCTGATCTGAGCACGCATCCAGAAATTCCAGCTAGGGGTGGAAAAATTTCCATGCAAACCTTCTCTGATCTGAGCACGCATCTGGAAATTCCAGCTAGGGGTGGAAAAATTTCCAGGAACACCCTCTCTGTTTAGACGAGAGAACATCTCCAAATTCTTCCCTTTTAAGTTGCTAACTCTTCCAAAGAGTATCAAAACAATTTAACATTAAAGTTAGTATTTTCACAAAGAATTTTCAGGGTTAATCTCACCACGTCACTAAGCGTTTATGCATATGCAAAAGAGACTCACACTTAGTGGCACTAGATAACCATTTGCAACTAAAGATTCCCCTCTTTATAGTATGGTTATCTATCTTAAATACACTCACACCCTCTATGGTGTCTTGAGTGCTTAAACAAAATGGTTCCTATCAAATATACCTTTGCCTTGAGTCCATTTTGTTTCTCTCTTTCTTCTCTTCCAAATATGGAGCACTTGATCATCAATTATGAGCATCACCATCCATCATCTAGCTCCATCACTTAGTGTGTACCAACCTATCTAGCATATCACTCATGACAAAGGTTAGCACACATAGGTGTCATCAATTAGCCAAAACCAAACTAGAGCTATCAAGGGAAAAGAATGAAATATAACCTTGAGCACAGGCAATGGATTCTCTCCAACTGCAGGTGCCTCATGGTGGCTAAGGCTACCATAGAAGAACCAATTAGGGGGTCAATCCCAGAATGTGTCATTGCTATTGAATACCTAGAAAAGGTGCAGAATCAGTTTACTAGGTCTTCCAAGGCCACAACAAGTACACTGATCAAGAAACTGGTGACTAAGAAGTACATTGGTGGTGGCATAAGAGAGCACATTCTTGAAATGAGCACCATGGCAGCGAAGTTGAAGCCAATGGATTTGGGAATCAAGGATGAGTTCCTTATCCATCTGATCTTCCACTCCCTGCCAAGGGAATATGAAACCTTTGCAGTGAGCTACAACATGCAGCCAGAAAAATGGGATATTGAAAAGCTCATTGGAATGTGCACTCAAGAGGAGGAGAGGCTTAAGTCCCCACACGGTGACTCTGCTCACTATGTGAAGGACAACAAGAAGAAGAATTCCTTTTACAAGAATCAGAAGCCTTGGAACCAGAAACCCCAGGGGAAACCCCAGGGTGAGAATGAATCCCCCTCCAAGGCACAGGGAAAAGCCCCTTCGAACTTTGAGAACCAGCAGTACAACCCCTATGGCGATGCTGAGAAAGATCAGTGCAAGTATTGCTACAAGAGGGGCCACTACAAGAGAGACTGCCCAACATTCCTGAAATCTATGCTTAAGAGAGGTGATGATTTTATCACATTTGTAGATGAATCCCTGTATTTATGTTATGCGAAAACCACTTGGTGGATTGATTCATGAGCAACTATTCATGTTGTGAATTCTATGCAGGGGCTAAGTGGGAGGATAACTCTACAAAGAGGAGAAAGAACAATTAAAGTTACAAATGGATTGCAAGCCGACATTGAAGCCATTGGAGATCTCTCTTTAGAATTAAAGAATGGCTTTATACTTAGGCTTAATGATGTACTCTATGTTCCCTCTTTGCGTAGAAATTTAATAAGTGTTTCAAACTTGATGATGATGGATTTGATTGTCATTTTGGAAATGGCAAATGTAAGATACTTATTAATAATGAATGTGTTGGTCTTGCCTTCCGACAAGACAAACTTTATTTGCTATCTATTGCTGAAAATGTGAATCATATATCTGTTGAGAATGTGAATGCCTCCAAATCTACAAATCAAAGTAAGAAGCGGAAGAGAAATGATAACGTCTCTTCAAAATTATGGCATTGTCGCTTAGGCCATATTTCGAGGGGGAGAATAGAACGTTTAGTGAAAGAATCAATTCTTCCGCACTTAGAATTTTCAGATTTAGAACAATGTGTTGATTGCATTAAAGGAAAATATGTCAAGAAAATAAAGAAAGATGCCAAACGAAGCACGGGAGTATTAGAAATTATTCACACAGACATTTGTGGTCCATTTCCTATGAAAAGCGTGGATGGTTATCATTCATTTATAACATTCAAAAACGACTATTCTCGCTATGGCTACATTTATCCAATTAGAGAAAGATCGAAGCATTGGATAAATTTAAAATATTTAAGGACGAAGTTGAAAATCAACATGATTTGAAAATCAAAATAGTACGCTCAGACCGTGGTGGAGAGTACTATGGGCGACATACTCCATATGGCCAAATTCCTAGACCCTTTGCAAAGTTCCTACAAGAAAATGGCATAGTCGCTCAGTTCGCCACACCGGGGGAGCCTCAGCAGAATGGAGTGGCTGAAAGACGAAACCGTACCCTAATGGATATGGTAAGAAGCATGATAAGTTACACCACGTTACCGGTTAGTTATGGATGGAGGCTTTGAAAACCGCCATTTATATACTTAATCACGTACCGAGCAAATCAGTGCCAAAAACACCATATGAATTATGGACAGGAAGGGAACCCTCACTTAATCACTTACGTGTGTGGGGCTGTCCAGCTGAGGCAAAGGTTTTTAACCCAAACATTGGAAAGTTAGACTCCAAGACAGTCAGTTGCCATTTTATTGGTTATCTAGAAAGATCGAAAGATTTCCGCTTCTATTGTCCTGACAGACATACGAAGTTCGTAGAAACAAGACATGTTGTCTTCTTGGAGGATAACATGATCAGGGGGAGCATGGCAGCGCGAGAAATTAGCCTTGAGGAGAAACGGGTACATGTACCCACTCCGATGGTTGAGGAACCATTCTTTGTGCTGCCTGTTGCTGTTGCACCAACAGTGCAGGACGCTGCGGTGACAACACCTGTTGCAAGTTCTCCCGTTGTGACTATGGAAGAATGTGAGGGACCTGCCCATCAGGAACCTATAGAACAAAATGTCGCACATGAGGAAGAATAACAACAGCCCGTTGTGGAACAAGTGCCAGAGGCACCTAGAAGGTCTCAAAGAACTAAGAGGTCGGCTATTCCAGACGATTATGAAGTTTATGAAACTGAGGAATTTCGTATGGAAGATGACCCAAAAACTTTTGAAGAAGCCATGAGAAGTGATCATTCATCGAAGTGGCATGAAGCCATGGAAGATGAAATAAAATCGATGAGTACCAATAAAGTTTGGGAACTAGAAAACATTCCTAAGGGAGCCAAAATAGTGGGCTATAAATGGGTCTACAAAACGAAATATGACTCCCAGGGGAAGATTGAAAGATTCAAAGCGCGACTCATGGCTAACGGTTTTACACAAAGAGAAGGGATTGATTACAATGAGACTTCTTCCCCAGTCTCATGTAAGGACTCCTTCAGAATAATAATGGCACTTGTTGCTCACTATGATTTGGAATTGCATCAAATGGACGTGAAGACAGCATTTCTGAATGGGGATTTAGAAGAGAATGTTTATATGGCACAACCAAAAGGTGTGTCGTTAAAGGAAAAGAAAATATGGGATGCCGTTTGAAAAGATCAATCTATGGATTGAAACAAGCTTCGAGACAGTGGTACTTGAAGTTTGATAGAACGACAAAGAGCTTTGGGTTTAAAGAAAATGTCGAGGACAATTGTGTCTACACGAAGTTCAAGAATGGGAAGTACATATTCCTGATCCTATATGTAGATGATATCCTACTGGCTAGTAGTGATGTCAACCTACTGTTGGAAACGAAGAAATTCTTGTCCTCAAATTTTGACATGAAAGATCTTGGTGAAGCCTCTTTTGTCTTAGGAATCGAGATTCACCGAGATAGAAGAAAGGGGGTTTTGGGATTATCGCAGAAGGCATACATTTAAAAGGTTCTAAAGAAATTTAGTATGCACTCATGTAGTCCGTCACCTGCTCCTATAGTCAAGGGCGATAGATTTGGGGAACATCAGTGTCATAAGAACCAATATGAAATTGATCAGATGAAAGTGGTACCATATGCTTCGGCAATTGGAAGTTTGCAATATGCTCAAGTATGTACATGCCCTAACCTAGCTTTTGTTACCGGGTTGCTTGGCAGATATCAAAAGAACCCAAGAATTGAACATTGGAAATTAGTGAAGAAAGTCTTGCGTTATTTGCAAGGTACGAAAGGTCTCATGTTGACATACGAAAGGTCTGATTCCCTAAAGATAGAGGGGTATTCGGATTTTGATTATGCGGGAGATGAAAGAAAGTCCATGTCAGGATACATATTTACTCTCGCAAGAGGAGCGATATCGTGGAAGAGCTCCAAACAAACTGTGACTACATCCTCGACAATGTATGCCGAGTTTGTAGCTTGCTATGAGGCCTCGGGGCAGGTGAATTGGCTAAAGAAATTCATACCCGGATTGTAAGTGATAGAAAGTATAAATGAACCACTGAGGTTGTATTGTGATAACAATCCAGCGGTAGAATATGCTCACAACAATAGGTCAAGTGGTGCTGCCAAACACATTGATATAAAGTACTATGTTGTGAAAGATAAAGTTCAGGATCAAATAATAAATCTTGAGCACATACGAACAGAAAAGATGCTCGCGGATCCACTCACAAAAGGCCTACCACCCAGTGTGTTCAGAGGACACTTAGCCGGCATGGGTTTAAGGGAGAGCCTATGATTCCCGAACATGAAGGGCCCAGAAGAAGAAGGAAGTTTTATTCCAAAACGGAAAGGTGCATAGTGGCTGTTAGTCTAACGGCACTAATTGTTGTGACGATGAGATCTATGAGCTGGCCCATGATAGAATGGAATGGAATTAAAAAAATCAAAATTTGAAATTTGAATAAGAACTTGTAGAATGAAAGAATAATGAGAGAGATCAGGGGGGAGAATATTAGATTGATCTCCCAATGCCATTACGCCCAACGGCCTTTTTGCCTTGTTCTCGCGCCCTGATCGGGGGCGTCCAACCCTAATGGTTGGTGGGCCCCCATCGCACAGCGCTATAAAGGAAAGGTGGGGGCTGGGGTGCTTAGGACAAGGTCTCCGAGCTGCCAGTTCCCCACCGACACTCCTAAACCCTAGTCCGATCCGGGTGCACTGCCAGCGGTGGGAAGTCCCTTCGACGCCGGCGTCAACACCACCTCGACGTCCACGCCACCGAGGACTTCACTGCACCACCACTCTTCACTGACTCGATGGCACCACCGGCGAACGACTCCGGCACCAACGAGAACACGACCACGACTCTCGCTCCGGCCGCACCAACGGCGACCTTCGATGGTCTATAATACTACACCTCTTGTTCTACTTTTCCCTAGTAGATGATGTTTAGGATCTTCTACGTGTACTGTGATTCATGCACTATTATTATGAACTAGTTTCCCCCTATTTCCACTACTAGATCGATCTTGTGTTCTATCACTCGAAAAAAATTGCTTTTGGTAGCTCGATGATCATTCCCTTGGAGGACCAAACCTAGCCTCCTTAACTGCATCAGCTTGGAAATGCTTGCCAGCTCAGCTCCATCGTCCGAGACTTGGACATTGGAGAGTGTCTCCATTTCTCTCATCCTTCCAATTTGGAGAGGCATCCGCACGCAATGGCGTAGCCAGGAATTGATTTTCTTCATTGTTGAGGGGGGCGAATAGTGCTAATTTATCTAAAACTTTAATCAAATTCAAATTTTTTAGTGGAGATTTGCAAACCATAGGGGGGCCATGGCCCCTGCCAGCCCCCTTGGCTACGCCACTTCCGCACGATGTCAAGAGAGCACGTCTTGCGGTTGCACCTACCCGCGAGCAGATGCTTCAAATGGGGAAGGAAGATCTTCATCGTGTCGGAGGGTCGCACTTCGGTGTCCCGAATG
This sequence comes from Chrysopogon serrulatus, assembly GCA_015844335.1. Classification (NCBI taxonomy): domain Eukaryota; kingdom Viridiplantae; phylum Streptophyta; class Magnoliopsida; order Poales; family Poaceae; genus Chrysopogon; species Chrysopogon serrulatus. The sequence goes on along the minus strand of JADLZL010004516.1, from coordinate 337,641 downwards.
TCTAGTGTCTCCAACAGCCTGAGTGCCTCGATGTGACGCACCGGCAGCCGAAAAACATGAGTCTTCCGGAGGCACAGGTCACTAGTAGAAAAGAGGCCATAGCTGGTGCCCCCTTTTTATACCACAGGTGGTTTTAGTTACCACGCGCTAGTGGTATAAAAAGGGCTATGTCAGATCCACCAACCGCTTGTGGAAAACGGTTACCACAGGCGGTTGGATTATCCAACCGCCTGTGCAAATGTCAAATTTACACAGGCGGTTGGGTTAAACCAATCGCCTGTGGTAACCGTTTTCCACAGGCGGTTAACTTAGTATAACTGCCTGTATAAATGTCAAATTGACACAGGCGGTTGACTTAAAGCCAACCGCCTGTGGTAAACGTTTTCCACAGACGGTTTGCCTTACTAACCGCCTGTGATTTATCTTATATAAATACCCCCTTCTTCCACCCCGAGCCGACTGTAGCTCGTAACCACCTTCCATTGGAGGCGATTTTGGAGGTCTAGATTTGCCAAAATACAAGGGGGAGGTTTTGATCTTCATTTCTTGGAAGGAGGTCGCTATAAAAGGTTAGCTCATGTTCCTATTGCCTCAATTTGCTCATTCTTGCTCAATTTGACCTCTCTTTGGATCTAGGGTTTCACCATAAATGAGGAAGAAGAATACCTAGCTTCTTGTCTTTATTTCTTCTAATTAGGTTGCTTAAGATGGTTAGATAATGCCTCTCCTCTCTCTCTTTTCATGTTTTCTTCTCATTGTAGCTAGTTTATGCAAGATTCCATCAATGGTGTGTTCTTGTGTATTTACGTAGAGAGAGAGTTGTGGTTTTTTTGTTATTTTTTAATTATATGCTACTTAGGTTTTTTACTTTAATCTCTCATTTTATTTGTCAATTTATTTTATCCACATGTATGTGTCCATGTTTCATGTATGGTGTGTTTTTTAATTATGCTACTTAGGTTTATTAATTATGCAACTTTAGTCTTTTAATTAAGCTATTTAGGTTTTTTAATTATGCTGCTTAGGTTTTTTAATTATGCTACTTAGGTTTTTAAATTTAGTACCTAAAAGAGCCTTAAATCCTAGCTATTAAAATTCATAGCTATAACCTACATAAACCGTTGCTAAAACCCCACTTAAACGCTAGACCCTAGATAAACCCTAGCTAATTAAATCCTAGCTAATATTCCCTAGCTAATAATCCCTAACTAAATCCTATCTAAACCCTAGTTAAACCCTAAATCCTAGCCAATATAATCGTAGCCAATATGTTTTGTACAAGTAGTGATGGAGAGGTTATTCTGGATGTATAATTTATCAAGACTAGATCCATCATACATACCTGAGGTGCGAGAAGTTTATTGATGCTACTAAGAACCATGCTTCGAGAACAAAGAAGACACACATACAATGTCCATGCATGGACTACAAAAATGTTGCTGTATTTGATGACACTCAACAAATCCTTTCTCATCTGGTCCACCGAGGATTTATGAAGGATTACTTGATTTGGACAAAGCATGGAGAGGGTAGCTCTGCGCCTTATGCAACTAGGAACCCTGCGAACATCGATGCCGATGGTCCAGATATGCTTGTTGACGGATTTGAGTTCATACACGAGACACAACAACCTGACGCCGACTGTCCAGACGCCGAACATGTTGTGCCAAATGTTTATGATCAAGGTTTTGCTGGAGGAAATGAAGGCTTCAGAACTAATATGGCTCCGGAAGATGCAGATTTTCTAGAGGCAATGTTGCGTCGTCATGCGGAAGATCCATCAATGTTCTTCATGAAAGGTATGGAGGCCCTGATGAAGGCAGCACAAGAGCCTTTGTACGATGAGTCTAAGGGCTGCACCAAAGAGTTGACGACGTTGCGGTCTGTGCTAAAGTTGTTGGTGTGCGAAGCTAGATATGGTCTTTCTGATGCTGGCTTCGATGCGTTCTTGAGCATTATGGTAGACATGCTTCCAAAGGAGAACAAAGTGCCTGCTAACACGTACTTTGCAAAGAAGCTAATCAGTCCACTGATGATGGATGTTGAGAAGATCCACGCGTGTAGAAATCACTGTATCCTATATCGAGGTGATGATTATAAGGACTTGGACAGCTGTCCAAAGTGTGGTGCAAGTAGGTACAAGACAAATAAAGACTACAGAGAGGAAGAGTGTGTCGCCTCTGTGTGTAAAGGAAAGAAACGAAAGAGGACCCAACAGAAGACCCAGAAGAGTGGTTCAAAACCCACTGGCAGAGAAAAAGAAGAAGTAGACTATTGTGCACAGAAAAAGATTCCTGCTTTGGTGATGTGGTACCTTCCTATAGTTGATCGATTGAGGTGTTTGTTCGCTAACCCAGAGGATGCCCAACTTATGGGCTGGCATGCTTCTAATGAGCACAAAGACGATGGGAAGCTTTGGCACCCAGCCAATGGGCAGTAGTGGAAAGATTTCAATGAAAACCACAAGAACTTTGCAAAGGAACCAAGAAATGTTAGGTTCACACTGAGTACTGATGGAATGAATCCATTTACTGAGAGGAGCAGCACACACAGTACATGGCTGGTGATCCTCACCATCTACAACCTTCCTCCATGGTTGATGCAGAAGCGAAAGTACCTTATGCTAACCATCCTTATCTCTGGTCCTACACAGCCTGGAGTTGACATGGATGTTTTCTTAGAGCCCTTAATGGAGGACATGAAGATATTGTGGGAAATAGGTGTTAAAATGTTGGACGAGTACTGCAAAGAATCATTCACGCTGAGAGCAATTATCTTTGTTACGATCAACGACTACCCTGCTCTCTTCACATTATCAGGACAGACAGTTCAAGGGAAAGTTTGGTTGTGTGGTATGCATAGATGGAACTGCTTACGTGTCCCTTACTGCATCTAAGAAGATAGTGTACATGAGGCACAGACACTACTTATCAAAAGGACACAGGTACCGCTAGAAAAAGATGGATAAGTACTTTGACAATAATGATGAACTACAGTCTATAGATCCATCAGGAAATAGTAAAGGCAAAAGAGTTTTCAACATAGTCAGCAAACTCAAATTTGTTTTTGGAAAGAAAACAAAAGACAGAAAACCAAGAAAGAATGTCAAACCAACTCTAGGGGCTACATTCAAGAAGAAGTCTATTTTCTTTGAGTATTTGTCATACTGGCAAGAGTTAGACGTACGCCACGCGATCGATGGTATGCATGTTCAGAAGAACGTGTTTGAAAGCCTAATTGGCACCTTGCTGGACATGAAGGGAAAGACAAAGGAAGGACTAAAATCACGCTTGGACATGGTACAGTTAGGCATTAAAAAAGAACTTCACCCTGTTATGCTAGAAAATGGTAAGTACCACCTCCCGGCAGCAAGCTACAACCTCAACAATGATGAGAAACATGCGATGTGTGTGTGGTTAAAGAATTTGAAAGACCTATCTGGATTCTGCTCTAGCATACGGAGTATTGTGTCAATGAAAGACCTTACACACCAACTATAACTCACATGATTGTCATGTCATGTTGACTACTTTCCTCCCTATTGCCATCAGGGCTATAAACCTGGTGTTGATAAAGATTGCAGTCACACGGTTGTGCTACTTCTTTAACAGGATCTCACAGAAAGTGATTGACTGTGATGAGTTGGCGTCTCTACAGGAATTCACAGTGGAGACTTTATCACAGTTTGAGATGTGTTTCCCCTAGCATTCTTCGATATGATGGTTCACCTTGTGGTGCACTTGGTTCCACAAATAGAGGCACTGGGTCCCATGTACTTGCATGAGATGTGGATGTATGAGCATTTCATATCAATACTAAATGGCTATGTATCAACTCGTGTTCTTCCTAAGGCGTCCATGGCAGAGGGGTACTTAACCGAAGAGGCCATTGAATCCGGAGGTCCATTCTGCAATAGGGTCCTAAAAGACCAGGTTGCAATAGGTTTGCCTCTGTCACGACACGAGGGTAGGCTGAATGGAAGAGGAAGGATGGGAAAGAAATCATGGGTCCCACAAGATTACAATACAGTCCTCGAGGCACATCACAACGTCCTACATCGGCTCTCGATAATGGAGCCTTTGATCAAGCAACACATTGATGAGCTTCGCAAACATAATCATGGGCGCACGGACGAATGGGTAATGAAGGAACACAAGATTTGGTTCACCTCATGGCTAAGGGAGCATGACATTCCAGATGGGGAAACACTTGAGGAACGCACCATCAAGGTGTTGGCATCTGGACCATCACGCCAGGTCACGACATGGCAAACCTATGACATTAGTGGCTTCACGTTCTGTACCAAGTCCAAGGACCAAAAGAGCATGGCACAAAACAGTGGTGTTTGATGCGAGGCCTTAGACTCTAAAACTGGTGAGGAAACTACATACTTTGGCAACGTTGAGGACATATGGGAACTAGACTACGGTATGGGAACTAGACTACGGTACATTTCAAATCCCTGTGTTTCGATATCAATGGGTTGAAGTCAAACATATCATAGTGGACAACTATGGGGTCAGAGTTCTTGATCTAAGTAAGGTAGGCTACAAAGATGATCTGTGGATAATGGCTAGCCGTGCTGCATAGGTCTTCTACGCTGAATAGATCCTATCTTCTAATGATCAGAAGAAAAGTACCGACAAGCCAAAGCATGTAGTTTTCCCTGGAAAGCAACAAGCTATAGGAGTTAATGGTGTATATGACTTGGATGTATTTAACGAGTTCAGTGACATGTCTCTCTTCGTAGACGACCATCCGGTAAAGATAAGGAATGTTGAGCGAAGCATCCCATAGAGTTCGTTGCCCTGGGTGCGACACAATGGACAAGGACGAACAGTAGCTGCCTAGATTATATTTGACATTTGCCATGCAATACTTTCATGTTATAATGTGCACCTTATGCAATGTTTATACTTTGTTTCCACATTGTTACTACCAATCATTTCAATTTATTATGTGGTCCACTATGAATTATTTATTTGGTATTTCGTAGAATTATTTTTCACAGCATCTGCACAGTACCATAAAGCTAACAACATTGGATTCACATTTTTTTTGTATTCCTAGAATTATTTATGTATTAAACAAGATATGAGGCCTATATTCAATTTAAATCATTTTAAACAAAGCTACATATAAAAGTATCTCAAACATGGCATTTAATATTTTTAACATGTAGATCTACTCAAGAGAAACACAAAAAACTATGTTTCACTACACTACAAGAAAACACCCCTGTAGCTACGCTTTAATAGTAACGCACACTAAAAGCGTCTCTACATAGTCATGTAAACATGCTTTTTAACATGATTCTATGGGTGTCTCAACATAACGCGATATTAGACACGTTTATAGCGTTAACAGGCATCTAAAGACACTTTTTATAATGATATTGTAAGCGTCTCAATGTGACACGGTGTGAGACACGCTTTTAATCGTCAATAGCTTCTAGACATGTTACAAAGCGTCTTATAGAATGCTCCATAGACAATTAAAGATGTTTTTTTTGAAACAATACTAAAGTCGTCTCAAAATAGCACAAAGTTAGACACACTTTAAACCATAAGTATATTTTATACAATACTAAAGTCATCTCAAAATAGCACAAAATAGCATAAGTACTTATGATTTGTATCACCATAAAATTTTAAGTTTTAAAATTCAAAAATAATCTTTTATGAATGGGTTCCAAATTTGTATATCGCCATCCAAATTTATTCAATGGGTTTGAAATTGAATCAGTTGCTATAAATAAGATCCATAAATTCCATTGCAATACATAATTAAATTATTCATTTCAGTAGCCCATGCAGACTTAAAATAAAAATAGGAAAATATTGAGAACGTAGAAAAATATAAAAAACAAAAATACCGTTGAAGTTCCAAAATTCCTATATCACCATGCAAATTTATTTAATGGGTTCGAATTTGAATTACACTTGCTATAAATAAGATGCATAAATTCCATTGCAATACATAATTAAATTATTCATTTCAGTAGTACATGCAAATTTGAAAGAAAAATAAGAAATATTGTTAGAATGCAGAAAAACTTGAAAAACAAAAAAAATACAAAAGATTATAAATTAAGAAAAAATAACATATATACAGAGGATGGAACCCTGGCGTAGTGAAGTATTCAAATCATATCACCAACACAAAAAACATATGTTTGTTGGTTGTATGGGCTTTTGATAATTTTATTCTAAAAAATTGTACTAGAACGTAAAGATAAAAATTTGTCCCTTCTAAGAATTGGCCTCATAAAATGAAATTCATGTAAAACTCTTCCCAACCAGTTAGTAAATATAATTCGTCAGATGGTTTTATTTTCTGGCTTTTATATTAAAAAAGTGCCTATTTGTGCTGATGTGTCAAGGTCCCAAGAGCAAAGGAGACTCTTAAACGCCATATTAGTAATCCATCAGCTCAGGCCCACTTGTCAGCTTGGGAGATCAGGTTGGGAAAAAAAATAAAATAAAATGTCACTTGAACATAGTGTGGAACCTAAGACCTGAGAAACGTATTGTATAAAGCTTTACCACTACAACACTCCGTTGGTAGTTTAGGAAGGCTTTGTACATCGTATATGACGGGTTGAATGAAAAACTCGAAGGTCGTTAGCTCGTTCGGCTCGTAGCTGGCTCAATTCAGCTCGTTATGATAACAAGCCGAGCCAAGCTAAGATTTTAACTCGTAGCTATAACGAGCCAACCCGAGCCAGCTCGCGAGCTGCTCGTAAGCCAAATGAGTTATGCTTCAAGAAAAAACAACGACAAAATTTATATTAGTTTTGTATTACTTTATGTCTTTTTCTTTATAATTGATCAATGATTGGTCCATTCCCCATAAACTTTAGATTATTATGACTTTATTATTTTATTTTTAATCCATCTACGAATACTCATGGACTGCATTATGCTTACTATAGAGTATGGACCATAGAAATATAGTGTAATACTATAATATATTATTATACCTGATATATATTAGTAGTAAAACAATTTAATCTATTAGTTTTTGTACTACTACTATTCTTAAACTCTAGATAAATACAAATATTATATTTAATATATTTTTTATATCTGGCTCACGAGCTTAACGAGCCAGCTCGAGCTTTTAAACGAGCCGAGCCAAGCTAGCTTTCTAGCTCGTTAAGATAACGAGCTAGCTTGGCTTATTATTATCTTAACGAGCCAAAACGAGCCGCCCTTATCCAGCCATTGATAACTATTTAACACTTGAAGAAATAGCCCGACCGGACCGTCCCAGCTCGTTTCCAAAAAATAAATAAAAAGAGAAATCAAACAAAAATGGAGAACATTCTTCTCAGCCCAGCTCGCTTCCAAAAAAATAAATAAAAAGAGAAATCAAACAAAAATGGAGAAGGGGAGGATTCGAGAACAGGGGACCCATACCTCTCTGGCTAAGCATACTAATCACAAAGCCAATATTCGACTAATGTCATTAGGAAAATCTAAATATTTTTCATTGCCAGTAAATAAAGTTTGCAAAGCAACCATAAGAAAAGTATTTTTTACACTGCATTAATATTTTGTATACAATGTACTACTTATATGTTTTACGTGTAGTTCCAAGATTTTTTGAACTAATTTTCCATTTTTTTTATAGTTTAAATGAATTTTTAAATGGTTACCAAAAGTAATTTCAAATTCAACTATGACAACTTCTAATAAGATTCAAAAATTATAAAAAACTATTTTGTTATATATAAAAAACTATTTTTAAGTCACCAAAATACAAGTTTGAGTAATCCAAAACAAAACACTTAATTTTCATTATTTTTTATTTTTTAGAATGAGAGTTTAATTGTAAAATGTCTTGTTATATATAAATTTTGTTACATATTTAATTTTTTTTTTGACATGACATATATAAATTCAAAAAATGTTGAAAATCTCTTAAAAATTTGGAAAATAGCAAATATCTTTGAAAATTATTGAAAATCTTAGAAAACATTGATTTCAGGTGTGAACATGAGATTTTTATTTTTAGGATTGATCTTTTTTGGTAGGTCCTGCATATAGATTTAGTGATATACTCCATCAGTCCCTTTTTAACTGTCACTTGCTTTTCTCAAGAAACAAATACCGGTAATTTTAATAAATACTAAATATCATCGATTCATATCATAATTAGTATCATCGGAAAGATCTTTGGATTAGTTTTTAATAAATTTATTTGAAGATATAAATATTGCATATATTTTATACAAATCGAGTCAAACATGTGGTATGAAAACCTATGATGACACTTAAAAAAGGACAGAGGGAGTAGGTGACCATTGCACTTTGAGTTATACTTCCTCTGTCTACAAAAAAAGGGATGCAACTATTAGATTTTTGAAACTTAGACTAGCTTACCTAATGAACAATATTGACTTATGTCTCCAACTAGGCATTAATTTATTGACACTTATTTTGTACTCCCTCCATTGTAAATTATAAATAATTCTAGCTTTTCTAGACATATGTCGTTAAATATATTTTAATAATTTTTAAAACCTCATTTAAGGTACATATAGTTTAAATTTAAATCATTTTCAATAGGTATTCATAAATTTTGAAATTACTGACTATAAACTTACTCCCAACTCTTATCCCGTACAGAAAACAATAGAGTTTAAAAATTATTAAAACTCAAATGTTATTAAAACTCCAATGTTAGTGTAGCATGTTATACTATAATAAACAGATTATTTTTTTGACATCTAACTAAAAAGTTTTTAAAAATCCATTGAAAAGAGTTTTTTAAAAACAGTATCCCAACTCCCGTACACTGCGAGCCAAAAATTGGCTAATTCTCGGTATCCCGCGCTTTACCTCACCACGCAGCCGCGAGCCAAAATTTTTTGGCAAGTCCCGCGCGCGCTCGCTTGAAAAGGTTTTCGAATGAGAATCCCAAACTCCAGTCCCAGCCCTCTTTCCGTCTAAACAAGCAGCCCCCGGATCCGATCTGCCGCCTAGGTCGCCCTCCGATCTATCTCCGTCCTGCGGTCCCATGCCGGCCTCCTCTTCCACAGCGCCACCCCCTTCTCCTCCCCTCCAGGGCGGCGGCCCCCGTGGCCATGGAACAGTGTTGGCGGACAGACAGCTGATCCCTGCGCCTACAATCAGTGGTTCCCCGTGCCGTTGCACACTTGCACCAGTTGCCCGGGATGCCAGGGATGTCCGACGGCCTCGGCCTTGACCTCCGCACACAAGCAAGGCGCTGTGCCAGGTAGGGCCTTCAGGAGATGTATCTGCCCAGCGATACAGGTAATTGATTTTAATGGTATTTCAAGGGATTGGATCTGTAAAACCTGTCAAAGTGCTAAGCACGTACTTCTCAGTTTCCCTAGCAGCTTGAATTAGTACACCACAATCAGATCGGCCGAGACCTGTACTGCACCTAGCGGATCTCAGGTTTGCCCCCAATCTCCTTGCAATTGTTCTACATTATTTCAATTCCTTGCACATGCTTGCCGGGACATTCTTTCTGGATATTGTGCTGAACAGTATAGTTATTTTAAATATTTGCAGATGATGATATTACCGAATTATCATTGTCACGGTAGCCCTCTTTATATATGTAGCCTTGGATGAAAGGTGGACATGGGAGGGTGGATTCAAGCTGTCTGGGAAAAGATGCAATTTCTAGTTTTTGCATCTTACCTTTTTTTCAGTGGGATATTCTCAGTACATAGGCAAAATTAGTTTGATATCAAAGTTAATTCTTGCTATAACTGAATTAGAGCTCATGTTAACTAGGATAATTCATTTTGAGAATTGCAATGTACCTTTGCATCATACAGATTGGCCTAGTGTTTTAGAAAAAAAAAATGTCCATCTACTGAAATCAGAACTGAACCACAGCAGATTTTGTGATTTTGTGTTCCATAGAAAACTGCAAAACAGCCAATTGTTTGGGGCCTGCTCCTCTTCTCCTCGCATTGTACAAATGCCTCAAGTAGTTGAAACTGTACTAGTAATTTATCCTTCCTAAATCTTCCCAGATTGTTGCAAATCTATCAACTCAGCTAATGTATTGGAGGCTTCTTCAATGGTATGTTTTCAATGACTGGTTTCCTTTTCTGACATAGTGTTATATATATACCTTTGTCACGAGAGATCTTGGACTTATACTCACTTAAAACATGCAAAGGCTTGACTTTATTTTCATTTATTTAAAGATCCCTGTTCCCCCGCCCCTGGTTCAATTGTATCTGTATATGTGTATATATATTTGTATACTTTACTGACTGTATTATTTCTTCTTCCTTCACTAACTTTATATTTATATATCAGGAGTTTTCTCGACCACTCTAAATACGCACCTGGGCCGTCAAAGATTATTAAAGAAAATATACAGGTTGACATGTAAAATGCAGGTAGTGGGTAAACCTGGTGGATCAAAATATTCTTATTTTCTTTCTTGTTATATGCATGCTTATATTTAGTGATCATTGTAGTCATTATGTCTGATAAGTGTCCATGTAACAAAATCAAAATTATTTCTTAATTGATATCCACTGTTCAAACTCTGAGATTCATAGGTACAGTCAAATTGCCCAAATTTTTGACATTCCACTTTACTGACTTGGTCATGATCTATATGCTCAACATATTGTTTGATATTTACTTGTGGTCTTATGTAGTTCTACGACAGAGAGACACTGTTTATTCTAGGAATAAATTTGGGATCAGTAGATATGGTCAAACTGATCATGTTTTAGATAATCCACTTTATTGACATTGTATATGCTTGTGATCTTGTGATCATTAGTAATTTTACTTATTTTTCAGTGGGGGCTCTGCTAGATTGCCGTGGTCTCGGTGAGAAGTGTAACAACCATTAATTGAACAGGTTCAAACAGAGGAAACCACTCCGCATCCACCATGTCCGCAAATAGACAGGTCTTGATCTCTTCAAATCTTTGTGTCCTACACTGGATTAGAAGGATATGATTGATGATGTTGCCCTCCATAATATTTTTTTACATGACATTTTATTAAATTCTTGAATTTTCCTTTTGATTACTGTGAATCTCTGTTATTTTTTTTTGAACTTGTGCAAACCAAAGGCAAATCTTTTGAGTGAATTTGTGATATATAAGTACAAGCTATGAAGTGAGGAAGAACAAATTTTTATTAAAAAAGTGAGATCTGACAAGGTAAGGCTATCCCTTTAAGTATATATAGTTTGTTGTCTATATTTTTGGCATTGTTTGATTGAACCTTCATTTGTATATACTTCTAAACCTGATGTCTACTTTAATGTTGTTTCTAGATTTAGATTACTAAGTCTTAGATTTACTTTTAATTCCATACTTAGATCTAAATTGAATTCCATATACAGGCTCTTAAAATGATGATATCAAAGTTTAGCTTTTAGCTTGTGTCTGTATTAATGCACCTGAAGCAAAAAAAATACATAGCTAGAAAGGGATATTTCCTCTTGTGCTAGTCACATTTAATTAAAAAAAGTCACATGGTCAGTCATGCAAAAGCAAAACCACTCAGAATTGCACATGGTCTTGAATTGATGAGTGTGACTTCAACACACTTTCTATATTTACCATTGCTTGAATCATCTGCTTGAATCATCTAAGGTATCCAAAATTTTATATTTACCACTACTCAAACTTGGTATTTTTTGTTCTTGCTAGATCTGTTTCATTAGAATTCATGTTTTTTGTCAACTTAGTCTCCTCTTATTTTGCAGTACGATGGAAACATGATGTGGATGGAAAAACAAGCTACAAGTTTCAGAGTGAACAAGATAAATTTTAGATGTTAATGAAAAAAATAGAGATTTGTATGATGTTGCCACTTTTCCTATGCTTTTTCATGAATATGGTTTGTATCTGGGAGTGCACTTTAATAAGTTATAATCGGTATCTTATTTTATAATGCAATGTCTTCATGATGCACTTTCTCAGTATCTAATAATACAAATTCATTTGTGCCTAAATTTGTAAAAGGTGTCTCTTTGTTTCTACATTTTATATGACGTTATATGATATTACTATATAACGTGTCTATATTATTAGACACAAAATATAAATGAGTGTATAGAGTTGTCTCTAAATTTTCTTGAAACACAAAATGGTGTTACTAAACAATGTATCTATATTGTTCGATATGCAATATAAATGTATCTACTCAAACGTTTCTATATGACTTAATACACAATACGACGTCATTACACAACATGACTACATTAGTACACACATAATATAATGTATCTATAAGAACGTCTCTATACACCTTCATACGCCATACACCGTCTTTACACAATGTGACTATATTAGTATATACATAATATAAGTGTATCTATGAGAGCGTCTCTACATTTCTTAGCACGTAATGAAGCGCAGCTATATAACGTAACTACATAAATAAACACGTTATATAAATGCATATATGAAAGTGTATCAATATGTGTAGTCATGTAAGTAACGTCTCTATAAAACATCTCTTTATCACCTTGATACGCTTACGGAACTCGTCTCTACAAGTCCTGACACGGTCCATGCGAAGACGCTTCTAACACGCTTTATAAAAACGTGCCTACAATCTTGTAGGGATGAAATAAAACGTATCTAACATATAAATAAAGCGTCACTATAGGGGGGTGTTTCTAGTAGTGCTAAATTTGGACCAATATTTCTCAAGATATGATTTTTTCAAGCTTTTAAATTTTTTCTACAAATACATATAAAGAAAACAGAAAAAATGAAAAATTGTTTCTACAGGCAGTGGTCAATGACAACCGCTTATAGAAACACATTTCTACAGGCAGCCGGTATTGACCACCGCCTGTAGAAATCATTTCTCTACAGCGGTGGTTAATACCGGCCGCCTATAGAAATGTGGAACCTATATATTTGTAATCTCTGGCCCCAAAAATTTCTAAGTCCCGGCGCCGAGTTCATTCGAACTACGCCGTCGGGCTGCCCAAATTTTCATGCCGCCGCCCTCCTCGCCAAGGGCGCCCGCCACCGTCCCTGCGCGCCGCTCTCGCCGTCTTCGCCCTCCCCGCCGCCGCGGGGGGGTCTCCATCGTCGCGCCGTGTCTTGTCTCCCTCGGAGGCGCCCGCCGCCGCACCGGGGGTCGGAGCCCGCCGGCCGCAGCGTCGTCTTCTTCCCGGGTCGCCGGTAGCAGAAGCGCCGCCGTCTCTGTGGACTGTGTAGCGTTGTCTTCTTCCCGGGGGTAAGCTCTCTCCTCTCCTCGACCTCGACCTCGACCTGGCTATGGGTGCGCGCGGCGGTGGCCGTGGGTGCGTCGGTGGCGGTGGCTGTGGATGCAGCGGCAGCGGTGGCGTGCGCGGTGCTGAAGCGGACGGGCCGGTAGGGGAGGGAGGAGGCGGACAGGAGCGGCGGCCGGCAGCGCGCTAGGGCCTCTCGGTGGCCGCCGCCGGAGGTAGGGGAAGACCTCGACATGGGGCCCCACCTGGCGCAGAGGGAGAGAGGAGGGGCGTCTTTGGGCCCACTGGGCCGGCCCAATGTCGACCAACCTGCGGGAGGGGAGGGGAGGGAGTTGGCTTTTCTTTTTTCAACTTTAGCATTTCATTTTTTAGAGAAAAATGGAATAAAAAATCAGCAAAAAATTCATAAAATCTCAGAAAAAATATGAAATAAAATATATGTCTTTTTATAGGTTATTGGATAAATACTATTATTTCATATGTGATTATGATGTACAGAAATATATTATGTATTTTTTTTCAAAAATAATATATGTCTTTGTAAATAATTATGTATGTATTTCTCTTTGTATATGTAATTGAAAAGGCTACATATGATGTATGAAAATATATGTATGTGTTTGAAATGGATGATGTAAATAATAAATAATCATTGTCTTTTCTAGTTTGAGAAGCTATAAATGAATTTGTGCCTATCCTTAAATGAATTTATCTTTTATACTAAAAAGAATATAGGCTTAAGACCTCAAGTAGACTCTACACGCGATTGATCTAGGTCCAATGAATTCGATATGTGAAGTTCATGTTTCTCGATTATATAGATTTCCGTGATGAGTTATCCGCACAAGGATGAAGCCACTTTATAATTGAATTTATGTCTATCCTTTGTAAATAATTATTTTTTCCTCTCATATGTTATTGAGTAAAAATGATGTATATGTATGGTAATACATGTATTATGCCACGTATGGCACTTTAGATTTCATGTATTATTTTCTCCTGTCATATGTTATTGATGTTTCTCGTGTACGTATATCGACCTAGGTCTTTATATACATCGAGCGAAGATTTTCACGATGAGTTCTCTACGCAAGGACCAAGCACAAGGGTCCGAACACATGGAACAAGCCCTAGGGTCCCACCCCACGGCGCAAGAACAAGGGACCCACGAAACGGGCCAAGCCCCAGTGTCGTCCCACCCAACAGAGCAAGTAGAGCAAGTACAAGGGACCCACGAAACGGGCGAAGCATCAGGGGCCTCCACTCCCTCATACGAAGCAGAAGCTAGCGATGACATGGAGCCTCCCGAAGCGAGGAAGGCTCGCCGTGAATTGGCACGTGACCCTGATTACAATCCACAAGATGATGAGCTCCATATGATTTCATGTTTGTATTTAATTACATGATTTGGATTCATAATTTCCATGTGATTGACAATGTCTATACTTAGGAGGCATTGTCTCAGATGCAAATGCTGATAATGGAACACGAAATGGCACGTGATGCAGCAGACGCACCAGAAACGACCGCGACGACCACTGAGAGATCAAGGAAAAGGAAGTGGGCCAGTTTGAAATGAGGTGAGAGGGGTACGAACAAGTTTCCAAATGAAACATATAGCATTGATGAAGTGAGCTCGATTGGACAACCCCTACTTCCTGAGGAGGCCCTACCCAAGTACCGGAATGCAATTGGTTTCTGTGTTAAGGACTTTGTTGACATCACCATTCGGGATTGGTTTAGTGTGTCAGAAGGTGTCAGGACAAAAATCTGGAATAAAATGAAGACGAGGTTCCAGTTTCCACAGAACACGCCAGAGGCACTAGTAAAGGAATATACAATGAAGCAATGTGCGATTAGTTTCCAAAACTGGAGGTACGAGATGAATTCCAAGTATGCGAAGAGAGGAAAGGACCCTACAACAAAATATAATATTACCAAAGGGTAGTGGGCGGTATTTCTAGAGCAGAGGAGAGATCCAAACTTCGTAGTTATGAGCGAAGCCAACTCTGAGCTTGCAAAGAAGAACAAGTACCACCACCATCTAGGCTCAGGTGGTTACCAGCGCCAGATCCCCAAATGGAGGGAGCAAGAGGCTGCGAAGAAGGCGGCAGGGTTGCCGGTGCTGTCCGAGTAAGTTGGTGAAAGGTCCGTGAATTGGATTCTTGCTCGGAAGCCAAAGGAAACCGAGAGCGGTGTGTCCTTTGAGGACCTTATTGTCGATGAAGCAGCAAAGAGCATCTTTGCGGTGGCAGCCAAGCAGCATGAAGGGAAATTCAAGCCACGAAGGGAGAGGGACACCCTTAGTGTGGGCCTAGGTAACCCTGAGCATCCTGGCCGTGTTCGAGGCATCTCATCCAAAGAGGGATGGAAGGATGAATTTGGCCCTTAGTGGTCAGGTGAGTATAAAAAACGTGATCGATACAAGGAAGAAATGGCAAGTTTCTTTAAGTAGGAGGCTCAGAAAGAGTTCACAGAGATGATGGGAAAATTGCTAGAAGATCCTCCTCCTCAGTTGATGCAGAAACTGGCGAGTGCGGTGTCAAATCAAAAAATGAGCACTCAGGCCCCCCAGATGCAGCTAGTCCAAGTGGATGCGCAACCGTTGGTGTCACACTATCAAATAGAAATTCCAAGCAGTGTCGGGTCTACAGCGAACAAGGCTCACTATCCGGTTGATGACATTGTTGCTCCCGTGCCTTGCTCCCTAGTCATACGGTATGGCATTAACAATCATCGTTCAAGGGAAGTGGCCACAGGCAAAGCGATCACAGGAGGACCTAAATACCATGGTGTCGACATTCCTGAAGACTACTGTAGAGTAGAAGTATCGACCGTGGTCCAAGGATACGAGGATGAGATTCTCGACATCCCCGGTCCTGAGGACATTGAGAAACTCGGACAGGAGATAAACAAATTTCATCCTTTAGCCTCGGCGGGACGTCCAGCTGAGGGAGCCACCACCATCCTCTCAAGAGATACCACCCACTCAGGAGTCGTCAGCACGTGTGGATCCTCTTCCTAACCCACCGCCATCACCTCCCCAGTCTCTTACTGACTGTCAATCATCACCTCCACAGTCTCTTGCTGACCCACCAGCATCACCACCCCATTTTGTTTCTGACTATCAATCATCACCTCCCCATGATATTCCTAACACACAGTCACCACCATCTCAGCCACCATTCAATTCTACACCTTCCCTACAACCTAAAGATCCTAAACAAACAAAGGAGTCACCATTAAAGTCCACACCTTCCCCACAACCCAAAGATCCTGAACAAACAAAGGAGCCACCGCCGCCAAAGAAGAAATTTTTGGTGCCTAAGTTGGTTTCCCCCTACGAGCCAAAGAAAAAAACAGCTGGCACGGCTAAATTTTTGTCAGGCATTGGACGGCAACGCACTATAGAAGTGCATGAGTTGTCTGAGCTCTCAAAGTCATCCAAGCCGGTGCCTCAGGTAATTCCCTGCAAAATCAAGGTGCCAACTAAAGCAGATTACAAGAACATCCCTAAAAAATTTGTGTCGGGAAAGCCTTTACTCAAGTGGGAGAAGCTCTTAAAGGTCCCAAGCAATATAAAAAGGCTGCATGACTGGTACATGAGAGCCTCTTCTGTTGGCATCGACACCATCAACATTTCTATACCACATAGGGCATTTCTCAGTGATACTAACAAGTGCATGATTAACTTCGAAGACGTGTGGTTGATGATGAACCTCCAAAGACTGGACGTACAGATCGTAACAACGTTGTTTGCATTGTAAGTGTTTCATAGTTGCACATGCATTGTAGTTGCATCAATGTTCAATATCTGACATGCATGTGCCTTGCAGAATGCTATATGAGCAGCAAGAGCTATATTATGACTTGGATTTTGATTATTGTGCAAATGAAAGGATTGGCTATCTGAACCCAATAGATATATGCGAAGAACGGCACACATTCAGAATAGGGAATGACAGTGATGAGTTATTGGGCTTAGAAGGTCAAGAACGGGCCGAGAAAATCAGAACATTGAGGATTAAGTTTGAATCCAACTACGCCTTCTACATTGGAAGATCATTGATCAAGTATCAAGACAGGAAATCAGTAGTCCTACCGTACCACTTTGGGTAAGTGTGAATTTGCTTAGATGAAACTAAATAATGCTTGCACAAATGCATCAAAAATTTGATTCGTGCAGGGACCACTGGATCTGCTTCGACATTTATCCCAAGAAAGGAAGGGTGCTGGTACAAGACTCCGCAGATTACCCTAAAGAATCCTATGCCAAATTCATTGAACTCTTAGAGCTGTAAGTCGAGATATGCATGCATACTTTTACATTATGAGAGTCTAAAACTAACATGGTGGTCCTATTCGGGATCATAGGGCATATAGGTTTTATAAGATAACAGGTGGAAAGTGTGAGTCCAAGATACAAGGGCAGCCATTAGAAGTTTTATACAACTGGCCCATACATATGAAAATTACTCTTATGAATACAAATCATACATGTACATATATAGGACCATGGTTGCATCTATAAATAACAATTTTTCCGTTATATAGTGCCACAAACAGCCATCCAGATCTATCCTCTGTGGATGCTATGTGTGCGAGCACATGAGAGACATTGGACGATTCGCCAGCAACCCTTCCGAGGTAATTAATATAATTAATAGTCATGTAAGTAGTTCTGACATTAAAGGTGTAAATTTTAAGTACATGATGTTTATAAACTTTCTTTGCAGCAATTTAAGGAAGCCAAGGCGGCGCATATCACCGAAAAGACTTTATACAACATAGTTGAGGACTTGTGCACATTCCTCTTGAAACATGTCATTCCACGCGAAGAAAAATATCATGATCATGACAGCGAATTATCCAAGCCAGAGTTCCGGGTGCTAACAGAGATTAGTAGGCTAAGCCTTACTAGGACAGGTTATTAGAGCACGGGTGCAAACTTTGATGCATACAATGTGTGATGCATATACTCTTTGTAATTAACTTTATGTTCATGAGCACGAAACAATGATGTATATAAACTTTCTTTGAAATATTTAAATTGTTTATGTTGATATGTCTGAACCCATCAATATATATATGTAAATATTTAATTATATAAAAGAAATATTATATATAAATAAGGTCTGAAATTTACACAAAGCGGTTCCATGTGAACCGCCTGTGGAAATGAATCTCCACAAGCGGCTCTCTTAGCAAACCGCCTGTGCAAATGGACCATTTACACAGGTGGTTCCCTAAGAGAACCGCCTGTGGAGATTCATTTCCACAGCGGTTCGCATGGAACCACCTGTCTTTAATGGTCCCATTTCTACCGGCCTCCCACGCAATCGGTCTTTGGAAAATGCCTGTAGAAATGGGTTTTGAACTGCCTATATAGTATGGTTCTGTATTAGTGAGTACTTGAACGAGATGGCCACCTTGCAAATGCTCTTTAGGTGGTGCTTCCTCACGCCTTGGCAATCTCCTAGATCCAGAACATTCAGCCACTACAGTTGAGGGAGTTCTTTGAGGAAATCCACAAGTTTATCCATTGGCTCCTTGAGATCTTGTGCAGCTGTGCTGCTGCCATCGCCGGCCATGACGATATTGGAGTCAGGCCCTGGCTGTGGCTCTCCTGAAGCTCCGCCGTTGCAAATGTTGCAGCTCCAATGGCCGGCTTGTGGTTTCTTCTTCGGTCGTGATCCTTGAACTATTTCCCGTATTCTTGGCATGTCAGACACAAAGTTTTTGCTCTTGGAGATGTTAACAATGAACTCCCTGACAGACTCATCCATGATATAGCTCTTGATGGTGCCGAAGTCACCAATGGCCTCATGACGAACAAAGCATCGAAGGCGAAGCTCATGGAAGCAGCGCTCGCCTGCTTCTTCGTGAGTTATCCCTTGTTCTCTTCCGATGAGGCCTTCGGTGACCCATCTCCTGACAATGCTCGTCCTGCTGATACTGCTTTCCTCAAGGAAAGCAGTCAAGTACTGCAGGCAGCCCTTCTGTTGCGTCGACAGCTTGCTATACTAGAAGACCATCACTTCTTCCTTGGTGCGGCCGGCCTTCAAGATCTTCACCACCAGCTCCTTCAGGTCATTCTGCGTCGCATATGGATACCTTGACAGGGCACAGAGGAACATTTCGATGACGTCAAAATCAACACCATCCTTCCAGCACTTGTCGAGAACGGTCCGTATGCTGTCCTTGGCATCTTTGTCAGATGCAAGAATAGCAGGAAGCTTTGTTAGCTAAGCGTGTGTTCACAAGTGAGGAACGAACAATGGTGAAGTCGGTTTGTGAAATGGTTCAGTAGAATTTGAATAAGACTGTTGGCGGGAACGGTTGTTGGTGAGCAGGAGCGGGGTGACCGTGCTCGCGGTATCGGCCTGATGACAGTGTGTGTTTCTGTCAACTTGTATCGTGTTGTATTTTGAATTCGTGTGTGTCAACCGTGTGTGTGGGCTACTGGTATAAGTAGCCGGATGTACTAAGCGTGGGTTAGCGCTTTTGGAGAAGTTGTAATCGTGTGTGTATTCAGACTAATCGGTGTGAAAAAAGGGCACTGTCTCCCGGTAGACAGTTGCCAGTTCGAGTGTTCCTGTGTGTTCTTGTGCGCAATCTTGATCTGTAGGTTTAGCCACTGGGAAATTGCGTTGTGATCTATGATTCTAGGCCATCATCTGGTATCAGAGCCATTAGATCACACGCAAACGCGTTGAGTTGATCCACCATGGGAGAGCGGGGAACCGGCGGCGGGGGAGGCGACGGTGGCCGGATCCAGTATCCAGTGCTGACCTCTTCCAACTATACAAGTTGGAGCATCCGTGTTCAGGCGATCATGGAGGACCAGGGCGTGTGGGCGGTGGTTGAGCCGACGGGGGAGTTGTCGGAGCAAGACGCGGCGGCGGTTGCCGCAAGGAAGGCGAAGGACACGAAGGCGCGGGCGCATCTGCTTCAATGCCTGCCCGACGATCTGCTGATGCAAGTCGCCACGAAAAAGACTGGGAAGGAGGTCTGGGAATCGCTCAAGGCGAGGTTCGTGGGGGAGGAGCGGGTCAAGGAAGCAAGACTGCAGACTCTAAAGAGCGAATTTGATGCTCTGAGGATGAAGGAGGATGAGTCGATCGACAGTTATGCAGGCAAACTGACGGGCATGTCGGTGCGCTATGCAAATCTAGGCGGATCACTTGATGACGCGGCGCTGGTGAAGAAGATATTTGATACAGTGCCCGATCGATTCATCAATGTGATTGCAGGGATCGAGCAACTCTTCGATCTGAAGAAAATTGCTTTTGACGAGGTAGTTGGGAGGTTGAAAGCTTTTGAGGAGTGCACCAAGAGGAGTTCAGGAGGAGCCAAGACCAGTGATGGTCAGGTTTTGCTGACGCAAGCCGAGTGGGAGGCCCGGCAGAAGAAGATGTCAGGAGAGAGCTCTGGTGGTGGGCGCGGAAAGGGAGGTAGCCGTGGACGAGGTCGAAGTCGCGGTGGAGGAAGGAGTGGCCGTGGTGGGCATGGTGATGGAGGCAGTAGCGCGGGGAAGCGTGACAAAAGCCACATCAAGTGCTTTAAGTGTCACAACTATGGACATTATGCTGACAAGTGTCCAGGAGCGGAGAAGAAGAAAGAAGAGGAGGCACACTATGTCAATGAAACGACCCACAATTTCCTCGAAGGAAAATCCACAGAGTACATCATTTACAGTTGATACCACAGTTCATACATTGCAAAAAGGTACAAGTTGCAAGGTTTACAACACTTGGAGACACACCTAGGTACAATGCATCCTAGCGATATACACACGAAGGTCTTCATCAGAGTAGGCGTAGCGCCATAGCGGGTGAAGGCTCCTCCTTCACGAACGATCATCAGAGTCGCGGTAGAGTATCAGCGGGCGTAGACTTGATCTCCTTAACCAAACTTGAGTGTAGGAGCGAGACCACCTAATCCTTCCAGCTCCATTATCGTCATAGGCCTCCTCGGGTACCAAACCTGCTCAACTCTATCAGTACGATTTGTACTGGCCACCGGCTCCCACCCTATGCTTTGCTTTGCTATGTGGTAAGTGGAATGCAAGGGTAGAGAGAAAAAGGCCTATATTTGGCTGTAGTTTTCCTATGCATAAATTCATAATATAAATATAATGTAGTTTATCAAGTTTTAACCCATCTCATCCACACATCCATCCATCCCATCCACATCCACATCCACACATCTCACCACACTCTCACTCTCTCTTGTCGACAAGGAAGACTCCCGCTCCTCCTTGCCTCAACGGCCTAAGCCGGAATCCAAACACATCCAGGGGAGAGAAGAGAAAGAACTCCACTCACTAATCATGAGGGGGTGGAAACATAGGAATGTCCATGACCGTGGACACGGCTATACGTATAGATCGATCAACTCTGCAGAGCGTGTACACCTGGAACCACAAGATCACCATCATCGACGATGCCTCGTCTAGGCTGATACCAAGCTGCTGCCTAACTGGCCCGATGCCACCCTACCACTCAGCTTTGGGGCACCCCGGAGATCCACCGGCACGCTGAGACTGTGAGACGTGGTACCGGATCCCTAAGGGTTCCACGTTGTCTCAGGAGGGTGTGGGTCTCAGCACCCGTACCTCCCTACACTATCTCCTATCAACCTAGTAGTAATGGCAGGGGGCCAGCTAGCCGTCAAGTCGTTTCCCGCCCATCAGGAACGAGTGGTGTGTACGAAGGGTCCTATGAACCGGTTCTCAAGACATACCAGTCCTTAGGGGTGACTAGACAGGACATCTTCACCTTGGGGCCCGATGCCCCTTGCCTCGACGGCACCTCCTGTTCCGAGGATTCGTCCCACAAAGACACTCCTCCCCGGAACCTTCTCACATCACATGTACCCGCCACAGGTACTTTCTCACATAGGGAGTGCCCAGATCACACTCCCCGGCAAGACTCGTCCCCTGACTCGTCGTAGATCCTGTCCAGTCGACACAACCCTCACCACACACCCAAGACACACGCCAAGATCTCTCCCATGTTATCCCCAGTTATCCAGGTTACGGCACCACGTGCCTTAGCCACACACAAACATGTATGAGTAAAGAGTAAGTGTGTAGCGAGTATCATGAAGTAGGCGAGCATCTATCCTAGCAGCGGGTGTGCAGGAGAAAGGTTGCGTCAAGGTAATGGCTTATCAAGCAATCTACCATGCGTCCTATCACAGTTCATTTGCATAAAGTAAAGCGCTAGCAGCTACATATTGCATGCCTAATAGGATTCTACGAGGTTGGGTGGGACGTGGCACCTGTTTATAGCAATCCTTAGTCATCCACATCTGGTTGCCCTTCGTGTCTTCTCCCTCCAGCAGATCTCCAGTACGTCCGACGCTATCGTGATGCAACTACCTTGGTAAAGCGACAAACAAGTCAAGGAACAATCAACCATCAACCAAAATCCTGTACTCTCCGAAAAGGCAATAAGATATAGAAGGAACCAGACAGCTCGGAATAAACACTGAAAGGACTTAGCCCTCGCGGAGAGTGTCCGATCCTTGGGCTTAGATAAATAGAAGTGCTCGTCTGCCAAGCTCGAGCTCGGATCGAGGCCTCAAAATAGCCAGTACCTCCCGGGTCGATGATGTCGACACATGCGGCTTCAAGAGAAGAGACCTTGATCCTAGCTCAACTTAAGCAAACACCACAGCTTGCGACCTTCCGATCCGGACGTCATAGAGATTGGCGGGGACCGGAGGGTCACAAACGAAGGGGAAGAGGAAAGGAGAGTAGGAACAACAGGGTTTGGCCC
The DNA here is from genome assembly GCA_015844335.1 of Chrysopogon serrulatus. Lineage (NCBI taxonomy): Eukaryota > Viridiplantae > Streptophyta > Magnoliopsida > Poales > Poaceae > Chrysopogon > Chrysopogon serrulatus. The sequence continues at coordinate 314,644 of JADLZL010004516.1, read as the reverse complement.
TTGTGGCCTTTAACCCACAAGTCACAGTTGCTAAATAAGAACCAAGTAAGAACGAGTACACGAACCAAGGAGCTGTGACTTGGTTCCAAGGTACTTCGGCTTACCCGCCATGATAGTCGGCGGTAGCCAAGGTGATTGGAACAAAGGTCGCGAACTGGCTATGGTGTCTCTCGATCCACATGACATGTCATCGTCGGGAACCGAGAAGAGAGTAGCGCAACAGGGGAAGTGGAGAAGAGTTAGCTAGGCATGTCCATGTCGTGGCCTCGGTCACATCCTCGGTGAGGATGGTCTTCCAATGGTCGAACCGGTCGACTCGCACGGGTCCGAGGACTGAGCACAGACCATAGCTCTGCTAACTAGAAGAGATAGTCCGGTCTTTGATCCAGTCATCATGGCTAAGATGGGATCGAACAGAACGAGCTAGCGGGGAAGAATAGAAGGTAGAAATGAGAGGGAGCGAAGGTCTACCCCTTCCAATGCACATGCCACGGCAAAAGGCAGGGCATCGAAGAGGAGCGATGCACAAGAGAGTATGAGTGCCTAATCTGCTTGTAGGGTACCTTGACCAAGGTGCACTAAATGCACTAAGACGTTCCCTGAATTCTTGGCGGTGCGGTTGTCACCGCAAAAATCCAGGCAATGTCACGGTCTTAATAGGTACAAGCATACAAGAGGGCTACGCACCAAGGAATCCAATAGAGGGAAGTAAAAGCAGGTTTTCCCTTCCCTTGATCCACTCGCCACGGCAGTCGACGGGAATCAAAGGAGTGGGATTAAGAGAGCAGTAATAGTACACCGACGAACTCAAACAAACATCAAACAGGATTTTGGCTCCACAGTACTTCGGTCCACTTGACATGGCAATAGTCAATAATCGAAGTACTCGGGGTCAAGAGAGTCAATCCACGCCTTACTGAACTAGCGAGGATCGAAAGGATAAAGAAGGAAGAAAGGCCCCACACTCTTCTCGACCTACTCGTCATGGCAAGGGATGGTGGTCGGAAGAAAGGAGACAGAAGTCTCGCACGGTCCCTTGATCCACACTAACTCGTAGGGCACCACGACCTCCGTGCAACTAAAGCGGCAAAAGCTATTCCTCGGGTTCATAGCGATGCGGTTGTCATCACAAGAACCGAGGAATGCTCCAGGTCTAGGTGGTGCAAGCATACAAGGTGGTGGGGAAAATAGCACAAGAAAAGAAAGGAAAGAAAAGAGGTGAAGCCCGATGGTCATGGCGAGATGACTCGCGGCCATAAGCTTTACCTACACGGGTTTGGCTCCCGTCGTCCCACGATAGTTGCTTCCTAGTTCGTTTCCCACTAGACTAGGTCTTAGGGGCTCAATGTGCGCGGGTAAGATCCGCATCGATAGCGATATCGAGCTCCTTTATGACCACGTCCTAGGGCCGAAGGTAGAAGCTAACACTCCGGGTACGACGAAGACAACTAAAGCACGAGAGAACGAGTTACGCTCGGCGTCGCGATCACGGTGGGACGAACCCACGATCGAAACGCTCAAACGAGGTACGGTCCCTTGACCGGCTCGAAGGCTCGGCCCACATACAAGCACCACGCAAATACACAAGAAACAACAACACCATACAAGAACTAAACCAACACGACCATCACAGGCAGAGTGCACAGATCCATAGCATGAGGGAGATAGACCGGCGCGATGGCACGGCACAGGCATAGATAGGCAGGTATAGATATAATAAAGCGCGACAGGTGAGTATATGGTATGAAAAACAAGGGCTTTGCCGACGTCGAGGATGGCGTCGGCGGGTTTCGGGGGTTCGACCTTGGCGGGGAAGAAGGCGAAGACGGTGGGGGTTCCCACGGAGCGTCGCCGAATGTGGCAGGAGGACCGCAGCCAAAAGGGGTTGGCCCTGGCCGGCCGTAGCCGCCATTGGCCAGCTCTGGCCAGCTCTGGCCACCTGCGGCTTGCTGCTGGCTAGCAGTGGCTGGCCATGGCTGGCTGCCACTGGCCGACAGAGGCCAAGGCTGGCCGGCATGAGCCGGACGCGGCCAGGAGAGGCTAGGTGCTGGCTGCATCTGTCGGTGACCCTCCTGCACAGTGTAGATCATAGCACGAAGGCCAGTCTCAGGTGCAGCATCGGGAAGGAAGGCAAAGGTGATGTTTTTGGTTTGCTGGTGCTCACCGGCAGTGGGAGAAGGCTCCGGCCAGCGGCGGGGCGTTGTGGCCAGCCTTGGTCGGTGGTAGCTGGTTGTGGCCTCGGTTGGTGAGGCGCAGGCGGCCGCGGCGGCGCAGGGGGCAGCTCTGTTGGCTGCCGCGCGGCCATGGATGGCTAGCAGCTAGAGCGCGGCGTGGCGGGCGCTCGGGGTGGAACGCGGCCGTGGCGGAGCTCGGGACGGCCGGCGTCGAGGTGGAACGCGGCCGCCGCGCGCGGCCTCGGCGGCCAGGGCCAGTGGCTGGCGGGTTGACGTCGCAGCCGGCGTTGGCTTTTTGCCAGCGCTGCGTCGCCGCGGGCATGTCGTCGAGCGCCCACGCGAGACGCAGCGGCGACGGCGCTGGGCTTGGCTGCGCAGCGCGTCGGCAGGGGCCGGCCGGTGGCGTGTCAAAATGAGGCGCGGCGGCGGACGGCGTCGAGGTGCAGCTCGTGGGCGGCGGCCAACGTCCCGGGCGGCAATGGAGCGCGTCTCGGGAGCGTAGCAGCGTGCGGCGGAACCGGCCTTGGGGGGCACGCGCAACCGGCCGCGACTCGGCTCCGACAGGGCCGCGCGTGACCGCGGCGGCTGGGGCGCGGCTAGCGGCTGTCAGGCGACCAAGGGCCGTGCAGCGCGGGCGGCGTGGCCTGCGCTCAAGCGTCGGCCCGGCAGCAGTGCAGCCGGCTGCGGCGCGCTGGGCTGGCCGGCCGCGGCACGGCAGCCCCGGGCGCGCAGGGCAAAAAGGGCGAGCAGGGGAAGAAGCATGCGGCGGCTGGTGTGTTGCGAGCAGGAGAGAGAAATGGCGGCGCGGCGGCTTTTATATGGCGTGGCCGAGTTAGGGTTCGAGGAATGGACGGTGGACGCGCCTCGACGTCCGTACTCGGGGCGCGTGGCGCCATCGGGCGGCGGAGCGAGGCGGGAGCACGAGGGCACTGGGCACGGCGCGGCCAGGCTACGGCGGCGGCGGCGGGGCTGGCTGGAGGAGCAGCGCCCGCCTAGGGGTTTCAGGGGGGGAGCGCCGTGGGCCAACTGGGCCGTGGTGCTTCAGTTGGGCCCGTGGGGCGGCGTGTGGGCCTGTGAGGCAGGGAATCAGGAGGAGGAAAGCTGGGCTGCTCGGCTGGTGCGCGTGGGCTGGGCCTGCGTGGGAGGAGGAAGGGGAAAAGGAAGGCTGGGCCGGTTGGAGGCTTTAGGCCCAACGAAGCAAAGTGACTTTCCCATAAATGGCAAGGGATCCAAGCAGGATTTGAGGGAAGATTTGGAAGAGATCAAATAGGAGGTTGAGGGGATTTTGAAGAGAGGATTTAAAAGGAGGTTGAGAGAAGCATGGCTAGGTGACTCAAGGAAATTTGAGTAGGTTTCGGTAGGGAGTTCGGAGAATTTGCCATTAGGTAGGAAGAGGTCTTCTCGTAATTTGCCGAGGGTTCGAGGGAATCGAAAAAGAAGATCGAGAGTGGGAAAAAAGAGTTTATCTCTTTTTTCGATGATTGAAACTAGGAGGGGTTAAAAAGGGAATTTTTTGAGAAGTCTTGCTATGGACTTGTGCACTCCTAAATTCATTCGGACACGATACTCGAAACAACTCAAACACGATGGCAAAACCCTACAACCAAATCTACATGTATGCAACGATTCGGTAGCAAGCTCTTTCACGTTTGACCTAGAAACTACATGATTCACACATTGTAGGAAAAATTTTAAAAGTTCGGATTTTTGGTGTTTGGTAAAACCCGGGATGTTCTGACTACTACCCCCTTACGAGAATCTCGTCCCCGAGATTCAAGTGTTGTCTAGGGTCTGAAGGTTCTTACCGGATGTTTTACTTGCATCAATACACCAAGCTTTTGTAAAAAAAAAAAAAAACTTTTGGAAGGGAGTTTTGAATGGAGGGCTTTTGTAAAACCATTGTGCAAAAACCTTTTTGATAGAGGGAGACACTTATAAAAAGGCATGAATGGACTTTTGGTGGATCAAAAAGGTTCTCATAGAAAGCCCCCTTTTTTGAAACTCAAATTCGAAGTCAAGAAAAAAGCTCTTAGGACTTTGGTTCATGGACTTCAAAACACCTTTTGAAAATGCTTTTCAAAGACCAAGATTTTTAGGGAGCTGGTTTTGAAAATTAGATGAAAACATTTTTCGTACGTAAAGAGTTTGTAGACAAGTTGAAAGCTAGGTGAAACTCCCTTTTTTTATGAAGTCATGGCCTTTGAAAATAGCCCTTTATTTAAAAAAAACAAAACCTTTGAAGAAAGTCCATTCGAAACGAAATCGTTAATTTTAAAAGGTTCGAAATCGGATATTGAATTGAAACCCTAAATCTTTTGTCACCTTTCGAAGAAGTTATGAAATCGGGTTTTCTCAAATTCTTTTTTCAGAGAAACACCGCTTGAAGGGAAAATGCATTTTTTGAAATTTGAAATCAAATCATTTCCTGCTTTGTAAACATTTTAAAAGGCTTTTTGGAGATAGGTTTCCATATATCCTTTGGTGGGAAGTTATTTGTAAGAAAGGAACTTTTCAAAGGACGTTTTGCAAATTGGCTCAAAATTTAGAAACTTTGAGCCAGAAGTAGGGGTTTTGAAATCGTGGGATTTTTTTTTTTAGCGTAAAAACATTTCTCAAAATTGGTTCCTTTGCAAAGGACAGATCTTTTCAAAAATTCGGGTCTGCTCATAGCAAAATTTTTTGGATTTTTGAAATCTCTTTGTAAAGTAAGATGGAGCATCAAGAAGGAGGGCTTGCTAAATCCAAAATAATTTTGAAAATAAAACGAGTTTGTGGGGACAAAACTCTTTTCAAAGGATTTTATTTTTCGTAATTGATTTTTGGAAAAGAGGGGGAGTGCTCGAGATTCATGTGGTATGCGGTGCCGATTAGGGCAGCCACGGTCACTTTCCTTGGTACCAGCTTACGCTCGGTAGCAAGCCATGTGGAGGCCTCACACATGGGGCCCCAAGTTTCGTAGTGGCATCATAGATCAAGATCGTGGCTTGTCCCCAAATAGGTTGCCGACAATACCCCAATGTCCCGAACAAAAGGTAGGGAAGGGGGTTTTAAAGGGGAAGGAAAAAGGACTTCTATAAAACACTTTTGAAAGCGCTTTCCGAAACAGAGGTTTTAAGTCTTTGTATTTTGCAAAATTTTTTTGAGAGCAAGAAGATTGCAACCCTTGGTTTGAAACTAACACAAATGATTTGAAATTAGTTGCAACCCATTTTGATTCAAAAACTTGTAAACCAAGAATTTTCATTTTTACCAAGCTAGAGCAAACCTCCTAAAGAGAGATTTAAAAAGTTTTGAAAAAGACTTTCAATTTGTGGAACAAATCAAAACTTTTAGGTTTTTTTTTTTTTTTTTTACCTTTATTTTTTTTTGAAAAGTGGGGGTTTAAGATCCAAATCCCTTTGAAGACTTGCGCGCCGACTCTTTTTTTTAAATAAAAAGGGGTTTCAAAGGACACCAAGTTCACGGGGTTCAAAACCATTTTTTTTATCAAAAGGTTTTGCAAATGCCAAAGATTTTCCAAAGCTTTTAAAAGCGAGCGCTTTTGAAAGTCCATTCGAACAAGCAGAGAGTTGTTTGAAACACTTTTGAAATCTAGCTTTAAAAGGTGAAATATGCGTTTTCAAAAGGGGTTGAAATCAAAGATTTTGGAAGCTCAAATCTTTTGGAAAGTCTCATTTGTGGTAAAACAAGTTCAAAAAAGGAGTGCAAGCTGAAAGATTTAAGGTCATTTTCCAAATCGGAAGGTAAAGCTTTCACAAAAAGGAACTCAATTTTTGAGAAACACTTTTTGAATTCGGATTTAGAAAGCGCATTTTGATTTGTAAGAGTAACTTCTAAAAAGTTTGCGGACAAAAAAAAATCTTTTCACAAGAAATTTTGTTTTATAAAACCGGTTGTAAAACTTTAAAGACAGGGATGGTTGCTCTTGAAAAGGGAAATTTGGCTCACAAGATGAAATCAAAACTTTTCAAAAACAAAATCGGGTCAAAAAGGCCTTTGATTTTGAAATCATTTCGTTGATTGGAAAACAAAGTCTTACTTTTGAAAGTGAATCGGGGGCATGTTCTGAAAAAGAAACCGATCTTCCCATTGTTTGAAGGCAACTTTCAAAATCAAGTCGGGCTTGAAGCAGGAGTTAAAACCACTTTCTTTCGAAAAAGGAAATCTTTATAAAACCTTTTGAAACTTTTCCTTTTGAAGAAAAAATCACTCTTTTTTGAATAAGGACTTTTGAAAGTAAAGGCGGCAGTTTGGAAGAGAAGTTCAGTTCGAAAGACTAGAGGACCATTTTGAAGAGAGGTTGACACAAAAATTTGGTGCATTGACCCTCTATTTCCAGTCATTGGTTAGGCTTCGTTTTTAGAGGGCTAGGTTACCCAGGCTTCCGGAGTCACATATACAAAATAAACTATGGATTCTACACACAGGTAATTAAGAAGCATAATAAGCATAACAACACAAGATCCAGGCAATCAGACAGCATTACAACTCCTATATGCATGGTGTTGACTTAAGGCGACCCCTATGCCTTCAAAGTCTCACACATTTACCGATTTAGCGTGGGCATAAGTGGAGAGTAATTCCTAAGGGTCATCTTCTCTTATCAGGGCGGTCAGAAAGCAACAGAACTCAAGGAGGAGGGAGAAACAACTGTCTTCACTTCTTACGCCTATAACAAACAGGATTTTTGGCTTCTACACTAGTGTTTGAAACCTAAGGTCTCGTCCTACAGTCAAGTATGGCTCTGATACCAACCGAACGACCATAATTTCCTCGAAGGAAAATCCACGAGTACATCATTTACAGTTGATACCACAGTTCATACATTGCAAAAAGGTACAAGTTGCAAGGTTTACAACACTTGGAGACACACCTAGGTACAATGCATCCTAGCGATATACACACGAAGGTCTTCATCGAGTAGGCGTAAGCGCCATAGCGGGTGAAGGCTCCTCCTTCACGAACGATCATCGAGTCGCGGTAGAGTATCGGCGGGCGTAGACTTGATCTCCTTAACCAAACTTGAGTGTAGGAGCGAGACCACCTAATCCTTCCAGCTCCATTATCGTCGTAGGCCTCCTCGGGTACCAAACCTGCTCAACTCTATCAGTACGATTTGTACTGGCCACCGGCTCCCACCCTATGCTTTGCTTTGCTATGTGGTAAGTGGAATGCAAGGGTAGAGAGAAAAAGGCCTATATTTGGCTGTAGTTTTCCTATGCATAAATTCATAATATAAATATAATGTAGTTTATCAAGTTTTAACCCATCTCATCCACACATCCATCCATCCCATCCACATCCACATCCACACATCTCACCACACTCTCACTCTCTCTTGTCGACAAGGAAGACTCCCGCTCCTCCTTGCCTCAACGGCCTAAGCCGGAATCCAAACACATCCGGGGGGAGAAGAGAAAAGAACTCCACTCACTAATCATGAGGGGTGGAAACATAGGAATGTCCATGACCGTGGACACGGCTATATACGTATAGATCGATCAACTCTGCAGAGGCGTGTACACCTGGAACCACAAGATCACCATCATCGACGATGCCTCGTCTAGGCTGATACCAAGCTGCTGCCTAACTGGCCCGATGCCACCCTACCACTCAGCTCTGGGGCACCCCGGAGATCCACCGGCACGCTGAGACTGTGAGACGTGGTACCGGATCCCTAAGGGTTCCACGTTGTCTCAGGAAGGGTGTGGGTCTCGGCACCGTACCTCCCTACACTATCTCCTATCAACCTAGTAGTAATGGCAGGGGGCCAGCTAGCCGTCAAGTCGTTTCCCGCCCATCAGGAACGAGTGGTGTGTACGAAGGGGTCCTATGAACCGGTTCTCAAGACATACCAGTCCTTAGGGGTGACTAGACAGGACATCTTCACCTTGGGGCCCGATGCCCCGTGCCTCGACGGCACCTCCTGTTCCGAGGATTCGTCCCACAAAGACACTCCTCCCCGGAACCTTCTCACATCACATGTACCCGCCACAGGTACTTTCTCACATAGGGAGTGCCCAGATCACACTCCCCGGCAAGACTCGTCCCCTGACTCGTCGTAGATCCTGTCCAGTCGACACAACCCTCACCACACACCCAAGACACATGCCAAGATCTCTCCCATGTTATCCCCAGTTATCTAGTTTACGGCACCACGTGCCTTAGCCACACACAAACATGTATGAGTAAAGAGTAAGTGTGTAGCGAGTATCATGAAGTAGGCGAGCATCTATCCTAGCAGCGGGTGTGCAGGAGAAAGGTTGCGTCAAGGTAATGGCTTATCAAGCAATCTACCATGCGTCCTATCACAGTTCATTTGCATAAAGTAAAGCGCTAGCAGCTACATATTGCATGCCTAATAGGATTCTACGAGGTTGGGTGGGACGTGGCACCTGTTTATAGCAATCCTTAGTCATCCACATCTGGTTGCCCTTCGTGTCTTCTCCCTCCAGCGGATCTCCAGTACGTCCGACGCTATCGTGATGCAACTACCTTGGTAAAGCGACAAACAAGGCAAGGAACAATCAACCATCAACCAAAATCCTGTACTCTCCGAAAAGGCAATAAGATATAGAAGGAACCAGACAGCTCGGAATAAACACTGAAAGGACTTAGCCCTCACGGAGAGTGTCCGATCCTTGGGCTTAGATAAATAGAAGTGCTCGTCTGCCAAGCTCGAGCTCGGATCGAGGCCTCAAAATAGCCAGTACCTCCCGGGTCGATGATGTCGACCTGTACGGCTTCAAGAGAAGAGACCTTGATCCTAGCTCAACTTAAGCAAACACCACAGCTTGCGACCTTCCGATCTGGATGTCATAGAGATTGGCGGGGACCGGAGGGTCACAAACGAAGGGGAAGAGGAAAGGAGAGTAGGAACAACAGGGTTCAGCCCTTGTGGCCTTTAACCCACAAGTCACAGTTGCTAAATAAGAACCAAGTAAGAACGAGTACACGAACCAAGGAGCTGTGACTTGGTTCCAAGGTACTTCGGCTTACCCGCCATGATAGTCGGCGGTAGCCAAGGTGATTGGAACAAAGGTCGCGAACTGGCTATGGTGTCTCTCGATCCACATGACATGTCATCGTCGGGAACCGAGAAGAGAGTAGCGCAACAGGGGAAGTGGAGAAGAGTTAGCTAGGCATGTCCATGTCGTGGCCTCGGTCACATCCTCGGTGAGGATGGTCTTCCAATGGTCGAACCGGTCGACTTCGCACGGGTCCGAGGACCGAGCACGCACCATAGCTCGCTAACTAGAAGAGATAGTCCGGTCTTTTGATCCAGTCATCATGGCTAAGATGGGATCGAAACGAACGGGCTAGCGGGGAAGAATAGAAGGTAGAAATGAGAGGGAGCGAAGGTCTACCCCTTCCAATGCACATGCCACGGCAAAAGGCAGGGCATCGAAGAGGAGCGATGCACAAGAGAGTATGAGTGCCTAATCTGCTTGTAGGGTACCTTGACCAAGGTGCACTAAATGCACTAAGACGTTCCACGAATTCTTGGCGGTGCGGTTGTCACCGCAAAAAATCCGAGCAATGTCACGGTCTTAATAGGTACAAGCATACAAGAGGGCTACGCACCAAGGAATCAATAGAGGGAAGTAAAAGCAGGTTTTCCCTTCCCTTGATCCACTCGCCCGGCGATCGACGGGAATCAAAGGAGTGGGATTAAGAGAGCGATAATAGTACAATCGACGAACTCAAACAAACATCAAACAGGATTTTGGCTCCACAAGTATGCCGGTCCACTTGACATGGCAATAGTCAATAATCGAAGTACTCGGGGTCAAGAGAGTCAATCCACGCCTTACTGAACTAGCGAGGATCGAAAGGATAAAGAAGGAAGAAAGGCCCCACACTCTTCTCGACCTACTCGTCATGGCAAGGGATGGTGGTCGGAAGAAAGGAGACAGAAGTCTCGCACGGTCCCTTGATCCACACTAACTCGTAGGGCACCACGACCTCCGTGCAACTAAAGCGGCAAAAGCTATTCCTCGGGTTCATAGCGATGCGGTTGTCATCACAAGAACCGAGGAATGCTCCAGGTCTAGGTGGTGCAAGCATACAAGGTGGTGGGGAAAATAGCACAAGAAAAGAAAGGAAAGAAAAGAGGTGAAGCCCGATGGTCATGGCGAGATGACTCGCGGCCATAAGCTTTACCTACACAGGTTTGGCTCCCGTCGTCCCACGATAGTTGCTTCCTAGTTCGTTTCCCACTAGACTAGGTCTTAGGGGGCTCAATGTGCGCGGGTAAGATCCGCATCGATAGCGATATCGAGCTCCTTTATGACCACGTCCTAGGGCCGAAGGTAGAAGCTAACACTCCGGGTACGACGAAGACAACTAAAGCACGAGAGAACGAGTTACGCTCGGCGTCGCGATCACGGTGGGACGAACCCACGATCGAAACGCTCAAACGAGGTACGGTCCCTTGACCGGCTCGAAGGCTCGGCCCACATACAAGCACCACGCAAATACACAAGAAACAACAACACCATACAAGAACTAAACCAACACGACCATCACAGGCAGAGTGCACGGATCCATAGCATGAGGGAGATAGACCGGCGCGCGATGGCACGGCACGCATAGATAGGCAGGTATAGATATAATAAAAAGCGCGACAGTGAGTATATGGTATGAAAAACAAGGGCTTTTGCCGACGCCGAGGATGGCGTCGGCGGGTTTCGGGGGTTCGACCTTGGCGGGGAAGAAGGCGAAGACGGTGGGGGTTCCAGCGGAGGCGCCGCCGAATGGCAGGAGGACCGCAGCCAAAGGGGTTGGCCCTGGCCGGCCGTAGCCGCCATTGGCCAGCTCTGGCCAGCTCTGGCCACCTGCGGCTTGCTGCTGGCTAGCAGTGGCTGGCCATGGCTGGCTGCCACTGGCCGACAGAGGCCAAGGCTGGCCGGCATGAGCCGGACGCGGCCAGGAGAGGCTAGGTGCTGGCTGCATCTGTCGGTGACCCTCCTGCACAGTGTAGATCATAGCACGAAGGCCGCCTCTCAAAAAGACATCGGGAAGGAAGGCAAAGGTGATGTTTTTGGTTTGCTGGTGCTCACCGGCAGTGGGAGAAGGCTCCGGCCAGCGGCGGGCGCGTGGCCAGCCTTGGTCGGTGGTAGCTGGTTGTGGCCTCGGTTGGTGAGGCGCAGGCGGCCACGGCGAGGCGGGCAGCTTCTGTTGGCTGCCGCCGCCCATGGATGGCTAGCAGCTAGAGCGCGGCGTGGCGGAGCTTCGGGGTGGAACGCGGCCGTGGCGGAGCTCGGGACGGCCGGCGTCGAGTGGAACGCGGCCGCAGCGCGCGGCCTCGGGCGGCTTGGGGCCAGTGGCTGGCGGGTTGACGTCGCAGCCGGCGTTGGCTTTGCCAGGCGCTGCGTCGCGGGCATGTCGCCGAGGTAAGCGCGCCTACCTTTGGCATCCAGCGCACGCGGGTCGGGCCGGTGGCTGCGCAGCGCTGCCGTGGCAGGCCGGCCGCGGGTGGCGCGTGTCAAGGTGACGGCGCGGCGGCGGACGGCGTCGAGGTGCAGCTCGTGGCGCGCCAACCGGCGGCACTGAGCGCGTCTCGGGCGTGGCGCAGCCGCGGCGGAACCGGCCTGGGGGCATCACGCCAACGCCGCGACCAAGCTTCTACACAGGCCGAGGCGCGATCGCGGCGGCTGGGCGCGGCTAGCGGCTGTCAGCGACCAGCGGCCGTGGCGGCGCGGTGAAGTGCGTGGCCTGCGCTCGGGAGCGGCCGTACATTGCGTGGTGCTAGCCGGCTGCGGCGCTGGCTGGCCGGTCAGGCATCATGCCCCGGGCGCGCGCAGGGCAGGAAAAGGGCGAGCGGGGGAAGAAGCATGCGGCGGCTGGTGTGTTGCGAGCAGGAGAGAACGGCGGCGGCGGCGGCTTTTATATGGCGTGGCCGAGTTAGGGTTCGAGGAATGGACGGTGACGCGCCTCGACGTCCGTACTCCGGGGCGCGTGGCGCCATCGGGCGGCGGAGCGAGGCGGGAGCACGAGGGCACCGGGCACGGCGCTGCCGCGCTCGGCGGGCGACGGGCGGCCGGCTTGAGGAGCAGCCGCCGCCCTAGGGGTTTCATGGGGCGCCGTGGGGCCAACTCGGGCCGTGGTGCTTTTCGCTTGGGCCCGTGGGGCGGCGTGTGGGCCTGTGGAGGCGGGGGAATCGGGGAGGAGGAAAGCTGGGCTGCTCGGCCGGTGCGCTGCGGGCCGGGCTCAAGGTGGGAGGAGGAAGGGGAAAAGGAAGGCCGGGCCGGTTGGAGGCTTTAGGCCCAACGAAGCAAAGTGACTTTCCCATAAATGGCAAGGGATCCAAGCAGGATTTGAGGGAAGATTTGGAAGAGATCAAATAGGAGGTTGAGGGGATTTTGAAGAGAGGATTTAAAAGGAGGTTGAGAGAAGCATGGCTAGGTGACTCAAGGAAATTTGAGTAGGTTTCGGTAGGGAGTTCGGAGAATTTGCCATTAGGTAGGAAGAGGTCTTCTCGTAATTTGCCGAGGGTTCGAGGGAATCGAAAAAGAAAGATCGAGAGTGGGAAAAAGAGTTTATCTCTTTTTCGATGATTGAAACTAGGAGGGGTTAAAAAGGGAATTTTTGAGAAGTCTTGCTATGGACTTGTGCACTCCTAAATTCATTCAGACACGATACTCGAAACAACTCAAACACGATGGCAAAACCCTACAACCAAATCTACATGTATGCAACGATTCGGTAGCAAGCTCTTTCACGTTTGACCTAGAAACTACATGATTCACACATTGTAGGAAAAATTTTAAAAAGTTTGGATTTTTGGTGTTTGGTAAAACCCAGGATGTTACAGACTACCCCCCTTACCAGAATCTCGTCCCCGAGATTCAAGTGTTGTCTAGGGCTGAAGGTTCTTACCGGATGTTTTACTTGCATCAATACACCAAGCTTTTGTAAAAAAAAAAAACTTTTTGGAAGGGAGTTTTGAATGGAGGGCTTTTTGTAAAACCATTGTGCAAAAACCTTTTTGATAGAGGGAGACACTTATAAAAAGGCATGAATGGACTTTTGGTGGATCAAAAAGGTTCTCATAGAAAGCCCCCTTTTTTTGAAACTCAAATTCGAAGTCAAGAAAAGCTCTTAGGACTTTGGTTCATGGACTTCAAAACACCTTTTGAAAATGCTTTTCAAAGACCAAGATTTTTAGGGAGCTGGTTTTGAAAATTAGATGAAAACATTTTTCAAATGCGTAAAGAGTTTGTAGACAAGTTGAAAGCTAGGTGAAACTCCCTTTTTTTATGAAGTCATGGCCTTTGAAAATAGCCCTTTATTTAAAAAAACCAAAACCTTTGAAGAAAGTCCATTCGAAACGAAATCGTTAATTTTAAAAGGTTCGAAATCGGATATTGAATTGAAACCCTAAATCTTTTGTCACCTTTCGAAGAAGTTATGAAATCGGGTTTTCTCAAATTCTTTTTCAGAGAAACACCGCTTGAAGGGAAAATGCATTTTTTGAAAATTTGAAATCAAATCATTTCCTGCTTTGTAAACATTTTAAAAGGCTTTTTGGAGATAGGTTTCCATATATCCTTTGGTGGGAAGTTATTTGTAAGAAAGGAACTTTTCAAAGGACGTTTTGCAAATTGGCTCAAAATTTAGAAACTTTGAGCCGTAAGTAGGGGTTTTGAAATCGGGGATTTTTTTTTTAGCGTAAAAACATTTCTCAAAATTGGTTCCTTTGCAAAGGACAGATCTTTTCAAAATTCGGTCTGCTCATAGCAAAATTTTTGGATTTTTGAAATCTCTTTGTAAAGTAAGATGGAGCATCAAGAAGGAGGGCTTTGCTAAATCCAAAATAATTTTGAAAATAAAACGAAGTTTGTGGGGACAAAACTCTTTTCAAAGGATTTTATTTTTTCGTAATTGATTTTTGGAAAAGAGGGGGAGTGCTCGAGATTCATGTGGTATGCGGTGCCGATTAGGGCAGCCACGGTCACTTTCCTTGGTACCGCCTACGCCTCGGTAGCAAGCCATGTGGAGGCCTCACACATGGGGCCCCAAGTTTCGTAGTGGCATCATAGATCAAGATCGTGGCTTGTCCCCAAATAGGTTGCCGACAATACCCCAATGTCCCGAACAAAAAGGTAGGGAAGGGGGTTTTAAAGGGGAAGGAAAAAGGACTTCTATAAAACACTTTTGAAAGCGCTTTCCGAAACAGAGGTTTTAAGTCTTTGTATTTTGCAAAATTTTTTGAGAGCAAGAAGATTGCAACCCTTGGTTTGAAACTAACACAAATGATTTGAAATTAGTTGCAACCCATTTTGATTCAAAAACTTGTAAACCAAGAATTTTCATTTTTTACCAAGCTAGAGCAAACCTCCTAAAGAGAGATTTAAAAAGTTTTGAAAAAGACTTTCAATTTGTGGAACAAATCAAAACTTTTAGGTTTTTTTTTTTACCTTTATTTTTTTGAAAAGTGGGGGTTTAAGATCCAAATCCCTTTGAAGACTTGCGCGCCGACTCTTTTTTTTTAAATAAAAGAGGGTTTCAAAGGACACCAAGTTCACGGGGGTTCAAAACCATTTTTTTTATCAAAAGGTTTTGCAAATGCCAAAGATTTTCCAAAGCTTTTAAAAGCGAGCAGTTTTTGAAAGTCCATTCGAACAAGCAGAGAGTTGTTTGAAACACTTTTGAAATCTAGCTTTAAAGGTGAAATATGCGTTTTCAAAAGGGGTTGAAATCAAAGATTTTTGGAAGCTCAAATCTTTTGGAAAGTCTCATTTGTGGTAAAACAAGTTCAAAAAGGAGTGCAAGCTGAAAGATTTAAGGTCATTTTCCAAATCGGTTGGTAAAGCTTTCACAAAAAGGAACTCAATTTTTGAGAAACACTTTTTGAATTCGGATTTAGAAAGCGCATTTTGATTTGTAAGAGTAACTTCTAAAAAAGTTTGCGGACAAAAAAAATCTTTTCACAAGAAATTTTGTTTTATAAAACCGGTTGTAAAACTTTAAAGACAGGGGATGGTTGCTCTTGAAAAGGGAAATTTGGCTCACAAGATGAAATCAAAACTTTTCAAAACAAAATCGGGTCAAAAAGGCCTTTGATTTTGAAATCATTTCGTTGATTGGAAAACAAAGTCTTACTTTTGAAAGTGAATCGGGGCATGTTCAAAAAAGAAACCGATCTTCCCATTGTTTGAAGGCAACTTTCAAAATCAAGTCGGGCTTGAAGCAGGAGTTAAAACCACTTTCTTTCGAAAAGGAAATCTTTATAAAACCTTTTGAAACTTTTCCTTTTGAAGAAAAAAAATCACTCTTTTTGAATAAGGACTTTTGAAAGTAAAGGCGGCAGTTTGGAAGAGAAGTTCAGTTCGAAAGACTAGAGGACCATTTTGAAGAGAGGTTGACACAAAAATTTGGTGCATTGACCCTCTATTTCCAGTCATTGGTTAGGCTTCGTTTTTAGAGGGCTAGGTTACCCAAAGCTTCCTGAGTCACATATACAAAATAAACTATGGATTCTACACACGTAATTAAGAAGCATAATAAGCATAACAACACAAGATCCAGGCAATCGAGAAAGCATTACAACTCCTATATGCATGGTGTTGACTTAAGGCGACCCCTATGCCTTCAAAGTCTCACACATTTACCGATTTAAGCGTGGGCATAAGTGGAGAGTAATTCCTAAGGGTCATCTTCTCTTATCGGGGCGGTCGAAAAAGCAAATGTAACTCAAGGAGGAGGGAGAAACAACCTGTCTTCACTTCTTACGCCTATAACAAAAACAGATTTTTGGCTTCTACACTAGTGTTTGAAACCTAAGGTCTCGTCCTACAGTCAAGTATGGCTCTGATACCAACTGAAACGACCCGCAATTTCCTCGAAGGAAAATCCACAGAGTACATCATTTACAGTTGATACCACAGCTCATACATTGCAAAAGGTACAAGTTGCAAGGTTTACAACACTTGGAGACACACCTAGGTACAATGCATCCTAGCGATATACACACGAAGGTCTTCATCGAGTAGGCGTAGCGCCATAGCGGTGAAGGCTCCTCCTTCACGAACGATCATCGAGTCGCGGTAGAGTATCGGCGGCGTAGACTTGATCTCCTTAACCAAACTTGAGTGTAGGAGCGAGACCACCTAATCCTTCCACTCCATTATCGTCGTAGGGCCTCCTCGGGTACCAAACCTGCTCAACTCTATCAAGACGATTTGTACCGGCCACCGGCTCCCCCACCCTATGCTTTGCTTTGCTATGTGGTAAGTGGAATGCAAGGGTAGAGAGAAAAAAGGCCTATATTTGGTCAGTAGTTTTCCTATGCATAAATTCATAATATAAATATAATGTAGTTTATCAAGTTTTAACCCATCTCATCCACACATCCATCCATCCCATCCACATCCACATCCACACATCTCACCACACTCTCACTCTCTCTTGTCGACAAGGAAGACTCCCCTCCTCCTTGCCTCAACGGCCTAAGCCGGAATCCAAACACATCCGGGGAGAGAAGAGAAAGAACTCCACTCACTAATCATGAGGGGGGTGGAAACATAGGAATGTCCATGACCGTGGACACGGCTATACGTATAGATCGATCAACTCTGCAGAGCGTGTACACTGAACCACAAGATCACCATCATCGACGATGCCTCGTCTAGGCTGATACCAAGCGCTGCCCTAATCGGCCCGATGCCACCCTACCACTCATTTCGGGGGCACCCCGGAGATCCACCGGCACGCCGAGACTGTGAGGCGTGGTACCGGATCCCTAAGGGTTCCACGTTGTCTCGGGAGGGTGTGGGTCTCGGACCGCCGTATTCCTCCCTACACTATCTCCTATCAACCTAGTAGTAATGGCGGGGGGGCCTAGCCGTCAAGTCGTTTCCCGCCCATCGAGAACGAGTGGTGTGTACGAAGGGGTCCTATGAACCGGTTCTCAAGACATACCGGTCCTTAGGGGTGACTAGACAGGGACATCTTCACCTTGGGGCCCGATGCCCCGTGCCTCGACGCAAGACACCTCTGCTCCGAGGATTCGTCCCACAAAGACACTCCTCCCCGGAACCTTCTCACATCACATGTACCCGCCCGCAGTACTTTCTCACATAGGGAGTGCCCGGATCACACTCCCCGGCAAGACTCGTCCCCCGACTGTCGTAGATCCCATGTCCGGTCGACACAACCCTCACCACACACCCAAGACACATGCCAAGATCTCTCCCATGTTATCCCCAGTTATCTAGTTTACGGCACCACGTGCCTTAGCCACACACAAACATGTATGAGTAAAGAGTAAGTGTGTAGCGAGTATCATGAAGTAGGCGAGCATCTATCCTAGCAAATGGTGTGCGGGGAAAGGTTGCGTCAAGGTAATGGCTTATCAAGCAATCTACCATGCGTCCTATCACGTTCATTTGCATAAAGTAAAGCGCTAGCAGCTACATATTGCATGCCTAATAGGATTCTACGAGGTTGGGTGGGGACGTGGCACCTGTTTATAGCAATCCTTAGTCATCCACATCTGGTTGCCCTTCGTGTCTTCTCCCCTCCAAATGGGATCTCCAAAGACGTCCGACGCTATCGTGATGCAACTACCTTGGTAAAGCGACAAACAAGGCAAGGAACAATCAACCATCAACCAAAATCCTGTACTCTCCGAAAAGGCAATAAGATATAGAAGGAACCCCACAGCTCGGAATAAACACTGAAAGGACTTAGCCCTCACGGAGAGTGTCCGATCCTTGGGCTTAGATAAATAGAAGTGCTCGTCGCCAAGCTCGAGCTCGGATCGAGGCCTCAAAATAGCCAGTACCTCCCGGGTCGATGATGTCGACTGTGCACGGCTTCAAGAGAAGAGACCTTGATCCTAGCTCAACTTAAGCAAACACCACGCCTTGCGACCTTCCGATCTGGATGTCATAGAGATTGGCGGGGGACCGGAGGGTCACAAACGAAGGGGAAGAGGAAAGGAGAGTAGGAACAACAGGGTTCAGCCCTTGTGGCCTTTAACCCACAAGTCACAGCTTGCTAAATAAGAACCAAGTAAGAACGAGTACACGAACCAAGGAGTCGTGACTTGGTTCCAAGGTACTTTCGGCTTACCCGCCATGATAGTCGGGCGGTAGCCAAGGTGATTGGAACAAAGGTCGCGAATCGGCTATGGTGTCTCTCTCGATCCACATGACATGTCATCGCCGGGAACCGAGAAGAGAGTAGCGCAACAGGGGAAGTGGAGAAGAGTTAGCTAGGCATGTCCATGTCGTGGCCTCGGTCACATCCTCGGTGAGGATGGTCTTCCAATGGTCGAACCGGTCGACTTCGCGCGGGTCCGAGGACCGAGCACGCACCATAGCTACGCTAACTAGAAGAGATAGTCCGGTCTTTGATCCAGTCATCATGGCTAAGATGGGATCGAACGTAACGGGCTAGCGGGGAAGAATAGAAGGTAGAAATGAGAGGGAGCGAAGGTCTACCCCTTCCAATGCACATGCCACGGCAAAAGGCGGGGGGCATCGAAGAGGAGCGATGCACAAGAGAGTATGAGTGCCTAATCGCTTGTAGGGTACCTTGACCAAGGTGCACTAAATGCACTAAGACGTTCCCGAATTCTTGGCGGTGCGGTTGTCACCGCAAAAAATCCGTGCAATGTCACGGTCTTAATAGGTACAAGCATACAAGAGGGCTACGCACCAAGGAATCCAATAGAGGGAAGTAAAAGCAGGTTTTCCCTTCCCTTGATCCACTCGCCACGGCAGTCGACGGGAATCAAAGGAGTGGGATTAAGAGAGCGAATAGTACACCGACGAACTCAAACAAACATCAAACAGGATTTTGGCTCCACAAAGATTTCCGGTCCACTTGACATGGCAATAGTCAATAATCGAAGTACTCGGGGTCAAGAGAGTCAATCCACGCCTTACCGAACTAGCGAGGATCGAAAGGATAAAGAAGGAAGAAAGGCCCCACACTCTTCTCGACCTACTCGTCATGGCAAGGGATGGTGGTCGGAAGAAAGGAGACAAGTCTCGCCGCGGTCCCTTGATCCACACTAACTCGTAGGGCACCACGACCTCCGTGCAACTAAAGCGGCAAAAGCTATTCCTCGGGTTCATAGCGATGCGGTTGTCATCACAAGAACCGAGGAATGCTCCAGTCTAGGTGGTGCAAGCATACAAGGTGGTGGGGAAAATAGCACAAGAAAAGAAAGGAAAGAAAAGAGGTGAAGCCCGATGGTCATGGCGAGATGACTCGCGGCCATAAGTTTTACCTACACAGTTTGGCTCCCCGTCGTCCCACGATAGTTGCTTCCTAGTTCGTTTCCCACTAGACTAGGTCTTAGGGGCTCAATGTGCGCTGGTAAGATCCGCATCGATAGCGATATCGAAGCTCCTTTATGACCACGCCCTAGGGCCGAAGGTAGAAGCTAACACTCCCGCACGACGAAGACAACTAAAGCACGAGAGAACGAGTTACGCCGGGCGTCGCGATCACGGGGGACGAACCCACGATCGAAACGCTCAAACGAGGTACGGTCCCTTGACCGCTCGAAGGCTCGGCCCACATACAAGCACCACGCAAATACACAAGAAACAACAACACCATACAAGAACTAAACCAACACGACCATCACAGCGCAGTGCAATGATCCATAGCATGAGGGAGATAGACCGGGCGCGATGGCACGGCACAGGCATAGATAGGCAGGTATAGATATAATAAAGCGCGACAGTGAGTATATGGTATGAAAAACAAGGGCTTTGCCGACGCCGAGGATGGCGCTCGGCGGGTTTCGGGGTTCGACCTTGGCGGGGAAGAAGGCGAAGACGGTGGGGGTTCCATGCGGAGCGCCGCCGAATGTGGCAGGAGGACCGCAGCCAAAAGGGGTTGGCCCTGGCCGGCCGTAGCCGCCATTGGCCAGCTCTGGCCAGCTCTGGCCACCTGCGGCTTGCTGCTGGCTAGCAGTGGCTGGCCATGGCTGGCTGCCACTGGCCGACAGAGGCCAAGGCTGGCCGGGCATGAGCCGGACGCGGCCAGAGAGGCTAGGTGCTGGCTGCATTCTGCGGTGACCCTCCCCGCACAGTGTAGATCATAGCACGAAGGCCAGTCCTCAAAAAAAGATCGGGAAGGAAGGCAAAGGTGATGTTTTTGGTTTGCCGGGTGCTCACCGGCAGTGGGAGAGAAGGCTCCGCCAGCGGCGGGCGTTGTGGCCAGCCTTGGTCGGTGGTAGCTGGTTGTGGCCTCGGTTGGTGAGGCGCAGCGCCACGGCGAGGCGGGCAGCTCTGCTTGGCTGCCGCCGCCATGGATGGCTAGCGCCTAGAGCGCGCGTGGCGGAGCCGGGGGGGTGGAACGCGGCCGGGCGGAGCTCGGGACGGCCGGGCGCCGAGGTGGAACGCGGCCGCGGCCCGGCCTCGGCGGCTTGGGGCCGCTGGTCGGGCGGGTTGACGCCGCAGCCGGGCGTTGGCTTTTGCCAGCGCCGCGTCGCATAAAATGTCGCCGAGGCGCGCCCACGCCTTAGCAGCGGGCGACGTGGTCGGGCTGTGGCTGCGCAGCGCGTCGTGGCAGGCCGGCCGGGTGGCGCGTGTCGGCGCGATTTCGCCGGGCGGCGGACGGGCGCCGAGGTGCAGCTTCGTGGCGGCGGCCAACGTCCGGCGGGTAATCGGAGCGCTGCCTGGGCGGCGCAGCTGCGGCGGAACCGGCCTTTGGGGGCACGCGCAACGGCCGCGACTCTGCCCGACAGGCCGCGCGTGACCGCGGCGGCCGGGGCGCGGCTAGCGGGTCGCCGACCAGCGGCCGTGGCGCGGCGCTGGGGCGCGTGGCTCGCGCTCGGGAGCGGCCGGCGACAAGCAGCGGTGGTAGCCGGCCGGGGCGCTGGCTGGCCGGGCGGCACGGGCGCCCCGGGCGCGCGCAGGCGCGTGAAAAGGGCGCGGTGGAAGAAGCATGCGGCGGCCGGTGTGTTGCGAGCAGGAGAGAACGGCGGCGGGCGGGGCTTTTATATGGCGTGGGCTGAGTTAGGGGTTCGAGGGTGGACGGTGACGCTCGACGCCCGTATCCGCGCGGGCGCCATCGGGCGGCGGAGCGAGGCGGGAGCACGAGGGCACTGGCACGGCGCGGCCGCCGCCTGGGGGCGACGGCGGCCGGCCGGCCGGAGGAGCAGCGCCCCGCCTAGGGTTTCATGGGGGGAGCGCCAAACCGGGCCGTGGTGCGGGGCCGTGGGCGGGCGGTGGGCCTGTGGAGGCAGGGAATCGAGGAGGAGGGAAAGCCGGGCCGCTCGGCCGGGTGCGCCGCGGGCCGGGCCCGCGTGGGAGGAGGAAGGGGAAAAGGAAGGTCGGGCCGGTTGGAGGCTTTAGGCCCAACGGCCAAAGTGACTTTCCCATAAATGGCAAGGGATCCAAGCAGGATTTGAGGGAAGATTTGGAAGAGATCAAATAGGAGGTTGAGGGGATTTTGAAGAGAGGATTTAAAAGGAGGTTGAGAGAAGCATGGCTAGGTGACTCAAGGAAATTTGAGTAGGTTTCGGTGGGGAGTTCGGAGAATTTGCCATTAGGTAGGAAGAGGTCTTCTCGTAATTTGCCGAGGGTTCGAGGGGAATCGAAAAGAAGATCGAGAGTGGGAAAAAGAGTTTATCTCTTTTTCGATGATTGAAACTAGGAGGGGTTAAAAAGGGAATTTTTGAGAAGTCTTGCTATGGACTTGTGCACTCCTAAATTCATTCGGATTACGATACTCGAAACAACTCAAACACGATGGCAAAACCCTACAACCAAATCTACATGTATGCAACGATTCGGTAGCAAGCTCTTTCACGCTTTGACCTAGAAACTACATGATTCACACATTGTAGGAAAAATTTTAAAAAGTTTGGATTTTGGTGTTTGGTAAAACCCGGATGTTACAAATCAAGAAAGTGGAGTTTGAACCTACAGTGTTGCTTGCTGAAACGGATGAGCCGGGACAGCACAAGCACCTGTTGTCGGAAAACCTTCAGGTTCAGGAGAAGTAGTGTCTGAATGAAGGCGAACAGTCTCTGAGTGAGGTGGTGAATCTGAGTGAGGTTCATTTGGATTCTGAGTTGCTGTTTGCTGGGGATGATCAGTCTTATGGGGATGTGTGGTACTTGGATAATGGCGCCAGCAATCATATGACAGGTGATCATCAGAAATTCAGAGACATTGACTCCACCATTGGTGGCAAGGTACGTTTTGGTGATGGTTCTGCAAAGAGAAATTCATGGTAGAGGTTCCATTTTATTTCAAGGCAAGTCCGGGTGATCGCTGGTTGTTGTTAGATGTCTATTTTATTCCAAAGCTTAAGAGTAACTTGATCGAGTCTAGGTCGGGTGATAGAAATTGGGTATAAAATAGAAATGGATGATGACTTGATTGAAGTAGTTGAAAAAAGTGCAATGAGAACCATTCGAGAGTACGTAGATCCGGGAATAGACTGCATAAGGTTGAATTAAAAAACTGTAAAAACCAAGTGTGCTTCTTAGCAAAAGGTGATGATTTGTCATGGCTGTGGCATGGTAGATTGGGGCATGTAAATTTTCAATCTATCAAAATGCTAGTGCAGAAGGAAATGGCGAGGGGGGTCCTTTGATTGATCATCCGGATCAGGTTTGCCATTCATGTCTAGCGACCAAACAAACTAGACAATCATTTCCAAAATGTTCAAGTTGGAGGGCGATGAACCACCGCAATTGATTCATGTTGATTTGTGTGGTCCAATTACACCTGAACTATTGGGGGTAGCAAGTACTTTATGCTTTTGGTGGATGATTGCACTAGATGGATGATAGTCTCTATTCTGAAAATAAAAGATCAAGCCAGTGATGCCTTCGCAAAATTTAAAGCAGAAGCTGAAAATGAGGTAGGCTGCAAGGTAAAGATGGTGAGATCAGATAGGGGTGGTGAGTTTCTAGCAGCAGCTTTTAAGGATGTTTGTGAATCTGCTAGCATAAAAAGGCAGTTCACTGCACCTTACTCACCACAGCAGAATGGGGTTGTTGAAAGAAGAAACAAGACTGTCATGGAGATGGCTAGGGCAATATTGAAATGCATGAGTGTACCTGGTTGTTTTTAAGGAGAAGTTGTGAGACACTCAGTGTATTTGCTAAACAGATTGCCTACAAAGGTGATGGGATACAGGACACCTTTTGAAGGTTGGTGTGGGAGAAGACCACAACTTGGACATGTGAGAGTGTTTGGTTGTAGAGCAAATGTTAGGCCTGCAGAGCCTCACCTGAAGAAACTAGATGACAGGAGTACTGCCATGATCTATTTAGGAGCTGAGGAGGGTTCAAAAGCTCATAGATTGTTCAATCCTAAGACTAAGAAGATTGTGGTAAGTAGGGATGTCATCTTTGAGGAAACTACAACATGGAAGTGGAATACTGAATTTGGAGAAGATTCAGGGTTTAGAGAAGAAGATGAGGCAGGAGGCTTATCACTACCTTTCACTGGTGGATTCGTTGGTGGAGATACTCAACATGGTGTGCCAAGTGAGAGCTTAGGGGGAGCTAGTGGAGCTGCTGGTGGAGCTGATAGTGGTGCAGGAGGCACAAGATCAGTGGAGCAGTCAGCTCAACATGGAGCAGATGTTCAGTCAGATACTGTTGACAGTCAGGCAACAGAGACAGAACCAGCTTCAGTATAAAGTGCAAATGATAATCATGGGTATAATGATGGTCAGGGTGATGTTGACATGATTGATGACAGTGACTATGATGAGCCACCTCTAAGATTCAGAAACCTCAATGAGGTGTATGAAGATAGTGTTGAAGTGGAAATGACTTATGATTCAGAGGTGGAGGCTCTGTTGACTGTCATGGAAGAACCAGGTAGCTATCAAGAGGCAGCTGGTGATGGGAATTGGGTTGGAGCCATGGAGAGTGAGATCCAGTCCATAAATAAAAACAAGACTTGGGAGCTAGTCAAGTTACCAGCTGGGCACAAACCTATAGGGCTGAAATGGGTTTATAAACTGAAGAAAAATGCAGAGGGGGAAGTGGTGAAACACAAGGCCAGATTAGTTGCTAAAGGCTATGTTCAAAAACAAGGGATTGATTTTGAGGAAGTATTTGCTCCAGTGGCCAGGCTTGACACTGTGAGACTTATTCTAGCAATAGCAGCTAATAGAGGTTGGCAGGTGCATCACCTAGATGTGAAAACTGCATTTCTCAATGGTGAGTTAGTTGAGGATGTTTATGTGAAACAGCCTGAAGGTTTTGTGCAGAAGGGAAAGGAGCAGATGGTGCTAAAGTTAAGCAAGGCCTTGTATGGGTTAAAACAAGCACCAAGAGCTTGGAACACGAAGCTTGATAGCAGTCTGAAGAATCTTGGGCTCAGTAAGTGTCAGACAGAGCCTGCAGTGTACATCAGAGGGACAGGCCAGTCAGCTCTGATGGTGGGTGTTTATGTAGATGATCTGATAGTTGCTGGTGGTGAACTAGAGGAGATAATGAAGTTTAAGAAGCAGATGACTTCGGTGTTTGATATGAGTGACCTTGGGAGATTGTCATTCTATCTGGGAATTGAGGTTGAGCAAGGAATAGACTTCATAGCTATCAGACAGACAGGGTATGCAAAGAAGATTTTAAGTCAGTTTGGCATGGCAGATTGCAATGCAACCAAGTGTCCAATGGATCCTGGTACAAAACTTGATGCAGACAAGCAGGGACAGAGAGTTGATGCAACTCAATACAGAGAATCATAGGTCGTTTGAGATACTTGCTTCATACCGCACTGACTGTCTTTTTCGGTCAAGATGGCAAGTAGGTTCATGGAAAATCCAACTGCTAAGCATCTCATTGCAGTGAAACAGATCCTAAGATACTTGAAAGGGACTCTGAATCATGGGTTGGTTTATACCCAAGAAGGCAAACATGAACTGCTGATGGGTTATTCAGACAGTGATGTGGGAGGTGATGTTGTGGGTAGAAGAAGCACTGGTGGAATGGCATTCTATCTGAATGACAGTCTGGTGACTTGGAACTCACATAAAGAGAAAACAGTAGCACTGTCCTCATGTGAAGCTGAGTTTATGGCTGCAACAGCTGCAGCCAAGCAGGCTCTGTGGCTCAGAAACCTGCTAGGAGAACTCACTGGAAATGAGTTGAAGGTAGTGACGCTGAGAGTTGACAATAATTCAGCAATAGCTTTGATGAAAAACCCTGTGTTCCATGGAAAGAGCAAGCACATTGAGATTAAGTATCACTTCATTCGTGAATGTGTTGAGCGTGGTCAGATAGTGGTGAAGAGGGTGGGAACATTGGAGCAGAAAGCTGATGCTTTGACTAAGCCACTGCCAGCAGTGAAGTTTGGAGTGATGACTCATCTGATGGGTGTTCGTGATCTCGGTGAACGACAAGCTTAGGGGGGAGAATGTTAGCTAAGCGTGTGTTCACAAGTGAGGAAACGAACAAGGTGAAGTCGGTTTGTGAAATGGTTCAAGAGAATTTGAATAAGACCGCTGGCGGGAACGGTTCTTTGGTGAGCGTGAGCGGGGTGACCGTGCTCATGTATCGGCCCGATGACAGTGTGTGTTTCGCAACTTGTATCGTGTTGTATTTTGAATTCGTGTGTGTCAACCGTGTGTGTGGGCTACTGGTATAAGTAGCCGGATGTACTAAGCGTGGGTTAGCGCTTTTGGAGAAGTTGTAATCGTGTGTGTATTCAGACTAATCGGTGAAAAAGGGCACCGCCTCCCGGTGTAGACAGTTGCCGGTTTCAGTGTTCCCCGTGTGTTCTTGTGCGCAATCTTGATCTGTAGGTTTAGCCACCGGGAAATTGCGTTGTGATCTATGATTCTAGGCCATCAAGCTTGTCCATCACATTCTCTTTTGCCTTGTGATCGCACGTAGGCACGCATCGATGTGGCAAAGAAACTTCCGGGGCACATCGAAAAGCCTCCAACCTCGCCTCTTCATCCTTGTCGTTCGGCCGGGTGACTTAATAGCCTCATTCCGGGAAGCTTTTTCTCGGGACCTTGACGTCATAGCGCATGCGCCTCTCACCGACCTCGCGCCACGCGTTCCTCGAGCTCGGTGATCTCCTTTGCGAGGCGGTGGCGTGCGGTATCGTCCGGAGGTAGATGGGCGGGTGGCGCAGGCGGGCGGGAGGCCCCCCCCGCCGTGTGCGGCATGAGGTTACGGGCGGTAGAGCTCGATGCGCCTCCTCGGCGATGTAGGCGATGTCGCGGACCTGCTTCATCCACGCGGTCTTGGTCGTCGCCGTGATCGCCCTCCATCTTGGTCGGTGCATCGAGGAAGCCGTTCATGCCGTCCATCTCGTCCTTGATAAACTGCACGTCGCGGTCCACGTCGCCGAGAAGCCTCACCTCTGTAACGGTACCGTCCAAATTATAAGAGCACAAGTACAAAAACAATCACCAAAGTGACTAAATTTTTACACTTGAGTCCATATAATCCCGGTAGTCCACTGAAATCATGAAGGACTTCAAACCAACCAACATATAAGCCAAGATCATACTGATTCAACAAAACAAGTCACTTGTTACATCCTTTTCATAAGTAGATCAATATACATCAGAGTGCAAAATAATTATTACAACATAAGTTCAAAAGTAGCGAAAGCAAAGTACTTTGAATTTAATATCAAATACATGCCAGTACCAAGGTCAATTCCAACAAAAGCAATAGAGACGAGAGATAAGAAGGATCATGCCCATGATCATACCCCACCGCTATGGTAGGAGCCATCCAAATTTTGCAAAAAATCATGATACATCACAACCCGCAACAAGTGGGAATAAACCCCGAGTACGAGAATGTACTCGGCTAGACTTACCCGTCATAAACCCGGAAATAAAGTGACACCAAGGAGTATGCAAGGCTTTATATAGGTGGGGCTAGCTTGACAACCTTTTGCATAAAAGCATATTATATGAGAGCATTATTTTATTATACTAGCAGCAGATTATTATTAATCAACCTTTCATCTAAATTAGCACCTGTGCTAAACAATCACTTGATTATATACAAACATTAATAACCATATCAGGGTTTATTCAAGCTATCAACATTATCATCATCATGATCATCATCAATATTAGAACCATCATTATTTAGTGAGTTCTACGATGCCGAGCAAGGTCAAGTTCTCACTATCCCGGGAGAGACGGCGATTCGAATTGATTTCAACCGAGCTCGGGGGTATTCCCAACACACACCCGACATTGACCTAGCTAGGGTCGTCTTAGGTTACTCTTGGTACAACTCGGGCTCGGGCCCGGTTATCACGTCGGCAAAACCGAAAGTCGGATAGCCGGGATGTTCAAGCCATGCTAACCCAAGGGCGACGCCGGGACGCTTTATACATGCTTGCCCTTGGTCTAGTATGCCGCTATCCCGCGAATTGCCCAACCGCCGCCCGCGTTCCCGTCTTGAGTTGAGCTACCGAAGCCATGCCCACTTGGCACAGGGCGGACCAACTATGTGTTGGGCTGCGTTCAACATGACCAAGAGTGAAACAACGCGTCCAGTCCTTAATCGACTTCGAGGCAGGGTCCACTTGTCCCCTGCCCGGTCTTCTTTTATTTTAACACTTGGTTCTTTTTTCCACGATAGCACATATAGCCAACCGTGACCAGAGAAGTAACAACCTATATCTCGCGGATGACGGAGAATCACCCGACTTCTACCGGTCTAAGCATGGCTATGCATTTATCTCGATTCCTGAACTTAAATAGGATTCAAGGTATAATTTGCTGGACAAGGAGAGGATATATATGCAGCAAGTGTTTCCAACCAACTCCTATAACTTAATGCAATAAACAATATAAAGTACTCAATTGCATTTTATAAAAGGGTGGGAGACTTAGAATGCTCCGGGGCTTGCTCGGAATAAGACCCAAAGTCAGTCAAGTTAGCTTGCACCATCTTCGGGTTCAACTCCAACATCTTGTCCTTCACGTAGTTCATCTAGCGTACCTAGATGAGATGCAAGATGCAAGTGTATAAATACATAGAAATGCAATAGATGATGCATCACATTCATAAAACAAGACAAGCATAGCCACACCAGACGATATGAGCTCATTAAAGAGCAAGCTATCCACACTCATGCAAACATGTAGATAACAAGCATATGAAACATGACACTAATATCACAACTCTGAGGTATATTACTTAACCATCAACAAAGACATGAGTCATAATTAGCAACACACAAAGCAAACAACTAGAATCAATCAATTTCTGGACATACATGTAGCTACTGAGTAAATAATTCATATCTAGAGTTATACAACCCCAAATGACTTGCAACAAGATACTCTGGAAAGCTTATGAAATTGTCTACAAATCAACTTTAATCATCATAGCATGATTCAATCTTTAACATAGCCAAACAACCCAATTTATCCAATCTGGTCAGGCAAATTCCAGAGAGCAGCAATTTCTAAAACTGAACATTGCACAGCCATAACTCACAAACCATTTAGCCTATTGCCATAAAAATTTGACACAAGCTAGATGAATGGGTTATCTACAACTTTGTTATAGATAAGTTTCACAACAAATATCATTATCAAGGTGCAATCATCAAAATACCAAAACCTGTCCAGAAAACTCTAGAATTAAATAAATAGAGCAAATAATATTTCACTTATGTTTCAAACATCAATTTAGACATAACCAAAGTTACCAACAGTTAGAGTATATTAAATAAACACCAGAAAACATGATGACCAAGCTTAAATAAATTATTATCATGCACTTTTCTATTTAATTTAATAACAAAGTGGATTAAGGACATATATGTAACTCATATCAAAAGTGCACAATAAATTCTAATAAAATTACAGTAGCTCAAATATATTACCAATAGTCTACTGTCCAAATCTCATAGCATTTGCATAAGTATAGCAATCTCTACGAAAAAGACAAACTGCCAATGCAATAAAGCGTGTGAGAGCAAGTTAATTCTGAAACTCAATACTTTTAGTCAATGCATGGCCATGTTAAGCATACACAGATCACAATAACATAGTAGGAGGGTAGTGGAACCACATTTTCTATTTTTTACATTTTTATTTTAATTATTAATCAATTAAATCAAATTCCTAGACATTAAGCAAGATAAATCAATAACTCAACCAAACTGCATGCAATGAACCTCAAATTTTTATCACAGTACACACATATTACCAGTAGACTACCACAAAAATTTCACCTCAAATGGAGCACCACAACAGTAGATATGAATTTAGCAAAAAAAACCCTAGAGAGCAAAGATCTATTTTTACTGCATAAACTTCATACTAAAACATACAATATTGTTATACCACTAGATAGATCTACTCACAAGGATTCCAAAAAGTCCTCATTTGCTATTTTGCGATTTTTCTACGAATTACTACGATTTTCCAAACTTTCAGCCGAAATTGCATAAAAGAAAAACGGGAAAAAGAGAAATTGCACTGTGCGCTCCTATTCACATGAGTCATGGACTTCGCACTTAACCCCCTGGCATTTTCCAAATTTGAGGGCGAGGCCCCTTCTTCTTCCTGTAACGCAGAACAGAGGGACGGCGATGGAGGAGGCGACGCCGGCGGTTCCGGTGGAGGGCAGCGAGCAGTGGCGGTGAGGGAGGGCGCTGGGGCATGCCCAGGGCAGTGCGCGGCCATGGGAGGTGGCAGCCTGGCCGGAGACAAGCCCCAGCGGCCTGGCTGCGCACACCGGCAGGCTGCAATGGCGGCCACCGCGGCCGACCGCGCTCCGGCGGCAGCAGCGGCCGGGGAAAGAGCACAGGAGGAGCGGCGCAAGTAGGGGAAGGTGATGGCGAGGCCGGTTGGGGTGCAGGAGGCTCGCAGCAGCGGCGCCATGGAGCTCGACCGGCTCATCCATGGCGGCCATGGCGCACGGTGCGCTGCGCGCGCGGCAGTGTGAGGGAGGGCGAGCGAGAGGTGAGCAGAGAGTGGAGCAGGATGAGGAGGACGCTCTGACGCCCCTCCACTTCTGCAGCAAGAGGCAGGGACGCGTGGAGAAGGTGAGGACGCGCGTCGGCAATGGTGGGGGCGCTCCCTGCGCATGGTGGCCACGTACCCCCGTGGAGGCTTTTTCAGCGAGCACGTGGCAGGCGTCGTTTCCAGGCAGTTTTTGGGCTCCTTCTGGGCCGAATTAGATCATGGGCCTTAAAGGTCATTTGTTGATCACATGTTGCTCTACAATTCTGATTAAGGCCAGTCAGTCATTAGAGCCACGGATTAGGAGATAATTAGCCTTGAACTTGCTGCTGTCAGAGGGCTAAAACCAGTCACAAATGCTTGCCAAAACATTGTCAAACGCAGCCAAAATGATTCCATCTTTTGGCATGCTCTTACTTGATGAATTACCTTCAACTTCTATTTTTGGCCCAACTCAAGTTTCTACACAAAATTTGGAGAACGCGAGACATCAACCGATCGACATCCGATCTCAGACTTAACAAATTTTCGAAGTTCTAAAAACAGCAGCTCAAAACTGATTTGTGGGCACTTTTTGAGCATGTTGCCCACCTGTTCATGACTTGAGCCTTAAACAAAGTTTGTTTCTTATAAAATTCTCTACAACTTTGATTAAGGGTGCACAGGAATGTAAACTATCTAAGCTGCACTTTTTAAACGGTTAAGCAAAAGTGATCTCGGGGCCAACATAGAGCAAACCGTCCCGTAGGAGCATTTTCTAGGCACTTGCTCAACATGAACCCTTCATGACTTTTGTTCATGAGTGTAAGTAGAGGTGTTTGAACAAGATTGCATGACTTGGTTGAATCTCCATATACCCATACACTTGATAAGGTCTTTCAAGCACGGATAAAGCTTATCATTTTATGTGGCATTTTGATTCCAATCTTTACAAAACTTCTCCAACGATCATGGTAGATGGATATAGATGTGAGATAGAGATGAAGATCATCACTTAATATATCTTGCTTAAGTCCAATCTCGGTGCTTAGCTCGTGACTAACACCCGGGGTGTTACAACCTCGTCCTTCACCGCCGTTGACAGGAGACCCAGCAGCAAGTCCACTGCACCATGAGTGAGGTCGGCCATCTCAAGCTCGACCTTTCAACGGTGGTGAAGACAAATTTTTTAAGACATATTTTTAATTTCATACTCAATGTTGATTTCAAGTTTGATTATATGCATATTATGTCTTCGTGATCTATTTTGACTATATGCATATAATCAAACTTGAAATCAACATTGAATATGAAATTAAAAATATTCCTAATCGAAATTTAATCTTTGTTTAAAAAATAGTTCACGAAGACATAATAATTTTCTAAACATTGAAGGTTCTAGTCCTTAATATGTTACCATCACGACATGAATATCAATTGTCAAATAATGCACAATAACTTGTTCCGACGCGAATATACTCTAGTCCAATATTAGAAAATATATTGTTTGTGATAACATTTGGACCGCAGATGCATCGTTTTGGCCACTAAGTTAAGCATTTTAGAACTTTTTGGACCACTTTGCACCCACCTAGCAAGTTATTATACTAAATTGAGCACTTTACAACTTGTTGGACCAAGCCGCACCCACCTGACAAGTTATTGTAGTAGACTGAGCATATTACAAGTTGGACCAATCTGCACCCACTTGATAAGTTGTTGTATGATGAACGCAATTTACTCAATAAAATTTAGCAAGATATGTTTGGATCCACCAGCTAAATGACGTATTTGCCAATTCTACCCTTCTTTCTACCTCCCTCCCTTCTTTCTTTCATATCTCCTCCTGCTACACGCCTCATCGCATGGAGTCGCTCCTCCGCATCGCATCCTCAACCTCCTCCCCTACAGCAGCGCCACACCCACCAATGCGCCCGTCGCCGGCCAGGGCGGAGGTGGAGGCGAGCAATAGCTCCTCCGATGCGGCGATGGAGGGCGGCAGGCGGCGTGGAAGGGGCTCTCCCGCATCTAGCTCGCCGGGAGTGGGATGCGGCCGTGTGGGGAGAAGGGAGGAGTGGCGATTGGGGGCCAGCCCACGGCTTTCTTGCCTCGTCGGGAGAAGGATGCGACGATGCGGGGAAAAGGGAGGGGCGTCGGACAGCCGCAGAGGTGCTCCCATGTGGCTTCCTCACTTTGCTGGGAGTGGGATGCATGTTGCAGTAATGGCAGCCGGAACTGTGAAGGGGATGGACGGCGGCGCGGCGATGGGCTGGCGTGGTGAAAGGGAGCGACGCGTGCGGCACTCGGTGAGAAAAACAGGAAAGGGAACCGCGAGTAATAAATGAGGGCATTTTGGTCTTTCACCAGTTTTAGCAAGTTTTAGCAACTCTTGACTGGCTAAAGGCTAAAGCAGTTTTTGGGCTCCAACTAAAGTTTGGCAAAGTTTTAGTTAGACTCATTTGGATCCAAAGTTGCTAAACTTTAGCAACTAAACTTTAGCAAGAGGATTCAAACAGGGCCTTAGTACCGAAGCCTCAGTACCGGTTGCAACAACCGGTATTAAAGGGGGTTTGAACCCGGTACTGAATGCCGATTCCCTAGTAGTGTATACTGCATGTTGCCGGTTCTAAAAAAATCGAGGCTGCACTGCTGGATCTGCCTCGCCGGCCCTGGGGTCATCGACGTCGAGAACGAACTGTGTTGACCTTGCAAGGCACATCAGCGCCACAACCATCAACACTGCTAGCTTCCTACGAATTATTACCCAGGTCCAGCTTTTCCTGTCTACACATCAAGTTTCACTTTAATTAATTTGTGCATATATATGCTGCCCTTTAAGGCCTTTCAGTATACACAATCAACAATGGCATAGATGAGATTCCCGATGCACATGACCTTTAAAAAAAGAAATGGCTGTGGGGGTTCTTTGATTCTTGCACATCATATGTTAGATGAATTGCTACATATTTTGTGGGCTTATTTTCTTCGTGTTTTAACTTTTTATGTCAGTTACCATGTTAATGAAATTTGATCAAAGATATAGCACTACTGAAAAACTGAACATTCATCCAATGCGTTAATACTCGACAGCTTTTTGTACGGTACTAACGCGCATACTTTAGTATGGGTCGTCACACACAGTGCCACCGGAGCTCCTATAGTACCAATTTGGAGTCTCAACCGGTACTAAATATCGGCACGTAGACCGCGTGATCGACAGCTGGATTTCCCAGGAAGCCAACCAGCTGGTGGCTACAACTGGTAGTATATGGTGAGAATGCCCGGGACAAAGCTCTAGAAAGTGCATTAATTCATGCTCAGTGCATCTCCAAGAGTTTGTCAAATTTCACTTAGCAAATCTTGTGTTTTGGCAACTTGCTAAAAGATATGCCAAGTTAAAATAAATCCCTTCTCCAATAGTTCCCTATTTTTTGACTTGGCAAAACTTAAAAAAGAAAGAGCCCACTAACATGTTTGTTGACCGGTACTTGGGGAGGTCACGCACAGGCCTTCTACTTCATCCGCGAAGGACCGTACGCCGCCACTGGAGGTCACGATACTGCCACGGTAAACAGGCGGCGATCCTTCTCCTCTCCCTATGCCGCCTGTCTAGTCCACCAGCAACATTACCATCTTGTCCACTCAGAGGAATGTCCATCTTGTCCACTCAGAAGAATGTCCATCAAAAAACCCTCTCCTTCCATCTCCATGAGCCTAAAAAATGAAAAAAAATAATTGAGGCAATGCATTGGGGAACATTGATCAGCAACATAAAGTATCATCAATCAGTAGCAACAACGACAAAGCCTGACAACTCAAAGCCTGAACGAAAGTGCATTTTAATTTGCATGCCCTGCTACATAGAACTGCTTTTAAATGAAGAAATGCAGGCTGATGGCTTGGGTTGCAGAACTGGAGAACTGCAAGCTGATGGGCGGAGGATTGCAGGAGCTAGAAGAACAGCAGCAGCCGAGCAAGCAGTAGCCTGAAGGTTGCAAAACAAGGACAGGGCCCAAGTATCGATTCGTCGAGGTGCTCTCATCTTCTTTCTTGCGTCCAGCACCCATCGCTACTGCAGACTAGCGTCCAGCGGCGCCCATGGCTATTGGCCGGCTTGCATCACGAAGTGATTCCAGGTAGGGATCCGTGGCCGATCGAGTCGAATCACGAACTACAAACAGATGACGACCAACGAACCCTAATCGACAGCAGCAGCTGATCACGAGCAACGAACCCTCGATAAGAACAGATCGTCGGAGATCGACGGAGGATATACCTGATCGCGACGGCGGCGACGGCCTTGGGGCGGACGGCCTTGGCGCGTGGCCTCCTCGTCATGCGACGGACTTGGGCGGGATCTCCTCATCACGACAGCCTTGGCACGGAATAAATCGTCGCGAGGAGGAAGGACGGGGAGGAAGTGATCTACGCCGCGTGCGGGAAGGAGCCGAGGAAATTTCCAGTCACGCGCGGGAAGGCTTGCAGCGACGCCCGGGACCGCGATGCGGAGTGCGATGCGTGCGTGGATGAGAAAGATGGCAACTTCCTAAAAATACCAACCTCATTTGCCAAACTGTTGGAGAGCAAATTTTTATGTATTGCCAAAATTTCAAGGATAGCAACCTTATTTAGCAAACTCTTGGAGATGCTCTTATATTGATGAAGTTCTAGGCTTTATCATTGGAGACTTAAACAACCATGTTGCATATCTAAAACAACTAATGAAATATGTATCATGCATGGATGTACTTACCGTACATTTTTGTTATGATTTCAACTTTGTTCTCTCTAAGACTGAAGTATTGATGTACATACTATATACTAGTAGTATGCCCGTGCTAACGCTACGGTAAATTCAAAATAAATATTTCTTAAAAATAAAGAAAATAGTGAGATACATTAAGATTCATGTTAAAAGAAGATCATGATGGATCAAAATCATACATAGCATGAACTCGGGATATTATTTCTAAATGAAGTACATATAGGATAGGATCACGTAAAAACAAACATTCAAACTTAGTATGATTTCAAATAATCTTCGCTAACCTCTCTGTTCATAAATAATAAACTATATACCATGGACCATGGTTCTTTTCTCACAGAGCTTATTCTTCCCTTAGGTCGCCCAAATTACGCAACTTGATTCATACTATCTTCAGGCATTGAAATGGATTACATTTTTCTCGGAGATAGACTTGCTAAAGTTTGTAAATGTTTGACTAATCTGACCATCGTTGCATTGAAGACCACTAAAATGAATTATAGAGAAACACTTAGAAAAGCACAGCATCTGAGATTGATAGCCAAAAGAAGCTTACAGCCAGATAGCGGGCTTGGTAACGATTCTATTATTTTACAGTGTGTTTGGTTTATGGAGCCAAACCATACTTCATTAGGCGATGCATCATGAGTTCATTCCATGAATTTTGGTAGAATCAACTCATTCCCCATGCATATACACTAATAATTAGCTTGTGAGAAATGAGGTGATGATGGATCAACTCATTCTATTCCACAAACCAAATAAGAAAAGTGAGGAGTGAGAAGATGATGGAGCACCTCATTCCTCAAACCAAACACCCTATTAAAGCACCAGTTCGTTCTCAGGCGCCTTAGATTGCTCGAGCAGACAAAGCTTAGAGCCAGATAGCAGGCTTTGTATCGATGTGTCTGTTACTTTAAAGCACCAGCTGGTTCTCAGGCTCCTTAAGCTACTGAGCAAGCAGGAGGAAGTGCTTAACCCCATGTAGGATCTGTTAAGGATAGCAAATTAGCAATATTCACCATTGTTGGAGACTTGGGATCTGAGGAGTTTTTTTGCAACCGCCTCGAAATGAAGGTCATGGTAAATGAAACATTGAAATGCCCGTCTCGGTAAATCGAATTTAAAAAAAAAAAAGAGAATCTATGGTATAAGTTATGACATCCAGGGAAAAATCGATGCAACTTCATATGCAAGTAAAAGAAATGGGAATCTTTGCAGCTTGCCAAACTATGCTACAACTACATGCTTGAATTGAATCGGGATGCCAAAACCAGTACAAAACTAATCCTAAATAAAACCATAAATTATTTTATTTTTAACAAAATTAGAATAGGTAGTTTTGCAGCAAATTTCAAGTCATGAAAATTTCATGTATGAGAAAAATAAATCAAGAACCATCTAATAAAACCATGAATGGCAAAATATAATTTTAGATTGTGTTGTACCTTTAGGGTGCCAAACATTCGTAACATTGATGGGCTCTTGACTGATCTTCATCAGCTTTATTGATCATATTTGAAGCACGCCAAGTACCATCAGGATACTTCCTGAACTCCATGATGTAAGGTATAGCCAATAAGAAAATTGCTTCCACATATTTATCTGCTTATCCAAACCACTGAAACAAAAAGAAAACGACATCAAATTTAACGGTACAAAAGGTTGTCAGAAAGAAATGTAGTCCTTCAGATTTCCAAATGCAACTGATCAAATGTGTCAGGCCCCACTATGCCTAGTAAAATTTATGTGAGCACAATTATTGCATGCCCTTTGTTTCATAAAGCAGATGGGGACTGCAGTGGCCTGTACTCTAACCTGAAGTTGCCTCTTCTGTCAGACAAGCCAGAGGTTTAGTAGATTCAGGCGAGAAATTGACAGCAGAAGATGAAAGCCCGAATCCTTCGGTTTATAGCTAAGTGATGGTAAAATCTCAGATAGTTTGCAGCAAACTGGAAAACCCCAGTCAGTACCCCAATAGGTCCATGACACAAAGAAAAATGACGCAACATGTTTGTAACTATATAATTTCACTTTTCTAGGTAGATCAGTCATATCGAATTATCACCATGCACATTTTCTTCTATTTGACAATTATGACATAAGCAATAAGATCCAAGCCTTTATCAGTTTGTTTGACAGAATTCTAGCAAACAAAAAAAAACATAACTATGGACCATATATGCTAAATGAATAAACTAAAAATAGATTTACACTACAGGAAACTTCGTGCTTTGCCGAGTGCCCCGAGCACTCGGCAAAGGCCCATTCGCACTCGGCAAAGGCTTTGCCGAGTGCCACACTCGGCAAATTGCACTCGGCAAAGAAGTCGTCGGCAAAGGGTTCTTTTGCCGAGTGTCCTTGATCGGGCACTTTCGGCAAAGGCTCTGCCGAGTGCTAGACACTCGGCAAAGATTTTCGACAAAAATAATAAAAAAAGAAAACCCGCCGAGCCCGTCGACGCCGGATATGGGCCTCGGCCGCCGCCGCCACCGCCGCACGCCGTGGCCACCAAATCCGCAGCCGGGACGTTGTGGCGGCGGATCCGCCGGGGACGCCGTGGAGACAGAACCGCCGCCCGGTGACGCCGTACACCGTATCCGCCGGCTGGGGGCGCCGTGCCGGCAGGAACCGCCGCGGTGAAGTCGTGGCGGCCGGATCTGCCCCGCGGGACAGCGTGGGCGCCGGGATCCGCCACCGGTGACGCCGTGGCCGCCGGATTCGCGCGCCGGGGGCGCGTGGCGGCCGGATTCGCCGGGCGACGCTGGCGGCCGCCGGAGAGGGGAGGGGTACGCGGACCACCGCTCCCCCGGTGACGCGTGGGTGGCCGCCGGAGAGGGGGGGAGCGCGCGCGACCGCCGCCTCCCGCTGCACCGCGCCGCCGCCGCGGCGATCGCGCCAAGGCGCGGCGCGACCGCCGCTTGCTGGCTGGCCGCCCTTCGGCGCGCCCCCTGGCCGCCGCCTCCCCGTGGGCGCGTGTGCCGCGCCGCCACGAGACACCTGAAGGGAGGGAGGGGACGGCGGGATGTGGAGGGGCGGGGCCAGAGAGAGAGAGAGAAGTGAGGGAGGAGGCGGCGGGAGGGAGGGAGAAGTGAGGCAGGGGGCAGCCGGATGGTGGTGCTAACCCTAGGCTCGTATATATATAAGCCCAGTAAGCGAAGCCCAGTAAGCCCCCTTTGCCGAGTGTCGTGGTTCCCCGGCACTCGACAAATCCATTTTTCTTTGAAAGTGCCAAACCGTGCACTCGGCAAATTTTTTTATTTATATTTTGGAGTCCAAATTTTTTTTCTGTAGCTATCCTACAGTACCTTGAAGTAAATGTTCAAATTTGATATTTTTCTCGGATTTTTTGCTATTTTTTGTTACTTTATTTTATTTAATTGAATTTTTTCATAAAATGCAAATTTGAACTACAAGTGCATTGAATATCTGAATTTAGTGAATCAAAAAAAATAATATTCATGTAACTGAGTGTAGTGTGAGGCCGTATACAGGAACGGACCCAAAATTTCGAACATCTTTTCACGGAACATAGCCACGAACTTGCGGTCAAGTTTTTTATAAATTCTATAAAAACCAAACAACGTCAAAAAATCATGAAACTTGTCAACAGGTCATGATATCATATATGAAGGCTGCGATAAAAATTTAAGAAGGTTTTGTGCAAGTTGTCACATACATTGTTTACAAACCCTACTGGATCCTTCTCAACTCTCTCGAAACTTCCTGAGATGTTCCAGATTGTAAGCAACGTCTATGACAACTTGCTCAAAAACTTCTCAAATTTTTTATCATAGCCTCCACATATGATATCATTACATCATATCAAATCTCATAATTTTCAGACTTCATTTGCTTTTTAGAATTTTGAAACCATTCGGCCACATGTTCGTAGTCATGTTTCCTGAACGAGATATTCAAAATTTATTTTCAATTCATGGGTAAGAGATCAAATTGAGCTAAATAACATAATAACATGAATATGATTTTTGTACTCATAGTATTCTATTGATTCAATCACTTGCGCTTCAAATTTGACTTGTTCGAAAAAATTGCTTGAAAAGCAATTAATTAATTAATTATAGCAAATAAATTAAAAAATTTACCAAATTTCAAAATGGAACACTACATGTTGTCTATGAAGAGGAAAAAAAAAGTGTGAAAGTCATCGGAGAAAAAAAAAAAATTATTCTTTGCCGAAGTGCCATTGGCACTAAAGAAAGACACTCTTGCCTAGTGCTTTTTTTTGGCACTCGGCAAAGAGGTCCTCTTTGCCTAGTGCTTTTCTTTGCCGAGTGCCCGGCACTCGGCAAAGGAGTTTTTGTCGAAAGTGCTTTTCTTTGCCGAGTGCAGCACTAGGCAAAGAAGGTCTTTGTCGAGTGCCCATTTTTGGCACTCGGCAAAGATCCAGTTTCCCGTAGTGTTAGAAGGAACAATTACTTAAGTGAGAAGAGCCTTCAATCTTCAATCAAAAGTATGGCACGTGAGTCAAAAGCAAGTCCTGCATTGCAGTAAGAAGTTTTGTGATCAATTAAAATTACAAGTAGCAGCTCGCAGCACTAAAGGAGCCATAGTTCAAAAGTCTATAATGAAACAAAAGAAAGGGAAAATAAGCAAACTGACCAATACAACAACTAA
Source organism: Chrysopogon serrulatus (assembly GCA_015844335.1). Lineage (NCBI taxonomy): Eukaryota > Viridiplantae > Streptophyta > Magnoliopsida > Poales > Poaceae > Chrysopogon > Chrysopogon serrulatus. The sequence continues at coordinate 275,188 of JADLZL010004516.1, read as the reverse complement.
TCCATGGATGCAAGACACCGAATAAGTCTGTTGATCTCAAATGAAGCATTAAGAAGAGACGCCGCCAAAAAAAGCATATCCTCAGGAGTATTAGCCAATGATTCAGGCTCCTGCTCAGTAGTTGCACCTGAGAACGGTTCACTATCTGCTCTGGATAGAACCAGACATTTTATGAGAACGTTGGTAAGAGCTATCATACCATATGATATTATTAACCAATAGACAAACTAAAGTGTTATGGCTTATATATCACTATATCAGTAATGCACTGTTACAGATTACCAGCAATTTTGCTATTGTTAAACTGAGTGCAAGGTGCAAAAGTTAGTTCCTCCCCAAACCCTCCCACTACAGAGCGAATCAACAATAATACTGATACGCACACCTGATAACTTTGCAGCAAAATCGAATTTGGTAGGCATGATATAGATCAGATCCGAGTACACCAAATAGTTTAACTTAGGCTTTGGGTCCTTGGCTTCGCCCAGAAGGGAGAGCTGGGAAGGGGTGGGCATACCTGTTTGGTGCTCGCCGCCGGCGAGGGGTTGCACGTGGGCGTGCCCGGAGCCCTGGTCTGGTGGCCGGCGGCCCGGCCTGGAGTGGTGTCCGGTGGACCTTGCCTGGCGCCCGGCAGCGTGGCTGTTGGTATTTTTAACTGCACTCCATTAAATAAGTTTTAAGTAGGATTATCCGCAAGCGCACAGATATCATACCAGTGTCACATTTTATCCGGAGGTTTTAAATATCGTATCCATAGGGAACAGTTGTGATGATGACAACGTCTATAAACTTAACCCTACAATTAGGCTAGATAATATCAAGAAAAAGGAAATAGCTATTGTACTCTAGTTCCAATAACCGGTAAACTTTGTATAATATCGTCTTATCGGACAAGTGACCTAAATAGGAGAAGAAACAGAGTAATCTACCTACCAGACACCTATAAGCCTATCAGTCCTATCAACGGGAAGTGGACTACGAGGGATTCAACGCAGCTATAAAGTCACCTACGCGAGCTACCACTATCCGGGCTGATCGGGGACATTCACAAGTAAATCTAGCCTAGGCACCACGCCTACACTACGAAATACAACTTTAACCTACAGGGGTCCTATAGATCAAAGTTCTCAATATGAGATGTGAACCAAAGAACGAATAAGAACAAATTGCTTACTTGAATCGAATGGCAAATATAAAAGTACCTCGTAACGCAGCTCCCGGGCAAGGAAGTCGAATCCGTAAGAATACAGCCACGAAGAAGCGCCGACAGCCGAGCTCCTCCGCAATCTCTACTCCTCTACTCAATCTCTCTAATCTCTAAATAAAACTAGATCTAGAAGAACTAGTCTCTCCTAATTGCTACAACTAGATGAACTAGAACTAGATGAACTAGACTAGATCAACTAGAGGGACCCTAACCCTAATTATGTAGAGAATATGAGGCACCGGGGTGTAGAATGCCTCTTGGAGGGAGCCTTGGGCGTCATTATATAGGCCGAGGTGGAGTAGGGGGCAAGGAACCGCCACATCAGCGATCCGCGTCTTCATCTCATGTGCACCGCCGGATCAAACCGACCTAAAAATCAACGTAGGGATGCTTTGATTGGCTTCCAAGGAACAAAGGGGAGGAAGACTGCAGAAGGCGGCCAGACGTTGACCTAGGGCGCCGACCGGCCCCAGGGTGGGGCCGGCCGGCCCCACCTAGGCTCCTCTGTGGGCCCCGCTGTTTCAGGTGTCTTCTAGACCCTTCCTGAGTCCGATGATGATGTTGTTCCGTTGTGGATCAATTTCGTGATAATTGAGCTCTATAATCCCCTTTTTATGCTTTTCTGAAAATCACCCTGGAAAATACAGAATATGCAAAACTCGTGGAATTTATCAGATAAAGCCCTAGACTAGTGTGTTTTCTTGTTTTCCTTCAGGTAAAAAGCCCTAGTAAAAGTTGACGCTAAGGAGTGTCAACAATACCCCCAAGCTTACCTTTTGCCAGTCCCTTGGCAAACAACCCCAAGCCTAATTATTAAAATATTTAGATCAGGAGTTGCTGCAATACTTTTATTTCTTTTAAGTACACCTGCTTTTAGACATAAATTTTCCTCTGGTTTAGATAAAACTGCTCTAACTTTCAAACTTACCCATTTTACCTTTAACTATGGAGCTTTACAGCTCTTGCATAAGTCTTGAGCAATTGAAAGATAGAACAATCAAGTCAAGCACTATGTCTCAAATTCTTCACAGTACTAATATTCCAGAGTTTTGTAAGTTTTCACACTAAAACTCAGAGCATAATTGTATGACACCCTTAAGTCTCTTATTATATGTGGTATTTATGGATCTCACTGAGGCATTAATAAGGTCATGCCTTCCTATAACTAAGGATATATATAGTGGAGCTCATAGGAGTGGCAATAACAAGGATGAACATACTTGCAATTCATATATTGTAAAGTCAAGCAATAGATCCATAGAGAATCGAGGCATATAATCAAATCAAGATGTGTGTGCGTATGGAATATGGTGGATAGGTGCATATATAGTATTTAGTGGCTAATCCTAATTCTACTTTTGCTCTTTGAAAATAACTCCCTCCTTAGAACTTTGTTCGCGGGAAAACATGGGCTATCTTTATTCTTTCTTTCTTTTTTTTCAATCTGGGAGGCGGGCATCTATGTACCCATTTGTTTTAATGCTGGGACACTTGTCCATCTTTTACTCCCATTTTTCTTTTTTCTCTTTCTCTTTTTCTTTTCTTTTTTAATACTTTTGCATAGCCACATGCATCCTTTGAATATAAATAAATTGGAGAGATAATGATAAGAATTTAGAGCAATTAAATAGGGGTTGTCCTATAGGGTATATTTTTGGGTGTTTTACTCCTAGTGTAGGAGGAAAATATTTTTAAGGTGAATCTAGATGAAAGTGGAAATGACTGCGCTTACATCCTAGAGTAGGAGTAATGCATATGTGGGTGGAGTGCGTAAGTGATCTTGATTTTAAAAGCATGACAAGACTCTCATAAGGTATACTCCAAAGGTTGACTAAACTCAATATAAAGCAAGCAGCATGAATATGTAAAGATTTTCCTAACTCTAAATGTATCATATATGGCTTTGGTAGGAATGTAAACTTTATCATACAAGAGCTCATCATGTAAGATTTTGGATTTTCAAAATAAATCTCCAGAACTTAGTAATGCTAGGAATAAGATAAATAGCAACTTAGACCTTCATGTATCATATCAATCAATTACCTAGACTTTAACTCAAGCATATGCCTCCACAAATTTCAGGTTCAGAGTAAATTCTTATATCAAAGTAGTTATGTCCAAAACTTAGGAGAATCTATGGTTAAAAACTAGGCACTTGAAAGGAATTATAGTAGAGCAACTATTCATCATTTCCACTTTAAAAAAGATTAGAGAGAGAGAGTTCTTCAAACATACTTTAATTATTAAATCTAACACATACTATAGCTTACTAAAATAAAACTAATAGTAAAGACATACCATATTCACGATGATAACGGGAGTGCGTCTCCCCCAAGCTAATCCCTTCGATCGCGTCGAGCCTTCATGTGCCCGAATATTTTTGTGTTTTTCTTATATTTTCTTATGATACTATTGTAAACCTTCATGTGCTCACATATTTTTTTGGTATTTTATGACTATATAGAATAGACTCGATAATCGCCTAGGTATAGTTACCTGATAACTAGGGGATGCTCCTCCCCCAAGCTAGATGTTTGCAATACTTGGTGTTGATGATCTTTAGAGTGAGCTAACCAGCAGCAGTTCTGGTGAGTGCCACTGATAGACTCTCTCCTTGTCATAATGTTGTTCCTGCATAAGTATACTCCAACAAGAAAACCAAAACTCGAGGCTCGAATTTAATAATGGGTTAGCGGTCGCCAATAAGTGATTGATTATTCTTTGAGTTAATTTGAATTGACAGGTTTCTAGCAGGATTCTCTTTTTTTAGGATTTTCTAGATTAATTATATAGAAATTAAATATATGAGTATGATACATATAATTATATTTTTATGCCTCCACAGAGAATATTTATTCTTATGGGGCTTAGGTTTTTTTTATTTATATTTTTTTATGCCACCACAGTGAATATTCCTACAGGGTTACCATAAGTTTATTCACATGGGGCTTTCAATATTTTATGATGCAGTAAATGAAACGATAAAGATTTTTATTTTATTTTATTTTTAGTATTTATGAAGATAAAAATATTAAAGTAAAATTATTAATGTAGAGAAGAATACTAATTAATTAGATAACTACCATATTACCTTATGGCAAAGGGTACGGAATTTTAAGTTTACCGACAGAACTTCTTCTTCCACTCTTGTGTATCTCTCCATCCTTGAGAGATGGAGGTCTTGTTAGTTGCATACCTCTAGTGATGATGATGTCACCTTTGTTCTTTGATTTGGCCAACAGGTTGAAGTAGAGCTTTAATTATAGCTGGGCAAAGATCTTGCTCGTGTGCATGTTCACGTAACTCTCACTTGTAGAATTAATAAATTTTGCTCGATGTGTTGTCCTGATTGCAAAACCAAGATAGAGATCAAGTGCATGGGCTCTGCTGGTGGAAAAACACCAACAGAACCAAATCTATTTCTTTATTTATTTTTATTTTTATTTTTATTTTTATTTATTTTTTTATCCTTAGACACATTGAACAAGATAAAGTTGGTGTTACATGAATTGTTTATTTATGCCATGAGTGGTAGGATCAAAAGATTAAACATTTAATGTTGCATTTAAGTTCACATGGCAGAAAAGAATGACTTGCTTAACCAATGGAAGGATTGTCTATATATAAATTTTCATATGAGTATGACTATCATCTTTCCAAAATTGAATATAATGTTTTTAGCTTGCTTGATTAAGACTGAGATTAAGAGAACAGTGCCATGAACAATCTTAAAAGATAAATCATGTTGAGTTAATCAGGTTGATCAATTTAAGTTGTAACTCTAACATGTTTATGTTTTAATTTATGTGCACAGCTAGATCAAGAGAAGAGCAGTGACCACTTACCTTAAAATATTACTTTCATTATTAGAGCGTGATAGCACTAAGTGATGAAGGGTAAATGACTGGTGGTCCTTCCTCTTGAATCTTGAGTTGCTCATGGACATCTTGTCTCCTCTGTTATATTTATTCTTTTGCCATCTTTTGCTTCTTTGATCTTTTGACTCTTTTCACTCCAGTTATTATTATGTCTATAACAGATTAGTGGACAACACATACTCGAAGGAGTATACAAATTTGAAAGATAGGTTATGTGTCTAGAATTTTATTGTGTTCTATCTATGCTAATAAAAAGATAGTGTTGAGATTATTTTAGCATAGACCATGTTCTATACAGGCATGGCTCAAAGCAAAATATAACTTGCATTAGAAGATAAAGTGAATGAACCATTAATACTCACAATTCCTCCATCTATGATGAATGAGTTGTATCTTCTTCTACCAAGTCATTAAAGTTCAGCATGTGCCCCGTCTCTCATCTCTAATTCGAATTTATCTCATGACTTACCCAAATTGATTTTAAAAATTTCCTGCAGGGGTCAGTCCAATAAAATATCCAATGTCTACTACAATATATTATTAGTTCAAAAATCAACCTAGACACCACGTCTAATTTGACTTAGGAAGGCATTCTAACCTAAGCACCACGCTTAATTCAAAAAGCCTTTGAAAGTAAAATCAATACACCTCTTAGTTCAAGAATCAAACTAAACACCTTGTCTAATTATGACTCAAGAAAACAGTTTAAACTAAGCACCATGCCTAATTCAAAAGGTGTATGAAATTTCTCCAAACCTTAAGTATACTATACCAAACAAAGGTAACATGAAAGTTTATCGAGTGTTATTCAAACAGAGATGAAAGAGTATGATTAATAAATTGAATAAAGGTAGAGACAACCAATATTAGCAATATAGAATTTTCTAAATAAGCCATTCCCCCAAAGCTTGAATTTTGCAAATTAAATGTAAGCTTGAGTGGATGTAATTTAAAGTTGCATAATGATTGGTTGGTCATACCTGCACTGCCATTATTTATTTTCTTACTTCAAACCTGAAATGGTTAGTGACAAAAATATCTAAAGGAATATTTTGATAATTATATTTCTATGCTAAAGGTGCAAACTTAATTCATTCATTCATTTTTTCATTTTTTTTAGAGTGGTTATTTTTAGGACACAAAGTTGTTCATAGGAAACCTTCTGACTATTATACTTCAAGTTGGTGAGGTGGTTTCCTCTAGAATATTAGCCTTTGTGCACCTATATCAAGATTACAATGAGATCTATAATATTTATGATAAACATATGCATCTACAACCACCCTCTTAATGATTTTATGAACAGGTAGAATAAGGGGGTTGAAGATCTCGTGTGTGGTAATATTTGAGAGACCAAAAGATTCGGGAGATTTCTCATATGAGCATGGATTTGATAAAGTGTTAATGAGCTCATCGATGTAATCTCCCTTTCCAAACTCCAAGAGTGTCTCTTCATGGTTGTCTATAGGCAACAAGTTTGCCTCTATTATTTCATGCCTATGACATTCATTGGATGTTGTATCTTCTAGGATTTTCCATGAATTGATGCCTATAGGATTGGTCTCGTCTAAAAAGCTTCTTCGAACTTGGGTGAGTTCTATTTATTAAAGAAATTGATTTAAGCTCACCATTTGAATCTAGACCAAGTTCGGATGCTAACACTAAGGCTTCGTCCTCCTCCATCCATTCTTTGACAATGGCAAATGAGTTTTTTATATGTTCCATGCATTCATGCCATTGTCGACGTTGCTCTTCTTGATCATTTCTATAGTCTTTATGACTCCTATACTTTAGGTATTCTAGTGAGTTTTTAGGGTCGTTACGAGACTTAGGGAAGAGAGTATAAAAAGGATCATCAAGGTCAAGGATGGGTTTAAAGCTGGGTTTAGATAAGTTATCTAATGTGGGTATAGAAGGGGAGAAGATACGATTAATTCTTGAGTGGCTTAGCTCTCCTTCTATGATGTCACTAGACATGCCATCCATGTATTCTTCTTGATGTCCTTTAGGAGGGAAAGGAAGTTGATGACACTTTTTCCAAGATGCTCTTCTAAGAAGGTCTGATTCATATCGATGTACGAGCATCTTAGCTAATTGGAAGTCTAAATCATCATTGTGAGGTTTTGATGGTTTAGGATTGATAGCTAAATCTTGGGATTGGGGTGATTGTGTTTCAGCTACCAAAACTTCCTCTTCTTGTTTGGGAGATGATTCCTTCTCTTCCTCAGAGAGCTCAGAATAGGCTTAAACAACCTTTTCTAGCATTGGTCTGGCTTCAGTTATAGGCAAGTGAAGAAAAGCTCCTCCAGAGGCTAAATCAAGGGAGTCCTTAGATTCCTTGGTAAGACCCAAATAAAAATGTTGAAGAAGCATGGGGTCTGGAAAACCAAGGTCAGGGCCAAATGTGATAAGTTCATTAAAACGCTCCCATGATTTACTAAGAGATTCTTGTTCTAGTTGCCTAAAAGTTAGAACCTCTTTTCGAAGGCTAGCTACCCTAGAGATGGGGAAGAAGTGTAAACAGAATTCAGAGTATAACATTTTCCCAATCACCTTGCATACTCCCTACGGCTCGATTATACCAAAGTTTAGCTTTTTCTGTCAAGGAAAACGGAAAAAAGCTTCCATCTAATAGTCTTATTAGACATGCCAAAGAATGCGCCGACATGCAGTGTCTTTCGAATTCTCGTAAGTGTAAGTATGGGTTTTCATTGCCTTCTCCCGAGAAGGGTTTATCCCGAATCATTTTGATTAGACATGGGTGCAGCTCATAGCCGTGTTTATGATAGGTTCATCAGATTTTGGTGGCCCGAAGCTTTCACGCATGCCATAAAAATAGATAGGAATAGAATTAAAAGTATCCATAAGGATGAACACAAAAATAATGAAGAGAATGGGATAAAATAGGAAAAGATAAAAGTATAATACAAGATTAAGCTAGACTAAGTCAAAATCAGCAAACCGTTCCCGAACGGCGCCAAAAATGCTTGTTGGTATTTTTAACTGCACTCCATTAAATAAGTTTTAAGTAGGATTATCCGCAAGCGCCACAGATATCATACCAATGTTACATTTTACCCGGAGGTTTTAAATATCGTATCCACGAGGAACAGTTGTGATGATGACAACGTCTATAAACTTAACCCTACAATTAGGCTAGATAATATCAAGAAAAAAGAATAGCTATTGTACTCTAGTTCCAATAACCGGTAAACTTTGTATAATATCGTCTTATCGGACAAGTGACCTGAATAGGAGAAGAAACAGAGTAATCTACCTACCAAACACCTATAAGCCTATCAGTCCTATCAACGGAAGTGGACTACGAGGATTCAACGCAGCTATAAAGTCACCTACGCGAGCTACCACTATCCGGCTGATCAGGGGACATTCACAAGTAAATCTAGCCTAGGCACCACGCCTACACTACGAAATACAACTTTAACCTACAGGGTCCTATAGATCAAAGTTCTCAATATGAGATGTGAACCAAAGAACGAATAAGAACAAATTGCTTACTTGAATCGAAATGGTAAATACAAAAGTACCTCAGAACGCAGCTCCGGGCGAGGAAGCTGAATCCAGAAGAATACAGCCACGAAGAAGCGCCGACAGGGCCGAGCTCCTCCGAATCTCTACTCCTCTACTCAATCTCTCTAATCTCTAAACAAAACTAGATCTAGAAGAACTAGTCTCTCCTAATTGCTACAACTAGATGAACTAGAACTAGATGAACTAGACTAGATCAACTAGAGGGACCCTAACCCTAATTATGTAGAGAATATGAAGCACCGGGGTGTAGAATGCCTCTTGGAGGGAGCCTTGGGCGTCATTATATAGGCCGAGGTGGAGTAGGGGGCAAGGAACCGCCACGTCAGCGATCCGCGTCTTTATCTCATGTGCACGCGGATCAAACCGACCTAAAATCAACATAGGGATGCTTTGATTGGCTTCCAAGGAACCGTGGGAGGAAGACTCCGAAGGCGGCGGCCGACGTTGACCTAGGGCGCCGACCGGCCCCAGGGGTGGGGCCGGCCGCCGCCCCCCCTCACGGCTCCCTCCGGGCCCCGCTGTTTTCAGTGTCTTCTAGACCCTTCCTGAGTCCGATGATGATGTTGTTCCGTTGTGGATCAATTTCGTGATAATTGAGCTCTATAATCCCCTTTTTATGCTTTTCTGAAAATCACCCTAGAAAATACAGAATATGCAAAACTCGTGGAATTTGTCAGATAAAGCCCTAGACTAGTGTGTTTTCTTGTTTTCCTTCAGGTAAAAAGCCCTAGTAAAAGTTGACGCTAAGGAGTGTCAACAGTGGCTTCTGGCGCCCGTGGAGAGGATCGCGCGTGTGGAGTTGCCCTGGTGGCCGGCGCCCTGGCCTAGGAGAGGAGGTGTCGGAGGAGAGGGAGGAGGCGGCGGGGTTCTAGTTCTGGGAGGAGTCGTAATTCTTTTTTTTCCCTTCTTCAAAAAAGAAAGGGAGGAGGAAGGAAATCGAACCGGAACCAGGGTGTCGAATGTCGCGCGGGGTGGGGGGGTGGGGCCAACCGTGCGTTGAAGGTGTCGAGTCAGGGATCATTGGTTTGTCATGCGAAGAGTTTTACGGGTGCACAATTCGGGGGGGGAGCAAAGATCATCTCTGGGGCCATGTAATTTGGGTGCCTTATAGTAGAGATTGAGCTAGTGTTAATGATTGGAATGGGTTGATACTAGCTTGAACTTGGACGTGCGTTGAATAAAATTTCAAATTAAAATGAAAGAAAACAAAAAAGAATAGCAGTTTAGTACTGATTAAACTGCCGCCTGTCAACCTCGCAGTTTAGTACTGATTAGTGTCACCGACTCGTACTAAATGACCCATTTAGTACCGGGCATTTTAGCCCATACTGAATGACTTGACATTTAATACCAACCAAGCGGTACCGGTCGGACACTCGGTACTAAAAGTCGATTGTCGAGTAATAGAAAGGAGAAAGAGAGGACAACTAAAGAGGAAAGCTATGCTGCCGTGGATAAGAAAATTCGATCCACTGTTCTTTACGAAAAGAGGAAAGCTAGGTTGCCGTGGATAGAAGAATTCGATCCACTGTTCTTTACAAAAAGGAGAAAGGAGCATACACGCTAGGCCACTGTTCTTGAAAAAAGGAGAAAGGAACATATATATTCGACGCTAGGCTTCCTGCAAGTCATTGTTTTTCCTTGCTTGCTTTACGTGGTATAGAAATGGGTGCTAATACTTAGAACCCAAGGAAGGGGTTACCGGTGCCAAGTTGCCAACACCATATATACATACAATCCGAGCACACTAGATTAGCCCACATTCTCACAGCTGAACCACGCAGCTCATTTAACCATTATTTCCCTCAAACCTTGAGCCTCCAATCCATCCCATCCATCTATTGAAAGATCGATACCATTCCACCATCCATTGGCATCGTTGAGAGGTCAAGCTTGAGATGGCTGACCTCACCCATGGTGCAGTCGACTCCCTACTGGGCCTCCTGTCAACGGCGGTGAAGGACGAGGCGCGGCTTCTCGGCGGCGTGCACCGTGACGTGCAGTTTATCAAGGACGAGATGGACAGCATGAACGGCTTCCTGATGCACCTGACCAAGATGGAGGGCGATCACGACGACCAGCTCCGCGCGTGGATGAAGCAGGTCCGCGACATCGCCTACATCGCCGAGGACTGCATCGAGCTCTACCGCCGTGACCTCATGCCGGCGCACGGCGGAGGCGGCCTCCTCGCCGGCCTGCGCCACCTGCCCATCTACCTCCAGACGATACCTGCACGCCACCGCCTCGCAAAGGAGATCAGCGAGCTCAAGGAACGCGTGCGCGAGGTCGGTGAGAGGCGCATGCGCTACGACGTCAAGGTCCCAGAAAAAGCTTCCTGGAAGGAGGCTGTTAAGCCGCCTGGCCAGAACGACAAGGATGAAGAGGCGAGGTTGGAGGCTTTTCGATGTGCCCTGGAAGTTGCTGCCACATCGATGCGTGCCTCCGTCTCCCTACCTGATGAAAAGGCCGAAGATCCATTCAGCGATGTGATCAACAAGCTTCCCACTATTCTTGCATCTGACAAAGATGCCAAGGACAACATACGGACCGTCCTCGACAAGTGCCGGAAGGATGGTGTCGATTTCGACGCCATCGAAATGTTCCTCTGTGCCTTGTCAAGGTATCCATACGCGACGCTACATGATCTGAAGGACCTGGTGGAGAAGAAATTGAAGGCTGGACGCACCAAGGAAGAAGTGATGGTCTTTTGCTATAGCAAGCTGTCGACGCAGCAGAAGAGCTGCCTGCAATACCTGACTGCTTTCCTTGAGGAAAGGAGTGTCAGCAGGACGAGCATTGTCAGGCGATGGGTTGCCGAAAACCTCCTTGGAAGAGAAGGGTCCGAAGAAGCAGGCGAGCGCTGCTTCCAGGAGCTCCTTCTTCGAGGGTTCGTTCGTCCCAAGGCCATTGGCGACTCTGGCACCGTCAAGAGCTGTATCATGGACGAGTTCGTCAAGGGGTTCATCGTGGACATCTCCAAGAAAGAGAACTTTGTGCCTGACATGCCGAGTCACCTGGCTCGCCAGCTTCAGATCCGGAAGATAGTTCAAGGACCACGTCCGGAGAAACCACAAGCCCGCCGCTGGAGCTGCAACATTTGCAGCGGCCAAGCTTCAGGAATGCCTGCTGGTGACAGCAGCAGCACCACTGCTGTACAAGATATCAAGGAGCCAATGGATAAACTTGTGGATTTCCTCAAAGAGCTCCCTAAACTGTATCGGTTGAATGTTCTTGATCTGGGAGGTTGCCAAGGCGTGAGGAAGCACCATCTGAAGAGCATTTGCAAGGTGGCCATTTCGCTCAAGTACCTGTGCCTCCGGAAGACGGATGTTTCCCGGCTGCCAGCACGCTACATCGAGGCGCTCAGGCTGTTGGAGACACTGGACATTCGGGAGACCAAAGTGCCACCCTCCGACACGAAGAACATCTTCCTGCCCCATTTGAAGCATCTGCTCGCGGGCAGCCGTGACCGCAAGGAGTGCTGTCTCGACACCGTGCGCATGCCTCTCCAGATTGCAAAGATGAGGGAGATGGAGACACTCTCCCATGTCCAAGTCTCGGAAGACGGAGACGAGCTGGCATACGTTTCCAAACTGATGCAGTTAAGGAAGCTCGGTTTGGTCCTCCATGGGAATGACCATAAAGCTAACTGCAAAAATTTGCGCAACGTAATTATTGAGCTGGCCAACTGCCTGCGCTCTTTGTCCATTTGGGTGAGCATTAGCAGCAGCGGAGTGTCTCTTGATGACATGTCCTCTTGGTCCACATTCCCAGCTTCCAGTATGGTCCTTGAGAACCTGGAGATCAAGGGACAGGTCCGCCTCCCACCCTGGATCGTGGACCTCAGGCAGCTGAAGAACGTCACTCTAATTTGACACCCAGCTGAAAGACAGAGAAATACGAGAGCTTGGCAGACTCCAAAGCTTGCGCAGCCTCAGGCTCGGTCGCAACTCGTACACCGAGCGGGACCTCACCTTCCACCAGGACCAGGACAAGTTCAAAGCTCTAAAGTTCCTCGTGGTCGAGGGCGATAACATCGCTCGGATCGTCTTTGCCGGAGCCGGTGTAGCCCCGAGCCTCGAGAAGATTGTCTTGGAGAGGGCAGCCCTGGATGGCGACCCATTTTCTGGACTCGAACACCTTCAGATGCTGAAAGTGATCGAGCTGAGGCTCACCGCCGGCGACTGCTCGTCGTACGAGGTGCAGCTCATGGAGTTGAAGGAAACCATTGCAGCACTGGAAAGGCGTCCTTCCTTCAGGTACTCGTTTCCAGACAAGGTGCGCGAAGGTGCAAAAACTGTCGCTGTCAACGCGAAGCAGTAAGTTAAAAATGATATGGTCGTGCTGCATGTGTGTCTTTGTGCTTGCTTGTAATGTAATAATAAAATGCATTCTGGGCTGCAACGCTAAACTGCACGTCTAACTAAGCTCGATGCATGGCTTGTGTGTAAACTCTATCATGGTTTGATTTGTGTTTGTTTATACATGTGTAATGCAATGTACTGTGTCCTATCTATGTACATTTATAGCCATGTGAAATATATGTGTTGTGTGTATGTGTGATTTGGGCCTCCAGTTGATCGAACGCATTTGTTTTCACTACTCACTTGTTCTGTTAGGCATCTGTATGTGGCTGATCGATTTGGGTTAGGCAAGCATTGGATTTCAATTAAGAAGGAAAAATGGCTGCTAATAATAACCTTTCTGTCTCTTCTAATCTGTCCACCTTGTTCGGTTTTGCATGGAACAAATGTACCTTATTTTGTAATAATAGCTGGATATATATACTGCGATGTACACTACCGGAATCCAAGCCTTTGCAGAGTGCCCAGAGCTTTGCCGAGTGCAATATATCGGGCACTCGGCAAAGAGGCCCTTTGCCGAGAGTCACACTCGACAACATCTGGCACTAGGCAAAACACTCTTTGCCGAGGGCATAGCACTCGGCAAAGGCTGCCACTCGGCAAAGAGCACCTTTGCCGAGTGTTCAACACTCAGCAAAGGCGGGCACTCGGCAAAGAATGCACCAGTTAACGGCTGCCAACCACCGTCACTCTTTGCCGAGTGCCAGCCGTTTGGCGCTCGACAAACTTGTCCCTTTGCCAACAGTTCTGAGCAGGCACTCGGCAAAGAGGTTTCTTTGCCGAGTGCCAGGCTAAGCACTCGGCAAAATAATTTATTTTTTTCCACTTTTGGCCACTGATTTTTTTGTACAGCACTTCTACAGTACTAGGTACTCTATGTTAGAATTTGGTACATTTTTGTTGCTTTTTTCTATATTTAGTTAATGAATTTCCTTTAATTGCCTTTTTCTGAAAAATACAAATTTGAACTGCACGTGCATTCAATAATGGAATTTAGTGATTCAAAAAATGATATTCATGTAATAGAGTGTAGTGTAAGGCTGTATAACAAAAAAAACCTTAAATTTCGAACATCTTGTTCACGGTTCATGGCCACGAACTTGCGGTCAAATACTTACAAATTATATAAAAAGCAAATAAAATCCAAAAATCATGAAACTTATGGATATGTCTTGATATCATATGTGGAAGCTGTGATAAAAATTTAAAAAGATTTCATGCTCGGTGTTACATACGTTCACAAAACCGACATCTCCACATATGATCTAAGGATATTTCATCACAGATGGTTAGTTTTCTAAACAACGTACATGACAACTTCTTTGAAACTTTTCAAATTTTTATCACAACCTCCACAAACGTTATCATGACCTCTTGATGAATTTCATGATTTTCGGACTTTGTTTGATTTTTTTATAATTTAAATACAATTCGTGCACAAGTTCGTGCTCGTGTATCACGTACTAGAACTTTGAAATTTTGGTTGTCGTCATGGATTAGGTCTCACATTATATGCATGAACATGAATATCATTTTTGCATAAATTTAATTTTAGTATTTGATACACCTACAGTTTAGATTTGTCTTATACCAAAGAATTCATGTAAATAAAATAATATAAAGAAATATGGCAAAATGTTAAGAAAAATTAACAAATTTATAAATGGAGCACCTTGTAATGTACTAGGACTACAAAAAAATCTGAGTTCAAAAATGAAAAAAAATAAATTACTTTGCCGAGTGCTAGGTGGAGGCACTCGGCAAAAAAAGGGCATCTTTTTGCCGAGAGCCTCGTGGGGGCTCTCGGCAAAGCGTGAATTTTGTTTTTTTAAAACTTTTTGAAGAACAGAAATTTTTTTTTAAAAAAAAAATAGTAGAAAATATATCTTTGCCGAGAGCCAAATCGAAGGCACTCGGCAAAGTGCCATCTTTTTCTGCATTTTTTTTTTTGAAATTGTATCCGAGGATTTAAAAAATAACTTTGCCGAGTGCCGATCAAGTGGCACTCGGCAAAAAGAATTAAAAAATTAAAAACTTTTGTTTGCCGAGTCTTTGGATCAAGTGGCACTCGGCAAATAATTAAAAAAATTAAAAAAATTTGTTTGCCGAGTGCCGGATCAAGTGGCACTCGACAAAGAGCTTGAGGCTGGCACTTAGACACCGCCTGCCCACACATGCACACACACGCACACCGAGCAGTGAACGCCGTCGCCCGCCACGCCGTGAGCCGCCGGAGCCACGCCACCGCTGAGCCACGGCCCCGCCCGACGCGCCCGCAGCTGCCGGCCGTCCCGTCCCCCCCCCCGCCCGGCGGCCGAGCCTGCCCGCGGCGCTACCACGCCCGCGCCCAGCGCCGGCCGAGCCCAGACGGACAAGGCGGCCGAGCTTTACCGCCACGGCCAAGCCAGTGGCCACGCGGCGGCCGAGCGCCCCGCCAACCGCCGAGCCGCCCCAAACCCAGCCCGGCCCGGCCACGCCCGGCGGCCTAGCCTAGGCCAAGCCACGCCCCGGCCCGGCCGGCCAGCCGTCGAGGGGCTGCCCGGCAGTGGCCCCGCCTCCCGGCCCAGCGCCGCCGCCGGAGGGTCGCCGCGCGCACCCTCGGCCAGCCACTCCGGCCTGCTGCCGGCGTCCCGCCGCCCGACCCGCGCCCGCCTCGGCTGCCCCGGCCGTCCCCATCGGCCGGCACGCCACCAGCCCCCACCCCCTCGCCATTGTGATCTCAAACCCGACGTCACGGATGCCCACAAGGTAAGCTCTTTCCTTCCCATGCAGCGGTGTTTGTGGATTAGTGGTGGTGGTGGTGGATGGGTGTTGGTGGCGGCGGCGTCGGAGTGGTGTGGTGATGGTGATGATGGTTGTGGAGTGGTGTTGGTGGCGGTGGTTGGCGTTGTAGTGGTGGTGGTGGTGGAGTGGTGGCGGTGGTTGGCGGTGGTGTTGGTGTTGGTGGAGTGGTGGTAGTGTGGTGGTGATGTGGTGGTGGTGCAGTTGTAGTACTAGTAGTAGTAGTTATAGTACTAGTAGTAGTTGTTGTAGTTGTAGTATTCCGTATGGATTGAGAAAATAATTGCATGACTACCCATATATGGTTATCGGCTATCGTGCCATTGGATGTGGTTGTTGGCCATCGTACCGTCATATGTGGTTTGTTACAGGTGTGGGTATTGCCACCGGTGCAGGGTTGGTGCTGCCCAAATTTTGAATTGACAGTATGTGTATACCTTTATTTTACAGAGATGACCCGGTTGGAGGAGAACCTCGGTGACACCGATCGTCTTCATCGTCGTTGCGGGTCTGCCTACCCCACGCGCCTCGCCACTGCACCGACTCGCCACGGCCCCGCTAGCCTGACTGCATCGCCACCTAAGGTATAACCCCTCTTTCTGTTTTAGGGTCATAGGTCACATCATCAGTTAGGTGTCTCTTGTTCAAAAGAGATACAGATGGAGATATGCAGATCTTTGCATATCAATAACCGTATCTGTTTCGAATCGTCCATGTTTCTTGGACAGCCCGTGGATGCATTGTTGGGGTTAGTTTTCATGGTCTGCTCCGATCGGAGACAGAGTTTCGGCATCACCTCCCTGTTGTTCTTTGGATACACATTCTCCCTGTTGGGACGTGTATTTGGAGAACAATAGGGAGGTCCTTCCAAAATTCTGTCTCGGATGAGAGTAGACTATGGAAACTAACCCCAACAACGCATCCGCTGGTGGGATTAGGACCTATCCTCACCTATTAGAGAGTAGGAGGCCGATGTAGATAAACTCGATGTTTACGTTTCTTGCTAATATATATGTTAGAGGATGGATGACCGTGAGTGGATGTACACGGGCCGCCCAAGTCAGAGTGATTACACAAATGAATGGATCATCAAGACCAATGCTTTCTTGAACCATGCATTCAGCGAGGTTGCTAAAGGAGCAAGTCGAGTTGTGTGTCCCTGCAGTAGATGTGCAAATAGGAAAAGGCAAAGCAAGGATACCATGGGTAAACACCTTGTGAAGCATGGGTTTACCTCGGACTATACCCGATGGGTCCACCATGGTGAAGCCCATCGTATGAGAGAGGAGGTGGTGAGAGCACGTGTCGAGGATTTTGATACCGATGCTGGAGTAACAGACATGTTAGATGACTATCATCAAGCATAGTTCGGTGATGGACGTACGGATGAGAAGGAGCCAGAGGCCACCGCAAAGGCATTCTATGATATGTTTTCTTCGGCACAGAAACCCCTCCACAGCCATACAAAGGTCTCTCAACTAGATGGCATTGGCCATCTAATGGCGTTAAAGTCTCAGCTTAGCCTGAGTCGAGACGCCTTTGATAGTATGCTGACAGTTATTGGCAGCCTGCTTTCGAAGGGTCACATTCTACTGAAGAGCATGTACGAGTTGTAGAAACTCTTTCGTGCCCTTAAGATACCGTATGAGCAGATACATGCATGTCCGAAGGGGTGTGTTCTACTCAGGAAAGAACACATAGAAGCAAAGTGCTGCCCAAGTGCGAATCCTCTAGGTTTCTGGAGGTAGACACTGTTGATGGCGAGAAGAGGCAGCTCGACATTCCCGTGTCAATCCTACGGTACCTCCCGTTCATATCGAGGATCCAACAGCTATACATGACCGAGGAATCCGCAAAACAGATGACATGGCACAAATATGGCAAACGATATAATCCTGACGAGATGGTGCATGCATCCGACGGTGAAGCGTGGACCCACTTTGATGGCATTCATCACAAGAAAGCTAAAGAGGCCCATAATATCCGTGTTGCACTTGCGACAGATGGGTTCAATCCTTATGCAATGATGGCTGCCCCATACACATGTTGGCCTATGTTCGTTATCCCCCTCAATCTCCCCCTAGAGTGTGCTTTCAACGACAGAACATATTATTGTCGTTGATAATTTCTGGGCACCCAGAGAATGATATGGGTGTGTTTATGGAGCCTGTCATTGATGAATTGATCGTTGCTTGGGAGCAAGGGGTATGGACATACGACCGTGCTGCAAAGAAAAACTTCAAAATACATGTTTGGTACCAGTACTCCCTGCATGACTTCCTGGCATATGGGATATTCTACGCCTAGTGTGTTCACGGAAAGTTTCTATGTCTAGTATGCAAGGAAGCTCTAAGGCTCATTTGGTTGAAAAAGGGTGGCAAGTATTAGTCGTTCGACCAGCACTGACAGTTCCTCCCGCCTGACCATCCATTCAGACGAGACATCAAGAACTTTACAAAAGATGTCATAGTGACAGACCCTGCACCCCAGATGATGACTGGTGCCACGGTTCATGGGCAGATAGATGCTCTGGTGGTCAATGGAGAAGGTGATAGGTTTGTGGGATATGGTCTGCAACATATGTGGACTCATAAGTCGGGCTTGACTTGGCTTTCCTATTTTGATGACCTTCTCCTTCCGCACAACATTAATGTAATGCACACTGAAATAAATGTCGCCGAAGCGCTTTGGGGAACAATCATGGACATTCCTGATAAGACAAAGGATAACATTAAGGCTAGAGTGGATTTGGCAACGTTATGCGATAGAACAAAACAAGAGATGAAGCCTCCCAGTCGTGGTAAGACATGGAGAAGGCCTCCGGCCGAATTTGTATTGAAAAGGCCCCAAAGGAGGGAAGTACTAGAATGGATCCAGACATTAATTTTCCCTGATGGGTACGCAGCTAATCTGAGGAGAAGAGTAAACTTATCTACTATGCGAGTCTTAGGGATGAAGAGTCATGACTACCACATCTGGATTAAGCACCTTCTTTCGGTGATGGTTTGAGGCTATGTCCCTGAGCATGTTTGGCTAGTGCTGGCAGAGTTGAGCTATTTCTTTTGTCAGCTTTGTACCAAGGAGTTATCTCAGACCGTGATTATAGACTTGGAAAGAATAGCACCCGTGTTGCTCTGTAAGCTGGAGAAGATATTTCCACCCGGCTTCTTCAATCCGATGAAGCATCTGATTTTGCACCTCCCATATGAGGCACGAATGGGGGGCCCGTGCAGTTTTGTTGGTGCTATCCAGTCGAGAGAAGTTTAAAGGTTCTTCGAAAGAAATGTAGAAATAAATGTGAAATCGAGGCTTCCATTGTAGAGGCATACATTCTAGAGGAGGTGTCGAACTTCACAACAACATACTATAGTGACAACCTCCCTCGTGTGCATAATCCTACCCCTCGTTACAATGATGGTGGAAGTGACTGGAACCTCAGCCTTTTTGTTGGCATTTCTTAGCGCATCACTAAGTTTGGATCCCTGGTGACAACGCCAGAAATGCAGTTGATATTCCTTAACATCATTACTGAGAATAGAGTAAGTCTATCCCCGGTAATAAGTAAGAAATGCTTGGGGTGGTGTACCTCAATTACCATATCACTAGATCAGCCATGGTACTGAAGTACACCTCACCAGTTATTCTCTCTACTGCTACTAGTGATATACCTCGGATGATAGTTTCAGAATAGCATGGCACGGGCACCGTGGCATACCAAACTATTCTTACCTCTATCAAGAGAGTTATATCCCCAATAACGCTAGGACTATAGCCTTAGCTGCTAGTATCTCGGAGATGCTATACGGCGCACTTTCAGCATTCCTTAGCACTAGGGCTAAAACTATATTCCTAACTACAGTAAAGAGGTAACGATGATCCGGTAAACTTTTGCGGTTTTGGATGTTACTCCACAAGTGCACGGAATTACCGTTGTAGCATTTCAACCCGGAGAAATCCTAGGTGTCATATTTATATTTTCCCAAAGGCTAGTGTAGATTTTAGTATAAAACCATAATCAAGAATATTATATGTTGTATGAAAAGTAGACCAATGTTCATAACAGGGGTAAACAATACAGTTCTCAAGTGAGGAAGGATGAATAAAGAATAAAGAATAAAAGAATAAAGAATGAAAGAATATCCTACAGGAGCAATGGTTCTAATACAGCTAATGTCTAGATAGTGGATAGTCATACAAATACATGAATCAGAGCTAGAGCTGTGTCTGAGATGGATCGGAAGACCACCTGCCGCTGGTCTGCCAGCGACATGGGTGGTAATTTAGACTCCTACACCATAGCCGAACGTGGGGGATTACGAAGGGACGGACAGGGCTGTCACCACCTGCCGCCTACCCCCTCATCCATGGACTATGAAGTGCAATCACCGGCTACCCTATACCTGAGTACCACGCTCGCATATAAAATAGCTACCCAAGCCCCCCGGGTCTCTCACCCTACGGATGAACAACTAAAGAACTTGGATGTTGTGTGATGAACCACCAACCCGCACACAACTCTATTCTTCATCATCTAAATGTATGAACAACTAAGCGAAGCTCTATATGCTATGAACATGATATGGGCACTATGAACTAGCAAGCATATCATGAACAAGGCATATGAACTAGAAGTCCTATGTTCTATGATCTAACTACATAAACTAGTACCTAGTTCATCTACACAGACTAGTGCCAAGTTCATCTAACAAGATCATAGCGCTAGAACTATACTCTAATTCTAGAACATTGCTATATTGATAAAAAGAGAAGAAGGGCATAATGGAAAGAATAGTATTCATACCAAAAGTAGCCAAGATGTCTTCTCCTCTTACAAGTTGAGCCTTGCTCCTCTACTACTACTAAGGATAAAGGGAAAAGTGGAGAGGTACACTTGAGAGTACAAGTGAGAGGTGTAGTGTGTTGTCTTTCAAATGAGGAGCTCCATCCCTTCTTTTATACTAGCTTGAGGTCGGTTCTAGGGCTGAGGTGAGTAAATGCCTGGCCAAACCGCCTCTACATCTGACCAAGGGAACCGCCCGAAGAAGATGGGCCAGGCCGGCCTCCCTGGGGGTGCGCCCGCACCCTGGTGTGACCGCACCAGGGGTGGGCCCCCTCGGCCCCAGCTTCGGCCCATGGCCCTCTTGCTGCTCCTGGATCCCTCTCCCGTGGGTTGTTGGCCTAGTTGACATCTTAGACTTTGGGCTTTGCTTATTTTGTTGAAATACGCCTTGCCTGGAAGGCGCATTCTCTTGACCTTTTCCTCTATTTCTTGCATGTTTTCTGTAAATCAATAATTCTCTAATACAAGTGGAAATAGGTCAATAGTAAAGGTATATGTGAATATATCTATGATAATTCTCTCTTTTTGGATAATAGTTGGCGGTTAAAGTATGTCGGTAATCACCGCCAACAAAATCCCCCAAGCTTACCCTTTGCTCGTCCTCGAGCAAAGCTAAGAACTTGGTTGTTGATTAGTAGTTGCTGCAATGCCGATTATGTTTCACAAGTGCCAAGATTATAAAAAAGTTTACTTCCTTGATTTAAATAAATTGGTCGTCATACTCATCCTTTTCACTTGTCACTTGTGGGGCTTATAGCTATCACTTTATCTTTAGGTTGGTATTTTAGCAAGAGAGTTAGACATAGATTTTGTATACATTCTAATCTTTTGAATTGCTTTCTTCTTGGAGTTTTGTATTTTTGTATGAAGATCAAAGTCAAATGATTAGATCATAGCAAATTACTAAGCTATACACTTTGATCGGAAAGAAAGTTTATTTTCTTTTTCCTTGTGAACTCTTATGCATGATTATCTCTTTTCTGTCTTTCTGAGAAGTGGGGGCTATCTCTCTGGCGGGTACTTTTTGTACCCAATTTTTTTGCTCAGGCGGGTGTCTTTGCACCCCTTGTTTTATTCTCTCATTTTTTTGGCACATACCTTTTTTTGTATGGTGTTGACTCCTGTTAGCGTCAACTTTTACTAGGGCTTTTTACCCGATGGACAACAAGATAACACACTAGTCTAGGGCTTTGTCTGACAAATTCCACGAGTTTTGCATATTCTGTAATTTCCAGGGTGATTTCTAGAAAAGCTGAAAAAGAGGGATTCTAACGCAAAATAACCACGAAACTTATCCGCCACGAAGGACATCACGGGAAGACTCAGGAAGACTCCAGAAGACACCGGAAGGAGCGAGGGGGCCAGAGGCCGCGGCGCCGGGCGGCGCCCCCTATTAGGGTTTGGCTCCCCGTTCTGGAATGTTCCTCCACCGCCTCCAAGGATGCATCTCGGCCCTACGTTACGTCGGTTTGATCCTGCGGCGCACGCGCATCCCACCGGACTATAAATATGAGGGTAGACCCCCCTGGAAGAGCCAATTCATTATTCATCAAGGTCTCAAGCCATCAAGCATCAAGAGCCTTCAAGTTCATCAAGTGCCTTCTAGTTCATAGGATTAGCTAGCTAGATTAGAAGTAGAGGAGATCTAGTTCTTCATCGGATCTGGAGCCCCCGGCGTCCCGGGCCGAGCGCGAGAGTTCGGTAATAGATCTAGTTCTTAATTACTTTATTGTATTCATTATTCAGATTAGGGAGACTTTACTCTAAATATATTCATATGTTCTTAATTGCAATAGTCATTGTCTACTTTGATTATATGTCTAGTTTAGTTACTTCGATCATATTGAATTCATGTAATTGCTCGTATAGCGTTTATCCATATGTACAATGGGTAGATGATAGGCGATATGTAGACGTGGTGTCTAGATGTCTTGTTTATCTGCGAGTGCACCCTGATATGCCGGGACGTGTGGTAGTCTGCGTAGGTGACAGCTACGTTAGTTCCTCCGTAGTCCACCCCCGTATGTAGGACTAGCATGGGCACGGCCGCGAAGGAGGTGACTTAGGTCTTAATACCCTCATTAGTTGATGCATCTTTACATGCAATGATGATTTAGGGTTGATTTAGCAATGATTACTAGATGTAGTTGCACTAATTAGAGTTATTCAATTGACGTAGTTATAGACCTATCTCCGTAGTTTATCCAATGGCTAGCTATGATTATGACTAGTAAGATGCTCTGATGATTATCTTTAATTATGATATTTGATGATTATGCTATCACCCGCATTTATCTTTATTTATCTTGTGACCTCTCCTGTTATAAGTAGAGTATACGACTTAGGTAGTATTGCTTATCATGTCCACATAGTTTCACATGAATATGACAATAATAGTTTATTACATAGCTTTCCCAGAGGTATAATTATAAATCGACATCCTGGAAACTTCCCTAGGTAAAATGCTACAACGGTATAATTATCCGTCCGCTTGCGTAACCCATTAGTTTACATTTATATCTTATTCATATATTTTATCTGCCTAGTCATAATAGTACAATATAAATCTATGTTAATTTCCTAGCAATATAATTGGGGATGACAACCTACTTCATGTTTAGGAATGTTAGTAATTCAAGAGTGACTAGTTGCTAATGACAAGTAATTATATACCAACCATTTCTCGGGGTCATTGCTAGGAGTAGGGTTTATCTCTGCTTTTTAGTAGTGACGTTAGAAATGCCAACAAGCATTTTTGGCGCCGTTGTTCTGAAGGCACAATAAACTTAGAACATATTGATGACCTATATACACATGGATAGAGTCATATTACCAATCGATCTCTAACTCTATCGGGTACACCCTTCGTTGTTATCATTTTCTTATCTTATGCGGGGTGATGAATGAATGGTTTTTCTCTTCCAAAGAACTTTATTGACGATCCGAGAAACTCCTTAGAAGAAAAAAGGCTTGCGTAAATAAGGGAGAAATTTGAGTCACCATCAAGAACACCCTTTGTCTGCTCAAGCTAACTCTTCTGAGGAGCCAGCCCAACACCGGAAGAAGAATTCGAAGAAGAAGTAGAAGAACAAGCGTAAGAGTATTTAGGTGAAAACCTAGCTCCCGTGTTTGAAGACATGGCCGAGAAGTCACCGCGCGAGTTCTCTCGCCCCAACAACAAAGAAACATCCGACCGACCAAAGAAATCAACACCGGGAGAATGGATTCGAGCTCAAGCCCGCTCTCATCACCATGGTTCAAGCCAGCCAATTCTGTGGAAAAGGACATGAAGATGCAAGTGCACACTTACAACACTTTCTAGAAATCTGCAAAGCACCTTCACTATCGAGGAGTATCAAAAGATGCTATCTTACTCCGCCTTTTCCCCGTTCTCATTATTGGGGAAAGCCAAGCAAAGGTTCTACATCAACAAAGATAAGCACACTACATGGGACCTATGCTCGATCCGCTTTCCCCGGCAAAATTCTTTCCTACGCCCAAGACCAATGCTCAAGTGGGAAGATTTCAAGTTTCCAACAACAACATGATGAATCATTCACCGAAGCATGGGAAAGATTCCGTAACTATATTGAAGACCTGCCCTCATCATGGGATAGAGGAGTGGCTATTAATGCAGACTTTCTATCACGGGCTTATCTCTAGCACCCGTGAGTCTATTGATGCCGCAAATGGGGAGCTTTCCCTGTCACTAAAGCTCGCCGATGCTAAAAGCACTTCTCGAGAAGATGGCCTCAAACTCAACATGCAATGAAGAACGTACTCAACCTCGCAAGAAGGGAGGAGGAATCCATCATCTCAAGGAAGCCGACATGGTCAATGCTAAGCTAGACCTCATCATGAAAAAGCTCGATATCGAGAAGAAGGAAGTCATGCACGCCAATGATTCCCATATGACATGTGAAGAATGTGGATACTACGGGCACTCACCGCCAATTGCCCTACACCGCAAGAGGATGTGAACTTCATCAACAATAACACCTACTATCGCCCCTCAAAGAAAATCAAGGGTGGAATCAACAACCTCGACCATGTAATTACCAAGGTAACAACCAAGGTAGCAACTTTAATAATTATAACCTTCCGCCTTTGAGAGAATTAGTTACTAGTCAATCCAAACTACTAGATCAAATGACTAGGAAGCTAACATCAAATGATAAAACTTTTAGAAAACATACATGCTAGAATGGATACTTTTGCTTCTCGCCATAAAGAATCAACATAGCTTTAATAAAATGTTAGAATCACAATTAGCTCGCTTAGTCAGCCGCTCCTCCACTAGAGAAAGGCAAGATTCCGTGCCAACCGTAAGATTTAGAAACCGCTAACCTTGTTGATATTCACAATGCAACCCAATATCATATTGAGCTCCGCAGATGTACAAAGGGATTGACCACTCTCTACCGAGAAGATGGGAGACCCTAGAAGACCTGTTATTCCTATCTCCATAGGATGCAACAGCTTTTCCGTAGGCTATCTCATGCGACTTCTACGGAAATGTCAACATCATGCCCAAGGTAATTTATGAGAAAATATTAAATGATCCCCCATTTGTACACAAACATGCGCTTGCGCCTTGTAGATCACCCATTTGCTACCCCGAGGGAGTACTAGAAGAAGTTGTTATTAGAGTGGGGGGCGCCCATATGTCCCGCTTGATCAAGCGTGGTCATGGAGACAGAGTAGATGAGAAGGCACTCATCATTTTGGGCTGACCATTCCTATGCACAACAAAAGCCATCATCTATGCGGAGTTCACCAAGATCGCCCCGTCCATCAAAGACAAGAAGGAGAGATTCACATTCAAGAACCGCATCCTGAAAGCTCCCGCAGCCCCGAAGCAATTTCAAAGAACAAGAAGAGCAAGAACAAAGAACCAATGCCAAAGAAGAAGAACAATAGAAACAAATGTAAGATGGAGGAGGACCAAGCATGCACCCGAGGAGACGACTCAACTAATCACCGCTATCAACACAGAAAAATCGATCACGCACCACCCAAGCCATTTCCAATCAAGAGAGGTGATCCAGTGTCCCAATCATTGAATGCACTATCAAAGACACCACCTTTCCTCACACTGCCTCGCGACAATCGGATCAAGCCGCAACGTAATGTCAAAAGCGTGTATATGATGAATTATTTAATTTACCTTTATACCCAACATGTATTCGGTTGCGATGGCGGACCAATCACTAAGGTTCCCCAAGGAATAGTCAAGAATGTCATGGTAAGAATTCAAGGACAATATATACCGCAGATTTTTTAGTCCTTGACATGCAGGGGAGACGATGATTCCCCCGATCCTCTTGGGAAGACCGTTTCCTCTACATTTGCTAACGCCAACATCTACATTGGTTCCTGACAAATCCACTTCAACCTACCTACCGGAAAGGTACGCTGTCAATTTAGAACATTAAATAACCATGAGCAAAAGAAAGCAATGCAACAGAGAAGAGGCCAAGCACACCGTCGCTGCTCAAATTTCACTTGTGGATGGGAAGACTTTCATGGCAAGATCGTGAAATATGAAGATCGCTTCCCCGAGCAAGAAGAGAACAAACAAGCACCTCACCGGAGTAGCCAAGCGTAAGAAGCTGAAAGGATGGACCAGATCGCCAAGGAAGAAAAAGGAGGAGATCTTAGCACGATTAGAAGCGTGGGAGAAGGAAAACAAAGATGAAGAGCAAAAGTTAGAAGAAAAAGAAGCAAAAGAGACCGAAGCAAGATGGAAGGAGGCACACGACGCATCACCGCAAGATGGGGAGTTGATCGAGGTTACCTCGCAGACGATGAACTCACCGAGTAAGTGCTCACTCTGCCTAAGTCCCTGTCGGTAGACTTTAAATTCGCACCCTAGCCATAAGGTCAGAATGGTAGCTATCCCATTAAATGCATTAGTAAACTCAATTTATTTAGTAGCATTATCTGCTCATATATTAAAAATAATAAAAATATTTATTGCATTATTCATGGCATCATAATGCCCCATGTGGATACCCTATGGCATTTTCCGAAGGAATACCCACTGTGGTGGCATAAAAATAGAAAAAAAATAATAATAATGAAATCCTGCTTAAATTAGACAACATAAAAATAACTCATAAAGGTAATCAATTACTCTTTGGCTGACCGCTAACCCATTTTTCAATTCGAGCCTCGAGTTTTGGTTTCTTGTGGAGTATTTATGCAGGAACAACATTATAGCAAGGAGGGACTATCAGTGGTGACCACCGGGTTCGCTATTAGCTGGTCCGCTCTAAAAGGAATCTACACCAGATATTGCGATCATCAAGCTTGGGGGAGGAGCATCCCCTAGTTATCAGGTGACTACACCTAAGCAATTTTTTAGTCTACTTTATATAATCATAAAATACCAAAAATATGTGGGCACATGAAGGTCCACAAGGTCATAGAGTCTTTGTTAGGAGTTTAATCTAAAACTACAAAAAGATATATAACTAATAAAACCAAATAAATATTTAGTTCTATATTTATTATAGTATAATTGGTCCAGGCTAGAGCTATTAAAATTGATGAACACTAAAATTGTTTTGGATGTGATGAATAGTTGCTCTGTTATAATGCTTACTAAAGTACCTACTTGCCAAACTTAAAATCTCCTTGGTTCTAAGCATTGTTGTTTTAATTGGAGAATTTATTCTGAACCATTAATTGTGGAGGTATAAGCTTGCGCTAAGTCTAGGTAGCTGATTGATATGATTCATAAAGGTTGAGCTGCTATTTATCTTCTTCCTAGCATTACTAAGTTTTGGAGATTTTGTTTTTAAAAAAATCTAAGAAAATACATGATGAGCTCTCGTATGACAAATGTGAATTCCTACCAAAGCCAAATTAATATCTTAGAGGATAGGAAAACCCTTTCACATTTAAGCTGCTTGCTTTGCATTGAGTTCAGTCAACCTGTGTTGTATACCTTATGAGAGTCTTGTTATGCTTTTTAAAACCAAGAATCATTTGCACACTCCAGTTCACATATGCATTATTCCTACTTCAAGGAGTAATTGCAATCATTCACCATACTTCCATACATATTTATTATAAAATGTTCACCTCCTACACTAGGAGAGGACGCAAAAAATATACACACACCCTATAGGAATAACCCCTGTCTTTAATGCTCTAAGTCCTGATTATATCTCTCGATTCATTTATTGTATTCAAAGGATACATGTGGCTATCCAAAATGAAGAAAAGAAAGCAAGAAAAAAAAAGAAGAAAGAAAAAAAAGAGTAAAATATGGACAAGTGTCCCAAAGAATCAAAAAAACAATGGGTACTAGATGCCCACCTCCCTGAATAAAAAAAAAAATAATAAAGGTAGCCCATGTCTTTCCCGAGAAAGATTTTAAAAAGTCATTTCCAAAAGAGCAAAAGTAGAAATAGGAGTTAGCCATAAATAACACATATGCACCCATCCACCATATTCCATACACATGCACATCTTGGTTTGATTGTATGCCTCGATTCTCTGTGGATCCACTAGTTGACTTTACAATACATGTTTTGCAAGTATGCCTATCCTTGTTAATGCCAATCCTATAAGCTCCACTATATATACCTTTAGCTATAGGGAGCATAACAACATTAACGCCTCAAGAGAGAACCACAAATACCACATACATTGAGCGACTTGAGGGTGTCATACAATTAAGCTCTCGAGTTTTATTCTGAAAACCTATCAAAAACTTCAGAATGTTAGTATTGCAAAGAATTTGAGACATAGCACTTAGCTTAATTGTTCTATCTTTCGACGCTGCTCAAGACTTATGCAAAAGCCGTGAAACCCCATATTACAGTGAAATGAGTAAGTTTAAAGATTAGAGCATATATTGTTGATCCGGAGGAAATTTTGTTTGAAAGCATGTGTATGGAAAGTATAATGATATTGTAGCAACTCCCGATCCAAATACAAGATCAACTAGACTTGGTGTGTTTGCCAAGGGACCGGCAAAAGGTAAAGCTTAGGGGGTATTGTTGACACCTGTTAGTGTCAACTTTTACTAGGGCTTTTACCCGATGGACAACAAGATAACACACTAGTCTAGGGCTTTATCGACAAATTCCATGAGTTTTGCATATTCTGTAATTTCGGGGTGATTTCGAAAAAGCTGAAAAAGAGGGATTCTAACGCAAAAAATAACCACGAAAACTTATCCGCCACGAAGGACATCACGGGAAGACTCGGGAAGACTCCGTAAGACACCTAAGGAGCGAGGGGGCCAGAGGTCGCGGCGGCGGCGCCCCCTATTAGGGTTTGGCTCCCCGTTCTGGAATGTTCCTCCACCGCCTCCAAGGATGCATCTCGGCCCTACGTTACGTCGGTTTGATCCTGCGGCGCACGCGCATCCCACCGGACTATAAATATGAGGGTAGACCCCCGAAGAGCCAATTCATTATTCATCAAGGTCTCAAGCCATCAAGCATCAAGAGCCTTCAAGTTCATCAAGTGCCTTCTAGTTCATAGGATTAGCTAGCTAGATTAGAAGTAGAGGAGATCTAGTTCTTCATCGGATCCGGAGCCCCCCGGCGCCCGGCCGAGAGCGAGAGTTCGGTAATAGATCTAGTTCTTAATTACTTTATTGTATTCATTATTCAGATTAGGGAGACTTTACTCTAAATATATTCATATGTTCTTAATTGCAATAGTCATTGTCTACTTTGATTATATGTCTAGTTTAGTTACTTCGATCATATTGAATTCATGTAATTGCTCGTATAGCGTTTATCCATATGTACAATGGGTAGATGATAGGCGATATGTAGACGTGGTGTCTAGATGTCTTGTTTATCTCATGCGAGTGCACCCCGATATGCCGGGACGTGTGGTAGTCTGCATGTAGGTGACAAACTACGTTAGTTCCTCCGTAGTCCACCCCCGTATGTAGGACTAGCATGGGCACGGCCGCGAAGGAGGTGACTTAGGTCTTAATACCCTCATTAGTTGATGCATCTTTACATGCAATGATGATTTAGGGTTGATTTAGCAATGATTACTAGATGTAGTTGCACTAATTAGAGTTATTCAATTGACGTAGTTATAGACCTATCTCCGTAGTTTATCCAATGGCTAGCTATGGTTATGACTAGTAAGATGCTCTGATGATTATCTTTAATTATGATATTTGATGATTATGCTATCACCCGCATTTTCTTTATTTATCTTGTGACCTCTGCCTGTTATAAGTAGAGTATACGACTTAGGTAGTATTGCTTATCATGTCCACATAGTTTCACATCAATATGACAATAATAGTTTATTACATAGCTTTCCCAGAGGTATAATTATAAATCGACAACCCGGAGACTTCCCTAGGTAAAATGCTACAATGGTATAATTATCTCGTCCGCTTGCGAACCCATTAGTTTGCATTTATATCTTATTCATATATTTTATTTGCCTAGTCACAATAGTACAATATAAATCTATGTTAATTTCCTTGCAATATAATTGGGGATGACAACCTACTTCATGTTTAGGAATGTTAGTAATTCAAGAGTGACTAGTTGCTAATGACAAGTAATTATATACCAACCATTTCTGGGTCATTGCTAGGAGTAGGGTTTATCTCTTTTTTAGTAGTGACGTTAGAAATGCCAACATATGGCATCTTTTATTGGCTCATGCTTCTTTGGCATGGCATCTTTTCATTTATAGCCCACACTCTCTTTTGACTTCTAAGAGAGAATCAATACATAGAGAACAAAAATTGATTTTCATTATGTATGTGAATTCCGATCATGGGTGCATAACAAAGCAATCTACTTTAGATCATATCAAGGAACTTTGGTTTTTATTTAATTTTTTAAGACTCCGGTATTCAAGCTTTTCTCGAGTAGGATTGTAACAAATTCTTTGTCATACCAAATCAAGCTTAATACCATCCCTAGACTAGATCAAGCTCTATGCATCCCGCTAAGTTTTCAAGTTTCTAGAGTGAATATTTTAAACCAATAAACTTAAACCTTGGAAGAAGACTTAGTCATAAGCTAGGCGCAGATGAATCATAAGATAGAGCAACTATTCATCATTTCAACACGGAAAACTATGCATAGTATAATTCACATATTTGGAGTGGAATTCATTTTCATCATCATCATCATTATTATTTTTTTATATTTTTTATTTATTTATTATATTTTTTATTGAGTAATGAGGGAGGTATTACCTTTATTCAGGGGTCCTCCCCAAGCTGGCTTGAGACCTACATGTTAGTGAAGATAATCTCTCCCAAGAGGTTTTATACTAGTCATGTTTTTGGTTCAGTGGTCAACTGTCTAACTTAGTATCTAAGCTCCATACTTAGATACAAAACTTATGAAGATATGATTTGTTCATGAACCATATTTGTAAAAACTTTTATGGGTAAGAGATTTTATTTTATATTGTGGTTTAGTTTTCATGATCCTTTGTAAACTAGAATTTGGTTCACTGATCAAATCTGGACAATTGTCAAGTTTTAATCAGAGTAATCTTTCTATGCTAAGCACCATGCTTAAAGATAGAAAGTTTATGAGAATATGTTGGCTCGATCAACAATCCTCAAACCAAAATTTTATTTATAAGGGTCATGAAGAAGTCAAGTTTAACCTTTTTTCGCTATTTTAGTAATGTTAGTAGGATAACTTACCAAGTTACCTTTTGGTAGAGGGCTCTCCATTTTGAGTCTGGGGAGCAGGACTCTTCTCCTTGTCTTTGGATTTTGAGGAAGACGGAATATTCGTGCTTAGAGAAGAAGGCACGAATGCTGGCACCTTTGGTCGCCGCACCATCCTGGTCTTCCTTGATGGTGTGGTGGTGGGCTTTGGTACTGGTGCGGTGGGTGGCTTCGGAGCCTCCTTGAATTTCTACACCTTTTGATATGTCTTTGGTGATGGTGTGGGTTTAGCTTTGTTTTTGATTGGGGTTAGCTTGACCTTTTTCTGTTCTTGCCTCCCCTTGTTTTTGGCTTTCTTCGGAAGGCCACCCACTGGTAGAGGGTTAATCTCTACTTCCTTGATACCCTGAGGATTTGGCCCGTATTTGATTCTGATCATTTTGCACTGTTCTACCCTAGGCCGGAAATTGAATGTTTCTTCATTCCAATTGATGTTGAAGCGGATTATTCCCTCTCCAACATCAATTTGTGCCCCTGCAGTGCTTAAGAATGGTCATCCTAGGATGAGAGGTGACTCTTTTATTGATTCCATGTCTAGCACTACAAAGTCTACAGGCACGAAGTATCCTCTTATTTTAATTGGGATGTCTTCTGCAATTCCAGCTGGGTAGCATCTTGATAAATCTGCTAGCTGTAGTTGCATTGATGTGGGGGTAAGGTGAGTGAAGTTGAGCTTGTTGAAGACATCTTTGGGCATGACGCTAACACTTGCTCCTAGATCACAGAGGACTGAGTCGAATTTCTAGGTTCCAATGGAGCATGTGATTGTGGGGCACCCAGGATCTTTCTTCTTTTCTGGTAAGTGGTTGAGTATAGCTGCACTACATTCTTCTGTCAATTTGACAGTTTCTATGGTGGGTAATGGTCGCTTGTTGTGGATGATATCTTTGATGTATTTGGCGTAGGAGGGTACATGTAAGACATCCAACAGTGGGATGCTTACATGTATCTTCTCTATCATCTCAACAAAGCGCTTGAATTGTTCGTCCACAACCTTCGTCTTTTGTCTTGTGGGAAAGGGCAGGTATGATGTATCTATGTAATCCTTGGGTGCTGTTTTCCCTTCTGCAATAATCTCCTCTGGCTCTTCTTCTGATACTTCTTCCACGGGCGTTGTTTGAGCCTTCTCTGCTGCTTTGTTAGTGGGATATGGGGATCACGAGTGGACTTACCACCTCTCGTGGTCACCGCATTTACTTTTTCAAGTGAGTTCATAAGTAATTTGTTCTTTTCATAGTTAGATGGTAGCGCAGCAGATATCTGAGCTAATTGAGTTTCTAACATCTTATTAAAGCTCAGTTGATTTTTAACAGTAGAAGATAGATTTTCTATTTTTGTATTTAAGTTTTCAAACATCTTATCATTATAAGATAGCTTTTCATTCAAATTTTCATTATTTTTGCTTGGCCTAATACCAAATCTTTCAAGGAAGGTTGGTTCGAATTGTAATTGGAATTGAAGTTCGAATTACCTCCTTGTTGGCGGGGTTGATTATTCCATCCACCATAATTTTGTTGGCGATACCTGTTGCTGCTATTGTTGATGTAGGCAGCTTCTTCACGGGTTTGGGGGCAGTCATTCCCCGAGTGGCCAACATTGCCATAGACTTCACACATCATGTGTGAGTCTATAGCTTGGACGTAGCCCTTCTTCATGGCCTCTTTCTCATGGGCTCTTTCGTCCAATCTTTTGAGCAGTAGGTCCATTTTTGCGACAAGCATATCTGCCTCCTTGACAGTATGCATGCCTTTTTGTTTTTGTGACTGGGACCTTTCCTCCCCCATCCTTGATTAGACAGGATTTTCTCAATCATCGCTTTTGCTCCAGTGATAGTGAGGGAGAGGAATGCTCCTCCAAATGCAATGGTCCGTGATGGCCCCTTCGACATGGGGATTAACCCCTCATAGAAGGTTTGCAGAATCATCCAATCTTCCATCCCATGGTGTGGGCAAGCTTGAATGTTGTCTTGTAGCCTATCCCAAGCTTCGGGGATGTTCTCCAGGCTGCTCTGCTGGAATGATGTGATCTTCCCTCTAAGGGCAGTTGTTTTACCTAGAGGGAAGAACTTCGCAAGGAACGCCGCTGAGCACTTGGCCCAGGTATCAACAGCTTCCTGGTCCTTGTAGAACCACTGTTTCGCCTTCCCCGTGAGGGAGAAGGGAAACAGACGGAGGCGAATGGCCTCCGGTGCGACGTCTTTTATGACGATGGTGTCGCATAGTTCTAGGAACTGTTGGAGATGAGCGTTGGCGTCCTCACTCGGCAAGCCATAGAATATGCTTGCCTGCACCATAGTGATAAGACCGATGCGAAGTTCAAAGTCCTTGTCACTAAGGTTGACAGCGGGCTCAGTGGGCACGTTGGCAACATTGGGGACAGAGTACTCGCGGAGTGACTTTCTGGCCATAGCGGTGATCTTGGGTGCGAAGGTGACTGGTTCGGTTGTCGGTGGAGTACTTGAAGAAGATATGGTACGGGACCGAGTCTTTTTCAAGATAGCCTCTGGAATGCTGGTGAAGTTTTTCGGCAGATCAAACCCAGTCATACACTATCTGTTTTCATCCACAATTGGAGAAAACAAGGAAAGGTTATCCTGTATGAACAAAGGTTACTTTTACACAAGTATATTATCCAAGTTTATGTTTTCATATAAAATCTTTCCTAGCCTTCCCCGGCAACGACGCTAGAAATGCTTGTTGGTGTTTCTTAGCGCATCACTAAGTTTGGATCCCTGGGGACAACGCCAGAAATGCAGTTGATATTCCTTAACATCATTACTGAGAATAGAGTAAGTCTATCCCCGGTAATAAGTAAGAAATGCTTGGGGTGGTGTACCTCAATTACCATATCACTAGATCAGCCATGGTAGTGAAGTACACCTCACTAGTTATTCTCTCTACTGCTACTAGTGATATACCTTGGATGATAGTTTCAGAATAGCATGGCATGGGCACTGTGGCATACCAAACTATTCTTACCTCTATCAAGAGAGTTATATCTCTAATAACGC
Source organism: Chrysopogon serrulatus (assembly GCA_015844335.1). NCBI lineage: Eukaryota > Viridiplantae > Streptophyta > Magnoliopsida > Poales > Poaceae > Chrysopogon > Chrysopogon serrulatus. The sequence goes on along the minus strand of JADLZL010004516.1, from coordinate 240,863 downwards.
TAGGACTATAGCCTTAGCTACTAGTACATCGGAGATGCTATACAGTGCACTTTCAGCATTCCTTGGCACTAGGGCTAAAACTATATTCCTAACTGCAGTAAAGAGGTAACGATGATCCGGTAAACCTTTGCGGTTTTGGATGTTACTTCGCAAGCGCACGGAATTACCGTTATAGCATTTCAACCCGGAGAAATCCTAGGTGTCGTATTTATATTTTTCCAAAGGAAGGCTAGTGTAGATTTTAGTATGAAACCATAATCAAGAATATTATAGGTTGTATGAAAAGTAGACCAATGTTCATAACAGGGGTAGACAATACAGTTTTCATGATAGTGGTCACACACATACGGGTAGACGTCTCTCAAGTGAGGAAGGATGAATAAAGAATAAAGAATAAAAGAATAAAGAATGAAAGAATATCCTACAGGAGCAATGGTCCTAATACAGCTAATGTCTAGATAGTGAATAGTCATATAAATAAATGAATCAGAGCTAGAGCTGTGTTTGCGATGGATCGGAAAACCACCTACCGCTGGTCTGCCAGCGAGATGGGTGGTAATTTAGACTCCTACACCATAGCCGAACGTGGGGGGATTACGAAGGGACGGATAGGGCTGTCACCACCTGCCGCCTACCCCCTCATCCGTGGACTATGAAGTGCAATCACCGGCTACCCTATACCCGAGCACCACGCCGCATATAAAAAATAGCTACCCAAGCCCCCCGGTCTCTCACCCTACGGATGAACAAGTAAAGAACTTGGATGTTGTGCGATGAACCACCAACCCGCACACAACTCTATTCTTCATCATCTAAATGTATGAACAACTAAGAACGGAGCTCTATATGCTACGAATATGATATGAGCACTATGAACTAGCAAGCATATCATGAACAAGGCATATGAACTAGAAGTCCTATGTTCTATGATCTAACTACACAAACTAGTACCTAGTTCATCTACACAGACTAGTGCCTAGTTCATCTAACAAGATCATAGCGCTAGAACTATACTCTAATTCTAGAACATTGCTATATTAATAAAAAGAGAAGAAGAGCATAATGGAAAGAATAGTATTCATACCAAAAGTAGCCAAGATGTCTCCTCCTCTTACAAGTTGAGCCTTGCTCCTCTACTACTACTAAGGATAAAGGGAAAATGGAGAGGTACACTTGAGAGTACAAGTGAGAGGTGTAGTGTGTTGTCTTTCAAATGTGGAGCTCCACCCCTACTTTTATACTAGCTTGAGGTCGGTTCTAGGGCTGAGGTGAGTAAATGCCTGGCCAAACCGCCTCTACAACCGACCAAGGGAACCACCAGAAGAAGATGGGTCAGGCCGGCCTCCCTGGGGGTGCGCCCGCACCCTGGTGCGGCCGCACCAGGGGTGGGTCCCCTTGGCCTTAGCTTCGGCCCATGGCCCTCTTGCTGCTCCTGGATCCCTCTCCCGTGGGTTGTTGGCCCAGTTGACATCTTGGACTTTAGGCTTTGCTTATTTTGTTGAAATACGCCTTGCCAGAAGGCGCATTCTCGTGACCTTTTCCTCTATTTCTTGCATGTTTCCTGTAAATCAATAATTCTCCAATACAAGTGGAAATAGGTCAATAGTAAAGGTATATGTGAATATATCTATGATAATTCTCCCTTTTTGGATAATAGTTGGTGGTTAAAGTATGTCGGTAATCACCGCCAACACTTTTTCGAGGGCCACTCGGAAGCACAAGTGGATCGACCCCCAAGATCTTGAAATATGCTGAGTGGAGCACTATCATGCCACATGTGTTGACCAACCTTGACAAAGTGGAGCCGTACATAGGGTAAGTTCTCAATGAACTTGTTCCATACGCTGTCAGTATTTCCTGCATCTGACCCCCTATTTCTCGTTGCTATAGGGGATTTCTTCATCAGTATTGGCATCAATCAAGGGCACCTACCCTGCAGGAATTGGATATACTTCTTAGATAGGGTGTGGAAAGTGGAAAACTCAAATTTATTTCTTGGTTCAAACAGAAGGTACCATCCAATTTAGCTCATGTAAAGAATTTGATATTCTGAGGTGCTCTTACGTGCGAATAACGACTATCCTGCTTGGCTTTGGCTTGCAGGCCCAAAGGGATGCGACCATGACTCCTGAGTTGAGATAGGTTGCCAATGGCTTTGGCTTCAGGGTCAAGTCATTTACTGGTTATGATGTGAATGAATATCACTTTCACACAACAGGCTACGAGAGGGTCACCCGAATCGAAGAACCATAAGTTTTGGAGTTTTTACACCCGGCGTCGATGGGGTCGAGCATTATGGAAGAGTTGAAGATATATACGAACTCAATTTTTATGGTTCTAGGCCACTTAATCCCGTCATATTCAAGTGCCATTGGTTTGATCCTGTAGTAACAAGACGCACTTATTCTAATCTTGGTCTAGTCAAAATTCAATAGGATACCGTCCTACCAGGAGGCGATATCTATATTGTGGCCCAATAGGCGACGCAAGTTTATTATCTCTCATATGCGTGCCAAACCAAAGAGCATCTTAAGGGTTGGGATATTGTGCACAAGGTATCGCCACACGGCAAAGTACCTGTCCCAAATGATGAAGATTACAACTTCAACCCAAACACATATGATGGAGAGTTCTTTCAAGAAGGGCTAGAAGGGAGGTTTGAGATAGACTTGACCGAAGTGATAGGAATGGAAGTTGATAACGAAAGGGTTGATGGCGAGGACACTGGAGATGAGGTGCAAAATGTGGGGGACTTACAAATGCTTGAGTGACTTTGTTTAGGCAATGACAATGAAGACAACATTCCTCCCTCGGACATTGTTGATTATTTCGACATGGTTGATAGTGATGATGAGACTTATGATCCAGCTAATTCTGATCATGTAGATTATTTCTAATACATGTAATACTATGAATTTATATCTTGTTTATTTTGTAATTAAACATTTCTAATACATGCAGATTATTTTGTATTTGTGTTTTGTTTATTTTACATCTAATTCTAATTACATCGTGTTTATTCTTTTCAAATGCAGGTGTATTGATAAGGATGGTGGGCAACCGTTTGAGGATCCTAGCCTCAGTGTACAACCGGACACGACCTGCCATGCCGGCTACAGATACGGGGACATCGGACAGGATGAGGAGGAGGAGGGCCAGGTGCATGAGGAGGGAGCCGTCTCCTCCCACGCCGCGTGGGAACGAGGAGGAGGAGGAGGAACAGGCCGGGGACGAGGAGGAGGAGGAGGTGGTAGCTGCCCAGACAGACAAGGGGGAGGAGGAGGAGGAGGAGGAGGCGGCGGGTATGAGTTCTACATCCTCTGGTGCCACGAGTATCTACTTGCAAGGTCCCGCGAGCCTCCCTCCACAACCGCATCCCGCCCAACGGCTAGTGATTCACCTCGAAGGGCAAAAGTAAGTAACTTTACATGTTATTACTACTTGATATGATATATTGAAAATTGAAATAGAATGTAATATTTTTGCTTAATCATTTTTAAGAAACTGGACGGTTGTGTCGGTTGGTAGTGGTCACGCATGCTTGGTAAACGGCATTCTGGGTCTCCTGTGCAGGCAATACTTTCCTGGCATGGTGGCATACGCCGGGAAGGTGGAGCCTGCCTACATCTTTGACCACTATGCCACTGCCGCTGATACCGAGTACGGCAAAAGGCAGCACGTGTCTTGCAGGAGTTCTGGGTAAGTCTTCCTCGCAATACTAGTAGGCTCAACGCATCATATTCATCAGACTTTTCTTTAGATAATGAATGGATCCATCACGTCTGTATGCAGGTTTATTTCAGATGTGAGGACGGATACGATGATAGGGCCGTGGCGGTGGCTACCAAGTCTGTAAGAAGCTCGTCGTCGACATGCACTACGAGGCGTGCCTCCAGGCCATCGTCACTTTCTACGGTGAAGTCCTTGGGTAGAAGGTCAGCAAAGCAGACGCGAGGCAGATGACACTGACCCAGGCTCAGTACATCCAGGTATATAAAGAACACTACTTTTGAGATTACATAGGTCTAATTTGATGTACTTATATGTATGATGTTTGACGTGCAGATGATTCCCTGGTGGTGCACCTCGTTTCCCGATTGCTGGGAGCGGATCATGGACAGGTGGTACGGTCCCGAGTGGGAGGAGACCCACAGCGCCCTGAGAGCGGCATTTGATGATGCTCGGTGTAGCGCACCATCAAGGCAACCGCAGCCTCGCCGGATATGCACAAGCCTGGGTACGTAAAATCATCGATCTGGTCTAACTCTCAATTGTGCCTGCTTTGTAATCATCTTGTTGTGTTTCTTGCAGTCGACGGCACATGGTGGCCAGCCTTGCCCCACGTTCATGGCATATGCTATGGCGCACAAGGGCAAGGCGACGTCCAACGTCGCGTACAACCCGGAGGACCCTCCCGAGGCGTACACCAACTCGAGCGTGCACAGCCGTCTCAGCGACTACACGTCGGCGGCAACGTTGGTCCATGGGCCAGAGCACGATCCGAGCACCCAGGACTTGACCCAGAGATCGTCATGAGGGTGGGGGAGGAAAGAAGCATGGGCGGTACTGGATGGGCAATACTCTCTCCTAGCTTTGAGCACAGAGCACGGGCGCAAGCGTGCCCATACGCCCACAGCCATCACCTTCATAGCAGGCTTACCAAGCACTCCGAGGTTATTCCTGTTCTATTAAGTGTAAATTGATTACGTTTCAATTATTCTAACATCTACTTTGCATTATTGCAGGCCCAGCTAGAAGAAGAAAGGAGACAACGTCAAGCAATAGAGGCCCGGCTGGATGCCGAGAAGGCCGAGCGGGAGGCCGCAGAGAAGAGGATGGCGGATCTCATCCAGTTCGTCTCCATAATGGGGCACGAACAGGGATGGATATGCCACTGACGCTACTAGCTCTACCACCTCCGCCTCCTGTTCTCGAGACTCTTGTAAGTATATATATGTGTATTACTTTCGCTTGCTCTTTGCTCTTCTCACACACTAACTCATTGTCTCTTTGTGCAGCCTCAGTCGGCAGGTTCGAATAACCCGCATGGTCCAGGTTGGCCTACGAGCTCACAAAGTCAGCCTTCACCACAGCTGGGGTGGCTAGGGTGGCCAGGTTGGTAGGGAGGACAGTGAGTCGGCCATTTATTTCTTGTTTCGATAATGCACTTATTGTTGATGGTCGTTAAGTACCAAATATAACCATCAACTATTGCATAATTTGATATAAAATAAATCACAAAGCATAGTTATAGGTTTTGATTCTAACGAGTTCCACGAGTTTTGATGTTCTCACTTGTATTGTAGGAATATACAATTTTCCATCAATAAAAGTATCTCAAATGATGATTTGGAGTACACCATTGTGACGGGCTCGTCGAGACGATTCAAACAGACATATCATTTGCTATATTCGGAGTCCAGAGTGAAAAGATATTAATTTTACAAATAAAGGAGAATTACCACTAATGGGCCCCACGTCCAAGCAAGGCCCATGACATGAGATGAGGCTCATATGGCATGATAGAGGCCCAAGAGGGGCGCCCCAAGCTGCTCCCTTCAGTGGGCTCACATGAGGGATGATTGGAAGGCCCAAGTTGAATGTATAATAGCCCAACTGAGCAAACGGTGAAAGAATTAGTCCCACATCGACTGTCCAGAAGAGGTTGAAGACTTTTCTAGGCTATAAATAAAGAGGTAGACCCTCATATTTTGGCACCACATTATTATGGAGATGTAGAGGCGTCCCTCGAATGGATGACCTCTCACCTCTAGAGAATTAGGGCTAGACTTTCCAATGTAGTAGATTAGTTCTAGTTGAGAGTTAGGGAGAGTGGTGCTACGCCCGAGTTCTGGAGGAGTCTTCAGAGGAGTCATCAGAGTTCTGGTATATCTTTGTATCTATTCTTGTAAGACTTATGCTTTAATATATTATCTTCTCTATTTACTTTTATGCCTAGCATTTGATTGGTTAGTATAGTTGTTATAATTTAGCATAGGATCTCCGCCTGTATTAGGTGCTCTAGTTATTATATGTGACTAGGGTAGTAATCGATAGTGTAGATATGGAGTCTAGGCTATAGGTTACCTGAGGTTGCACCCAATCCAACATATAGTTGTGGTCTAGTTTTCAACCTTAAGTTCTCCCGAGTTTTGGACATAACTGCTTTGATATAAGGATTTACTCTGAACTTGCAACTTCTGGAGGCATATGCTTGAGCTAAGTCTAGGTGATTGATGGATATGATATAAGAGAGTCTGAGCTACTATTTATCTTATTTCTAGCGATACTAAATTTCTAAAGATTTCTCTTTTAAAATTCAAAATCTTACATGATGAGCTCTTGTATGACAAAGTTTGAATTCCTACCAAAGCCATACATGATATACATTTAGACTAGAAAAACCTTTGCTCATTCATGCTGCTTGTTTTGCATTGAGTTCAGTCAACCTTTGTTGTATACTCTATGAGAGTCTTGTCATGCTTTTAAAATCAAGTTCACATACACACTCCACCCACATATGCATTACTCCTACTCTAGGGTAAGCGTAACCATTTTCCACTTTCATCTAGATCCACCTTAAAATTGTTTTTCTCCTACACTAGGAGTAAACACCAAATAAAATAATACTATACCCCATAGGACAACCCCTGTTTAAATGCTCCAAGTTCCTATTGTTATCTCTCTAATCATTTTGTATTCAAAGGAATGCATGTGGCTATGCAAAAGAAAAAGTATCAAAAAAAAGAAGTGGGAGTAAAAAATGGATAAGTGTCCAAGCATTTAAAACAATGGGTACATAGATGCCCACCTCTCTATAAAAAAAGAGAGAAGAAGAAGAAAAAACAAGAAGAAAGAATAAAAATAGCCCATGTTTTCCCACGAAAGTTCTAAAAGTTCAAGGGAGAAAGATTTATTTTCAAAGAGCAAAAATTAGAATTACGTTTAGCCACCATATATTCACCTATCCACCATATTTCATACACATGCACATCTTGGTTTGATTGTATGACTTGACTCTCTTTGGATCCATTGTTTGACTTTACAATATATGAATTGCAAGTATGCTCATCCTTGTTTAATGCCACTCCTATGAGCTCCACTATAATCATTAGTTGTAGGAGGGCATGACAACATAAATGCCTCAAGTGAGATCCATAAATACCATATATTAAGAGACCTGAGAATATTATACAATTAAGCTCTGAGTTTTATTTCAAAAACTTACAAAAACTCTTGAATATCGGTTGAGTGAAGAATTAGAGATATAGTATTTGACTTGATTGTTCTATCTTTCAATTGCTCAAGACCCATGTGAAAGTTAAAGAGATCTATAGCTATAGGTAAAATGAGTAAGTTTGAAAGTTAGAGCAGTTTTGTCTAATCCAGAGGAGAATTCCTGTTTGAAAGCATGTGTACTTTTGAGGCGTGAAAGCATTAAAGCAACTCCTGATCCAAATCTAGGCTTTGCTAAGGGACTAGCAAAGGGAAAGCTTGGGGGAACTTGTTGATGGTCCTTAATGCCTATTTTATACCAACAATTATTGCATGAATTAATATGAAATGAATCATAAAGCATAGTAATAGGGTTTGATTCTAACGAGTTCCACGAGTTGTGTTGTTCTCGATCGTTTTGCAGGTATATCCAATTTTGCATAGAATAAAAGTATCTCAAATGATGATTTGGAGTGCATCATTGAGAAGAGCTCGTAGAGACGAACAAAACGGACATATTGTTTGCCCTATTTGGAGTCCGGAGTCAAAAGATATCAATTCTACACCAAAACCAACACTAGAAGACTCTAGAAGACACGAGAAGGCGACTTACCGAAGGTGGGGCCCACCTGCCACAGGGTGGGGCCGCCCGGCGCCCACCTAGGGCCGGCCAGCGCCCTCTAGAGCCCATTTGGGGCCCGCTTCGATGGATGGCCTCCTACCGCCTTAGGGTTTGCATCTCCACCGTTGCCCAAGTCGGTTTGATCCAACGGCGCACGTTCATCCCACCGGGCTATAAATAAAGAGGTAGACCCTCATATTTTGGCACCACATTATTATGGAGATGTAGAGGCGTCCCTCGAATGGATGACCTCTTACCTCTAGAGAATTAGGGCTAGACTTTCCAATGTAGTAGATTAGTTCTAGTTGAGAGTTAGGGAGAGTGGTGCTATGCCCGGGTTCTGGTGGAGTCTTCAGAGGAGTCATCAGAGTTCTGGTATATCTTTGTATCTATTCTTGTAAGACTTATGCTTTAATATATTATCTTCTCTATTTACTTTTATGCCTAGCATTTGATTGGTTAGCATAGTTGTTATACTTTAGCATAGGATCTCCGCCTGTATTAGGTGCTCTAGTTATTATATGACTAGAGTAGTAATCGATAGTGTAGACATGGAGTCTAGGCTATAGGTTACCTGAGGTTGCACCCAATCCAACATATAGTTGTGGTAGCCCCAGGTGGTGATAGCCCTGACAGCCGACGTATTCCACCATGTTAGGGTTGGTATTTGTGGGACCGTAGTCGGAGCTTCCTAGTCCTTTCTCACCCGTTTCTGTGACTAGTGTTCCGATGTCCCAAAGAATTATTGTGTGATTGCTATATCTATCCATAAATTAGTTATTATAGAACCCTAGTAATAGAGAAGTATTTGGAAACTTTGATCTCTCCCGTTGTCCTCTCACTTTAGCTATTTACTCTTTTATCATAGAATTCTTCTGTGTGTGTCATATAGGCATAATTCCTATCATCTACCCTTTACCCCTACTCTAGCCTAGTTGGTGTATTAAGTTAGTAGATACATGATGGTGAACTATCAATATCTTTATCTATTGTTTCCTAGTGGTAAAATATAAATAACGATACCTGGAATACTCCCGGTAAAATGCTACAATGGTATTCTGTGCGCTTGCGAAATCCTTCATATTTTAATTGTGCATAAGAAATACCAACAAGCATTTTTGGCGCCGTTGCCGGAGAAACAATTGGCGTAATGATTTTGACAATGATCTTGATATCTGCTAATCTAGTATGCCGCTAGCTTTAGTAGGATTACCCCTGTTTTGTTGAGTTGTGGAATAAGCAGGATATCAACCGTTTCAACCTTCTGGCGAAATTCCACAAGAACAAGACATGGGAGATATTGAAGAACTCAGGATTGGAGACAAAGTCATCATCACATAAATTCAAGGTTCATCACATGTGGCGAACAAAGACGCTGCACTACTTACAAATACCATTGTGAGACATGGTAAGCTTGATCAAGAATGGCGAGTCAGTCTTGCTCATAGACTTTAAATTTGATGAGTAGTTATCCTGTTGCATTTCACTGCATGTTTACTTTGAATAATCCATGCATCTACCCCATCTCATATTAAATCCATAGCATGTTCAGTTCCTTGCACATGTGCATATCACTTTCATCCCTACTTAAAAATGAAAAAAAAATATATTCTCACCATACATGATCATGCTTTCATCTCTATTTGAGTAAACCTCTAAGTGCTTTTATGCTACCTTTGTTTGCTATTGTATGCTTAGGTTTTGAAGTATGTTCATACACCTTTTAAATTAAGCTTGGTGCTTGGTTTAAACTGCCTTCTTAAATTATATTAGACATGGTGTCTAGTTTGGTTCTTGAATCATAAGGTGTGTTGAGTTTACTTCTAAAAAGCTTTTAAATTTAGTATGGTGCTTAGGTTAAAATGCTTTTCTAAATCAAATTAGACGTGGTGTCTAGGTTGATTTTTGAACTTAAAGTATGTTTTAGTAGACACTGGATATTTTGTTAGACTAACCCCTACAGAAAACTCCTAAATTCAATTTGGGTAAGTCAAGAGATGAACTCACATCAGAGATGAATCAAGGCGTGCAATAAAGTCCAATAACTTTGCACAAAAGGAAGACACAGCTCATTCTCCATGAAAGGACTGCAAGCATTAAAGTTTATTTACTTAATCTTTTGTCACAAGTTACCTTTGCCTTGAACCATATAAAAGTGCAGCTACCAACAAAATTTGTTAGAAGAGATCTATGCTAAAGTAATCCTAAAAGCCTATCCTTTCATTAGCATAGATGAAATTCACAAAAATTATAGACCATAACCCACATTCCAAAGTTATTGCAATCCTTTAGGTATGTGTCCACTAACATTTTTGCAGAAAAGAAAGAATAAATATCTATTCATGGTTTGAAACAAAAAGGAAGTAAAATGAGCGTATAGAAAGGACCAAGGTGGAAAGAAATGGATGAAAGAACACTTCGACACCTTCTACACTTCACCATGATAGTGGACCAATCACCTTGCAAGACATAAGAGAAAAATAATGAGAGAAGCAGAAGTTTAGAAAAGTGAGAAAGGAGTACAACATATGAGACAAGATGCTACTGATCAACTCAAGATGCAAGGAAGGAAAAGACCATTGAGATTTAATTTACCCTTTACCAAATGGTGTCATCATGCCCCAGTAATAAAGGTAACGTCTTAAAGCTAAGTGGTCGTCATTTCCTCTTGATCTTGGAGTACACATCATAGCACCATTCTCTTGATCTCAATCTTAACCAAATGAGCTCAAATATGTTATATCTTATTTTTGGAAGATGTTAGTCATCATATTAATCTTAATAACTTATAAAGATGAACAATCCTTCCATAGGTTAAGTAACTCCACTCCTTTATCTTATAAGCTTAAATGCCATATTTATACTTTTGATATTCTCACCCAAGGTATAAATTATGAAAAATGTGAACAACAACAATCATATTGTGCTAAGGTTAAAGAATGAATAAATTTTTAGTTCTATTGGTGTTTTTCCACCAATAGATCCCATGCACTTGATCTCTACCTTGTCTTTATGAGCAGAACACACTTCAAGCAAAGTGTGGGGAGAATCCTCAAATTCTACAAGTGAAAGTTCTAAACCAGTAACAATGATGCACATAAGATTGGTTCCGAGATGCTAACAAAAAGAAAAGAAGAAGGTCACCATTAATTGAAAGCGCCACTAGTGGAGACACCACCTCAATCCTCATCCTTAGGAGCAAATTGAAGTACTCGATTAAGGAACTACTACAAGGAGGAGTCTAGCTCGGAGGACTCAAAACATCGAACCCTCACCGTGAGTTACCCACTGTGTGAAGGAAGTAACTTCTCGAAAGATGAAGATCGAGATGTTCCTGGCAACATTTGCTTTTATAATCATGATCTCTTCCATGAGGATCCTTAGTTTCAATGCTCAACCACGACAACAACTAGCTTGGAGGAGCATCCTCTAGTTATCAGGTAACTATACCTAGGCGATTATCGAGTCTATTTTATATAGTCATAAAATACCAAAAATATGTGAGCATATGAAGGTTCACAATAGTATCATAGGAAAATCTAAAAATGCCAAAAATATGTGAGCACATGAAGGCTCACCCTTAATTAAGAAAACACAAAAAAAATATTCAGGCATATGAAGGCTCGACGCGATCGAAGGGATTAGCTTGGGGGAGACATACCCCCGTTATCATCGTGATTAAGGTATGTCGCTACTATTAGTTTTATTTTAGTAAGCTATAGTGTGTGTTAGATTAATTAATTAAAGTATGTTTGAAGAACTCTCTTTCTCTAATTTCTTAAAGTGGAAATGATGAATAGTTACTCTATCGTAATTTCTTTCCAGTACCTAGCTTTCAAACATGAGTTCTCCTAATTAATAATTATGCCTTAAAATGAAATTAAATGCATAGGTTGCAAATGCTTAATCTAAAAGTCTAGGTAATTGGTGGATATGTTATGTGATGGTCTGATCTGCTATTATCTTGTTCTAAAAACAACACTAGAGTTCTGGAGATTTACCAATATTAATATGACTAGTAATTGCATTGAGTTAAATTAAGCTTTGTTGATCCTATGAGAAGTTATCATGCTATTGAATTGAGATCATTTATACATTCCATTTATTTTTCACATAAATGCTCATAATTATCTGTTGCTATCCTCCCAAAAGTTTATTGGAAGATATATGGCTATGAAAAGTATCTGAGGAAATAAAAAGGGACAAGTGTCCGAAACCTCAAAAAGATAGATCCCGAGGAAATAAAAAGGGACAAGTGTCCGAAACCTTAAAATAAATATTAGAAAAAAAAATGGGCACGTGCCCGATAGTAGAATTAGCCTCATAGTCATATATATTTAATAAACAAAAGAGAGTGATATATTAAAAAAAAATATCCAACTCCATTTTCCATATACATGCACCTCTCAATTCAATGGTATGGTTGACTTTCTCTTTGGATCCATTGTTTAATTTGACAACATATGTTTTTGAGCTTTTGAAAATTAAAAAAAACTCCGGAATAAAAGATGAAGTGAAAGAACTAGAGACATAGTACTTGATTTGATCGTTCTATCTTGCAATTACTCAAGATCCAAGGTAAGAGCAATAAGCCCTATGTTGAATAATATGGTATATTTGTTCTAAATTTAAAGGAGAATTTTTGTTTGAAGGTATGTGTACCTAATTGGAAGTGAAAATATTGCAGCAACTCCTGAACCACTACTAAGTTTGACTTTGCTAAGGGACTAGCAAAGGGTAAGCTTGGGAGTATTGTTGACGGTCGTTAAGTACTAAATATAACCGTCAACTATTGCATAATTTGATATAAAATAAATTACAAAGCATAGTTATAGGTTTTGATTCTAATGAGTTCCACGAGTTTTGGTGTTCTCACTTGTATTGTAGGAATATATAATTTTCCATCAATAAAAGTATCTCAATTGATGATTTGGAGTACACCATTGTGACGGGCTCGTTGAGACGATCGAAACGGATATATCATTTGCTATATTCGGAGTCCAAAGTGAAAAGATATTAATTTTACAAATAAAGGAGAATTACCACTAATGGGCCCCACGTCCAAGCAAGGCCCATGACGTGAGAAGAGGCTCATATGGCATGATAGAGGCCCAAGAGGGGCGCCCCAAGCTGCTCCCTTAAGTGGGTTCACATGAGGGATGATTGGAAGGCCCAAGTTGAATGTATAATAGCCCATCGACTGTCTAGAAAAGGTGGGAGGCTTTTCTAGGCTATAAATAAAGAGGTAGACCCTCATATTTTGGCACCACATTATTATGGAGATGTAGAGGTGTCCCTCAAATGGATGACCTCTCACCTCTAGAGAATTAGGGCTAGACTTTCCAATGTAGTAGATTAGTTCTAGTTGAGAGTTAGGGAGAGTGGTGCTACGCCCGGGTTCTGGAGGAGTCTTCAGAGGAGTCGTCAGATTCTGGTATATCTTTGTATCTATTCTTGTAAGACTTATGCTTTAATATATTATCTTCTCTATTTACTTTTATGCCTAGCATTTGAATGATTAGTATGGTTGTTATACTTTAGCATAGGATCTATGTCTGTATTAGGTGCTCTAGTTATTATATGTGACTAGAGTAGTAATCGATAGTGTAGACATGGAGTCTAGGCTATAGGTTACCTGAGGTTGCACCCAATCCAACATATAGTTGTGGTAGCCCTAGGTGGTGACAGCCCTAACGGCCGACGTATTCCACCATGTTAGGGTTGGTGTTTGTAGGACCATAGTCGGAGCTTGCTAGTCCTTTCTCACCCGTTTCCGTGACTAGTGTTCCGATGTCCCGAAGTGTTATTGTGTGATTGCTATATCTATCCATAAATTAGTTATTATAGAACCCCAGTAATAGAGAAATATTTGGGAACCTTGATCTCTCCCGTTGTCCTCTCACTTTAGCTATTTACTCTTTTATCATAGAATTCTTCTGTGCGTGTCATATATGCATAATTCCTATCATCTACCCTTTACCCCTACTCTAGCCTAGTTGGTGTATTAAGTTAGTAGATACATGATGGTGAACTATCAATATCTTTATCCATTGTTTCCCAGTGGTAAAATATAAATAACGATACCTAGAATATTCCCGGTAAAATGCTACAATGGTATTCTGTGCGCTTGCAGAATCCTTCATGTTTTAATTGTGCATAAGAAATACCAACACTTATCATGTTACCCTGCACTTGACAACTTGTGATATTTATGAACTTGTGATGCACTTACGACTCTTCGTATGAGATTGTGATCGACTTGTGATATATTGTGATATATGTGATGGATGTGGTATATGTGATGGACATGATATATGTGTGATATATGTGACGGATGTGATATATATGTCATATTTGTGATATATATTGTGTCTGTCGTGATAAAGTACAAGTAAAATAAAAAAAATATTTTTTATCGATTTGCCGAGTGTTACACTCGGCAAAGTGGTGATTTGCCGAGTGCTATGGTCATGGCACTCGGTAAAGCTGGGAACCTGAGCCCCTGGTTCCCAGCTTTGCCGAGTGGGATGACAAAAGCACCCGGCAAAGCTGGGTGGTTTGCCGAGTGCCACTGGCCAGACACTCGTCAAAGAATTTCTAAAAAAATAATTCTTTGCCGAGCGCCCCGAGGATGGGCACTCGGCAAAGCACTTTCAAAAAAAAATTTCTTTGCCGAGAGGCCCCAAGAAGGACCCTTGGCAAAGAATTTTCAAAAAAAATTATTACTTTGCTGAGTGCCTGGCCGCGGGGCACTCGGCAAAGCCGCCGTTACCAGCAGGTCACCGTGACGGCACCTTTTCTTTGCCGAGAGCCGTCTGGGGCACTCGGCAAAGTCTTTGCCGAGTGCCCGATAAAAGGCTCTCGGCATAGACGCCTTTGCCGATGAAAGATTTTCTGACGGCTCTTTGCCGAGTGCCACACTCAACAAAGGCTTTGCCGAGTGCGTTTGGGCCTTTGCCGAGTGCCTTATGCACTCGGCAAAGAAGCCGAGTCCGGTAGTGGTAGAGACCAGAATAATTACTATTCATAGTGTATCTTAAAGAAAATATTTCTGTCTTTCCTTTCTCTTTCACCGCCCCGGGCCCTACTTTTCACCAACCAACTGCCTCCTAATGTCACCAGCTCCGCCTAAGCTGCTCAGCATGAATGCCTTACATGCAGCTTCAGGGGGGAGGCATGAGAAGCTACGGTTTTGCCTGGTGGTTGAGGATTTGGATGCTGTTCTTTTCGTTCTCAGTTTTTTTAGAACAACGATGACTAGAAATGAAAGACCCATCATCTCGCTAAAGGCCAAGGGCCGCAGAACCCATGATTTGTATATTAGAAACATGGCTCTTCAAACTACCAACAAGGATGGAACATGGCAACCAGTTGCGTAGCCAGCCTGGGCACATAGGGGGCTTCTTCTTCTTCCCCTCCTCTTCCTCCTCCTTCCTCCCTCTTCCTTCTTCCTTGTTTCTTCTCAAAAATGGAGGAGGTGCTCCTTGGGGGAGTCCAGAGGTAGGGGAGGCTTCAGCCCCACCCACCCCACCACTGGCTCCGCCACTGATGGCAACAGATTTTGTGGAATAAATACCTCCACCCCAAGCTGTTTTCACAAACACAATGAAAAAATGGGAACTCACAGTTAGGCTAGCCTTATGAAGGTGAAGCTGAAGCTCTTCCTTCACCTTCTTAATTACAAATGGATCACAAATTAGGTTCTAAGAAGATAAATGGTTGGGAAACACAACCCTACGAGACTATATCCAAGGTTATATAATATAGCCTGATACAAGCTGGTTACTGTAGCAGAAGCTCTTAGCACCTCACCTGTCTAGTGTTCAATTTAATAGTCAGTAGCATGCATGCACTCGTTTTCTTCTTTTTAGATGTGTGTATTCTGGTTATATAGAGGGAAAATGTTTTTTCTAAGGTATGATATATATCATCCCGATGTGACCGTTCCCTTTTGTCCATTTCATATTTAATCCGCGTTGTGATTACCTACAGGTAGAGTTGCTGTAGTGGAAGTACTCCTTGCAGCTTGATCTGCTGTACTTCTCTCTAGCCAAACTATGCTTTTGTTCTCCAAGTGACAGTACATAGGAATCCTATGCTTCAGCCAGTCATAGCCTAAACTAACATCATAGAAATCCATCTAGGAAAGGTAGGATGCGTATAATATGGTCGATTGTATTGCAATGAGCCCCTAGGGCGGTATATATGAGAGTACAAGGCTTGGAGGGCAAGGCAGCTCCCCTAGAGATAAGGAAGGCTATCACGGGATTGGTCACGCTCAGGACAGGGGTGGCAATGACGTCTTCCTTCAGGAACATCGGCGGCGATGTCCACGTGAGAATGGCTAGAGGCGCGGAGGCGGATCGAGCGCCTGCTTGACGAAGACCGGCGGCGAGTGGTGCCACCGCCTGAAGAGGCGGCGACACCGGTAAAGTTGGCTTGATCACGAGCATTGTCGCTGCAACCCGGAGGGTGCAGCAACAATCTTGTCCTTCGAGAGTGTTGACGATGAAGCGGCAACGGACGGCAGGGCGACGCAAACCCGATAACGAATCGGGAAAAACGTAAAAAAATCACATAGCAGCAGATGTCGGACCTCTAGGACAATCTCGGGTGCATGTAGCGAATTCCCCTCCCCTCCTGATCTCTTCCCCGCGTGGTCAACACGGGACAGAAGAAATAGAGGAGAGAGCGAAATCCGAGCGGCTCCTCCGCTCCAGCAGCAGCACGGCAGGCAAGAGCCCCAAGATCCGACCCCGCAGCCGCGTCCTCTCAAGGAACAGAGGCGGTGCTGGGGGAGGAAGGGGGTGGCGCCCTACGACGCGGAGGAGGGAGCCGGCGAGAGAGGGCGGTGGGGGTGGATCCCATGGCGTTGCGGTCCGGCGGTGATGTCGACCGGCGGTGCTCGGCCCGTGCGCCCCGACGGTGTGGTCTAGCTCCTCCTCCTAGCCGCTCACGCGTGCAGTGCGCAGGCCATGCGGTGGCACTGGGAGGGGCTCCTCCCCCTCGGCGGTCCCAAGACGCCTGGCGCAAATCCGCGCGACGGCGACGACGCCGGTAGGGGGTGGCTGGCCGGAGGTGCGGAAGGGGTGGGGAAGCTCGATGCGGGTCCGGGGACGACGACGCGGAGGCGGCGGCGGCCCAATGGAGAGGCCATGGCGACGTTGACGAGCGACGTGGCCATGGATCGGCGACGGGAGGAGGTACGACCTTCAGCTTGCTGGTTGTCGACGGGGGAACCTATGGGTTCCTCACCAAAGACGTTACGGAATAACTCCGTATGTGTTTTTAGGAAAGCAAAAACAGGATTGAGTTTAGAACTCAATCCTGCAGTCCGACTAGGACACAAAGTACCCTGAGCAGCACATGGACTATAAAGGGCTGCTGAGGGTACCCCATGTAAACAGATCAACATAGAACGAGAACCAACTCTCGCATACAACACCCCAACTGGACTAGGGCTATTACTCGAGATACTTGAGGGCCTGAACCAGTATAAAGTTGCTCTCATCACGCGCACCAACCGCCAAGTACCATTAGATTCGATGAAACTCGAACAAAAGCTATCCCGGATACCCCCGTGATAGGCTATCGGTGATAAAACATCGACAGTTGGCGCGCCAGGTAGGGGCTTTTGACAAATTCTTTCTCGAGAGCTTGGCAGACCTAGACATCAACATGAGCTTCACTGAGGGAACAACCTTCATCTTCGGCTCATGGATCTGCGAAGCGGATCACGATGGACAACTCCAAAGTCGTCTTCTCGACGAAAAAGATGAACTAGAAGCAAATATCCTAGAACAAGTCGAACTCGCCGAGAGGATGAAAGAACTCACCGTCTCCGACTCCGAAGCAGAACCAGAAGAAGGCTTTGAAACAGATTCAGAAAAAGAGGCTAAACTTTTTCTAAAGATAATAGGTGACAACCCAACTCTCTTTCCTTTTGGATTAAAGAATACGGCCGAGATTGTATAGGAATTCTACTCCAACAAAGCAAAGGTCTCGGACGATCACACCCAGGAAAACATATTCAAGCAGCGGATCGCAAAGGATTGCGTTGTCACATGGCCAAATTCTCTCCATTATGATTCATACCACAAAGAACTCCCATATCAAGAAGGAAAAGAACTCAGCAGCTCATCTGACAATACCTCTGGGGAAGAAAGAAAATAACTCAAACACAAAAGAACCAGGAGAACCATCCACATGGCAGATTTTCTTTACAACCTCTGGAGATACCAGATGTAAGATCATCAGATGAATCAGAATCGAATATCCCACCCGATGAAAATACCGACGTAGAGGAAGATGAGGAATAGAAGCAGGCCAGGATCAAGAGAAACAAGCTAAAACATGGAAGAAGAACCCGGGCAATTCAAAGAAAGCAAGCCTAGAATAAATATAAAGCAGAACTAATGGAGTACAACAAGAAGAAGAAGGAAGCAGAGATTCAGAAGAATTCAGACAAACAAAGGATTCAAGATCTTACTAAAGAGTTAGAAGAACTCAACAAAAAAGAGCAAGAAAGAGATGCAGTTAGAAACAAGGCTGTCAATATTGAAAAAGAATCCAGAGGATTTGCAATGACCTCCTAGGTCGATCGACTAGGAGGAGAAGGAAGCAGCAACATAAATGAAAGACCAATGGCCTAGACAATACCACAAAGAAGCCAAAAGGCTCCTACCCAAACAGAATTGATAGTGGAAGGACAAGGTGAATCAGAACTTAAAGAAGTCAGATCGGAGATGAGGAGATCTCTGACTCTTTATCACAAGAGGAACGAAGAATATGACAGGATGTAACGAAGAACCCTATGATGGATTCCCATGTTTTGCGGGAAGGCTACAAGTCATCAAACTACCCCACAAGTTTAAACCATCGAATCATTCGAAGTATGATGGAAAAATAGAACCCAGATAATGGCTCAGAGTTTACTCCCAGTTAGTAGAATTAGTAGGAGGAAACGATGACATCAAAGCATTATTTTTCCCAATGGCTTTGGAATCAATGCCTTTACAATGGTTCGATAAATTGAGACCAGGATCGATCAGATACTGGAAAGATCTACAATGGGCTTTCTGTGATTGTGGGAATAATAACACATCCAATCACCCCAGCAGAGTTGAAGGGTTTAAGGCAGCAAAGAAACAAGAACCTCAGGGATTTCTACAGAAGATTTGGAGAAATCAGAGCACAAGTACACAACATTACTAACAGAGAAGTGATAGAAGCATTTGGAGACAGAATTCTATCAAAATGGCAGTTCAAAGACTTCTGCAACAAAAATCTAAGATCAAATGAAGAGTTCAAAAAGGCAGTAGAAAAGTTAATCTCATCGGAAGAAAGAATGAGAAGCAGATTCCCCGATAGAGACAATTCAGAAAGAAGAAACAGAGTAGATTATAGGGCACATGACAAAAGACCAAGACAGGAGAACATGGTTGCCACAGCAAATAATAGAAGAAGGTACTCTAAAAACAAAATCAGAGAATACAAAGACAAGAAGATCAAGGAATTAGAAAATACTCCATGCCATTTTCACCCAAAGTCAGGCCACAAGCTGGTAGCTTGCATTATTTTCAAAAATCAGTATAGCAGAAAGATCCAAGAGTATCGCAGAAGATCAGAGAAAGAAGAAAATAACCCAACAAAAGAAGAAAAGAAGCCAGAAGGAGATTATCAGGAGGCAGAAAGGCAAATAGTGGTAGTAATCTACTCAGGAGTCCTAAATACAAGAAGCAAGAGACAAAAAAAGCTTGCACACAGGACAATCATGGCAGCAGAGCCCGTAACTCTAAGATACTTGGATTGGTCAGAATACCCGATACATTTCTCAAGGGATGATCAGTGGACCAGCACAGCTAACGCAGGACACTATCCCCTTGTTCTCGCCCCAACCATATCTGGAGTTGCAGTAACAAAAGTTCTCATCGATGGAGGAGCAGGTTTGAACATCATATTCATAGATACACTGAGGAAAATGAGACTAGATTACAAAGGAATATTGACCTCAACAAGTACACCTTTCTATGGGATCATACCAGGAGAAGCATCAAGGCCTATCGGGCAGATAACTCTACCGGTAACTTTCGGAACGCTAGAGAAATATAGAACAGAGCTCATCAAATTTGAAGTCGCAGATTTTGAATCATGTTATCATGCTATCCTTGGAAGACCAAAGACTAGCAAAGTTCATGGTAGTACCCCACTATCCATACCTTTTACTCAAAATGCCTACGACAAAAAAGGGGTACTATCACTCAAAGGAGACTTGAAGAAAGCTTTCGACTATGACATTCAGGCAGTACAAATATCTCAAAAGCTACAAGACATGAAAATTAGGGAAGAGATTGCAACACTAGCCGAAGAACTCAATCAAGAAGGAATCCAAGTACCGAACAAGAAAGTAAGCAAAATAAGCAGTTTTACCCCATCAGAAGAAGCAAAAACAAAGAAGATCAACTTACAAATAGGAGACCCAAAGAAGACAGCAATTATCAGTGCAGAACTCGATCCCAAATAGGAACTCGCGCTCACCAAATTTGTTCGGGACAACAGGGACATTTTCGCATGGAAGCCAGCAGATATGCCTGGAGAGATTTGGCTGAGCATATAATCGATGTAAATAAAGAAGCAAGACCAATCAAACAGAAGCTTCGACGATTCGCACCCGACAGGAAAGCAGCTATCAAAAAAGAACTCACTAAACTCATGGCAGCAGGATTCATTAGAGAGATACTTAACCCTGACTGGTTGGCTAATCTAGTATTGGTACCCAAAAAGAACACAGACGAGCTACGGATGTGCATTGACTTCATAGATCTCAACAAGCATTGCACGGAGGGATCCATACAATCCACCAAGGATTGATCAAATCATTGACTCAATGGTAGGATCAGCATTACTTGTCATTCTAGGATTGTTACTCGGGATATCATCAAATTTCTTTACGAGAAGAAGACCAAAGCAAGACATCATTCATAATACCTTATAGAGCTTACTGCTACAAATCAATGCCTTTTGGACTAAAGAACACAGGGGCAACATATCAAAGGGCTGTTCAAACATGTCTTGGGAAACAAATCGAAACCAATGCTGAAGCATATATTGATGATGTCGTGATCAAAACAAAGACACCGAGATACATTGATAGATGATCTACAAGAAACATTCAAAAATCTAAAAGCCTGGAAGTGGAAGCTCAATCCAAACAAATGTGTTTTCGGTGTACCATCTGGGCAACTATTAGGATTCTTAGTCAGCAGCAGAGGAATTGAAGCAAGTACAAAGCAAGTCAAAGCAATATTGAATATGACGCCACCGGAGAACATCAAAGAAGTACAAAAGCTCACAGGATGCATGGCAGCATTGAACAGATTTATATCAAGGCTAGGAGAGAAAGGGATGCCATTTTTCAAACTCCTCAAGAAGACTGGAAAATTCGAATGGATAAAAGAAGCTGACGAAGCCTTTCAAAAATTAAAAAATATCTAATATCAGCTTTAGTAATGGTACCACCTCAAAGGAAAGAAGACATGATGCTCTATATCACAGCAACAAGACACGTGATCAGCGCAGCAATAATAGTGGAAAGGAAAGAACCCGGATATACCTACAATGTCCAAAGGCCAGTTTATTACATCAGTGAAGTGTTAACAGAATCAAAAGTAAGATATCCCCCATATTTAGAAAGTACTATACGCAGTATTGGTATCATCAAGAAAGCTGAGGCATTATTTTCAAGAACACAAGATCACAATTGTGACAGACTTTCCACTTGGAGATATTTTACGAAATCATGACTCCACAGGAAGAGTGTCAAAATGGGCAGTAGAGTTGGGAGCTTTCAACCTTGACTTCAAGCCAAGGATAGCAATTAAATCACAAGCATTAACAGACTTCATCGCAGAATAGACAGAAGTCAACCACAGAGGACCAGAGATTATCAATGATCATTGGAAAATGTATTTTGACGGATCACTCAAATTAGGAGGAGCAGGAGCAGGAGTTCTCTTGATATCACCAGAAGGAAAACAACTCAAGTATGTACTTCAAATTCTCTCGGCAAGCCACAAACAACGAAGCGTAATATGAAGCACTACTGCATGGATTAAAGGTGGCAAGAAGTCTTGGAATAAGAAGACTACTCATTTATGGAGATTCAGCAGTGCTGATTAACCAGATAAACAAAGAATGGGATTGCACCAAAGATAACATGGGAGCATACTGTGCCGAAATAAGAAAAATGGAAAAGAACTTTCAAGGATTGGAAATACATCATGTTCTATGAGATTCAAATGTAGCAGCAGATGTGTAGCCAAGATGGGATCGATTAGAGCCAAAGTACCACCCGACATCTTCGTTGAAGAACTGCCAAGACCTTCGATCAAGCAAATTGAAGAAACAAATACCGAAGCAATGGACATTGATAAAATAACTCAGGCTCCTCAAAGAAATCATGGTCATACAAACAGACTGGATGCAAGAAATTATTGAATTCATCAAGGAAAAAGAAATTACTAGAAGACAAGTCGGAAGCGAAAAAATAGTCGAAAAAAAGTAAGAACTACATAATAATAGAAGACAAACTCTACAAAAAAGTAGCATCATCCGGAGTACTACTCAAATGTATCAACAAGCAAGAAGGCATTGAAATTCTTGATGAAATCCATGGAGGATGCTTTGTGGAAATCATGTAGCATCAAGAACCCTAGTAGGAAAGGCTTTCAGATCAGGATTCTACTGGCCAACATCACTCAAAGATGCTAAGCATCTAGTAAAAACTTGCAAGAAACATCAAATGTTTGCAAGGCAATCTCATGTACCAGCTCACAACCTCATCTGCATCCCTCCAGCATGGCCTTTATCATGTTGGGGATTAGATCAAGTTGGGCCTTTGAAGAAGGCAAAAGGAGGATTCGAGTACATCTTCGTCACTATTGACAAGCTCACCAAGTGGATTGAATATAAACCCTTGGTCAAATACAGTGCAGAGAAAGCACAAGAATTCATCCAAGAGATAATACACAGATTTGGAATACCAAACAGACTAACCACTGATCTTAGATCACCTTTTACAGCTATTAAATTCAAAAGTTGGGTACAGGATTGTGGATTCAGCATAGACTACGCTTCAGTAGCACATCTCCAAGCTAACGGACAAGTTGAAAGAGCAAATGGGTTAATCCTACAAGGATTAAAACCAAGACTATATGAAGATTTAAAAGATTATAGAGCAAAATGGATAGATGAGCTACCAAAAGTAGTCTGGGGACTAAGAACCTAGATAAGCACAGCAATAGGGTATTCTCCTTTCTAGCTAGTGTAAGGATCAGAAGCAGTATTACTAGTAGATTTAATTTGGACATCTCCTAAGATCGAGCAATACGAAGAAGGCGAAGCAGAAGAAATACAAAGACTAGAGATCGACTCATTAGAAGAAATCAGAGATAGTGCAATCATTCAAAATGCAAGGTACTTACAAGGATTAAGAAGACATTATGACAGAAACACACAATCACGCTCATTCAAGACAGGAGACTTAGTTTTAAAGCTAATACAAAAGAAAGATGAAAGACACAAGCTACTAAGCCCGTGGGAGGGCCCATACAAAGTCAAGACAGTAACAGGACCTGGAACTTATGAGCTTACAACAATGGACAACATACCAATTAGGAACACTTAGCACATCAGCCAACTAAGAAGATTCTACAGTTAAAGAAGAACCCTACAAAGACATCAATTGAAGACCAGCTGTGGTACACAGCGTTCTTTTTTGCCGGGATCAAGACGGCTCACTGTTTTTCAATAATGATATCTTCAAGAGGTTTATGGGTACATCCGAGCTAAGGCATGCGAGAAAACCCAGCTGCGATACACAGCGTTCTTTTTTGCCAGGATCAAGACGGCTCACTGTTTTTCAACAGTGATATCTTCAAGAGGTTTATGGGTACATCCGAGCTAAGGAATGCGAGAAAATCCAGCTGTACCAAATAGCACTTTTTTGCCACTCTTTATGGCCTAATTTAGAGGTTTATGGTACATTCGAGCTAAGGCATGCGAGAAAACCTAGCTGTACCAAACATCACTTTTTTGCCACTCTGTATGGCCTAATTTAGAGGTTTATGGGTACATCCGAGCTAAGGCATGTGAAAAAATCCAGCTGTATCAAACAGCACTTTTTGCCACTTTGTATGGCTCAGTTTAGAGGTTTATGGATACAACTGAGCTAAGGCATACGGGAAAACCCAGCTATGATACACGGCATTTATCTACAACGGATTGTTGGTGTAACCCTGCTAAGGCATGCTAAAAACCTTCACCATCTTCAACTGCAGAAGACTTTGGCAAACAACCCTGCCGCATTATACAAGGCTAAAACAGAAGACAACAGCCAATCTCTAC
The DNA here is from genome assembly GCA_015844335.1 of Chrysopogon serrulatus. Lineage (NCBI taxonomy): Eukaryota > Viridiplantae > Streptophyta > Magnoliopsida > Poales > Poaceae > Chrysopogon > Chrysopogon serrulatus. The sequence continues at coordinate 216,622 of JADLZL010004516.1, read as the reverse complement.
AAGAAGACTATGGCAAACAACTCTGCCATACCATACAAGATCAAAAGAGAAGACATTAGCAAGTTTCTACAGACGACTATGGCAAACAACTCTGCCATACCAAAGAAGACATCAGCTTAAGATCCACAGAAGACTATGGCAAAACAACTCTGCCATATTGGAAGCCCTAGTTTGGTTTTGGTTAATTGATGAAACCTAGGTCTAACCCTATCGCTAAGTGTGTAGCATTAGAGAAAGGGGAGGTCCAAGTCAAGTGGTGAAAGTGGAGATCAAGGTAATGGTGGCGACCACAAGTGATCAAGTGCCACCCTTGGATATGAAGGAAGAAGAGGAGCGAGATGGAAAGCTAGAGGCAAAGTTATATGCAAGGGCATTTCCATTTCGCCAGCCGTAGGCGAGTAGAGAAGATGACGGCCAGGTTTAGGATTGATAACCGTATTATTAAGAGGGGCGATGTCGCGCAATATCGGTTATCTAAGTGCCACTAGGTGAGCAATGACTTTGCATATGCATTAGGGACCTAGTGTGCTAACAATCTCTTGCAAAAATCATTTGAAAATGCTAACACACGAGCACAAGTGGAGAGACACTTTTGTGTTGGCACATGAGAGCAAGGGGTGATGGGTTTTGGGTGTATATCCCTCCCGCCGAGCTTGCGAGGTGGGACTCGAGGTTTTTGAAAGAAAACAGGTCATCTAGAGGTGACCGGACGCTGTCTCGGAAGGGACCGGACGCGTCCGGTCAAGTGTGGCTTTCGACAGATTTCCATGTGTGACCAGACTCTGGCGACCGGATACTCCGGTGGCTGAGTCCGGTCAGTCGAGCTGGCGCGGCCGAGAGGAGCGGAGTAGTGACCGGACGGCGGGCGCGTCCGGTCAGGGGGCAGCGGACTCGTCCGGTCAGGATTTGCACGTTTTGGACCTCTCTGGCCGACGACCGGACTCTGTTGGCTGGACGTCCGGTCGTGTCAGAGGACACGTCCGATCGATTATTCAGCAGCACGCGAGGGTTCGACCGTTGGCACATAACGGCTACATTTAAACGAGCATGACACGTGGCGCTTTATGTTAGATCGAACGCTGCGACCGGACGCATCCGGTCGTCTCATTTTTACGCGTCCGGTCAACACGCAGACAAGGGAGGTTTGTGTGTAACGGTTGGGTATTCTTGTGGGCGCCTATATAAGTGGATTGGCCGGCTCTAGGGAGTCTCTCTTGGCACTTTGACATACTTGATATCCTCTAGAGCTAAGCAAACCATCTTTCTCACTTTGCATGCCTCTTGATTGATCTATAGAATAATTGGGAGAGCTTCTAGTGCATTTGCCTTGTCATTGAGCATCTAGTGGCACTAGTGAGCGTTCTTGCTGCGATTGAGCTTATTACTCTTGGTGGTTGCCACCACATAGACGGTTGGAGCAGCGAGGCCGGAGTTGAGCAAGCTTGGAGAATGTTCTTGGCCACTGCGGAGGTGATTGTGAGGGGTTCTTGACCTTGCCCCCACGGGAGATGGCAAAAGGTACTCTAGTGGAATGCTCGTGACTTGTGTTGCCCTCATCTTATGGTGATTCTTGCGGTACCCGTTGGAGGCTTGGTGTGGTGCCAATTAGCTGTCGAATCCCAAGTGAGTGTACCGTCACAACGAGGAGTAGCGTGTTGGCAAGCACATAAACCTCGGTAAAAACTTCGGTGTTCAATTGGGATTGATCCATCGAGATCGTATTTGGATTTTATATTGATTGATTGGATCATCACTTCGGAATTCATTGTTGATCAAGACGGTGATTGGTACGGCATCCTGAAGACACAGTTTGCATCCCTCGGTTCCTTTTTGCGATTACTCTTGTGCAAAGTAGCATATTAGGGTGTGCAGAGTAGTTTGATTTCTAAGGATATTATTCTTAGTGTGCTTAGTGCATTAGGTTTGCAAGAATTGGATAGGTCGGCCTGCAACCATCTTTAGGCTAGCGCAACACTTGCTTCGCCATTTAGTTTAACTGGTTTGTTTAGTGCTTTGTAGAAATTTTATTAGACTATTGACCCCCCTCTAGCCATTTGGAACCTTTCAAGTGGTATCAGAGCTGAGGTCACCGTTGATTGAGGCTTAACATCCTAAGGTGTCAAAATGGCTTAAATCAACCATATCAATCATGTGGGGAAGCCACCACACTTTGATGGCACCAATTATGATCATTGGAAGAGGAAGATGTGTGCTCACTTGAAATCATTGAATCGGAGAGTTTGGGAGGTTGTGGACAAGGATTTTACCGTGATTGATCCAACCGACCCAACCGCAAGAGAAGAAGAGAAGCTTCAATTCAATGATATTGCCATCAACACACTCTATGAAGCTTTGGACTCAAAGGTATTTGAGCAAATCAAGGATTTAGAGAGAGCTCATGATGTGTGGACAAGGTTGGAGGCGACATATGAGGGCACATAAGCCGTGAAGAGTGCCAAGCTATACATCCTCAAAGACAAGCTCTCAAGTTTCAAGATGCAAGAAGATAAGAGTGTACCGGAGATATTTCACCTCTTGCAAGTAATTGTGAATGACTTGAAGAATTTGGGTGAGAAGGTAGAAAATGCGGATTTCTCTCACAAGTTCCTTAGAAGCTTGCCACCAAGATTTGAGTTCTTGGTAACAATGTTGGTGAGAGAAGGGTTGGACAAGCAAACCCCTAATCAAGTACTAGGTGAGGTGGTCACACATGACACCTACCGTGTGGAACTGGAAGGGGGCTCTCAAGAAGAAGAAAAGAAGAAGAAGACCATGGCATTCAAGGCCACCTCCTTCAAGTGCAAGGTCAAGAGCAAAAAGCAAAGCTCAAGTGATGATGATGAAAGCACAAGCTCTAGTGAGATTGATGATGAAGCAATGGCTCTCTTCGTGTGCAAGTTTGGCAAATTCATAAAGAAGAAGGGCTATAGTGCTAGGAAGAGAAGAGATGCAACCAAGGCTAATAAATGCTTTTGGTGCAAGAGCAAGGATCACTTCATTGTGGATTGTCCATTCAATAGTGACAATGATAGTGATGAAGATAACAAGAGAAAGAAGAAAGACAAGAATGATAGGAAGAACAAGAAGGAAAAGAAGGAGAAGAAGCTTGAATTCAAGAAGAAGAAGAAGGGGGCAATCTTATTGTGTCATATGGGATAGTGATGCCTCATCAAGTGATAGTGATGATGAGAGTGAAGATGACAAGAATTCAAAGAAAAAGATGCTTGCTAGCCTTACCATCTCCAACAAGCCCTCACTCTTTGATGCTCCATCAACATGCTTCATGACTAAGCCATCCAAGGTACAACCCGATGATGAGAGCGATAGTGGGAGTGATGATGATGAGGAGTACTCAAAGGAGGACCTCACTAGCATGCTACAAGATGATCACTCTCATTGAGAAGAAGAAGAAGGAGTGCAAAGAGTTGTGTAAGAGCAAGCAAGCTCTTAAGCAATCCTTTGATGAGCTCAATGCTACTCATGAGAGGCTAATGGAAGTCCATGAGAAGCTTGAGAAAGCTCACACCAAGCTTAAAAAGGCTCACTCCTCCCTCCTTGATCAAGCTAAGATTGAGGATGTTGTAGACACATGCAACGTAGGAGTAACATGTGATATTCTTGATGAAGCTTTTTATACTCCTATTGTTGTTGGTCCCACTAACCCTTCTTGTAGCTCAAGCAATGCAACATCTACAATTAGTGATGGTTTCACTTGTGATGCCTCACTCATGGTGGAAAATGAGACTCTCAAGAGAGAGGTGAATAAGCTCACTCACGCCTTAGGCAAGACCTATGGTGGTGAGGCCCGCTTGCTAAAGTGCTTGGGTAGCCAAAGGTTTTCTCTCAACAAAGAGGGATTGGGCTATACCCCCAACAATGGCAAGGTGGCCTTTTTTGTCACTCACAAGACTAGCTTTGTGAAGGGCAATGGTCGGTTTTGCTCTAGTTGCAAGCAAGTTGCATGTAGAGCGATATTGCAAGAACAAGAAGAATGCTAACATATCCTCCATTCAATTTAATTCTTGTTATTTGCTATCCAAGGGTGCAAATGGTGTGAAGGCTAAGTTTACTGGTGCTCCCATTGTTGGCCTAAAGAAGAAGGCAATTTGGGTGCCCAAAATCTTAGTGACTAACCTTGGAGGACCCAAGCAAGTTTGGGTACCTAAGAAGAATTGATTTACTTTCATAGGTCAATTATAAAGCCAGAGGAAGGCATTGGGTGCTTGATAGTGGGTGCACTCAACATATAATCAGGGATTCTAGAATGTTCAAATCAATCTCATCAAGTGGAAATAGTGTTGATAGTATTACTTTTGGTGATAATGGCAAAGGCAAGGTCAAAGGATTGGAAAAGATTGCAATTACTAATGATATGTCCATCTCTAATGTGTTGCTAGTGGAATCTCTCAACTTCAATCTCTTGTCCATGGCTCAATTGTGTGATCTTGGATTCAAATACATATTTAGTGTTGATGATGTTGAGATAGTATTGATGGAAGCAACTTGATATTCAAAGGCTTTAGATATGAGAATCTCTATCTAGTTGACTTCAATACAAGTGATGCTCAATTGACAACATGTTTGTTCTCCAAATCAAGCATGGGTTGGCTATGGCATAGAAGACTTGGACATGTTGGCATAAAGCAACTCAATCGGCTAATCAACCATGATCTAGTGGGAGGGTTGAAAGATGTGGTGTTTGAGAAAGACAAGCTGTGTAGCTCATGTCAAATGGGCAAACAAGTTGGCAACACTCATCCCAACAAGCGCATGATGAGCACAAGCAAAGCATTTAAGTTGTTGCATATGGATTTATTTGGCCCAACCAAGTATGAAAGTATTGGTGGAAATAAATATGAATTTGTGATAGTTGATGATTACACAAGAGACATCTGGGTGTTCTTCCTCGCCGACATAAGTGAAGTGTTTGACACATTCAAGACATTTGTCAAGAAAAGCCAAAATGAGTTTGAGACATCAATCAAGAAAGTGAGAAGTGACAATGATAGTGAGTTCAAGAACACAAAAATTGAAGAGCTATGTGATGACTTTGGCATCAAACATCAATTCTCGGCCAAGTACACATCTCAATCAAATGGGCTAGTAGAAAGGAAGAATCGGACCTTGATTGACATGGCAAGATCAATGTTGAGTGAATACAATATGGATCATTCCTTTTGGGCCGAAGCAATCAATACCACCAACTATTGTTCAAATAGGCTCTATTGTCATCGGTTACTAGAGAAGACACCATATGAGTTGTTGAATGGAAGAAAGCCCAACATTGCATACTTTAGTGTTTGGATGCAAATGCTACATACTCAAGAAGGGCACTTGATTAAGCAAGTTTGAGAAGAAATGTGATGAAGGTTAGTTTGGAATCTCACTCATGGCATAGTTGAAGAGGTGCATGATGTTGAATTTGATGAAACCAAAGGCTCACAAGATAAAGAGGAGAATCTTGATGATGTGAGAGGCACTCAATTGATACAAGCCATGAAAGAAATGGATGTTAGGGACATTAGGCCAACTCAAGTGGTGGATGTTGAACATGACAAAGATCAAGTGATTGTATCTCCAAATGTGCAAGCTAGTGGCCCTCAAGTTCAAACTCAAGCTAATGATTCTCAAGTGCAAGATCAAGTGGCTAGTACATCATCTCAACCAAGTGGTCAACCAAGCTCAAGTGCTCAACCACAAGTTCTTCAACCAAAACATATAGCAAAAGATCATCCTCTAGATCAAGTGGTTGGAGACATAAGAAGTGGCGTGCAAACTAGGTCAAGATTGGCATCCTTTTGTGAGTACTATTCATTTGTCTCATCTATAGAACCAACAAAGATAGAAGAAGCTTTAATGGATTGTGATTGGGTAAATGCTATGCATGAAGAGCTCAACAACTTTGAAAGAAATCAAGTTTGGGAACTAGTCGAATGTCCAAAAAATTACAATGTCGTTGGCACCAAGTGGGTATTCCAGAACAAGCAAGATCAAGATGGCATAGTTGTGAGAAATAAGGCAAGATTGGTAGCACAAGGATACACTCAAGTTGAAGGTCTTGACTTTGGAGAAACCTATGCACCGGTTGCAAGATTGGAGGCAATTAGAACTTATTAGCCTACGCTTGTGTCCACAACATCAAGCTATATCAAATGGATGTGATGAGTGCTTTCTTAAATGGATTCATCAATGAGCTAGTGTATGTTGAGCAACCCCCGGGATTTGAAGATATCAAGAAGCCCAACCATGTCTACAAGTTGAAGAAAGCTCTCTATGGCTTGAAGCAAGCTCCAAGGGCATGGTATGAAAGATTGAGAGATTTCTTGATCTCCAAAGGGTTCAAGATGGAGAAGGTTGACACCACTCTCTTCACCAAGAAGATTGGCAAGGACTTGTTTGTGTTGCAAATTTATGTTGATGACATTATCTTTGGATCAACCAACCAAGACTTTTGTGAAGAGTTTGGAGAAATGATGGCAAAAGAGTTTGAGATGTCTATGATCGGAGAGCTTAGTTACTTCCTTGGTCTACAAATCAAGCAATTAAAGAAAGGCACATTTGTTAGTCAAAGTAAGTACATCAAGGATATGTTGAAGAAGTTTAGAATGGAAGAAGCCAAGTCAATAGGGACACCAATGGGAACAAATGGTCATCTTGACTTGGATACGGTAGATCAAAAGTTGTATCGGTCCATGATTAGAAGCTTACTCTATATGACCACTTCTAGACCGGATGTCATGTTTAGTGTGTGCATGTGTGCAAGGTTTCAAGCTTCACTAAGAGAAAGTCATTTGAAAGCAACCAAGAGGATATTGAGATATCTTAAGCATACACCAAATGTTGGATTATGTTATCCCAAGGGGTCAAACTTTGAGTTGATTGGATATTCAGACTCTGACTATGCGGGATGCAAGGTGGATAGGAAGAGCACTAGTGGAACATGCCAATTGCTAGGAAGGTCACTTGTCTCATGGTCATCCAAGAAGCAAAACAGTGTTGCACTCTCTACCGCCGAAGCCGAGTACATTAGTGCGGGGAGTTGTTGTGCTCAATTACTATAGATGAAGGCCACATTAAAGGACTTTGGAATCAAATTTGGACAAGTGCCATTGCTATGTGACAATGAAAGTGCCATGAAGATCACCACCAATCCGGTTCAACATTCAAGAACAAAGCACATTGACATAAGGCATCATTTCATTAGAGATCACCAAGCAAAAGGGGACATCTCAATTGAAAGTGTGAGTACCGATGATCAACTTACCGATATCTTTACCAAGCCACTTGATGAGAAGAGATTTTGCACATTGAGAAATGAATTGAACATTCTTGACTTCTCCAACATGAGATGAATGCACTCCCAATTATATGACATGCCTCTCCTCCGACAAAAGCAAATGTGAAATTGTTTGACATATTGCATTCATATTTACTAAGGACATGATTAGAGCATATAGACATCCTATCTAGTGGTATCCACTTTCTTATTAGGCTCATTCATAAAAATTAAATATTCTAAATACATATTATGCCACTATTGCTTCTATGTCTTGTATGATCTAGTGGCTAAACATGACTTATTCATGAGAATATGAACCTAGTGTCTAATCTAGTTCAATGAGCAAGAAAGGGTCTAGCTCAACATTGACAAGATAACCATTGAAAGATATGTGAAGAAGCTTGTCATTGGTTCAAACCAAGCAAGATTACTTATGCAAGTTTACTAGTTTGAACCACAAGAGAAGGAAGTTTATGGAAACAAATGATCCTCAACTTTAAGAGATCATCTCTCTACTTCAAGCTCTCTCTATGATTTTAAGTATACACAAAGCATGATCATATGCCTTTGTGGTCATTGATGACAAAGGGGGAGAGAATACAAAGATAGCATACATCTAGGGGGAGAGAAGATGAAGAATGGAAAGGGATCAAAATTTTGATGCACACAAGTAGGGGGAGCAAGCTCATGAACATGACCGATTGCACTTGAATGTGCATATTCATATGATTGCTTGTATTGCATTTAGAATTAAGATATCTCATAAGTGGTATCTCTCATGCTTGTGTGGGGCTTGCTAGTATAGATCTTGATTGATGAATTAATTACTAGCATGCATAGGGTCTAGCTAGAAGTAGCATTATTTCAAGTGATATCTAGAAACCGTGCTTTTAATGTTGATCTCACAGGGTTTCTAGCTATTTGATGTTTCTAGCTAGCTCTTGGTGCTAAGGATGGTTCATGATGTGCACTCCGATGGTATCACACTTCAAAGGTCCATTCTATACACCTTAGCATTAATTTGGTAGAAATGACTCTTCTAAAACCGATTTATCCATCATGTGTGCAAAGCTTCTAAATCCAAACTCTTACCACACATGTAGGGGGAGTCGTAGCTACCAAATGAGTCTTACATGACTTGTCCATTGTTTTCCAAAAGCTCAAATTGCTTGGACAAGTGGTGTAAAGCCAAAATTGAACTTAATTTATATCTTTGTGAAGGTTGTCATCAATTATCAAAAAGGGGGAGATTGAAAGCCCTAGTTTGGTTTTGGTTAATTGATGAAACCTAGGACTAACCCTATCGCTAAGTATGTAGCATTAGAGAAAGGGAAGGTCTAAGTCAAGTGGTGGAAGTGGAGATCAAGGTAATGGAGGTGACCACAAGTGATCAAGTGCCACACTTGGATATGAAGGAAGAAGAGGAGCGAGATGGAAAGCTAGAGGCAAAGGCATATGCTAGGGCATTTCCATTTCGCCTACCGTAGGTGAGTAGAGAAGATGATGGCCGGGTTTAGGATTGATAACCGTACTACCAAGAGGGGTGATATCATGCAATATCGATTATTTAAGTGCCACTCAATGAGCAATGACTTTGCATATGCATTAGAGACCTAGTGTGCTAACAATCTCTTACAAAAATCATTTGAAAACGCTAACACACGAGCATAAGTGGAGAGACACTTTTGTGTTGGCACATGAGAGCAAGGGGTGATGGGTTTTCGATGTATATCCCTCTCGCCGAGCCTGCGAGGTGGGACTCGGAGGTTTTCGGAAGAAAAGGGATCATCTGGAGGTGACTGGACGCTGTCTCGATAGGGACCGGACGCGTCCGGTCAAGTGTGGCGTCCGACGGATTTCCAGGTGTGACCGGACTCTGGCGACTGGACACTCCGGTGGTAGAGTTCGGTCAGTCGAGCTGGCGCGGCCGAGAGGAGTAGAGTAGTGACCGGACGCGCCGCATCCGGTCGGGATTTGCACGTTTTGGACCTCTCTGGCCGACGACCGGACTCCGTTGGCTGGACGTCCGGTCGTGTCAGAGGACGCGTCTGATCAATTACTCAGCAGCACGTGAGGGTTCGACCGTTGGTGCGTAACGACTACATTTAAACGAGCATGACACGTGGCACTTTAGGTTAGACCAGACACGTCCGGTCGTCTCATTTTTGCGCGTCCGGTCAACACGCAGACAGGGGAGGTTTTTGTGTAATGGTTGGGTGTTCTTGTGGACGCCTATATAAGTGAATTGGCCGGCTCTAGGGAGTCTCTCTTGGCACTTTTACATACTTGACATCCTCTAGAGCTAAGCGAATCATCTCCCTCACTTTGCATGCCTCTTGATTGATCTATAGAGTGATTGGGAGAGCTTCTAGTGCATTTGCCTTGTGATTGAGCATCTAGTGGCATTAGTGAGCATTCTTGCTGCGATTCAGCTTATTACTCGTGGTTGCCATCACCTAGATGGTTGGCAGCGAGGCCGGAGTTGAGCAAGCTTGGAGATTGTTCTTGGCCACTCCGGAGGTGATTGTGAGGGGTTCTTGACCTTGCCCCCATGGGAGATCGCAAAAGGTACTCTAGTGTAATGCTCGTAACTTGTGTTGCCCTCATCTTGTGATGATTATTGCGGTGCCCGTTGGAGGCTTGGTGTGGTGCCAATTAGCCGCTGAATCCCAAGTGAGTGTGCCGTCACAACGAGAAGTAGCATGTTGGCAAGCACGTGAACCTCGGTAAAAACTCCGGTGTTCATTTGGGATTGATCCATCGAGATCATATTTGGATTTCATATTGATTGATTGGATGATCACTTCAGAATTCATTGTTGATCGAGACGGTGATTGGTACGACATCCTGAAGGCACGGTTTGCATCCCTCGGTTCCTTTCTTGCGATTACTCTTGTGCAAAGTAGCATATTAGGGTGTGTAGAGTAGTTTGATTGTAAGGATATTATTCTAGTGTGCTTAGTGAATTAGGTTTGCTAGAATTGGATAGGTTGGCCCGCAACCACCTTTAGGCTAGCGTAACACTTGCTTCGCCATTTAGTTTACTAACCGGTTTGTTTAGTGCTTTGTAGAAATTTTATTAGGCTATTCACCCCCTCTTGCCATTTAGGGCCTTTCACATATATACAAGATCAAAGGAAAAGACAATAGCTAATCTATACAAGAAGACTACGGCAAACAACCCTGTCGCTCTACACAAGGCCAAAACAGAAGACATCATTTATATGCAGAAGATTATGGCAATGTAGCCAAGCCACAAGAAAGAAGCAAAAGACAACGATTCTTACAAGATCAAAGACATGCATCTACAAGAAAACCAACTCTGCCTCGATGGACAGAAAACCAGAAAGAAGACAAAAGCAAGAACTCTGCCTTGATGGGCAGAAGATCACAGAAGAAGATAAAAGCAACTCTACCACGATGGATAGAATAGAGGAAGACGATACTCAATTCTGAAGAAAGATCTTCCATTTAACTGAAGGATAATATTTACAAAAAAGGAAAGGAAAAGACCCTGATACAAGATTACTCTACAAATACACGAAGAACTACGTCCCCTGGATCCACCTTCTCGGCGATCCGGTCCACCGCCGCATCGAAGCTGTCGACGAGATCATCAACAGACTCCTGATCGAAGGGCAGAGCGAAGTTGAGCATGCTCAAGTCTTCACCCGTATGAACCTGGGTGGTTGCAAGGGCAACCCTAGCCCCTTGACGGACGCCATGAAGCGCCACTTGATCTACCCGGGCAGAGATGTTCTCCACCCGAGCGGCCACCATAGGCCCCTGAGCGTTGATGTAGAGGGCGGCGGCGTTTCTAGCCGCCTGAAGCTCATTGAAACGCTCAGTCATTTCTGCAAGACAAAGCAAACAAGTCAAAAAAACAAAGAAGAAAGATCAAGAAAATGAAGAACAAGGAAAAGCGCTCACCAATGAGCTGACTATCAACAGCCACGAGCCGCTCTTGAGCAGCTCGGGTCCTCTCTTCAGCCACCGCAAGGGCGGCCTGCAACTGGCCAATGTGCCGCTCGAGCAGGCCGGTACGGAGGGTTTCCTCCGTATACCGCGCCCGAGCGATAGCAGCATCTTCCTGGAGCCCATCAACTCCGGGAGCAGGGGCATTAATCCCCTCAGCATCTCCTGCCTCCTCGGGGGCTTCCTCTGGAACCGCCACCGCCTGGGCATGCTGATCCACCTCCTCACTAATCGCCGGAGCAGCGGAGGAGGGACCAGCACTGTCCCGGTGATAACCGCTAATCCTAGCCTGGGCGTGAGATATGATGGCGCTGCAAAACAAGAAGAATAATCAGAACAAGAATAGCAAAGTAAGAAGATCCAAAACCGAGAAAACTCACCCTAGCTCAAGCAGCCAGCAGTGAAGGGGGTGAGGATCAAGGTCCTCGATCGCAGGACACTTGCCACGATCTCCATTGCCGGCCATCAGAAAAGGTTAAAGAAGATTCGGGAAGGAAAAGAGGAAGGAGAAGTTACTGTGCAAAAGGGGCAGAAATAAACCCTAACTTTTCAAGAGCAGAGTGAATCAGAACAGGAGGGGGCATACAGTTTTATAGAGGGAAAGCCGGAAGGCGAAACGGTTGACATCCCACAACACACAGTCAAACAAAGGTCAAATACAGAAATACAAACTGGTGCAGTCAAAGACACATTGCATACATCTCCTCAAACAAGTCAGAACATGGATAACCACTCAGCGACAAATAAACAAGTGACAACTCTGCCTCAAGATTCAGTACCAGAAGAAGAGTAGACCCACTGCTTCGAAGAGAAGACTAAGACTTAAGAAAACAACACTACTTCGAAGAGTAGATCCAGACGAGAGAACAACACTGCTTTGAAGAGCAGGCTCAAACAAAAGAACAGCACTGCCTCAAAGAGCAGATTCAGAAGAAGGAACAACTCTGTTTCAAAAAAGCAGGATTGGGCTAAAGAAGAAGAAAACAGATATTACTATTTACAAGACTTCATCCAAAAACAATGTCCTCACGCAGGAGGAACAGGAGGGGTTTGTCCCCAAGGTCTATATGGCTAACTAACTGAACTCAACTTCTGCAGAATTCGCTTCAGAAAGGAACTCTTCAGAAGGGTTGTCATCTGCCAACCTATCTAAAGGAGCAAGGGGGAAAGAGCCCGGAATTGGCCCAAAAGATTACTCACGCAATTGCGCAGAGTAGTCTTCAGAAAGCCATAGAACTGAGATGAGATCTAGGGAGCAAAAGTCCCAAAATCCACTTCCTGACCCCCTCAGGACCTATGAAAGAAAAAAATATAAGTAAAAGAAACCCAGAGCGTCTGGAATTGGGCATTTGCCATGGCCATCTGATCCTTCAAATCCTTAATGGTGATCATGGCCTGTAAAATATCCCTGTCAGCATCCTTCCGCATCTGTCTGGCTGTAATTTGATCAACAACTCAACCGTGATAGGAATCAAAAAGGCTTCTTACCTTCTGAGCTTCTTCATCGGCAGCTTTGGCTGCATTTTTTAGAGAGCGCACCTCTTTCACCAGGGCTTCATTTTTCTGGGAAGAGGCTATCAGCAGGAGAAACAAGTTAGAAAAACAAAAAAGAGGCAACCACAACGAAGCAAAAGTGAAATTCAAAACTCACTGGACACATCTCTCTTCCGAGACTCAATCTAAGAATGAGCCTCAAGCAGAGCTTTATCCTTTTTAGAGGACAAGGCTTGCTGAGCAGCCAAGGCAAGCTGGTGTTGCTGTTGCTCCTTCACCAAATCCTCTTTAACCTTCAGCAACTGAGAATGCATCAAGTTCAAAAGATAGTTTTGCAGTAACAGCAGCTTCCTCACGGCCAAACAAAATATCTTGATCCTCAATAAGAGACTACAAGAGAGGCAAAACAAGTCAGAAGAAAAGAAGACAAAACCAGAATACAGAAAATCAAACCAAAACAAGCAATACTTACATTCAAGAGGCCACTAAATTTATCATGGGCAGACTTCAACTCCATCAACCGGCGTTCACGACCCAAACCCAAGGCTTCATAACTTAGGAGCCCGCGAACCGGCGACGAAGGAGCAATCTCTTCAATAGTGACCCGATTACTTGCAGAAGCAGTAACCAGGGCTAAAGAAGCCAATGGAGCAGCCAATTGCAGAGAACTCCCCACAACTAGCACCCGAGGCTCTGAAGATGCCTTCCTAATAACATGTTTGGCAGCAGAAGTCTCATTGACATCCTGAGGGGAGTCAACAAGATACCCTAAAAAGAAGAAAAACAAGTCAGATCATGAGATACACAGCAAAAAGAGCTCAGAGATAGCAAAACTCACTGGATAGGGAGACATCAGGATTCTCAGACAAGGGTGGATGAGCAGAAGCATCCCCAATAGTAGAGGAAGAAGGCCTACACGATAGAAAAGAAGTCAAGAATAAAATAAGAAAAGGAAAAAGAAAGAAGACAGGAAGTAAGGAAAAACTTACTTAGTAGGGCGCTTAAAGCTACCAGGGCGCCTTCCGTGAGAAGCAACTGGTACAACAAGAGAAGAAAGGTTCACTTGACCCACAGGAGGGGGCAAGTCCAAACTAAGAGTAGTAGAAGAAGTACTAGGGGCCCTAGCCCGCCTACTCATAGAAGGAAAACAACTCAGAGGAAAGAAAGGCCCAAAATAAAAGAACTCTATAGAAAGAGAAAAAGAAAACTCACTGGCGAGTAGCAAGAGGAACTGCATCGTCATCATCTTCATCTTCATGAAGAAGGACGGAAACCCCACCTAAAAGAAAAGCAGCAATTAGAACAAGAATTGAAACAATAAGAGCAGGATAACCAACAATATCTCACCTATGATAATATTACCTGAAGGAGAGGGGGGAGGGGAAGACTGACATGGCTTCTTCCTAACAGGGTCAGAACCACCCAAGTTTGACCTCTTCCGCCTGGATGTCAGAATCATATCAACAATTCACAGATCAGGGGAATATTCAACATATGAAACTTGGCCGAAAGTGATCCCTGGTGAATGGACTTCAGGACCATCAAGATCTAACCTTGGAGCAGAAGCAGAAGATCCCTCAACTCTAGAAGGAATGGCGGTAGCAGGCATCTCAAGCTTGAAGGCCCAGCCATAACCCTGAAAAAAGGAAAAACACAAAAGGATGTCAGCAAAACAACATAAAAGCAAAAAGAAAAACATAAAGAAATCTCATCTCGCCTCTGGAGGAGGACTGGAAGTAGAGTATTCAAGGTCTGGCACCACCGGCAAACAAGGCACATTAGCAAGCATCTTATTCAGATGCTCATAAACCTCCAAGTCAGAAAGTTTACTTCCCTGAACAATCCGAGAGGTATCACTAGCGCCTTCATACTCAAAACTAAGATGCTCCCTCTGCATAAGAGGTTGCACCCGGCGACGTACAAAGCTTGCAATGATGCCATGACCAGTGAGACCCGATTCCTTGAGAAACTAGATCCGATCAAGGAGAGGTTTGATGGAAGATGCCTCAGCATCAGAAAGCTTCAAGGTCCAATTTTTTAGACTGAGCAGGAGGAGCAGAAAAATCAGAATCAAAGGAAGAAGAAGGCTTAGGGAGATAGAACCTCTTATCATTCCACTTAAGGCCATCGATAAGTGAGAATTGAAAGAAATCAAGTTTCTTACCCTGGACAGATTGCAAGATACAACAACCCAGGGGAGAAGGAGAAGCATTGTTTGCAAACTTCAAGCGGAAGAAGTGGCAAAACAAAGGAAGGCAAGGAGGAATGCCAATGAACACCACACAAAGGTGAACAAACACAGCAAGAAAAAGAACCCCATTGGGGGTAAGATGATGAAGGGAATCTAGAAAAGACAAGAAAATCAAGAAGAAAAGCAAAAGGGGGGAAGTCAAACCAAACCAAACAAAATGCTGAAACATCATCGTCTAGTTTGGGGTAGGAGCAGGAATAGGATGCTCATGGGGCACCACAAAGTCAGAAAGGCTCCGATGGTGAAGAAGGCCCTGAGAGACAAGAAGCTCCATCTCCGCCTCCGTGGTCGTACAAGCCGACCACTCCCTCTGCAAAGTGCGCATCTTCAGAAAATCAGGATTTTCAATCCTATCAAGGGAAAAATCCCCATCTACCTCAATAGCCTTGCCACTAGCAGCACTCTTGGATGATCTCTTCCCCATCGCCAAGCAGCAGAAACAGAAGAAAGCCCCGACGGCGGCGGAAGCGGCAGGAGAGAGCTCTCAAAGAAAACTAGGGTTTACAAGCTTGGGGAATCTTTTCACAAGAAGCCAGAGCAGATGAAGCGGAGAAGGAACGCAAAGAGTTTATAAAGCGCGATCAAGGCCCATCCGGCCCACTAAGCAACGGTTACAAGAATTTTCTTCACATCCGATCTATCAAGCGAAAAGGAAGGAGGCCCATCGCGACAGAGAGTAAACGGATATATCCCAATGGCAGCTGAAGACCACGAAACAACCCAGAAAAACACAAACATCCCAGAGATCGGAAGAAACAACCCTGATGATAGTTTGCCACATGCTATCCAAAGAACTAACGGTGCAATGACGCCAATACAACTCAGAAAGAACAATACCAATAGGAAATCAACTCAGCAACATTAGATATCTTCTCATTAGCTGACACATGAATACAAAGAAGCTCTTACAAGGACAAGTGTCCTCAACATGTGCTGATTTGCACTGGATTACACAGAGGCTACCCAAGACGACCGAACAAAAGCTTACGCCCAGACATCAGCCAGAGTACAAGAAAGCGACAAGAACCCTGTGGAATTCAAGGTTGTACAGGAACCTCTACCAAGATTCAATATCACCAACAGCAGGATTGGATTAAACAACATAGTTCAATGTATTCGCCGAAGAGCGACGACGAGAACAACAATGCCCAACATGTCAGGAACTTCCACCGGATGTCCGAATCCTTGAGGAAGACAACCATACAAGTGTCCTCAACACGTGCTGATCTGCATCCCACCATGCCAGAATAGCTTGGAGGAAGATAGAACAATGGCCAACTCTGGAAGATCCACCGAAGAAGAGCCGACAACACGCGCCGGCCTAATCTACAAGGACCGTCAGTAGCAGGAAGGAAATGCACTGGAAGATGAGGCAGCACAATGAAGGCCACCCACGTCACAACCTCTCCAACATTTGCTACCACGATGCCCCTAGATAGACGACATGCCAAGATTAGCCTACTACTAATCTTGTTCACAACGGCTCCAACATTTGCCAAAGAAGATTATAGAAGAGCAGAAAAAATGCCTGGGGGATCGTCTACTTCACTCACTACAACAGACAAAGTTTTTAAAGTACCAGAAGGATAAAGGAAGCCAACAATGGCACAAGAGATGGACAGCATGAGGACCTAGAGGCTCGTATTTATAAACAGAACACGGTGCATATGGACCATGCCCACAGAAAAAAGAGAATCTCAAAAGGACGAAGCCACATGGAAGATAGATAGGAACGCAGTTAAAGCTACCCACTCACGGGGAAACAGTACAGGCACACCATAAAAGCCAAGCAGAGAAACGGCCAGAAATGCAAGAAAGTAACTCCACCTTCACAAGAAAACAGTACATACACGCAGAAAGAAGAAGCAATGCCAGGACCCAAGAGGACAACAAGGCATATTCGCAAAAGTCTTCAAAGAACAACCCTCAAAAACAAGACAAGGAACCCTTAACCGAGTTCTTCTCCGAAGAAAAGAACCCAGAAAGGCTCGGGGGCTGCAGGGTACTCTCCAAGATGACAATTTTTTAAAAAAGGACCCTCAAGTTTCTTTTTTCAAAAGAAACAAGAGGCTCGGGGGGCTACACTCATTGAGTGCACTTAAAGTGCACCCAAGCAAGAAAAAATTTCAAGAAAAAGGACCCTCAAACTTCTTTTCAAAAGAAAAAGAAGCCAGAGGCTCGGGGGCTACACTCAATGAGTGCACTTAAAGTGAATCTAGAAGATCAAAGATCATGAAAAGCGAGAAAGAGATCGTCGCCCACCAGTGTCGATGTTTTATCACCGATAGCCTGTCACGGGGGTATCCAGGACAGTTTTTGTTCAGGTTTCGTCGAATCTAACGGAACTTGGCGGTTGATGCGCGTGATGAGAGCGACTTTATACTGGTTCAGGCCCTCGAGTATCTCGAGTAATAGCCCTAGTCCACCCCGAGCAGCACCTAGACTATAAAGGGCTGCTGAGAGTACCCCTTGTAAACAGATCAACATAGAACGAGAACCAACTCTCACAATACAACACCCCAACTGGACTAGGGCTATTACTCGAGATACTCGAGGGCCTGAACCAGTATAAAGTCGCTCTCATCACGCCGCATCAACTGCCAAGTTCCGTTAGATTCGACGAAAAACCTAAACAAAAAACTCCCCGGATACCCCGTGACAAAGCTATCGGGTGATAAAACATCGACGACATCGGTGGGCGACGACGGCGCACGGATCAGAGGGATCCGCGGCGCATCCTACGAGGGCGCTGCCCCCGGTGGAGATCGATCTCGATCTCCCCCCGGGGGCGTGGGTGCAGTGGAAGCGGCGGCGCAGCTAGGGTTAGGATCTATACCTAGGCGTCTGATACCATGTAGGAAAGGTAGGATGCGTATAATGTGGTCGATTGTATTGCAATGAGCCCCTAGGGCGGTATATATATGAGAGTAGAAGGCTTGGAGGGCAAGGCACCTCCCCTAAAGATAAGGAAGGCTATCACGGGATTACATCAATCCTAAACTACCATATCTGGAGTTGCCTAATATACTCGAATTATCCAAATCAACCGCCCTCTTGTCAGTTTGAAATGTGTCCTTAAATCCAACCATTCCAATCTGGGCACGTACTTGTGTTATACTCAATAGCCAGAGCGACACTTTACCTTGAGCTGGTGGAGCAGGCAGTACTGTAGTACCCAACTTCTTATTAATGTTGCACTCACAAAGCTACTGGATGTTAGCATGGCTTGATTCTTGACCAGAGCTTTTAGTCTGATAGTATCTTCATGGACTTCGCTGGAAACTGCATTCAAGGATAGATGTAAAAGCTCCTGGGCGAAAAGCATCCAAAAGCAAGAGCTCAAGCTGAAGCAAGATGTCATCATTCACATCCTGGTTGTTAGTTCCTCCACCGATAAAGTGTGCACCTGGGGCCTGGGTCTTTTGTGCATGTGTCCAGATGGGCTGGAATAAATGGCTTAGCACAATAGTAATACAAATGATTAGCCTTTCTATAATCTCTTGCTGCTTGTCAGCTCCCCAACTTTGTTCTGGTTTCTAGTGGCTTGGACTTATATATTGTTTGGTTCAGCAAGTGGTAACACAAACACAAATGGAATTAGATTACAAGGGAATTGGAGCAGGTACCACTGATTACAGACTTTGTTCGGTTCGACACAGTAACAGTATAGATATGTACTAGTGATGGACTACTACTGAAAATTGCAGAAGCTACAAGCAAAGTAGAAAACATGCCTCTGATTGAGCCTTCAACTGAAAACTGCAGCAGCTACAAGAAAACATGTCTCTGATTGAGCTGTCCTGGTACTCCCCTTGCTGAAGAGCGAGACGGCTGGCAAGGTTAGCCTTGCCTCACTCCCTTGCCCCGCTTTGCTCGGAAATAAATCTTCCATCCATCTATTTGGTTCTTTTTGCTTCTCTTTCCTCCCCATCTCCCAAGTCGCGAGGGAGAACCCAAATCCAAAAGACAAGCATGATTTGGTCAAGTAGAAGTTCGATTCGAGGAGTGTGAGGTCGATCTGGATGGGTGCAGATTAACATGGTGTTGTTTTGAGAGATATTTGCTGGTGTGGAGCTCTAGGTGTGGCAATGTCGAAGCAGCTGTGGGTACCTAGATTCAGGCCATATGAAATCGATATTTGGCCATCTGAACTCGAATTCGATTGCGTATACGCTACACCAAAAACAATTTGTGCTAGCACAAGAAAATTAGCATCCTGGCAGGCGGGCTTGGCACCCACCAGAACAAAGGTGCTTGGGGCTGGCCCGCAAGAACCCGCTAGCAGAGATGCTTCTATGGTGGTAGCCAATCTAAGCGCCCGCTAGCACATATGGGGTGCATCTGGGGCAGGTGGTTAGGTCGCCCGCCAACACAGATATTGCCCATACAAGGCTTCAGGGAGCTTCTTTTCTAGCCAACCTTTCATTTGGAGCTTGCTCGAGAGATGGGGAATAGCTCTAAAAACATCAAATACAAGGGGGAGGTTCTTGATTACGCATTAAAAATGCAAAAGATAAATAGAGAGGGGCTTTCAGTTTAAGCATAACTAGAGAGCCCTGTCTTACCTTCCAAAGCATATGGAAGATAGTAAGTTCTTGTTCAAACGAAGTAACACACCAGAGGAGAAGAAAAAGAGAGGGGTTAGAGTTTTCAGGTTGGGGGTTGCTGGGTTGATCTGTGCCCACCGGGTGGCCGGTGGCTGCAGCGATGGTGGGTTTTTGAGCGGTGAGGGTGTCGCTGACAGAGGCAGTGCAAGAAAACTGGTGGCACATGCGACCGCTGGGGACAAAGAACACTGTAGTCGACTGGAAGACCGACCTAGAGGTATCGTGGGCGGTCAGTGTGGTTGGCGGTGAGGTCATCACCGAGCACAGGCGGTGGGAGCAGCTAGCGGGAGCATGGTAGGTGGAAAGGAGAAGGCAATGGGGGAGGGGGGTGTGGTGTGTGTGGCGTTTTTTGCCGCTGAGCTACCGCTGCAGGTGGGGGTAGGAGCCAAAGGCGACGAGGGCGCTGCTGGAGGTTGGGCGGATGGTAAGCAGGGGCAGGACACAGTGGAAACTTCGTGCCATCGTTGGATGCTATGGGTGATAGGATGAAGAAGTTAAGATCTGTTAGCCAAACTGTCGCACAGACATATTATGTAATCTTTTGGTTCCTAGTTGGTTTAGATATGCATTAGCTAGAGGATAGGAAGGTTGTTATCTTAGGTGTGCTAGATAGCAATCAGGTCCTAGAGTCTTTGGTCAGTCCGCGTCACGGAGTCCATGGCGCACACGGCGAGCACCGCTGAGCAACGGTGCGGCGCACTTTGTTCTCGTGACGCGGGGAGTATGGGTCATATAAACCCAGGTCTATATCGAGTCTATATATACATGAATAGATGGACCAAAGAGCTGCGTTGGTGGCAGCGACATATCTTTCTTCTTGCTGTTTTATTCATCCAATCTAGTTGTCTCTTTCTCGCCGTGGTGATCGTGATCACCGTTCACGCGCCAGCGTTCACGACCTGGACAGCGAACTTCGTTGGTTCCAACAAGATCGTAGATGGGGGTCAATGCTAACAGTTGATGAGCTAGTGTCGTGCTAGCGCTATACAAAAAGCCCTCTCTATCTAGTTAATACTAAAATGAATTAGCGGGAGAACGTGCCCAGGACTATTATTTTGTGCAAGTACATAGTTGATTCTAGTTTGGGTGTAGATGAGGAGCTGGTGTTTTGAGGACATATATATGTTATCCGTGACATGCATAGATTATTGCAAAAGGTTTGTCTATACCTCAAATGAGTGAGATTTAATTATGTATCTTTCAATAACTTTTTATAGCCGTCCAATTGCAAATCAATGCGTCGGATTTGTTTCTCTCTGCCCCCTTCTTCTTTATTCTTCCTCAACCCACCGCTCCGTCCTCCGTCTCCCCCTGACGCCACCTCTTCCTTCGTCTCCTCCGAGCTCCCACTAGTACAGGAATGACCTTTACTCCCGGTCCAAAACCCCCTTTACTCTCAGTTATGCAACCGGGAGTACGCAATCGGGAGTAAAGGTTTTAGAACCGGGAGTAGAAGTCCACCTTTACTCCTGCTTGGCAATACCAACTAGGAGTAAAGGTCTAGCCAGGCACGTGGCCTGCCAGGAACCTTTTTTACTCCCGATTGGTATTACCAACCGGGAGTAAAGGGTTCTTTTTTTTCTGTTTTGATTTCATTTCAATTCATGATTTGTTTTGCTTTCAAATTATGTAATTAACTAATAATTAAAGTACACAACAAGTTTGAAAGTACACAACATATATTAATTAATAATTAATGTACACATATATTACAAGCTTGCATTGTTCGAAAGTACACAACGTATATTAACTAATAATTAATGTACACATATATTACAAGTTCTTTCATGTACACTTTACAAAATAAGGCGTCATCACTTCTACTTTGGCTTCCATGGTTCCTCGGGGTTGTAGAAGAACTCGCCCTCGGGCGCTATGACATGTTCATTAATAAATCCTGCAATGCTCTCTTGCAGTGCTTGTAGATGGTGTTCTTCTAAGGTTTGCTGCATCAACCATCTTGTCTTCAATTCGAGTTAAATAAAAAGTATTAGTATATATATATGATTACTTATATAAATATCAACGTTAATAACAAATGAGTTGTGATGTATATACGTACCTTTTCTTTTTCTCTCTCATTTTGAGTTGATGAATGAATCCTGATGGACTCGCAAACATATAGTCCACAGAGATTGGTCCCCTGTGGCTGACCCCACTTTACGAGAAAAAGAGTAATTCGTCACATATATGAAGCAACATAGGAAATTGAACTAAGGTAACTATATATAGTACTTACAGGGAATAGTTGTACTCCCAGTTTCGGTTTGCACTGGGTCATATTGTGTTTCCGAATCATTTCTGCCCAAACACTGCCAAATAAAATAAAAATATTTAGACCATTAATTATTGCATATGCAGAGAGACTGAAATATTGTATATATATAAATACCGAAGGGACTGCAATTACCCATGGATAATATCGAGCATATCTTGGAACTTTTCTTGCTCCCATCTCAGCGAGTCAAAGACGGTGATAAAACTTTTTTGCAGCTCGATATATGTAACAGAACCGAATAATTTATAAAAGCACAAGTGCAAAAATCACTCACTAAGCAAGCAACTTAGTACACTTGAGCCCTTATAAACCCGGTAGTCCGTGAAATCACGAAAGATTTCAAACCAAATATAAACGAACCAAGATCGTACTCGGTTTAGCGTCCCATTCACTGTTACATAAAGTTCGCAACATAATCCAGATTACAGCAGAGTTCAGAAATAAAGTTATTATAATACCAAGTTCGAAATAGAAGTAGTGGAAGCAAAGTAGTTCAAATCTCAACCCACGCACACAGAGTCCAAATACAGTGCCAGTACATAGTCAATCCACCAAAAGCAAGTGGGGAGAATATACTTAAGAAACGACCATGCCCTTGGTCTAATAGTACTCCATGGGATAGAAACAAGTGGCGCAGTACCCATGGTACACCTAGCCATCTGCACAAACAACAAGGGAACAAAGCCCTGAGTACGAGAATGTACTCAGCGAGACTTACCTGACATACTCAAATTAAAAGACTCCAAGGAGCATGAAAGGCTTTATCGGTGGCTAGCTTGACTCAGCGTCTGCAAAAAGTGCAAGTTATCCGGTTAAGTAGCAGTGAAGCATATAACTTAGCTTATAATTGCATCCTACTTATACAAGGTGAGCAACTATACTAAACATCACTTGTTTAGTATTAATCAAGCAATAGTAAAAAATATCAAGTGTAGTCTTTTCATTATCGTCATATAACCATCATTATTCTATAATCGTTACTACGATGACGTAACTCAAGTCAAGTGCTCATTATCCAAGAGCGATGGCGATTCGAATCGATTGCTGACCAGCTGGCGAAGTATTCCCCACACAAACCACACTCACTCCGGCAGTGAGCTACAGGTAACCTCGGCACATATCCAGGTGAAGTCGCGGTTTCGCCAGGAACCACCGTATCCAAGGGCCGCCCGACTGCCAGTGCTCAGGCACATCCTAATACTGGGCTTACTCTTCGCGCCCCCATCAGTCCCCCCTTCACAACAATACGGTGCGAACGGATCGAACTCCGGCCCGGATAAGTGCTAGGCTTCGCGGTTGGAAAGACTTATTCTTCTAGCTAAATGTGGGGCATGCGTTCAACATGACTCGAGGGACGTACAACGGTACGGTCCTTAATCGACACAGACGGAATCACTATAGTCCAAAACACTATAAGACTCCATCCAGTCTCCATTTATCACAACATATCAGGTTATCAATATGATATCAACACAAGACTTTAAAGTAACCATTGACCACCTATATCTCGCAGGTGATAGGAAATCACCCGACTTCTACCGGTCTAAGCAAGACTAAGCAATATGACTCACCCTAGACTAGCAGGGTATCAAGGTAGGGTAATCAAAGGTAATCAAGGATTATAATGCATCAACGGTTTCAATCAACTCCTATACGTAATGCATCAATCATAAAGCATAATTAAGCATTAGAAAAGCATAGGTGAGGAGATGCTCCGGGGCTTGCCTCGCTCGAAGGAGCTAGGACAATGATCTGGGCACTCAGGCAGGTCCTCTTCTTCAGCCTCCTCTCCTCCGGGAACTTCCTGCTAGAGCTCCTTGACTTTGGTCTCCTCGAACACCTCCGCTTGTGGCTCCTCCTGTGAACCTGTATGATGCGATGCGTATACGTGAATAAAAGGAATGCACACGGTATATTTCTACACATGATGCTCATGGATACTTGTTCATTGCTGAATATGATTACATTCTTCTCTTACTGAGTAGTACATATCTCTTCTCTGACTTAACTAACGAAGTCACATAACACGAGTGTGTGTGTGTGTGTGTGTTGGTGCACATAGCACAGGCATAGTGGTGTGCCACTACTACTTATGCATCAAACACATCATCTTAGCTACACCTACTCATAATCAATGTCAGCCAGCAACATATACTCTAGAGCATTCAAAAAGCAACAATATTACTCTAAATCAATATTCCTATTTACTTATCATTTCATGCCTAAACAAAGGCTTAAACTAGAACTACTGTCTATACTGCTCAAAAAAATTTTACAAAAATTACAATAGCTACATCATGGCAAATGAAAGCTAAAATAAAATTTCCAGCTTAAACAAATGAATATCACAGCCTACACAAAAATGACAAGCCATAGGACAGAATTGCATATGAAAATAGTTTGTACTATGAAAAGTGTCAAAAAATAGATTTCATATTTTCCTTAGCTACTTCTTAGCACAAGAACAGTCATCAAAAATTATCATGGCAATATCTTGCATATTCTATTTATTAAAATTTTCCAAAAAATAGTCATAATTGCATTTAATTCACATCTCAGTATTTTTCCATAGCAATAGCATGTCATATATTTTTCATAGAAACTACATCACATAAGAAATCTAACAAAATAAGAATCACATTTTTTCCACATTCCTAGAATTAGTTATGTATTTTCCCAATTTAATAGTAGTTAATAAATTAAATAAACTTATACAAAAAGTATCACAAAAATTACATCACATATTTTTCCTAGATAGATCTGCTCAAAAGAAACCTAGCAAAACTTGTTTCACCAAATTTGGACAACATTTGCTCAAGATATGATTTTTGGAAGCATTTAAATCATTCCTAAAAATCATTTTTGAAATAAATCAAGACTGAACATGCTAGGTGCACCCGGTCCATTGGACCACGGGCCACCGACGGCCGGGGCCCATGGGTCGTGTGACCCCACCCGACGACAACCCGGCCGAGGGCGGGGCGTGGTCGGCCGGCGAGAGCTAGTCGACGGCGAGGTCTCCGGCGAAACCAACCCCACCAACGTGTTCCTCTCAACCAGGCGCGTCGATCTAGGTAGGTTAGGGGTGCCCGCATCAGCCGGAGCGAGCTCGACGGTGGCGATGGTGGCACAGTGGCGCTGCACGGCCGCACCATTGCCGTCTCCGGCAATGTTGAGCTCACCGGAGCTCTGGGATAGCTAGAGGGGTCCTAGGGCGAAGCTATGGTGGCGGATTGGGGCCAACGGTGAGCTCGAGAGAGCTTGACCGTGTGCATGGCGATGGCGGCGGTGAGAGCGCGGCGGTGGCATGCCCTGTTCCGGCAAGCTGGAGCCCTAATCGACGCAACCGGTTCGACCTACACCTTCTACGACCTCTAGAGGCTACGGAACCGACGCAAAAGCGGCAGAGAGGCCACGACATAGCTCGAGCACGGTGAACCAAGCTCGACGGAGCTACCGGCCATGGCGGACGGCGATGAAAAACGGTGCAATGTGCCCTCACCTTGGCTCGGATGATGGCGCCAGTGGTGTCAGGTGGTAGCGGACTTCACGGCGATGCTCTGGGTTTTGGTGGGTGGCGGTGCGCTGGTTGTGGCTCTGCACGCCGGTGAGGTCACGACGGCGGTGGCGGTGCTCCCTCTCGATCTCCCCTTTTCGCCGGAGCGAGAGAGAGGACGAGGCGAGGGAGAGCGAAGCGAGTGGGGTCACAGGCCGGCTTGAGGACACATCATGGCAACGGCGGCCCGGCCGGTGGGGCCAACGCCGGGCGTACGGCGGCGGCCGTGGCCTAATGCCGGTCACGGGCGTTGCCACGCCGACGCGCGCGGCGCTCACGCCGGCGAGGTAGGAGCGGGCCGGCGAGTCGGCGGGCGAAGCGGGCCGGGCCGGGCAGGAATCGGCCCAGGCCGAGGCCGTGGCATTTTCTCCTTTTTTTTGATTTTTGCTTTCAAACTGAATTTGACACAAATCAATCATTTGATAATTTTGCAAGCATTTTCATGAGATGGTCCAAAAATAAAAGTGTAGAACTTTTCAAGATGAACACTTTTCATTTAAGGCTCAAGACCCAATTCTACCTAATTTTTGAATTACAAAAATCCAAATAGTTAGGGCTTTTGAAATGGGGTTTAACACCTTTTCCTTTAAATTCAAATTTTGCAATTCTTTTCAAATAAACTCAACTAAAATTTTTGGAGCACTAATCACACACTAATGACTTAGTTACTAATCACCCATCATTAACATTAAATGAGCATGGTCAAGCACTTGCATATCAAAAATCAACTTAAAAGCAATCACATGAAATGACATAGCCAATTTTTAGGGTTTTTGATGCTTGATGATGATTATGCTCATGTTAATGATGCTTATGCCCTAATGATGATTATGCCTAATGCATGCTTAACACCTGGGGTGTTACTTGCCCTTCCCCCTATAAAAATCTCATCTCGAGATTTTGAGTTACTAACCATTTTTCATGAAATTTAGGATAAACTTCTTTCAGATAAGCTTCTATCTCCCATGATGCATCTCGATCATCATGATGATTCCACAACACCTTGTACATCTTCATCAAATGGTTATGAGTAACCCACTCTTTGCTATCCATGATCTAGACTGGTTGCTCTTCATACACTAAATCAGACTCAAACTCAACTTCTTGTGCTTTGATTCTTTCTTCAGGAACATGCAAATACTTCTTGAGCTGTGAGACGTGAAAGACCGGAAAGATAGAGCTCATCTCTTTAGGTAACTACAACTTGTAAGCTACTTCCTCTTTTCTTTCTAGGATTCTATATGGTCCCACATATCCTGGTGCAAGTTTTCTCTTTACTCCAAACCGTTGTGTACCTTTGATTGGAGAAACTTTGAGGTAGATATAGTCAGTAACTTTGAATGTAAGCGGTCACCTTCTCTTATCAGCATAGCTCTTCTGACGAGATTATGCGGCTTTCATATGTTCTTGTATGATTTTGACTCGTTCTTCAGCTTCAGGAACAAAGTCAATACCATAGTATCTTTTTTCTCCTGGTTCTACCCAATTCAACGGGGTTCTACACTTTCTGCCATACATAGCTTCAAACGGAGCCATCTTTATGCTTTCTTGATAACTGTTGTTATAGAAAAACTCAGCCAAAGGTAGCCATGATTCCCATGATCCTTTTGATGATATTACACAGGCTCTCAACATGTCTTCAAGAACTTGATTGAGACTTTCAATCTGACCTGAAGTCTGAAGATGATAAGCTATACTACGGATCAGCTGAGTCCCCAAACCTTTGTGCAAGTGTTCCCAAAAGTGAGCGGTGAACTGAGGCCCTTTGTTGGATATGATGGTCTTGGGTACACCATGCAGTCGAACGATCTCTGTGACATAACGGTCAGCATATTGAGGTGGTTGATATGTGGTCTTGACTGGTAGAAAGTGAGCAGACTTGGTAAGATGATCGACGATCACCCATATCGAATAATTTCCCTTGGGAGTAGTTGGAAGTCTAGAGATAAAATCCATGCTTATATCATCCCACTTCCAAGCAGGCACTGGTAAAGGTTGAAACAAACCTACGGGCTTCAAATGAATTGCCTTGACTCTGCAACAGGTGTCACGTCTAGCAACGTAGGCTGCAGTCTCTTTTCTCATTTTGGTCCACCAATAATGAGGTCTCAAGTCTTGATACATCTTACTACTTCCAGGATCGATGGATACCTTTGACAGGTGCGCTTCATCCATCATGTGATTTTTGAGTTCTCTGTCTTTGGGTACTACAAGACAATTATCGAACCACAGTACCCCTTGTTCATCAATTCTAAAATGCTTTGTTGGTTCTTTCTTCATTCTTTCTTTGATATGGAAGATTTTTGGGTCAGTTTTCTAACCTTCAATGATCTGACTTTTGAGCGAACAACTGATCTGGATATTGTGTAAGACTGTGGGATGCATAAGATTGAACCCATCTTCAAACAAAGGCTTTAGGATATGACAATGTGCTTTCGGCTCAAAGCGTCTGCCACTACATTTGCCTTGTCCGGATGGTAGTGCACTTGCAAGTTGTAATCCTTTATCAACTCTAGTCATCTTCGCTGCCTCATGTTCAACTCCGGTTGAGTGAAGATATACTTTAGACTCTTGCGGTCGGTGTAGATATTGCACACGTTTCCCAGCAGATAATGCCTCCAAATCTTCAAGGCATGCATGACTGCGGCTAACTCTAGATCATGAGTTGGATAGTTGACTTCATGTTTCCTCAGTTGACATGAAGCATAAGCAATCACTCGGCCTTCTTGCATTAGCACACATCCCAAACCAGTCTTCAATGCATTGTAGAATACATCAAAGGGCTTCTTGATGTCCGGTTGCACAAGCAAAGGAGTAGTGGTTAACAACTTTTGCAAGGTGCGAAAAGCTATCTCGCACTCCTCTGTCTGAACGAACTTGTGATCCTTTTGTAGCAAACTGGTCATTGGCTTGGCAATCTTAGAGAAATCTGGAATGCAATGGCGATAGTAACATGCCAAACCCAAAAAACTCTGAACTTCATGAACCGATGTTGGTGCCTTCCAATCCCTGACCTCTTGTACTTTACTAGGGTCGATTGATATTCCTTCTTAAGATATGACCAAGAAAAGGCACTTCTTTCAGCCAAAACTTGCACTTGCTGAACTTGACATACAACTGATGTTCTTTGAGTCTGGTTAGAACAACTCTCAGATGCTTGGCATGATCTTCTTTGTTCTCTGAGTAAACTAGAATATCATCCAAGAACACAACCACAAACTTATCCAACTCTGGCATGAAGACCGTATTCATCAGATACATAAAGTATGCAGGAGCATTCGTCAAGATGAATGATATGACAAGATACTCATACAACCCATATCTGGTAGAAAACGCGGTCTTAACTATATCTTGCGGCCTGATCTTGATTTGATGGTACCCTGATCTCAAATCAATCTTAGAAAATACTTTGGCCTTGGCTAACTGATCAAACAAGATATCAATCCGTGGTAGAGGATACTTGTTCTTGATTGTAACTGCATTCAGCGGTCGATAATCCACGCACATCCGTAAGGATTGGTCCTTCTTTTTCATGAATAGTACGGAACATCCCCACTCAGACATACTTGGTCGGATGAAACCTAAGTCCAAAAGTTCTGACAGCTGCTTCTTCAATTTTGCTATCTCGTTGGGTGGCATCCAGTATGGGCTTCTTGATATCAGTGTAGTCCTGGGTATTAGCTCAATAGCAAACTCAATCTCCCGATCTGGTGGAAGACCTGGTAGGTTCTCATGAAATACATCTAGAAACTCACACACTACTAGAATCTCGACAAGAGAAGTGGTTTGAGTAGCATATGATATCTTAGCAAGATCTATCCTTTGGGGTAATAGTACTTGGAAAGTACCCTCGCCCTCGATCCTTTAGGGAAACAGTCCTTGTTCCTGCATCAATCACCACTTGCTTATCCTTCATCCAATTCATGCCCAGAATAACATCCAAGGCAAGACCGGGCATAACTATCAGATTAACTCTAAAGCTTCTATTCCCGATCAGAAGAGATGCTCCTATAACCATCTGATTGGTCAGGACATCCGCACCAGTGGAGCTTATACGGTACCCATATTCCCACTCTTTTGACTCTATATCATGCTTTTGTGCAAATGCTTGACTCATGAATGAATGCGATGATCCAAAATCAAGCAAAACAACTACAGGGTGTTGGTTGACAAGAAACATACTAGCAGTCACAGGCTCTCCTTCTGGGATCTCATCCACGGTGGTGTGGTGCACATGAGCTTGATACGTGTTCTGCTTCTTCAAAAATGGACAGAACTTGGTGAAGTGTCCCTGCTGGCCACAGTTGAAGCACGTTCCCCTCAATGTGGTGTTGGTTGTAGCTGGACTGCCAATCTTGGCCTTTACGGGAGGTGCGGGGGCTCTGTATGGTCTCTGGTTCTTCGGTGGGGATGGAACATTTGGATTCCTCTTCTGGGGTGGCTTGAACCTAGAACCATGTGCTGGTGGATGGAAAGAAGGATGACTTGCCATCGGAGCTTTAGAATGAGAAGATCCTGACTCAAAGGCTCTCTCATGATTCTTGGATGCAGCATACAGATTGTTGTTGTTCTCTTGAGTCAAACAATCACTGATGAAGTCGTTGAACACTGTCCTGGGGGAAGTACCCATAGTCTTCAACATCTTGAGATTCAGCCCTCTTGAAGATTGCTATTTTCTTGGCTTTGGTGTCAACATACTCAAGAGCATAGCAGGCAGATACTCTGTGAAAGTCCTGGTCCCCTATGTGAGCTTCATGAATTCAGCCACCTTCATTGCCATCAGACCTGGTGGAATGTAGTTGCCACAGAAAGCACGGGTGAACTAGTCCCATGGGATTGGTGCATTGGGTGGAAAGGTGGTATGATGATGTGCCCACCAAATCCCAGCTGGTCCCTGTAACTGGTGAGAACCATACTCCACCTTCAGTGATTCAGTCATCCTGAGCAGGTAGAACTTCTGCTCCATGGTGTTGATCCACTCATCTGCTTCCAACGGTTCTTTAGCTTCCATGAACTTGGGTGGGTCAGTGTTCAAGAAGTCTTTGAACGTGCTGTACTGGTTGACTTCGTGGCCTCCGGGGTTGGCTCCAAGACAAGTGTTGTCAGCAATGTTGCGCAGAGTTGCTTCCATGCTGCGCTGCATGTTTTCCATCTTGCGTTGACTGCCCAAGAACTGTGCGAAGAACTGCTCGGCAGTGTACGGGGGAGGAGGGGGTGGTGGGTTACGGTTGGTGTTCCCATCGTCGGCTCCAGCACCACCACCACCACTACCGCCGCCCGGACCACTGACGACAGAACGATGAGTGTCCATCATCTGCATATTTCAGCAACAAGTAATTATTAAGTGATAAGCGAATGTATAATCAAGTCTACTGAATCATTGGAAGAAATAAATTCATTCAATAAAATAGAGGCAAAAAGATCTATTTCCACAACCACAACATCACTAATTAGATTACTTAAGGACATCGTTTGCGCACAAACACAACCAAAATTACCAGCATACACACACTGGACTTTCGGGTATTCGGATATCGCCACACATAATGAGGTTCCAACATCACATTTATGGTAGAACTTTTTAAATTATATGGCCCACAAGCACCTGATATTGTCTCTAAGACCTCTATCGGCTATGCTTGTACACCACATAACTTAGAACGTTCCGTCGGGTGAACCTCTGATGATACCACGATTCTCCAAGATCGACTTCTTACAGAGATATTGTAGTATTACAACCATTTTTATTCAAATACAATAGAGTAGCGGAAGATTTACCAAAGATATTACAACACTTGATCAGAGTTTGATTAAACAAAACTTAACTAAGTTTGCGGAAGCAAGAAAGAGCTATAGAACGCCTGCAAGAGAACACCTCAGACGGGAGAAATTCGATCATGCCAAGCCCACTGGTATGACCGAACTCAGCAGCACTAGCCAGCACCTGCAATAGGGGTCAAAGAAACCCTGAGTACAAAAGGTACTCCGCAAGACTTACCCGACCGATAAAAAAATGGGGAGAAGACTCAGGAATGCTAGCTAATGGGAATCAAGGTGAGGCTTTAGCAAGAATCAAAGATACCTTTGCGAAAAAGTGACTAATGTTGATCTTTACTTCCCATCTTATATGATCTTATCATTTATCATTAAGTTATCCATCTAGGTTATCCTAATTTGTAGCAAACACTTGTCCACCATGTATGATTTCAAAACTTTCCAGTCTCAACAACTTCCATCATTACTACGATGCTGGTGCTAGGATCAAGTCTCCCATATCATGGAGCAACGACGATTTGAATTGCTTTATATACCCAGCTGGGGCTTCCTAGTCACACGATGTATGGAGGACAATCTTACATACATCAACTCAACGCTTGGATTTGTCCATACCAGACCAGGTCCTACGGCACCCGAGAGTATAGTATCCACCTCCCTACACCGTCCTTTCCTTGATGGTACGCTCGTAGGATGGGTACACGCTACTCCCGCCATCTCTCCACTCCCAGTACACGGTTGTCCGTTCTCGTCAGGGATAGTCCAAGTGGAGCTTACCGCCATTAGCATGCGACTAGTACTATCCAATAAACTCATGATCCAAGGGCCATGACAACGAACAGTGCTTAACTGGCACAAATGGACAACACTACACCAGGACTCCGTTCCTGTGCAAGTCACTCCACCTGGCCTCGATTTATTCATCATGTTCTTATTGCTTATCCTTGACCCGATCAAAGTAAAGGATAAACAACAAGAAACATTAGGTTTTTATTATTTTCTCAAAGATGATACCGTTATCAAACTTTCAAAAACATTATTATTTATAAAGCCTATGCTATCAGCAAGACAAAGCATACTAAGCATTTGTAAAACAAAATAGGTATCAAAGATGATATATCAACATCAAGGTAAGGTAAATGCATCAAGATAGGATATCACTCAACTCCTACACCTAATGCATCATATCATAAACATCAACTTACAAGGATTTTTGAAATACAAGGAAGGGCTAAATGTATCCGAGGCTTGCCTACGTTGCAGAGAAGGTTATTGGCATCTTCAGTGTGTTCACCTCTTCGGGACTAGATCAACACAAACCTTCTCCGAAGCTTGATCAACAGAAACCTTCACTCTCACGTACACTGCACGTATATAAATGATGCATTCGAAGTATGACGAAATGCATGACATGATGCATGATAGGCAACATGGATGAAACAACTTAACTCCTCATTAACTTGAGTATAACTTTCCTTCACGGTATAGTTGCATCAAGGGATCATGGTTAGCAGCTACGACGACATCGGGTAATGCAATGCAATCAACATAATTGAATTGCCGAAGGTTATTAGGGTTAATGACCTACGGTCATCACTCAATTCCAAAGTCAATCAACCCTAATAGTGATTAAGAACTACTAAGGTTATTAACCAATTTTTTTACAGTTGTTGAAAGCCACTAATTAAACTTGCTAATTAATTAACTACTACTACACATGTGATGATGACTACTACTAATACTACACAACCAAGCCATGAACCATTAGGGTGGTTATGATTCATGGTCTTCAAGGAATACCGAAAAGGAAATCAATCCTAAGTGAAGCATTCATAAATTACTTAAGTCCTTTTATTAATTATTAAGCATGTGAGCAAACTCTACATTTAAGCTACACAAGACAATGCCATGGACCAGGGGAGGTTTACTGATTCATGGACTTCAAACAATACCACAAATCATCCCACAATTAATTAGTCAACTAATTAATTAATTAATTAATGGTCTGATTAACCATTTTTAGGGTCATTAAACAAGGTAGAAATTAATTATTAAAATAAACTTCTTCAAAACAACACCAAAATTTTAGTGTAGGTTTCTTTTAGCATGAAAAGCTTAATCCTAAATTTCCATAATTTTTGGATTGATATTTGGCTCTAGAAAAATCAAATACTATGCATTTATTAATTAAAACATGCAATTATTAATCATGATAAAAGTAATTAACATGCCAACACATATTTTTCTATAAAACTACACATCATGAGGATCACACACATATTTATATCATACTTTTACTTACCCAAATTATTTAGTTCTGAAATAAATAAGAATCAGCTTCTATCACCCTTTCTGAAATTCGAAAAAAAACAAAATTTATTGGCGGGCTAGGTCTGATGAAGCCGGGCCGCAGTATGGCCCAACTGGCCCAAGATGGCCCGGCCTCCATCTCCCCCTTCCGCTGACCGACAGCGGGGCCCAGCTCCCTCATCCCCTTCCTCTCCCGCTCGCATTGGAGGGCGACGGATCTCGCCGACGGCAAGGTCAGCGACGGCGCAAGTGGCACCAATAGCTTCCTCTCTCCGCGGCAAACACGGCAAGCACCTATACGTCTTCGATTGATGCATGGAGCAGTAAAAACAGTGGCGATGGCGGCTCGGCCCTCCTGCTCACCTCCGGTGAGGTCGCCGGTGTCAGGGAAAAGTCACCACTGTGACCCTCCGTGACTTGCGAACCTTCCAGGAGACAGAGCAGGCAGTTTGTGACCTGGAGGTAGCATGGCAGAGGTCATGGCAGAACAGCGGCGCTGGCATGGCGGCGCGGCGGCGTTCCGGCGTGTCTGTGGTGGTTGGGGTGAAACGGGTGGGCCGGTGAGCTTCACGACACCTGGGCGAAGCTACTAGTGGTATTGGTTTGGTTGGAGAGACTCTGGAGGAGGCTGTCCGCGGGCGAGGCAGAGCTCGGCGGCGGAATCCATGGACGCGCACCGGCGGTGGGGTCATGTTCTGGTGCAACCGATGCGGTTGAGACCTAAACAGGGGACTGACGCTGAGCATGAGCTCATGGCGGCTCTAGGGCAAGACTGGGTTTGGCATGAGACTCACCAGAGGGAGCTGGCATGATGAGCGGCTTACGGCGGTGCCCGGCGGCCGGCTCTGGGGAGGAAGACAGCATGCGAGCAGCTTAGGCAACGAGGAAGGGCAAGAGGAGGCTTGAAAGGTGCACAAAGAAATAGCGAAGCGGTGTGAGAGGTGGCAGGGACGGCAGGGCAGTGAACTACGCCAATTTTGCCGGCGACTGGAGACGGCGGCGGTGGGGTAGGGAGAAGAAAAAGGAAGAGATGGCGGTCGGCGTTGGTTTATAAAGGCAGAGAAGAGGATGGAGATGGAGCTGGTGCCTTCGCGAGCTCGGCCAGATGGTTGGCCGCACGCATCGGCTAGAGATAGCGCGAGAACGGCCACCTCACCACCGGCGACAGTGCGGTATGGAAGAGGAGAAAAGGAATCCCCCCTTGGGTTACTGTAGCAGTCCCCATTTCTTTTTTCTTTTTTTTAAAATTACTCTCAAAAATTTATAATAACTTAAAATATTCCAAAATAAAAGTTGTTCCAAACTTTGAGTTCTACAACTTTCATTTGGGACCAACTCCAAATTTCAAATATTTTTTTTTGATTTGCAAAGTAAAATTTGAAAAGGAATTAAACCTTAACTTTTGGTATTTTAAAATTACTTTCAAATTTTGAATAAAAGATGAAAATGTCCAAAAGTAAAAGTTGTTCAACTCTTCAAGCTCTACAACTTTTATTAAAGAAGTTTTCTTGAAACTGAATAGATTTTGAATTGGAGTTTGAAAATCAAAAAGGGAACAAACCCTCATTTACTGAATTTTTGAAATTACTTTTGATTTTCAAAAACTTGAAAAACTTATTTACCAAACTTGTAGGGCTCAAAGAGATGTACAATCTATATTTTTGAAGTTTTTCCAAATTTTGAAGATTTTGGACACAATTGAAAAGGGGACAAATAACCTTTTGAATTTCAGGATTTTTGTAAAGGAAATGCTGATTCAATCTTTGGGCAATTAATTAATGATGTTGTGATGAGTTTCAAACCCAACCAATGGCATGCTTTTAAAGTACAAAGTTCATACTTTGAAATGGTACCAAAGTTTGGCAACTTTTATTAACAAAACTTAATTATGGTTAGCTCCTCAAAAGTGAATTTGAAATACAAATTCCAACACTTAGCCGCTAGGGTTAAGGTTTGGGATTTGAATTCCAACTTCAAATTTGATTCTTTCTTTTACATTGTTTGACTTGTAAAACATATTTAGGATGTTAACAAAGTTAACCAAACACTTAATCACTCCAAGGTTGCTTTTAGGTTAATTACTTTTATAAACTTGATTAAGCATATAAGTGAAATTTAAGTGCTTTTCTACTTTGTTTTAAATAGCAAGCATATCAAGCTATACTAATGATCATCAGGCATAATTAACATCTCAAAACATGCTTAACATACAAGACAAAGCATTAAATATGCAAGGATCATTAACACCATGAAATGCACTAATGCACTTAATGCTTGGTGATTAACTTAATGATGCTCATGATTATATTTTAATTGCATTATAACATCTGGGATGTTACAACATCAAGTCTCAGCATCTCATATGGTTACATGCCAAACACAAAGGATCGCAAAAGAACATCTAACGACTAGCGAAACGACTACTAACCTACTCGTGCTCGCTGCTCATGTCGGACTCGTGGTCATCTTCAGCGTCTCCATCGTCTCCTGGTGTCGCAGGTCCTACTATAGAGGTCTGTCAACCTCCATATCGCCTCCATCGGCTGCGATGACTCCAGGCTCCATCTCAGCTGCTCTAGGCTGGTGGAAAGGATGATGCAGATTATGAAGCTGGTGGATAGCCTCATGTAGGTTGTCGTTATAGGCCTCCTAGTGAACAAGCTGCTGCTCAAGATCATCCACTCGAGCTCTCAGAACATCCTCCCTGTGCCAGGCTTCATTCCGTTATCCAAGAACATGGACAAGCATGCGCTCAAGTTCCCATGAGCGGTAGTCAAATGTCCCACCTGACCACGCAACCCAAGGATCTCCTAAGCTGCATTCTCGCCCCTCTGAACAGCCTGGTCCCTCTCTAGAGTCGCATCCTCAAGCTGCTTCTCTAGCTTGTAGATCTCAACAGCGTGGTCATCCTGCAACTGCTGCCTCTCATCATGAGCATGACTAAGAGAGTCAGACATCACCTCTAAGCCACGCTCTGTCGCAGCATAGGTCCTCATCATGGCATACATAGCACTCATAGCGGCATTGTCACTGTACTCCAGCTCATCACCGCCTCCCCATAGAGCTGTCCCCTCGGGCTGTCCCCACACCGTAGTATAGGGATCACTTCTAGGAAACACTCCAGTGAGAGCAGTGGCAAGGTCCAAAGGAAACTTGTCCATGATAACACACATCACACAGAAAGCTGCCCTCTTGGCAGCCTCCTCGAGGGTAGCGCCCATGGCTCCATAGCGCCAACCTTCCCAATCTGAATTCTCTTCTCTGGCTGCAACATCAACCTCCATGTAGACCATATTACCGTCTCCCTTCCTCTCTCTGCTCCAAAAGTAGCGAGGCTCCTACCCCTAAGGGTAGCCTACTGAGCTAAGCACCCACCAAAGCAGTGTGGGCATCCCAAACTTCCCCAGAAACTTGCTCATGCTGTGGGTCGATCTAGGAGCGAGCTGGTGACGAGGGACCCTGCCCCTAGTGGACTTGCGAGCCGTGAACTTGGTGCGGGCCATCTGTAGCAAAGTTTACCCTTTTGGTGAGATGGATATTAAGTTATCAATTTTTATACAAAAGAGATAATCAATTTATAAGGGGAGAGAAATGCAATGATATGAGATGAACAATCATGATGCATGCACGTCATTTACGATCTCACAAACTTAGGAAAACAATTTCTAGCATTATAAACGGTGGCATACAAGCGTTCTCTCATATATACATAGCTAATTTGTTATACACGATGCGTTGCTATGTACCTGTAGAAAAACCACTTCAGCCCAAACACAACAGTATGAATAAAATGCATTGCAGAAATTGAAATTTTAAATACTCACACATATGTGCATTCCTAAATACACATACATATAGTACAACTACCCGATCCTCGTCCTAATGACGGCATCGTCTCAACAGACGGCACAACCCACAATTAAATATCTTTATAATTACATGGTTTTGACATGTAATTATTTTCGGTACCACACTAGCACTTCCCTAGATCACCGATTGGACGATCATGGTCTCACAACTCACACTTACCGAGGCGTAGAGGCAATTGATCCATACATTACCACTCAAGCGAATGACACCCATACAATTTTCTTGCTACATGGGCAACTAAAAAGAAAATATAATGCAAGCCCCCAAGTTAGTACTTAAATAGCCACCTAGAGTCTTTAACTGGGCATAAAGGATATGACCACTGGCACACTCTTAGTTTGTAACCAATTTTCTCAAATACTTATAGATCTATAAGTTAAAAATCTATTTTTGAAACCAAATTCTTTTTCTTTAAATACACATATAAACAGTAACCACTAAACCTTGCTCTGATGCCAGCTGTAACAGAACCGACCAATTTATAAAAGCACATGTATAAAAATCACTCTCTAAGCAAGCAACTTAGTATACTTGAGCCTTTATAAACCCGCTAGTCCGTGAAATCATGAAGGATTTCAAACCAAACATCAACGAACCAAGATCGTACTTGGTTTAGCGTCCCATTCACATGTTACATAAAGTTCACAACATAATCTAGATTACAGCAGGGTTTAGAAATTAAGTTATTACAATACCAAGTTTGAAATAGAAGTAGCGGAAGGAAAGTAGTTCAAATCTCAACCCATGCACACAGAGTTCAAATACAGTGCCAGTCCATAGTCAATCCACCAAAAGCAAGTAGGGAGAATATACTTAAGAAATGACCATGCCCTTGGTCTAATAGTACTCCACGGGATAGAAACAAATGGCGCAGTACCCGTGGTACACCTGGCCATCTGCACAAACAACAAGGGAACAAAGCCCTAAGTACGAGAATGTACTCAGCGAGACTTACTCGACATACTCAAATTAAAAGACTCCAAGGAGTATGATAGGCTTTATCGGTGGCTAGCTTGACTCAGCGTTTGTGAAAAGTGCAAGTTATCCAGTTAAGTAGCAGTAAAGCATTTAACTCAGCTTATAATTGCATTCTACTTATACTAGGTGAGCAACTATACTAAACATCACTTGTTTAGTATTAATCAAGCAATAGTAACCATATCAAATATAGTCTTTTCATTATCGTCATATAACCATCATTATTCTATAATCATTACTATAATGACGTAACTCAAGTCAAGTGCTCATTATCCAAGAGCGATAGCGATTTGAATCGATTACTGACCCGCTGGCGAAGTATATCAACACATGTTCTGCTCTGCTCCATATCCTGCTGTCACTTCACTGATGCAATTCGATAGGAATGTTAAGTCTATTATGCCTACTTCTTGTGCCTATGACTGCATCTAGTGCTTTTGCTACTGTGAGACTGGATCAGTAAATAGGTGCGTTACTGACCACCTCATCAAATTAGGTATTGAAAAATCTAGAAAAAATATAATATTGTGCTTTTTAGCTAATGTATCTAAATTATCTATATGACAATCGAAGATTGGTGCAGTGAGGACCAAGGTTTCAGAGTGTAGATGTTTGGATGTATGTGTTTTTTCTAGATCCTGACGTGTTTTTATTCAGATTTCCTGATTGATCAACTAGCTTTTTTCCCTAATGGCTTGTTGGATCATGCAATCTGCAGTTGATAATGCTATGTATATGTGCATGCTTACTTTTTCAGTAAACCTGTACAGGTCGCAACAGCACAACACTCAGAGAAAAACTGGTAGCCTTCATTGTGCTGGTTGTGTGGGGAATCCTATAGATCCTGCATGACCAGAGTGAGACATTCACTACTACAGAAACGGGCTTTAA
The DNA here is from genome assembly GCA_015844335.1 of Chrysopogon serrulatus. Taxonomy (NCBI): domain Eukaryota; kingdom Viridiplantae; phylum Streptophyta; class Magnoliopsida; order Poales; family Poaceae; genus Chrysopogon; species Chrysopogon serrulatus. The sequence goes on along the minus strand of JADLZL010004516.1, from coordinate 177,358 downwards.
TCCCGGTTGGGAACCCCCCTTTAATCCCGGTTGCCCAACCGGGATTACCAATCCGGGACTAAAAGTCCCCCCTTTAGTCCCGGTTATGGCAACCGGGGATTAAAAGTAATGATATAATCCCAGTTTGGAAATCCAACTGGGACTAAAAAGTTCGCGAGACCTTGCCTCAGGGCTAGCTTCTTTTAGTCCCAGTTGGTTGTACAAACCGGGACTAAAAGTATTGCCCTTTTTTCTATTTTTGTTTCTTTTTTTTTTATGGTTTATTTTCAATTCAATTTAGTTATTCATATACGAATTGTACGCTGCTAATATACGTTCATTGTTCGAGCATTACATATGCTAATTAAAATATATGAAAGTAGATAACATAGAATAGAAAGTAATCATTCCTCAGTACTGTTGTTTAGGTTATCATTACAAGTATAAATATCCATCAAATCAGACTTATACATATGCAAGCATAAATCTAATTAAACAGATGCCACCTCATTGCTAGCCTTCTTATTGTCTCACTTGGCGATTGTTCCTGTTAAGCCAAATAAACATGCCCCAATATGTTATAACTGAGAAAAAAAAATCAGGTAAAATGATATGCTTATAAACATAACAATGTGATGTTTTACTTTTGTACAGCTACAGAATTTCACGACAGCAAAGTTCAGATATTGAGCTATAGAGTTCACAACAGCAAATCACACTTCAGATATTAACTAGCAACTAGCAAATGCATCACACTTTGATACAGAATTGGTATTAGTTCATTGCAAACTGCAAGTTGACCTTTCTGACAAATTATCTACTGAAATAACAAGGCAATTATATCTATATATTTGGTTCTTTGAGATTCAGGGGCTGCATCATTTTGTCACAGATCAGCCCTCCAGAAAGGCAAAAGTAAAGTAACTGAATTTTCAAAATTGATTTCTAAAAACCGGAATTGCGGAGGTGTTATTTCCTTAGCATTTCTCAGAAAATAAATAGGAGAAAAAGGCACAGCGGTCACCTTATGAAATGATGCAGCCCCCGAAATAACTTTTTATATGGCAGAAAATAACTATTCTTAAATTCAAATCAGAATAAATTTTCATATGGCAGAGAAAAATTGTTTCATGATGCACAGAAACACAGTAGTATATATTCAGTTCATATAGTTAGAACTACGGCTCCTCACTGACAAGTGAACAAATCTAGTATGCTTAGGAAGCATATTGGAGCATGATCATTAACTGAATGGGTGGCCTGCATAAACCATCTCTCTTTTTTGATGATCTCATTGCACCTAAGGGATGCAGACTAAAATGTGGATATAAAACAATTGGAGCCTGATGGCATGGGAGGGAGGACGCTAAAGCATAGCAGCTCTGTCAGTTGCAGCTGGAATCAAATAGATCATCCTTGTGTGGAAGCACTGAAAACCTTTGTTTGTGAAAAACTTGCAAATTCATAATCTGCTAGCACACACAGAATGATTAAGGAACCCAAATGACCATGCACATCGTATCAACGCACCTTTGTCCGCTCCCTAAAATAAAAAATCAAGCAATCTCCATTCAGGTTTAGGATGGCAAGTTACCTAAAATCCAACTTGCCCACTTTCAAAACCGTGAAAATACACCTTGCATGCTTCAGTTTGAATTGGTTATTTATGTACTGCAAAAATTGACAAATATCGTCATTATATATTTATATGTTGTTGTAGGTGATGTGCATATAGTGACCTGGTAACTATCTGACCAAGGATTAGTGCTTGTGGCACTCTGCATTGATGACAGCACTATTCTTTATCCTATCTCGAATGAACAAGTAGAAAATTACCTGTATGAGATATTAGTATTGGTTTTGGCAGGTCAAAGGCATTATATTCTCGTCCTATCTTGAAACTAACTGGTAAATGTAGATAACTAAGGCTCAACTGACAGGGAAGTGGCGTGAAGGTGCTGGGGCCGCTGCTGCGTGCTCGTCGGCCGGGGAGAGGGGGGCCGCCACTGCTGCTGCGTGCTTCACGCGTCTGGGAGGAGGGCCGCGCCGAGGAGGAGGCCGTGCCGGGAGGCGTGCTCGGCGTGGAGGAGGGCGCGCCGGGGAGGAGGCCAAGCGCTGGGGAGGCATGCCCGGCGTGGGGAGGAGGCCGTGCTGGGGAGGAGCCGCACCGGGGGAGGAGGCCGCGCTGGGGAGGCGTGCCCAGCGTGGGGAGGAGGCCGCGCTGGGGAGGAGCTGTGCCGGGGAGGAGACCGCGCTGGGGGGGAGCAGCGCCCCGGCGTCGATCTGGTGGCCCACGGCGGCGCAATGGCGTCCGGGGGCAACTGCCAGCGGCTACGGCGGCGCTTCCGGGCGGGCTATGGCTGGGGTAAAGGCGCGGCAGGGAAGAAGGAGGAAGAAGGAGAGAAGGCCCGGCCTTTTATTCTCCGACCCTTTAGTTCCGGTTGGGATTCTGGCCCGGGACTAAAGGCACCTTTAGTCCCGGTTGGTGTTGGGCACCGGGACTAAGGACCCACCTTTTAGTCCCGGTTGGTGATCCTATATGGGATTAAATGTATTTTGGGTTGACGCCAAAAATATATTTTGGGTTTTAACTCGCAGGCCATTTTGGTTGTCTGGCTTCTTTTGAGACACTGAAACGAGTGTGTGTTCGAGTCAACTCTGAGTACAGTTGTGGTCAGCGAGATCCATGAAGAAGGTCCAGTCTGGTTCTCAGCAGGTGCTTCCAGTTTGAGCTCCATCATGCCACAAATCTCTTTTGTTTGGATAGCATTTGTCTCAGGCGCATATGCACGTTTAACTATTTGAGTTGGTGTGTGTGTGTGTGTTTCCTTCTTTGTATTTGATTTTGTACTAGTGATTCATTCCTTCTTAACAAGGGGACAAGCAGCTCTTTTAATAGTTTGGGATAAAAACTAACGTAAAAATATTACAAGGTGCTATAGTATCACAAATGCAGGATAGTATAATTATCCCAATTTTGAACAAAGACATAATGCAAGACATTTGGTAAGAGAAGTTTCACTTCATGACACAACAGATCATACCGGCTGATGCATTGCTTTTTCAAGCTTTCCAAAAAAAAAAATATGTGTTAAATTAGAAATATGAAGGCACGCCGTCTAGGCGGCCTGAGGAGGTGTCCACGTAGCCTTTATTGTTTGGTCCATCAGATTCCAGATGAGAGCTCCTCTGGCCTTCTGCATGATAACTCCTCAAGTTTAGCACTATACATGTTCATCTCAAGCCGTAAGCATGCAACCATGCACTTCACTTCAAGTGGTCAAAAATTTATTCTACCAACCAAGAAAGCATAGACATTATTTACTTCTGCATAAGAAACACGCACGCATGCAAGTACGCATGGCAAAATTAGCTGTACATGCATTTAATTCCCACACACCTAACATCTTGGTTTTGGAGTAACAACATGTCTCATGTCTTGGAATAGTAATTTTGATGGTTGCACTACCACACAGGATAGTAAGCAATATTTTAAATGACCAATTAACTCTAGCTATTTCTATATGTTGGGATAGTTATGGAAATACATATGTATGGGTACTGTTCCATTATTAGTATAGGTACTCTATCCTTTTTTAGTCTATATATAGTGTAGTTACTCTGCTTTTTTGTGTAGCCTACTCTTTTTTTTAAAGTAGTTAATGTAACTTAGTGTAACCAAGGCATCCGGAATTAGAATTAGTTGATTTTGATGCTAACGAAATTTCTTTAGCATATTAATGTTAGTTGGTCCATTTATAAGGTATGCTATTGATTTCGTACTTTGTGTTTCTTAATAAGGGCATCTTGGGCTCATGTACACCTGATTAAATTAATTAATCAATGCACCTATTTGCATGTCTGCGATTAAAAATTTAGTTGAAGCCAGCGAGAGCTTGCATATGCGTGTATGCATACTTGAGTGGATACAATGGATGCTCATGTTGCACTGAAGGAAGTCGCATGTGCATGTGCTAAAAACAAGATGTTCATTATTGTAACAGGCCAAGTGCATATGCATGTAGCATGAATGTTGGATTGGACACAACATATGCTCATTATTACAAGGAAGCAAGTAGGTGAGAGTGGTACACGTCAATAATCTTGTAGCCAGCAATGGACCGAAGCATCCATTGCTTCTCCAACTTCATGCCTAGGTTTATCTATGTAAGCATGCATGAAGTAAAATTATTAAGATTATGCTATAAACCACTGTGATATACACCGTACCACTTATAAAAGTCATTGACTAAATCACAACAAATTAGGTATGAATGATTAACCTAAGCTAGCACTCATGAAAATTTATCTAGCTTATTATAGCTTCAAAGAACTACATATGGTAAATCCACAAATATGAACCATTGTTGCTCGATCAAAAGCTATATATATAAATAAATAACTCCATGGCCCTCTGATTGATAAATTATGAAGCAAAATTCCAATTAATTATCCTATTTGAGCATCCATGACTCTTATCTTGAAAAACAACAAGGAATGATAAACTTCAAGAATTTTTTTGCTTTATTATGAATATGAACTAATGATAAGTTTGCTGACTGAAAATGACTAATTTTTTAAAGAAAAACATTGTTGGAACAACTGATAAGTCGGCTGATAAGCTAAAACGAACAGAGCAGAAACTCCCCCTATACTAGAACTAAAAAATAATATAGGGTCAATTAAAACAAAGTAAAACAGTGCATATAATATATAAATTGTCATAAAAATAAAAAATGGTAAGCAAGTATTTGGTGTGATACAAATATCTTTAGTGATAGAATATAGATATAGATAATTTTTGTACCCATCCTATAGTGATGGTAAGAGAGACAAATTTGTACAATGCAAATCTATTCACTCAAACAGAAATTTGAATAGAATATATGTTAAATATATCACCCGCAGCGAAGCGCGAGCACAAATGGCTAGTATGTAGAATTTGCCTCTGAAAGTTTCATTACACAATCTGGTCCTTCCGATATACCTGCACAGCAACATCACAGAGAGAATAAGGAGTGGCCTCTTATACTTCCCTGGAAATACCATAGCTCAGAATCCACATATCCACATAATACTACTTTACAAATTCTTCAGCTAAATATCCCAGTGAATAGTTTGGTGGTGTTTAAGACAACATACAATGTGAAGCGGCAGTAGAAGACCAAGCATTAAATTTCTTCAAAAAAAAAAAAGAAGAGCAAGCATTAACACCTGAATACTCCCTCAGTAACCCTTTCATTGATTACTAATTCTTATTTGTTTGAAATATAAGCAATACACTGAAGCAGTTCAAGAAATAATAATAATAATAATAATAATAATAATAATAATAATAATAATAATAATAATAATATAAATATAAATATAAATATAAATATAAATATAAATATAAATATAAATATAAAGTTGCATGCCACATACTTGATGTAGAAGTTTATCACCGGTGAAGACAAAGATGCTTTAGGATCAAGACATTTAATATCAGATTTGATGAGGTCGATAGCTTCTTGATCATCTCTGTTCACATCATAAAACCAACAGAAGGTAAAATGAACACAGACCATGAATTCATGATCTTCAGAATAAAATGCACAATATTCACCTTGATGGGTAGTAGATCTTAGGTTCATTCCTGAAAACATAATTGGTTGAGTTGAAACATAAACCAAAAGGTAAGCTAACAGTGTACATGATGAATACAACACTAGAGAGGAGCTTATAGTCTGTCAGACATCTCACGGTTTACTTCTTCCTTATTTCTTTTTTGGTTCCTTAGGTTCCAAATATTCATCATCCAATAGGACCGCTTCTTGAACCTTCAAGGCAACTCATATAAATAAATGTGTAAGGTCAAAATTACATGTAAAAGTGGTGTCAGTTAAAACGTCCAATAAACGGCCTGTCTCTTGACAATGTGACATATGACAGCCAAATTTATTATAAACAAATAGTACCATGGTAAGTTATCAATGGAAAGTATAGCGGTATCTATTACAGAGGATAATAACCACCCAACCTTTCTGAAGACAAAATTTAGTGCAAAATACAAAATTTTGTAACCTTGTGTTAACAAAGAGAGTTTATTATTTTTGTTTTTAAGCTTTCCATAAAAGTTGGGTTTATCCTCATAAAAAAATGGAGTTTATTTTTCACAACCTTACCCACCCTTGCTAGTGAGCAATCATTATTGCTAGTGAGCAATCATTAATGCGACACTATGATCTCTACTGTTCTTATGATCACTGAAGCCAAACATGATATGCTCAGTACACATTGCATGGAATAGGATTACACTACACTTACACTGAAATGCAACATAATATAGTTTTCACATTTAGCAATTAATCTAAAATGAGGATTGTATGACTTCAATATTAAACCAGGAAAACATATGGATGATTAGTTATGGAATAAGAAATTAAATGATTGTTCACAAAGTACTTTACTTGGTACAACTTAGTCAAAGAAGAAAATTCTCTATTGTTGTAGGCTGTACTTATACAACAGTGAGTGTACGTACGTGCAAGAAAATAATCTAAGATATCTCTAATCTAGCCTAATTAATATCGGCTATAAAAGTACATGCAGATATGATCTGCTATTAAATCTAATAATGACTGAGATTGGAAGAAAGTAACAATGGCTAGCATAATGACATTGTAACAGCCATCCACAGTATCAACCAAGAGTAGAGTGGAGGTTGATACTAGAGCAAATTTCCTTGAAGATCAAGTCAAAAACCCTTTAGTGAAGATGTATATGTATTGGGAGTCATGGGAAAATGAACGGCACAAACTTCTATAAGAAAGAAGCATTCACGGACGAAATGAAAATTAATTTCCACATGTTTAGTCCCCTGATGTTGCGTTGGATCTATGGAGAGGTAAACTGCACTTTTTGTCACTATAGACAGCAATATCTGTCTGTAGAGGATGACCGAGCTCAGCAAACAGTTGTCACAACTAGCAAACATCAGCAACAACATTAGCAACCCCATAGTACTCGGTTTCCTCAATGGAGAGAGGCATGGTATGTTGTTATTGGAAGATCGAAATGAGCTTCTCACCAAGAAAAACACAATAACCAGATGTGGATCACCGTGTATCTGGGAAGCTGGTCCAATCAACATCCGAGTACACTGTGAGGGTGTTGATAGAGCTGCGAGAGGACCAAAGACCATGGTCTAAAGTTCCTTTCACGTACTGCAGTATTATTTTGACTAGAGAATAGTGATCATCCGTGCTTAGTCCAACAAATATAGTTTGGCATGAAACCTGACCTAAAAAGATGTTTATGAAGCACCTTAGAGGAAAAATAATCCTTCTCATTCTTGCATATGACACATGGATAGCACATGAAACCATTGTGCATATGTTTGCCTTGGCCACATTGAGGAAATCATACATGCCCATACTGAACCGTGGGGAGAGACAGTCGACGTAGTACATTCCTAATGTTTGCCTTGTGCATGTTTGCCAGACACGTGTAGAAGATACGCCCCTGATTGACACCCTCCTTCTTCACTCGATACTCCAACACAATCTTCTTCTCACACTTGCCACACGAAATGAGAGGGAGGTCCGGCCTCAGTCGCTTACGAACTCCATCCAAGCCAGAACACGAGGCCGGAAGCGGTCACCATCATCTACTCACTATACTATTATCATCAAGTACTATAAATTTCTAAGTTTGTTATAAGCTACCATGAACTACTATAAAGTCTAACTTATCAAGGTATGTATTTTCATCTCAAATTAATGGCATAGAAAATAAAGAAAAATCCACCATTATTAGCTACTATAAAAAATGAAGAAAAATCCACCATAAAAAATTTCTAAGCTCGGGCTGGGGGAGAAAGAAAGCTGGTACATATGCTCAGAACTTTAGTCCTAGTTTGTTATTAAAACCTAGACTAAAGATCAAGTATTAGTCCCAGTTTGAGACAACAACCAGGACTATATCTTTTTGTCCTGGTTGCAACCATGAACTAGGAAGAAAAATAAACCTTTAGTCCCGGTTGGGTCCACAAACTGGGACTAAAGGTCCCTGGGCTGCTGTCATTGCTGTTGGCAATTGGATTTAGTCCCAGTTGATAGACTAAACTGGGACTAAATCTCTTTTTAGTCCCAGTTGCAAATTTGGCCGGGACTAATGCAATTGGACCAAAGCCCTTTTCTCTAGTAGTGATTGTATTCAGGACTTCTTGTCTTCAAGACTTCTTGTGACTTCCTCGACCGAAGACAACCTGCTTGGGGCATTCTTTGTATGAATCACCCTTAGCTTTGTCTTCAAACATCAGCCTTCCCATATGGTGGATTTGAATGATCTTGTTCTTCGTGGCCAGTTTTGGCATGTACTAATGATTTTCACGTTTTTTAGCCTTCTTACTACGCAAATGTAACACAATGTATTTGCCGTATGGTCAATTATCACAATATAGACCATACAATATACTTGATTATGTAGGCATGACCCATCTACTTTTCTGCCTTTGGATTGATGATTTTGTGTTTTCTCATTAATTCCAATTGAATCTCATTAATTCCAACTGAATCATAATTTTTATTAAACTAAAATGAATTCTACTGTATTGTCATGAATGTCTTGCAACAATTATGTGCTGATAACAAATTTCATCTGTTTAATAGAAATTTGTGACGATCTAGTGGAAAGTCATTTTTCAATATCTAATCTTGGACGCATAATTTGCTGCAGCTATAAAAGGTTTAGTAATTTCAGAACAAAAGAAAATCTAAAAAAACACATGGCAGCAAAATCACGGCCATAAAAAAGCTACAAGGGAAAAAAATCACAGCCTACGCCCGTCAAAAAACTGCACGGGGAAAAAGTCACGAACGTAAAAAAACCGAAAAAAAAACTGCATTGCGGGTGCCACAAAAAATCGGCCGGGACCATCTCGGCCTTATGCGGAGGAAAAAAACGGTCGGCAAGGCAGTCTGTGGCTCGGACGGGCTGGCTAATGTGTCTGAGTACTGAATAACTATTCGATTTTGGTACCAAATAAGCGCTGTCCTATATATATATAGGGAAATTTCATTCTATTCCCGGGGGGTAGTTACTCCTATATTAATATCTCTAGATTTAAGGTGTATATGACTGAATGAAGTGTATGTATATGAAGTATATGATTATACTAGACCATCTATGGTAGTATATATGTCAAGTAAGCATGCATACATATAGTATGTGGTTATACTTATTTTATATATACTACAATAAGTGGTATTTTTTATAATATATTAAAAAGTATTGGTTCCTTTGAAATTTTTCGTATAGGAAGATTTGAAGTATCTTAGTATAAGTATATAAACATACTCAAAGTAATAAACAAGTATAAACACATACGCCATATGTTGTTTTAAAGATAGGAGTAACTACTACCGGAAGTAGAAAAACCTCTTCCTATATATATATATATATATATATATATATATATATATATATATATATATATTGAAAAAAGTATACTCTGTGGTCGACTGTAGAATAGCTTATTCTATAGGTAGGCCACCTGGCGCATTTGGATTGGCCACCCACCCACATCCGTGTCGCCGTGCCAATCCGGCCTAATTAATAGGCGAGCCTGCCAAGCAAGTTGGCTGTCCAGGGTCACCTATTAATTAGCTTCATTAGATGTAGTTAATCCCTACATGAACATGTGTAGTAGTATGTACGTTGCACTACTTGCACGTGTAAACAAAACTAAACCTGGCATGTCTGCATGTAAACAAATTTTAAATTGGACGGGCACCTGTGTACACACGTGCATGTAGGGATTAACTACATCTAATGACGGTAATTAATAGGAGAACCTGGACAGCCGGCTGCCTATTAATTAGGCCGGATCGGCAGGAAGACGTGGACGTGGATGACCAATCCAAATGCGCCAGGTGGCCTAGCTATAGAATACTTACTCTCCACACACACACGTGTGTGTGTGTATATATACTACTCCATACTCATATTAGTTGACGTTTTGGATAAGATTTGGGTCAAACATTGAAAACATAAACTATCAATAACTTTTAAAATATTTAGTTTAAAAATGTGAAACTTATATGTATAAATTCAACTTAAAACCTGCTTTTATAAAAAAAGTAATTTTATTTTTAGTTTTCTTATATATTTTAATAAAAAATGATGGATAAAGTTATGTTTTGGAGACCGTGTCCTTGTCCAAAACGTCAACTAATATGAGTATTCCGAGCAATTCCAACAGTTTGCTAAAAGCACTTGTCATCCTAAAATTTTTTGCCAAAATCACAAAAAAAACTGACCTCCAACAAGTTGGCAAAACTACTTGGCATTTTTTGTGAGCTTGGCAAAATTCCCCCTTCACTTGCCAAATATGCCAAGTCCTCCATCGCTTGGCATCACGTGTATCCCAATTTGCCAACTAGTTTTGCCAACTTGTTGGAGGCTCAATTTTGTGATTTTGGCAAAAGTCCTAGGATGCCAAGTTCTTTTGCCAAGCCCAAATAGCAAACTGTTGGAGAAGGCCTATTTTTTCACTTGGCATTTGGTTTTGAGACTTGGCAAAACTATAAATTTGCTAAGTGAGTTTTAGCAAACTGTTGGAGTTAATACGGTGTTATGGTATAATGCACCTGGATGCATTTTCTATAGAGAATGCACTCATCCTGGTTGCAACTGGTTCTTGCCCAGTTGCAACTGGGCCAACTCTAGTTGCAATTAGATTGCGTCAGGTTGCAACTAGGTCAGGTCCAGGTGCAAATGGTTTGTATTCAGTTGCAACTGGATCAGATCTGTTGTAATTAGTTCCGTCAAGTTGCAATTAGTACGATGTTATAGATGTAATTGGTCTAGTCTCACGGTTGCAATTGGTAGAGCATAAGCACATTTGGTATAGCACGTTGTTCACTAACTAGGCTGGCAACTAGGTTGTAACTAGTTGCACGTAGTAGCAAATTGAGTAAAAACTAGGTTCTAAGTGGTTGCATCAAGCGCTAACTACACTACAACCAACTAGTTGCAATTGTGTTGTAGTCATGATGGCAACTCATAGTACAGTGAAGTTGCAATTACATACTTGAAAAAAAAGTTCATCAAATATAGTCTTCATGGATCTTGTTTTGTTGAGCACATTTTTCCAACAACCTGATGCAAACGGATCTGGATTCGGAGCTACGGTTTAGGAGATATTGTATTTTTTCGATCCGAAACAAAAAAGTTTCTCTGCATGCATGCTACATGCGGGACGGACGGGTGGGGTGAGAGGTGGGCTAGCATGCTACATGCTATATATATGGAGTTTGAGGGTTGATATAGGATAGACACAACAAATAAGAGACTGGTAAAATAAAGATGGAGCATCTCCAAGAGTTTACCAAATAGGGTTGCCATCCTTGAAAATTTGTCAAAGCAAGAAAATTTAGTCTCTAACAGTTTGCCAAATGAACTTGCCATTTTTCCCAAATTGCTATTCCTCCCCTCCGCGCGCGTATCCTGCTGCGCATCGCTCCTTGCGCTCCTCGCGCGGCCGCCGGTTCCGTTCCCGCGCGCGCCAGGAAAATTCCTCCGCTCTTTCCCGCGCGCGACGACAATCCCGCTGGCCTCCATCGCGATATATTCCCGCCCGGCTCCTTCGTCGCATGGAGTTCCGATCCAGCGCCCAGGTCGCGACGAGCCGAGGAGTATCCCGGGTGGCCTCCGTCGCGATCTGATCCCTGCGCTCGCCAAGCCCAGCCTCCGTCGTTGCCTGGAGTTCCCGCGCTGTCGTGATCTGATCCTACACTCGCCAAGTCCGGCCTTCGTCGTCGCCTGGAGTTCCCGCGCCGTTGCGACCTGATCCTACGCTCGCCAAGGCCGGCTTCCGTCGTCGCCGGATGGTGGAGGAGATGGACTGCTTCTGTTGGAATAGGACGGCTGGCACTTGCAGCAGAGGGAGACGAGAAGGATCCAGGTGCTTTTTCCGGAGGATCGCGACCTCCAGGAGACGGCGTGGCAGGGTGAACGCGGCGTGGCGGAGTAGCGAATAGCAATATGCGACCTCCAGGTGGCGGCTTCGTTCACGTGATGAAGGACCAACGAGCGTGACCTCCCCAAGGCCGTACCGGTCAACAAACTAATCTGGTGGACTCTGCTTTTTTTTTTAGTTTTGCCAACTCAAAAATAGGAAACTATTGAAGAGAGGCTTTATTTTAACTTAGCATATTTTTTGACAAGTTGCTAAATTACAAGATTTGCCAAGTGAAATTTGGCAAACTCTTAGAGATGCTCCCAGGAACAATATTTTATGCTATGGGAAAACCATCTGAAGTGATCAGAAAGTGTGGCATATCTCAGGTGTGTCTAGGTCCTGATGCAAACCGTGCACTAGTACAGGAATGACCTTTACTCCCGGTCCAAAACCCCCTTTACTCCCGGTTATGCAACCGGGAGTACATAATTGGGAGTAAAGGTTTTGGAACCGGGAGTAGAAGTCCACCTTTACTTCCGGTTGGCAATACCAACGGGGGGAGTAAAGGCCCAGCCAGGCATGTGGCCTGCCCGGGGACCTTTACTCCCGATTGGTATTACCAACCGGGAGTAAAGGGTTCCTTTTTTTACTTTTTTGATTTCATTTCAATTCATGATTTGTTTTGCTTTCAAATTACGTAATTAACTAATAATTAAAAAGTACACAAGTTTGAAAGTACACAACATATATTAATTAATAATTAATGTACACATATATATTACAAGCTTGCATTGTTCGAAAGTACACAACGTATATTAACTAATAATTAATGTACACATATATTACAAGTTCTTTCATGTACACTTTACAAAATAAGGTGTCATCACTTCTACTTTGGCTTCCATGGTTCCTCGGAGTTGTAGAAGAACTCGCCCATGGGCGCTATGACCTGTTCATTAATAAATCCTGCAATGCTCTCTTGCAGTGCTTGTAGATGGTGTTCTTCTAAGGTTTGCTGCATCAACCATCTTGTCTTCAATTCGAGTTAAATAAAAAGTATATATATATATATATATATATATATATATATATATATATATATGATTACTTATATAAATATCAACGTTAATAACAAATGAGATGTGACGTATATACATACACATTTTCTTCCTGTTTTTGAGTTGACGAATGCACCCTGATGGACTCGCAAACATATAATCCAGAGAGATTGGTCCCCTGTGGCTGCCGTGGACCCCACTTTACGAGAAAAAAGAGTAATTCGTCACATATATGAAGCAACATAGGAAATTGAACTAAGGTAACTATATAGTACTTACTTTGAATAGTTGTACTCCCAGTTTCGGTTTGCACTGGGTCATATTATGTTTCTGAATAATTTCTGCCCAAACACTGCCAAATAAAATAAAAATATTTAGACCATTAATTATTGCATATGCAGAGAGACTGAAATATTGTGTATATATATAACTGCCGAAGGGACTGCAATTACCCCTGGATAATATCGAGCATATCTTGGAACTTTTCTTGCTCCCATCTCAGCGAGTCAAAGACGGTGATAAAACTTTTTTGCGGCTCGATACACATCAATATCCAGTGGTCACTGCATTTAGGGAAGATATATATATATATATATATATATATATATATATATATATATATATATATATATATATAACTATATATAGGGATGCGCTAATTAGTCCCCTGGGTACTGATTATTATTCAGTACCCGAGGTCGTTCCCTCACCAGCGTGCAGGAGCGAAGGCTCGCAAGGCCGAGCCGCTCACTAGCAGACGTTCGTTTATTTTTTTAGCTGCCCACTACCAGACGTTCCCTCGCCGATTAGTCTCTCTTTTTTTTCGGAATTTTTTTTACCGAAGCATTTGCATCGCTTGTGCGGTTTCTTTTTCTGGTACTCACATCTTAGACGGTTTTGCACCTTCTCGTTCAACTCTTTATGGTTTCAATAATTGAGTTTTCATCCTTGCTTTTATGGCTCCTAACTCCCAATAAATAGTCACGTAACTTTGTATAGTACTCCCTCCATATAGCAATTAGAAGTCGTTTAGGACAGGATTACGCTCACCAAGGACTACTAAAAAGTGATTAATTAGAGGGTATTTTCCATGTCTGCCCTTATTAAATAGGGTTGCGGCTCTCATCTTTCCGAAACCGATGCGTAGCTCAAGTGGTTAAGCCTCCGCGTCCCGAGGAGGCTGGTTCGATTCCTCACACCCTCTATAATTTTTGGCCCGCGCGTTTTGATGTCCAGGGGCTGCGTGCAGCGGCGGCGTGCAGAGCTACTCGCGTGCGGCATGCAGCGGGCGTTGGAGCCGATGCGGAGGGGCAGAGCCGTCCAGTTTGCAACCCGGACTCCAGAACGACTTGTTTTACTCGTTTACACATCAACGCCAGAACGACCTGTATTAGCGATATGGAGGGAGTATAGTAGTATTTTATTGTTATTAGTTTGGTAAGAGACATGAAAAAATATTGTTCCACAGTAACATATTGAACTTTTTCTTTCATTTAGATGCAAACAACGAAAACCATAAATGATATTTTAATTCGATATTTTTAGAGGCTTTTTCCTGGGAAGAATGAGTGAGCAGCAGTATTACATTAGAGATTTTTTTCCCTCAGAGGAATGAGTTAGCAGCAGTACTCCCTCCATATAGCAATTAGAAGTCGTTTAGGACAGAATTACGCTCACCAAGGACTACTAAAAAGTGATTAATTAGAGGGTATTTTCCATGTCTGCCCTTATTAAATAGGGTTGCGGCTCTCATCTTTCCAAAACCGATGCGTAGCTCAAGTGGTTAAGCCTCCGCGTCCCGAGGCAGCAGGAGGCTGGTTCGATTCCTCACACCCTCTATAATTTTTGGCCCGCGCGTTTTGATGTCCTGGGGCTGCGTGCAGCGGCGGCGTGCAGAGCTACTCGCGTGCGGCATGCAGCGGGCGTTGGAGCCGATGCGGAGGGGCAGAGCCGTCCAGTTTGCAACCCGGACTCCAGAACGACTTGTTTTACTCGTTTACACATCGACGCCAGAACGACCTGTATTAGCGATATGGAGGGAGTATTTCCTTGCTTCTGAACATGGTGCCAATAACGATCTTCTTCAACCAGAGTACTGTGTTCTGTTCATACATGTGCACAGGTGATACCAATCACATATGCGAAGTTTGAGCTATACTGAACAAATTCGGAATAGTAGTATTTTGGTCAAGCTGCATTCAAGTTGAACGAAAATGTAAAACAGCTAGGGCACCAGATGTTGAGAAAATGTACTTCAGAACATTTTGCGAAAAAGAGGAGCCCTTGCAAAGCATATACACAGTGCTAGAGACCATCAGTAGCTGAAAGCAATGATCGCCTGTGCAACAAGACAATCAAATGTACATCATCTCTAGAATTATATAGCTAGTAGAGGGCAGACACCACTGTCCATGGCAGGTTCTTGTCCTGAACTTGTGCCTCAGCCCTTAGGCACTCGGCAAAGAAGCCAACTCCAGTAGTGGTCGTGTGCAATGCACACATTTCTTTGCAATTATTTTTGTCTTGATTATCATCTTTTTGCTTTATCATCTCTTTGCTTGATCACCTCCTTTGCTAGTTACCTTCATTGCAGCCCTTCAGTTATCAAAATAGACCCTTTTGGTTATCCCTAAACATAACTAAAGTCAGCACAACAAAGAATTTCAGTGAATTCAAATAAATGTACCAACCGTAGATGATGTTGCATAGCTGAACCCACACCATCCCTATCTCGACTGACCAGCTATACATGTATTTCTAGTCTTTGTGGGGTATGAAATAGACCTGAGTTATACAATTGTTATATTAACAGGATCATAAGTTATAGAACTGGAACAGAAACAGAGACTACACATTCAGGGGAGACTTGGCCACTAACTTCAGTGTGCCCTCAAATTTAAATAGGTGAGTTTGCTGGTGCCAGACCAAAAATGTATGCTGATCTACAACAATTCCCTGGCTGAATATGTGTTTTCAAATTTCAACTATCTCTCTCAGCTTTTCAGATGCACATTTCAACACAATCACTTTTCAAGATGCTACAAGGCTGAAGGAGAGTAAGATTGAAAGGATGACAAATTATTTCCTAGGGTTAGTTTGTAAAAGTGCAGCACAATTCTTTGCTTATAGACCAAAGTTCATATCATGTGTCAATAAGTCTATAAGGAAACAGAATCTAGGCTACTAAGTACTGACAAATAGCCTAAGACCATGATATCAGCAGTTTATATTTCAATAAAAAAATCAACAGAGAAAACGGCTGAGGGCACAGGTCGGATTTGTGTGCTGGGTGCGCTGGCCACAAAGTTCGCTAGGTTCAGATGGGCTCGGGTGATGAATATTATTTAGCACTCCTTTTCTATTTGATCGTTTAACTTGTTTATGTTTCTTCAGTCACACGACTGATGATAAGATATAAATAGATTGATTCACCAGAATGATATATTGTTTATATGCATAATAGTTAAAATAAGTTACATTCAAATTATGAGGTTTGCCTTCAGAAAAAAAATAATCTGAAGGACAATACTTGCCTTATATGCTTAGCCACTTGCACATCCTTTAAAAGTCCAGCAGCCTTTTGAACTCCACTGTATTCCTCAAAATCCTAGAGTAGTAGTCATGTAAAATACAGGTAAGCTAAAGCACAACAGCTAGAAAGAACCAAGCATAGCTATTAATTGCCCTGTGAAACTTTTCTTACTTAAGGGAAACTTAAACCAACTAGGGCCTGTTTGGAAGACCGGTTTTCAACTCAAACCCGGTGTAATTTACAGGTCTGAAAATTTTTACAGGTTGTTCTCTAAAATGTTGTTTGGATGAGGTGTTAGCCTAGTAATTTTACCCTTGGAATAGACCAAAACCGGTGTAAAAAAATAATCACGTGAGGGGGTCCGGAAAAAAAACACGATAACTATCAGGCGGCACGTCTCGCTCTGTCCATCTCTCCAGCCTCGGCTCCCTCAACAATGAGCACCGCGTCCATTGCCTACGTCGCCATGCGAGTCCGCTCCAGGAGGGGCCCTCGCCCGTGACGCCGGCAGCCCGAGGCCGCAATCGGCCTCCGCGACACCTATCACCGAGGCCAGGGCCCACGCGCGCGACGCCAGCCCTGCTGGGCAGCGCACCAGCTGCCGAAGGGTGGCACGAGCCCCACCCTGTCGTCCAGTGCTCGGAGCAGCGCCACAGTGCTGTGTGCGTCTGCCGACCTGCATGCCGCCGTAGGCAGCGGTGTGGTGCAGCAGCAGTCATGCGGCAACCCTGAAGGTGGTAGGGATGGTACTGCAAGATATTCGACGTTTTGCCCCAACTGACTAGTATCAGGTACGCCCTGATCACTTCTCCCTGTCCTCTTTTCTTCTCTTACTTTCACTCGAAACTAATTTCTGGCTTATTTGGGATGTCAGTAGAAGGCAAGTTCACGACCTTCAGCCATTTGGCATGTGAGCGAAGGCATGCAGCTGCCAGCAATGGCTATTGTGGGCTACTTCCTTTTACCCAAACAACAGTTGATCCAAGGGAGAGCAAATACAACTATAATCTAGTGCACTAGAAATTACACCTGTAAACCAATTACATGTCAATAGAAATACCATTCTGCCAAACAGGACCCTAATAATAATGTTCATATATGAAATATGATTTTTCACAAGTCTTAGCCCATACAAAAAAAGGGCTTTGAATTGAAGGATACTCAACCAATCTATTAAACAACAGTAAGATGCGAAGACTACATTTCAGTCATTTAAATTTTGGAAAATTAGTACTCCCTCCATTCCAAATTAAGTACCTGTATATTCATCTAGAATTTGTACAAAACAGATCAAGTTCTGCACATACAAAACTTTAGAAAATTATGAGAAACTCAAATTACAGAAACTACAGAACCAGACACATAGCTGCAATAATGAATAAAGCAAAATCAATATTTAAATAGATTTATTAATGCTATAGTTAAAAATAATACTCACAGTAAACAGGTTTCCTCTTCCCTTAAGCACAATATAATGGGACAGAGCAAATGCAGTCCTTATTGCATTGGCAAAAATTAAATGCAATTTAGAAAGTTACAAACACACATCGTCTGAAAATAGGTATGAGGACTTCAGTAGAGTTCAAATCGTATGTGACTGATTATTAAGCCATGATGGGATTAACTATTTGAAATGAACTCATGCAAAGAATTATATTAGATGTAGCAGAAACATATGTTTTGCCATTAACTCAATACACTGTCCATTATGCTGTTTTTTTGGATAAGAAATCCTAGCATAAGTAACATTGGATAGAGTATGTAGATCACATACCTTTGACTGCTTACTTGCGGACATTCTTGATGTGTTTGAGATGAATCCTGCCAAAAAAAGAAGATAGTGAACTATTATATGTAATATTCTATTGACCCGAATATAAATGATGAGAGCACTGTCGTATGTGCCATCCTCACTACAGCATGGTCAACCTCAAATAGGCACAAGTACAACAAACATGCATGCAGCACACATCACACATAACACCTAGAGTCCCAAAACGTAACTAATTCATCAGAGCAAGTCCTTGTACAGAACAATAATACTACTACTAGGTTACTGGAACTGAACTGAAATTCTGAAAACTGAATGGCTTCTGTCCAATTTAGAAACTATTAAGTTTCAGCTTTGGTTTTCAGCAGAGCAGAATATCCTCTAGATTAGCAATACTCTACAGAGCATGCTGGGTTAGTTGCTAATCCAGAGCAAAATAGCTTTGGTTTACAGCAGAGCATGCTGGGTTAGTTGCTGCCTAAACAATACTCTAGATTAGCAAACAAGGAAGAATATTGCAGTGTCTACAAATGAAATCACCATCAAATTGTTTGCTCCTCAACAATATTCTCTCAAATCTTGCAGATAAGATACGGCTAGTCGTATGCATGTCGTTGATTATCCAATTACATAGACAAGAGGTAGTATTAGTATAAAAATTGGCTACATAATTAATATAATATCCGAACTGGCTTCTTCCTTTCTAATCTTCCAAGATACTAAATATACTACACACAAGTTGGTAGTTCAAAATATAACTGTTTTAAGGGCAGGTCAGAGCAATTAATTATAAGCGTATAGAATGCTTGCATGCTGATGCTACATCCTCAATTCCTCATGAGCAACGACACTCTATTCGACAGGCTCTAATTACTTTCAACAGGAAATACAACACTATGAACACTGCTGAGCAATTGGGCCAACCTAATAGTGAATTATTCCACCTAATTTGCACCATCATCATCTATCAGTTGTGGCATCCCATGAGCCTATGTTGATTCAAACTATACCTACAAAGCAGCAAACAATGTGCATGGCCCTTGAGGAAATAGCTCAGCGTCATATGCACGAAATAATCTAACACTTTGGGACCCAGATATCTCATG
Organism: Chrysopogon serrulatus; assembly: GCA_015844335.1. Lineage (NCBI taxonomy): Eukaryota > Viridiplantae > Streptophyta > Magnoliopsida > Poales > Poaceae > Chrysopogon > Chrysopogon serrulatus. Next base: position 157,968 of record JADLZL010004516.1, on the reverse strand, counting down.
GTTTTCAAAAGTTCAATCCTTTCTGTACATCTGCTAATTACCTCCTCGGGACCAAAGATCTGAACAATAAAAAAACTCAATGCTAGGAATTTGATGTCTATGGTGTATAAATTATTAGTATCACAAATTGATGTATAGTGTATAGATATATGTGAAATAGCCTATATCAATCAATAAAAAATTAAAGATGTTAGATATAATTTTTTAGTTGCATAATGTTGGAGGAAAACCTTCTGAACGTCCGCATCCTCTCTAAGGAGACGGGATTGTGCGTGCCTCAATGAGGCATGGAAACAAGATCTTGCTAGCTAGGTCAAGGATGCTGGTGAGAGAAGCACCACGTAGCAGCTCAGTGAGCAAAGAATTACTGAACCTAATTTTTGGACGGGAATAGTAAATTCGCTTATCTCAGAAATCCTATGAGCCTACAATCTGATTCACGAGGTGGAGCCGCTAGGTAAGTTGAAATTGCCTGCATTATCTTCAAAAGAGAATATGAAAGGTAAATCCAATTTGGTTAAGAGCAGCCTCTGGGCCAGAACTGGAAGATGTGAATTAACTAGGGTAGTTTTAGTCACACAAATAGCACTGATTGGTAGCTGCAATTTTAGTGGAAGAAAACAGAGGCAGAAGAAAACTACCTGCAGGGAAGATCTACATTTGGATTCTTGCCCTGACTAACAGGCGTGGATAGTGTTGGTGGGTTGACATGGAGCATGCCAGCATCTAAGGAGGCCTTGTAGCGCCCAACCTTTGCCAACACCCAGCACCTTCTGCCACAGACCGTGTCCAGCAACGACAAGGCAAGGTGCCACCATCGTTGAGGACGCTGCGAAGCAGGACGGAGACAGACAGTGGCGGAGCTCCACCAAAATTTAGCTGGGGCAGAACGTGAACGCACAACTAATCTTATAAAAAAATTACATACCCACACCACATTGTCATTGGTATCCCACACAAATGGATAATTTATGACAAATTTAATCTCTTAAAAGAATGAAGATTGTACCTACTAGGCTACTATTAAAAAGCAGTCATTCATAGCAAGCTCGCAGCACCTTCATATAATCCATTAACTCAACATACGCCAATCAACTACAACTATCCAAGAGCTAATAAATCTGTAAATTTAAAGAGCAAATCGATTACTGTACATGATATGTATAAATTTACACAGCTATGAAAAGACATGGCACCACATAGCACTAGTGCATTTCGATAACAACTGTAACAATCAACTGGTAAATATAAAATCAATTGCCACTAGTTATGCTATAGCATTGTGGGAATTTTTTAGTTTGGCATTTCCGCCTATGCAGGGCGGCAGGGGAAGACAATTTCTCTGATAAATCCAATCTAGCCGCAATGTTGCCTACACGAAAAGATGCAATGTTGCCTACACGAACCCCAGTTTCGACTCGCTGGGTCATCCCAAACCAGAGGTTTCCAATCCAAACAGAATTGGGGCAAAAAGAGAGAGAGCAGCAGGGTGGGAAAGGAGGAGGGGGATCGAGCTAGCGGACCTGATACATGGGTTTGGGAAAGCCATGGTGTCGTTGCTGCTAAGGACGATGCTGACCGCCGGCGTGGCCGTCTCCAAAGTCTCTTGTCGTGAGGACGATCACGGTGGTGGCTGGTCGCCCGCGACGGACGCCTGCAACCACGACCCGCGACGCTGCGGCAGGCAGCAGCGCGACGCCCCCCCTGATGCGGCGCCGGAGGGTTGGGGAATGGCGCCGGTGGGATGGGGACGGCGCCGACGGGGTCGGACGTCGGAGGCTCTGAGCAGAACTGGACACGTCGTGGTGGGGAACCACATCTTGTCTGCAGGATAAGCGACGGCGACGGCTGCGAGCTGTGAGCTCGTAACTGGCGTCTCCCGAACTCCTCCCCACGATCTATCGAATTTTTTAATTCCCGATCTAATAAACAGAAAAAAAAAAACCCCGTAGGAGGGGTAGGGAGGTGGGTGCGGGAGGTGTGGGAGGGGAAAAAAGGGATCTCCACGGGTTGGCTCGGTTGCACCGGGTATTCGGTGTGTTGGGTTGGTCTGGGGACTGAATATTAATCACTACCCAGGGTACAGTATATATAACTATATATATATATATATATATATATATATATATATATATATATATATATATATATATATATATATATATAGGGCGCTTATTTGGTCCCCCGGTACTGAATAGTTATTCGGTACCCAATCCCATTTGACAGCCCAGCAGCCGGCATGCTGTATCTCCCGACGATTTTTTTTTCACGTGGTTGAGGTTTCGGCCCATTTTCTGTGCACGAGTGGCCCGCACAGGCTAGTTGTTTTCGTGCATTTTTTTTCTCTGCAGTTTTTTTTGTGATTTCATTCTCTTGAAGGTTCCCACATGCCAGTTTTTTTTCCTGTGCAATTTTTTTCTATGCAGTTATTTTGGTGTTCGTGATTACATTTAGTCATGCAACTTTTTTTTTTCCGTCCGTGATTTCATTTGTGGAAACAATCCTATGTAGAATAGATTGATTGGCATGTGATAGTTAAGATACTTTTTATTCTTCATTCACCAAGGATTAGAAAATGAGTAAACCTTTTATAGTTGCAGCTCACATGAATTATTATTTGACAATCTGACTTACATAGAATGAGTTTGAGAGTACAATTTCAACAGGACATGCTAGTACTTTGAAAGGAATACACAGGTAAAAAAAAAGTTCAATCCATCAAGTAATGCTACTACAATATATTCAAATGATGTCATACGTAATTTGCAAAAAGGCTTTGTTATTGAATAAGCAGCCAAATGCATAACGCAATAAACAAATTGAACAAATATTTAATTCATTCTCTATATGTTCCATTCCATCGTTCCATCTTGTTGCTGTTTTATTTGGCTTCCCACCACTTTGACAATATGCATTTGTAGTCTGCAACACGGAGATCACATTATTTTAAAATATAAACAACAACGGCAAACTGTTCTTGATGGAGAGAAGGGGAACAAAAAATCTCTAATCTCATATGCAGAAAAGAAACAGAAAAATAGTTGCGCTAACTAATGCTTCCACAAGTGCTTGACAACACAAAATCCTATTTACACCAGACAGCTCGACAGCTCATCTGAGCTGACATAATAAACTAGTATAATATTTTTTTTTGAAGTAACCATGATTTAAAATTAGCTACATGATTGCTGTGATAATTAAAATGAGTACAATATGCTAGTTCTGATTAACCTTCTTAGTGTACTTACGTCATTTTGTAAGTATTCACACAGAGAATTAGTGCTAAACAGATTTATAATCAGTTCGGAGAAAATGAAAAATTGCCATGAAAACTAGGACATCTAGCATTAGCAGACAAGGCCTCATGCATGCTCTAGGCAACCAGGGTTGACACAAACAAAGATAAGGGAACAAGTTGACCAACAGTGCACGGTCAAAATGAGTAACAGTCAGAAACACAAAAAATACTTATTGTTGGTGGGATAATTGGCTCAGTAACAATGTTGGTGGAATGATCCAAATATTCAGGGTTTCTGTAATTAATAGTTATGGTTAATTAGCAAGGTATGTATGAGATGAAGAAAATGGATCTTATATAGTATCTATTATTGAAAACAATTTTTTATTGGGTAGAGGTAGACAGGCTCATGAAAGGCAATATATTGACGTTTGATAAAGAGAATTTTGTAGTTTAGATTTTGAACATAAAGACCCAACATATATTATAGAAAATAATTGTGGCTGAAATAATAGATATTGTGTAGACCAAAAATTATTTGTTTCGAACAATATTTGTGTTTGAACAATGAGATGCTATAGATAAAATTCATCGTGACCACAAATATTAGTGTTCCAAAATAGGTTTTGGTTGACAATTTATTACCTCATGGCCTTCTTGATCTTGGTAACCAGCCTTTCGCCACTCTGCAATTGTTATCCCATGGAATAGGACGAGAGTCAAATAACAATCCAATAAAAGGATCCTGTCAGCTGCAATTATAGTTACATTCAACAGAATTGGCTCTAGACCTGAACCAGCTTTGCCTGAACAAACTGAAATCGTCAAGTACCTCAGTTTCCATCTTAAATGAGACTAAGCATGCCATGACTGCAGTAGCTGTAATTTGATCAAAACCATCTATAATCTATTAGCTCCTAAAGTACGTGTAATCTAATAATTGTTTCTAAAATTAACATAATGAGACAAAACAGGTGATACTGTTGATGAACTAAGCAAAATATGATTGTGATCATCAAAGTAAAGACAGCTAGAATAGAACTTGCCTGCACACCAGCAGCAGCAGCAACCCCATTTAGAAATTGTAGTGGCTCATAATCTCATCTGCCCTGATGATGTGGTAACTGCATGCAACACCTCAAGTCAGTCACATACAGGCCAGGAGCCAGGAATTTGAGAGCATATATAAACTCTGTGGTAATGGTAATTTGGCCCCACATTAATTAAACAATGTGGATAGGCACCTTAGAATTCCAAATAAAATATTATATTAGGTTCGAATATTCAAGCAATATATTCAAAGTTTCTATTATCCCAGATCGAGGATTTTTTTTTTTTTACTCAGATATAATAGCCAAGTGCTAATCGATATGCTTACCACAACTTTAGCCTGAAGCAATCAAGTTATAAACTTATACATAATTAACATTTAGAGCTCCACGAGCAGCTTCCAATAATCGGAAGGTAACAGTGGTGGTCACTCAAGTTCAATAATTGACAAGCAACAGGCCACGGTGATTGAGAAGAGAAGTGACTGAATAGCATAAACAGATGTATGATTGGCACCCAAATTATACATATATAATCTGCTTCCAATAAGATAACTTTAATCTTAACTAGCCCACATATCATTTTTTTGACAGAGTTAAGATACTATGATTGGCACCCATTCTTATTTCACAAAGAAATTCACAAAGAAAAAAAGAAATGGACCTGGATGTACCTATCTGCTGAATTTGAAATTAATCCCAGGTGAACCTCTACATGATTGACACAGCCAAAAACATGCAAATGTGTGAAGAAAGGCTGCACAAACCTACATTCAGAAGCACACATCACTTATTTCATATTAGCTGAGATAAAGTGAGAATAAGACTGGTGTAAGCAACATGGTTATGTTTGTACCATTCGCATGTTCAGGTCCTTCTCTAAAGGCTTCCAAGACAGTACTATAAAAATAGTCATCACAATCAATTACTTAAAATCTAAGCACGAGGAAACAAACTAAAACTGAGCAATAGCCTTCCATCGATGATGTTAAAATATTTTGACACTTCAAAAATAAATAAACATAGAGCAATCATGCATGCAACTGACAGAAAAAAAGTTACACAAAGTGATTATTATAATAACTATTTCAATATTTAAAGCTGGCTGCATATAAGAAATGTTGAAATGGGGCACTAAATTAAATTTGTCTAAACTATGCAGTAAGAACACTTGATTTTGCTACCAGACATCCTTAACTGGAACTGAATAAATTCATGAACTAGGAAGTAATAATACTTAAATTTGCTACCAGACATCCTTAAGTGCACCTGAATAAAATCATAAGATGAGATCGTCTTAGCACCACTTATTTCTCAGATTTTACTCAAATTTCAGATCCTCAATGTCAATTCCAAATAGCAAGTGTTTCATTGCATATGCATCTTATTTGGAATGATAGTAGCGGCCCAGGTTACCAGAACATCCGAGCATCTGCATTTTATTTTTTGTGTGACAACCAAAACAGGAAATGGCAAAACAGTGGAATTGGGGCATCAGAAACTGTGGATCTGCCCTCCATCCTGGCAAAGGCTCTAGATCCTGCACAACATGTTTGAATGGCGGCGTGTGCTTCTTGGGCTCCATGTAGCCGACGTCCGAAACCAAAATTCATATATAGAACAAAAAGGCAGAAAAAGACATCAATCAAGCCAAAAAAAACAAAATTGAATACCAACAGCAGCGGCGGTAGGATTTACGGAGACCCAGGTCCTAAAAAGGTCGGTCATCCCCGACCTGCGCGAACCCGCCGCCAACCCCGAGCTTCGCGAACAGCCGCCGCCGCCGTGATGCACACCAGCGCCGCCGCCGCCATAGGGTCTAGGATGGGGCTGATGCTGCGAAGCTCCGGTCACAGCAAGCAGCTGCCGCAGACCGCGCCCACCGGTGGCAAGGTGCGACTAGCAGCGTCTCGTTGAGGAGGCACCTGTTCTACGTGCTCGGGCGAGCTTGCCTCTTTCACCGGCGACGCCAACCACCGGCTGGCGGCGCACGGGCTGCACGCGCTTCGCCCGCAGGCTCCCCTCCGCCGTTGGCCCCGGCCCGCGGCGACCGTCTTGGGTGCCGCCGTGTGAGTGCCCGACGCCCGGCGTTCGGCGTCTGAGCCGCGGCTGTTCCGCGCGTCGCTCATCAGGTTCCACCGAGGTGAGCCCGTGGTTCAAGCGCCGCGAACGCGCTGGAGGTAGAGGATGCGAAGCAGGGTACCGCCGGCGCCCGGCGGGGTTGGGTTGAGGAGCGGCATCGGCGGCGGGCGGCGGGTGGTACGGAGCAGGCGAGAGGTCGGGTCCGAGCCTCCGAGGAATCCGAAAACTGAAAAGATCGTGGGTGGAGTAGTCTTCCTCGGACCTCGAGCGAGAAAGGAAAAAAAACAATTGGGCCGGGCCCAGGAGGCTGAGCGACGAATGGGCGTGAGAACCTGGCTGACGAGATGCTGGGTACTGAATAGTTATTTAGTACTCAGGTACCATATAGAATACTATATATATATATATATATATATATATATGTATGTATAAACGGTTGAGCTAGAAAGAAAAGTAATTACGAAGCACATGATCGTCGATGTTATGAACACTCACCTAAAGTTGTAGGGGAAGAATATTTTTTTCTTGTTGCGGTGCATCTCGAGGAACATCCTGCTATTGTCCTCTATCTCTTTCAAACTTTTTAATTTGTGGGGTTTATTGAATACGATATGTGGATCAATGAATCCAATATCAGTACACCCTTGGATTATGTGCTCTCGCATCACAAATCTACATATATATATAGAGTGAGGATGATATTAGACACATGTACGCACATAGTGACTTATTAATTACTAACAGAGAAAGAATCACTTACAGACAATATAAGCTCAAGATGGTTTTGTCGAGAGTCCTGGTGGAATAGTTGGTGCAATTCACTAAATTCAACGAACATCAGGTCATCGCCCTTCCCCATTGGCCTCTAATTCTGACATTTAATCCTATCTCTCCGCGTTTACCCGCCTCGAGGTAATGGTTGTTTAGCTTATACAAATGAGTAGCCAGGGCAGAAAGCTTGGCAGGATTCCATAGACTCTGGCCGTGCTCATATTTCCTCCATTTGTCAACTACCGATGCAGTTTCAAAGACCACATCGCTCATGTCCAATCCAGTGGCAGCATAGTACTGAAAAAGCTCATCGATATTAACTTCTCCAACAGTAGGAAAGTGCATGAACTTTATGTTTGAACCATATTCATCAGTAACTAGTGGGGGGCTCGATCACGATGTTTCTCCCAGTTGTGGAACACTTTTACTCTTTGCTTTCCTATTGGGGTCAACTATCTTCCATAGAGTGCGGTCAAAGTCCGATAGTGACGCGGGCTTATCTGCCTCCTTCCGCCTTTTGTCCACGGCGATCACCCTCTGTCTTACCGTACCTGGAGGTAAGTAGAAGTACGGCTTGGCAGCATCCTCCGCCGCCTTCTTCACCGCTGGGTCCATTTTTGCGAAGAATTTCCCGATTGTTACTTTAACCGAAGCATCTAATTCCTCCTTAGTCTTTTCACCCGCCAACTTTTTGGCAATGGGTTTTGGTTTTTTCGCACGGGGTTTCTTCGCCGGCGGGGCCGATGACTTGTTTGTTTGCAGGGTGCTTCTCTTCTTGTTAGTTGCCTTTGTCATGGGTGGAGGCGTCGGAGACCTCCTTCGAGGCGGTGACGGCGCCTTTGCTTGGGAGGCGGCCGGGCGCTGGAGGCGGTGGTGGCGGCGGTGACGGCCTTTGCCCGAGGCGGCCGGGCGCCGGAGGCGGTGGTGGCGGCGGTGACGGCGCCTTTGCCTAGGAGGCGACCAGCGCCGGAGGCGGTGGTGGTGGCGGTGATGGCACCTTTGCCTAGGAGGCGGCTGGCACCGGAGGTGATGGTGGCGGTGGTGACAGGTGCCTTTGCCCGGGAGGCGGTCGGCACTAGAGGCGGTGGTGGCGGCGGTGGCGACTGCCTTGGAGATGCTAGGGATGCCGCCGTGTCGTGTACCCCATCGTAACCACCGCTCGGAGAAGTATGATCGTCTAGGTAGCTGAGCATTGGTCTAGGTGTGACAGAACCGACCAATTCACATAAGATTAAGTGTGATTGCCCCCATTAACAATGTTGGCACGCACACACCGCTTCTCATATGAATTCGGTAGTCTGCCGAGTGTCACGAAGGACCTCGGTAAATCAACTTACATCCAGGATCGTACTCGATTAAATAAATACATATCACATACTCAGAGTTCGCAGCATAACAGTTATTACAATAGGATTATGAAGAATAAATAAAAGTTTAGTTTTAAAATACTTTACAATAAAACAAAGTTTGAAATGATTACCAAATCAAAACTTGAGTGATATTGCTAGCTTAAATGACATCCTCTGGTGAAGTATAGATGAGAAGCCTATATGGAGTAGCCGTGCCTATCGGCTTTTAGTTAACACCTTCAGCAAACAAAGCAATTCACCTACAACAGGGTGGGATCTTACTCGAGTTTTAGTAGCAGAATTAATATTGAGCTACTTAGGACTACATTAGCACCTTTCTGTATCATTCAATATGAATAATAGAATTAATCATTCATAATGGGATACCAAGTATAATCCTTCCATCATCATCCGGTGTTCCTTTTCTTACTACGTCTACGTGGTCAGGTATGAGTTTCTCACTATCCGGAGAGAAGGCGATTCAAATCGATTACACCAGCTGGGTAAAGCCCGTATCACACACTCTTGCGAGCTAAACCAGGCTCGCTCGAGTTACTGTTCACTCTATTCGAAAGATAGGATTGATCATGCTATGCAAAACTCATGGTACTGCGTCCTCGCCAGTCGGTACCCCAACGACCCGAGTATGACCCGCGGCCTGCAATTGCTGTTGGGTCTTGAGACCAGTACCCTCCCACCGTCTGTTCGTCCCAGCAATGCATCAGCGGTTCAATAACTACCTTGAATAAACTAATCGGCTTCACCGTCGAAACGAGTTATTCGGCAGTTATGTACGTTCAATCTCACACCTAGATCCAGAATACGGCTCGGTCCTTAACCGACACAGATGGAACTAGCACGACCAGGTAACCCTGTCGGCTTCCACCAGAACATAGCCCATGTTCCGTCCGGTCTCCAATTATTACCATTCTCATGATTCAGGATAGCACATATATATCCCGTAGTATCAAGTAATCATCCTATATCTTGCGGGAGACAGAAAATCACCCGACTTCTACCGGTCTAAGCATGGCTAAGCATTTAAGGAAAAACGTCCTACACATACTAGTGGGATAATATCTGGAAATAGTTGTAGATCAAGGAAATCATGCAGCAACGGTTTCACCCAACTCCTATTTACGTAATACACATCACACTAGACTTACGGTGTAATAAAGTATTTGTAAAACAAAGAGAGTGGGTTATGCTTCGGGGCTTGCCTGTGTTGCAGGGAAGGTTAGCGGTTAATCTTGACATCGACATCTTCCGTGGAATCACCTTGTTGGGATTGGATCATCATGAACCTTCTCTGAGGCTGGACCATCACGATTCTTCTCAGTCACGTGTGCTACATGTAATGAAATGATGCATGCTTAATGACATGTTTGACATGATGTATGATGAGATGATTTATCTAGATAACAACAAAAGAAAGCTACATAAGGTTCCATATGTGCAAATCTCTTTCTCTGATGACAACACTGTATTATCAAGTTTGTTTAAAGGAATATAAAGGTTGTTTATTTATTTCTAATCTATACAGAGTATGTGCATATCTCCTCTCTAGAAGAGCTACTATAATTACTTGAGAACAACTATTATCCTGTTATAACAAACCTATCATGATCATTACTATTAATGAATCAAGTTGCCGAGGCTCATTTGGATTTCATGATGTAGGGTCTACAATCAAACCAAAAGGTCATACAAGTGTATTACTAAATAAACAACTCAAGAAAGTTGAGTACAACTTTCCTTCACAATGCAGCTGTGATTAATTATTCATCAAACATGTTATTTTCTTGATTAATTACAAACTTATTATGCACTCACTAGTACAGCACAAGTAACATATGCATAGAGAATTAATTCAAGACATGTCAACTAGCTTAAGCTTAAGCACATAAGCACTTTATATTTATTCAGCAAATTAAGAGCTACTAAAGGTTGTCAACTAAATGATTAGGCCACACATGAACTAGCAATTCATATAAGGACATGATTAAAGTTTTAGTAAAGAAGTATCAAGATCATCTGTAACTAGGTAAGGAAGCACTATTAGCTTAGGTTGAATATTACTTAATCAAGTTCAAGATGCTTTTGCCATGATGAACTATATTACTGAAGTTACTAACTGAACCCTTTATGCACACAAGGTTACAAGGATTGAAGCACTTGGCTAGGATAGAAAAATAGAGACAAGGCAGCAGCTTAGCATCGACTTCTTTTAACCATAACTGAAGATTTATACATTCAATAGAGGTGTTCTTGGACTTTTTGGAAAGCTTATAAAGTTATCTACAACTTTGTTATTACCATCTAAGATTGATTCAATCACTAAGAGGTTTAAACAGTTCAAAGAATCAATTCTGTCCAGGACTGGACAGATTATGTCCCTGAGTTTAACTTAACAATAACCAGGGCTGTAGACCACCAAAAGTAGTGACACAAGATATTTTGAAAAGCTTATGAAAAATACTACAACTTTCTAATTATGATCAAATGGTGATTCACAAGCTAACTAAGCTAAACAATCTGATCCTCCAAGACTATTCAGAAAGTAGATAGAAATTGATTGGCAACTGGTAAAATCTATAACTCCTAATCGTGTTGTCCAAAAATCATAAAATTTTAGGACAAGATAGATAGACAAATTCTCTACAACTTTTGTATTCAAGTCATTTACAGTGTAATCAACTATTGAACAGAAACTGTACTTGTGTTTATTTTAGTAATCATGTGAGACACAACTCCCCACTTGACTAGCAATAAAAGTAAGCATGAACAAGCATAGACATGGATCATGAACTACTATAACATAGCTAATTACGTGATGTACTTAGTCACTTAAGCCCTGACAAACTAGGTAGCTACACAATATACATACATAGGCTTACAGGCATACATGAGTTAATGAAATAGTTGAAGTCCTTTTAGCTATCAACCCTATAAGTAAATTATGGGCATCCCAACAAGTAAAACAATCAATCAAGGAATTCAAAGTGCCTAGGAGCAGCAAAGAGGGTGTGCCCCTAGGTCTTTATTCAACTTATTAAAGCAAGCAACGATACTCTAATCCTTTACTTGATTTATTTCTAGCTTGCTAGTAAATATGTAACTAAGATGATTATTAAACAATATTATTCCCTTACTAATATGTTGGATAAGTTTACGTAAGGATAATATTACCATTGCCTGGGATCAGCAAGGTTAGTATCCTCCATAGTCTCCAATTAAAGCTCAAATGCAAACAATACTAAATCAACTTTTCTCTTTTTATAATTAACTTGTTATCAACATGAGACTAGCATCATAAATTCCCAAATCATGATTAAACCATGGACCAGTGGGGTGTACTTGATCCAAGGTTTCCAATTAAAGTCACAAATATTTGCTCAAGTCATTTCATGGTCATTCCTTTTTAAAAGGAATTATAAAACTATATATTTGTATGCATGCATGCTTATATCCTCAGCAAGCAAGATATAAAATAAACAAAATCATTTATTATCTAATGAAAGTGTTTCAGAGACAAACAATACTTCCTTATGCTAAAACAGTAAAGTAGTCATTTAACATCCAAAAGCATACATGTACATAATCAAGTTGCTTCTTTTTCTATTTATTAATAAATATAGAAATAGTGATTTTATTGAACATCTTCAAATTTAGCCCAAACTTTTTGTGAAGGTAGGAATTATCATGAGGTAGTTGCAGAACAAATTTCATAATTTTTGGATTAATAATTTAATCTCTAAAAATCAGAGAAGTCACATTTCTTAATTAAAAGATGAAATTTTAACACATGCCCAAACTATCAAACATGGCAAGCTTCTATTTTTCCATGACAGCACATCTCACAAGGAGCACATACCCATTTTTCTTCTAATTTTCTGAGCTATAAATAATTAGTTACGAAATAATTAAGAAATCATCATTTCTATTATTTTCTGATAAAGAAAAAAAAGAAAGCTCCTTCTCTTCTACATCGGTACAGAACACGAGCAGCGGCCGGCAAGGGCTGGAGTTAGCCGGCAGTGGCTAGACAGCGGCAAACGGAGGCGGAGTAGGCTGGGCGAAGCTTTGGAGCACGGCGAGATCGCCGGTGTGTTTGGCTTGGCTGGAGAGGGCTTGTGGAGCTCGGCCGCGGTGGCGGGAAGCACGGCGGCCATGGTGGCCCGCCGGGGCCGAAATCGTCGTGCCGACGATTTCGGCCGGTAGAGCTAACGCGAGTGGGCTGGGGAGGTTCGCCAGGAAGTGACGAAGCTCCGCGTGCGAGCTGAGAGGTGGCGGTGGAGCAGAGGCGGCGGCAGAGAAGAAAGAAAAGATGACGGCGGCGACGGCTCGACTTTTATAGGCAAGGGCGGCCGGAGAGGGCGCGGGCACCTTCGCGAACACGGCCACGCCATGAGCCGTGCGTCCATGCGCGAGAAGTGCCGCGACGGCCACGACGGACGACCGACCATCAGCTCGGTGGCAAGCAAGGGGTGGCCGGGTTACTGTAGCATGGCCGAGCCCGACTGAAACCCTAACTTCCTCCCATCCTTTTCTCCCAAAATCATCTAGAAGCTTGATTTGATCCTTTAAGCAAACTTGATCAACTACATGAGCTCTACAACTTTGATTCAAGGCACCACCTCTGATTCTGCTCAGATTGGAAAATAGAAGAAAAGAAAGAGAGCTAGAACAAACTGAAGTTGAAGTTTCAGCTAACTGAAACTTACAATTCAGTTAAGAGCTCAAATTAATTAGTGACTAATTAGAGGTCAAATATCACGACTAAAGGCACCACCTCGAAGCACAAACATCACTCCAACCCATGCAAAACAAGTTGCACAAATTTTATTCATGAAAAGTGATTTGATAAATTCTCCAAAACTGAAAGTGAGTACTGTTCAGTTAGGTTTCAGTTAAGCAGAAGCTTACTCATGCTGTTTAGCTACTTTTACAACTTAATTAAGGCCTAACCACTAACCACCACACTCAATCCAATACATGTCACCAAAGTACTAACTTTATATTAGCAAATGGTGAACTGGATGTCACCTTTTTATTTATGAAAAACTATTTTAATCAGCCCTGAAAATTGAATTTAGTAACTGAAAACCATGACAGAAAAATTCTAAGTTCCTTTCCTAATTCATTTCAAATTCAAATTTGAAGTCCACTTTTTGAGCAAGTTAAAGTGGGATTTAACCTTGGACCCTTAAATAAAGTTTATAGCATAGAATCTATACTACAACTTTTATTTAGAGGTCAACCCCAAAAACTGAATAAATCATATAGTTGTACTTTGGGTCATTTAATAACTTGTTAAAGACATAACATAACATTATCATCACATGAAAGCATACTCTTGCAAAAAAGGAAAATATAAACCCTTCCTCAAATACAATTCTAAATATTTTTAAACCACTTTTGAGATTATTAAACAAACATTTATATTACAAACTTTGATCATTGCATTCACTAGTCAAGGCATAGTTTTAACAAATTTGAAAACAACCATATGCTTTATCATATGCTCATGATTATGAATGCATAATGATGCTTATGCACATGAAATGTAATGTAAAAAGGTAATTAACACTTAGGATGTTACACTAGGATGGGGTAGTTCAGGAGGCAGGTCCGGCATTGGCATCCCAGGAATAACAATGTAGCGTTCACACCATGAAATGAATGTCTTCTCTACTTCTCCTAGAGTCGTCTCCCCTTCACCTCCAGGAAGAGGCACATCGTTGTAACCTACAACAACTTTATCCACCGAGACGGAAGCATATCCAGGTGGTATTACATCGCCGTGGAGTCTTGGTGTCTTGGTACGGTCGATAGGACCCACATAACCAACAGCCACCTTCACTGTATTGCCATCCTCCTTTGGGATGTGCAGCTCACATGCTATAAGATGACTAGTGATGTCATCCACACTTCCACAGGAAAGCGCAGCGCCGTGTCACCTAGACTTGGCTGCTGCGTGGAAGCACAATTGCTTCTCACTTGATCTGAGTGGGTACCCGGAGCTGGTGTAATAGTAAGCCCCATGGAAGTCAATTGTAACTGCACTTGCCTTCTGATTTCTTCTTGCATTGTCGCTTGCAATTGTTCATTTTGCCTTTGTGTTTCAATCACCACTTGCCGTGACTCAACAACATATTGCTGCAACGTGCGCATCTGCTCTGCCTCTAGTTGCTTCCTTCTCTGGTGGCTTCTATAGGTACCTATGTCCTCAGGGAAACCAAGCTTCCACGGAATGTTCCCTTGGCCTCTTGTTCGGCCAGTGTGCTCCTCGGTCCCAATGGCATATGACAGTTCATCTCTCTCTCTCTCTGTTGGGCCTGAACACTCCACTAGCTTTGGCATTAAGAATATGAAGCAATCTTTCTGTTGCTCTTTGGAGTTTAGGGCCATGAATTACCTTCCCGGTCTCTGAGCACAATCGTCCCCCCATGACCTAGAAGCCACTGCTTAGTGCGTTTAGGCCAGTTGAGTGTTTCTGGTGTGATCCCCTGCTGAGAAGGTCTTCCTCCAGTTTTTGCAGCTTGGGAATGAGAGACACGTAGCCACCAGACCCCATGTTATGGTGGTACTCCTTTTTTCTGGCATTCACTTGGTTCTTTCTCGACCTTTCCTGAGCCTCTTCTGATGTCTTGTACTGCACAAATTCCTCCCAAAAGGGCCTCTGCTTCGCAATCAGAGCTTGAACAAACCAATTTGGAGTCTCGTTGTTCTTGATGTATGTATTGTACAGATACTTTTTCTAGGTCACGAATTGGGTGGCCATCTTGCTCATACTCCATTTCCTAACTTTAGCCACCAACTGTTCATGGGTGATGACTTCGTGGTACTTCTCCGTTTGTAACATGAACACAGTAAGAATGTCTTTCCAAATTGCCTCCTTGTCAACATCAGAGACGTAACTAATATGGTCAGCATTCTTCTTTTTCTTCCATTCACGAGCAGTGATCGGGAGCTTGTCCCTTACAAGGTACCCACAGTGGTACTTATATTTTTGTGCATGTTCTCCTAGTGGTTCCCCTGTATCCACGTTAAAATCTTCGATGATATAGCGGCCTTCCAACGGCTTTATGGGGCCTCGAATATTCTTACTCCGGCCAGTTGTTGTCCTCGAAGCAGAGGGCTGCGTGTATGCATAGAAACACAAAGACATTAAAATAAGGAAAGGTTATATTAATTAATGTGAACAAATAATAAATTATACATAATCAAATATATATATATACCTCGTCGGTATTATCATCGGCATATTGGTTGTTCTGAACAAAATCCATTAAGTATTGGAGATCATCTTCATCCCGCTATTGGTTATTATCATCGGCATTTTGTTGAGTGTCACCGTGGATAATATTCATCATTATTTGTTCTTCCATGTTGTTGCCTCTAGGGTCGGCCATCTAAAAAACAAAAACCAAAATTGTAAGACGTTTGACATTTTTTGTTGACTGCAGCTATGACGACCACATCACCGTGAATCTCCTGAGTGATGTAATGCCATGTCCGTTGCGTTTTGTTATTTTGTATCTCTTTTTTCACTGAAGAGTTAATCTGATGCTGAACGTCTTAAAGGTCTGGGAGCACTGGACGAAAGGGACGATGTCGCAAATGCTGCCCCAATCGCTGGATGGATACAGTCGAAGCCAGGCTCTGCGATGCACCCATGTTGGTCTGCTATGCGTCCAACCGGACCCTGATGACAGGCCTGATAGATCATCCGTGGTGTTCATGTTAACCAGGGATAGCATGGAGCTCCAGCTGCCTGCGCAGCCCGCATTCTTCTTTGGGAGAGAATCACCTTCAACCTCACGGTCAGATGGGCAAGGCACCTATGTATATGGCCGGTCTGGTTTCATATTGAACAGGGCATCTCTATAAATGGAAATACAATTACTGAACTTGATCCTAGATAGACAGAATTTGTGAATACCAAGGCCATGGAATGCAGCATGAGCTTAACCACTTTCGAGGCTAAGGCCCCACCACCAGCGAGACGGTTGATGCTACATTGCTACTCCACACTGTGATACAGTTTCTGGCTACATTGCAGGAACACGGTTGATCATAAACAGAAAATGCCCTGCCAATGCCAACACTGAAGGCTGTGAAAACCAGAGTGGTGCCTGCAACCCCCACGCAGCGAAGAGCAGGAGGCCACGATGGTGAGCGCCACCCCCCCGGCTCCCCATGCCGTCGGCCTCAGGTGCCAGCATCCAACAACACCGCTCAGATCTCCTAGACCCTCACGCCGGTTGTCGCCGTGACGACCAGCAGCCACCTTCTCTCCTCTGGGCCACCTTTCGTCGGTGCCACCTCAGCCGCAACGTCCACCTGCAGAGCCAAACCCACCCCGCTGCTCTCGCCGGTGGCACGCCCCTTCTACCCTGGGCCCTAGGGAGCCGTCCAGTCGCCATCCCAAGACTGTACGCTAGATGGAGGACAGTGACGACGAGCCAGAGTGCGTTGACTACAACTTCTTCCCATGGCCTTCTCCGTGGCCATCGACCTACCTAGAGGTGGTTCGCCGCTCCGCCACGACCACCTCTAGTGGCACCCGTGCCATCCCCAGCCCCACCAGCCACCAAGGCACCACCTATTGGGCGCTGTCCCTGGCGTCGCCTCTCGCGTCGGACCCGGCGTCGCCGTGCTCAACCACTACAGGTCGCGCCCCCCCTTTGCACCCCTCTAGGTTGCGCCTCTACCAGCATAGGTGCATCCAGCTAGTCACACGATGGCGGAAGGGGGTTCTCGCCGTCGACCTCATATCGATGTGGAGGGCTTCGAAGAGGTGGCCACGCTGTCGATGTGGCACCGCCTGCGACGCGCTGACAGATCTCCCCCATCCTCTGCCTCGCTGACTTGGCTCATCATGCTGGAGCTCCAAAGTAGATGCTTGAATTGCCTGTCGTTCAACCATCACGTAGCCACCTGCAGGCTCCCCCACTGATGTCTGCACTGCCATGGGTTTCAACATCTGGCTAGGGACAATCGCCGGCCGCGCTCAACCCCAGCGGTCTTGACCATCCACCGCCAACCGCGCTCGCCCTAGGTGGCACCGGGTGGGGACCCGCTTACGCCGTGACACTTCATCCTGCAACAACAGCCCACTGCCTATCCACCCCCGGTGCACGAGCTGGTATCATCGTCGACAACCCCGATGGGTCTACTTCATTACTGTGTGCAACAAGTGGAACCGGAGTGTTGCCTCGTGGAGTGGTTAGAGGCAATGGTGACTAAGGAGGGCCAGCTCTGCTTCACCCTCATCGCACAAGTGGGCAACGCATCTACGGACATCTCCATCGAGGACGCTACAAACGCGATCGCCTCCATCACTGGGTTGGGTGCTGCAGATTTTTCCATCACGTGCTTCTACCCCGAGAACATCTTGGTGAACTACAACTCCCAAGAAGGCCATGACAAGGTTCAGGATGCCAGTCCCATTCCCCTGGAAACCACCAACCTCTCAATCCATCCATCGACCAGGCTCATCAATGCGGAGCTGGTGACACTCTTCTCCAATGTCACCCTTGAGCTTGATGGTATGCCGGCGCATGACTGGGACAAGAACACGGTGAGCAAAATTCTTTCCCCATAATACCGGGTGGAGTGGCTTGATGAGGGCATGAGGCGACAGCGAGAAAGGCCGACCTATCTCAGTTTAAACTCAAGGCCTAGGCCGCCGACCCAGCTGCAATCCTGACATCTAAGAAGCTTCTCATCGCCGAACCTGAGTTGCCGGTTGTCCACTCTGACCTCGACCTCCAGATCATCTTCAGCAACCTGCCTCCATTCTTGCACCAGAAATGCTTGCTAGTGTACAACATCAACATCCACCTATGCTGCATCACCGACTTCTAGCCGCGATCACTATAGACGTTGGTCGTGTCATCTCTTTCCAACAATGGGGACAGCGGCCCGGACAGTAACCCCAACCGTTCCTATGGCTTTCGTCGGCAGGGTCAGGGACTGCAACATGTCGCATTTTTGCATCATGCCGGTGGTGGGGGCAGTGGTGCCACAGCATGCGGTGGTGCGTCACCGGCGGGGGACCACCCACTGGAGTGCTCCTGCAGGCCTCACAAAAGGCTTTGTGCAGGCATCCCTCCCTGGGGATGTCCTAATAAAGCACTTTCCAAAAGGGGGGGTTCAAACATGGAGGTGGCGACAACTCCTCCACTCTCAGTTCAAGCGGTTCCTGACACGCGGTAGGGTGGCCTCACAACGGCAGGATGACTCTGGTGTTGGTTCTAGGCGATGGACTAGTCCTGGCCAGCGTGCCTAAGTCAGTGGTGCTATCTGCCGATAACAAGGTAACCGAGACTTTTGACATTGATCCCTACCTTTTCTGGCCTCTTGCTGGTCTGCATCAGTTGAACAGGATCCCATGCTCTTTGAGGCAAGTGGTCAAGTGGTGGCCACGATGGTTGGGCTGGAGCATCCTGCACCTGTTGCTGGCATGTGAGTGGTCCTGGTTGCAGCTTCTAGCTGCACAACGAGTGACTATTTCATGCAGGTAATCCCCTGGACTCCTGTCTACCTACCTAGGCTAGAGTCACACCTTGTTGGGCCAGCTCTTCAAATGAGGCATGATCAAAGGCTCTAGCTAGTGCATCCATCGAGCTCGGGATGTAGGATTGTCTACCTGGTGGGCTACCTGATGGGCCTCCATCTAGGGCTATCACAGTTGTGCCGTCTTTGCTGATGCGTACATCTCCCGCCTTTTCGAAGTGTTCAAGTCTGTGCTCCATGGCCAAGTTGTCAGTGTTCACCAAGGCTGTGCAGAAGAAGCTACGTACTCTGTTGGCACTGCGACCGGTGAAGACAAAGCATGTAGCTCCAGCTACTACAAGAAAAAGTGGTATTAACGACGGGATATTTGGTTGTTAAAGGTCGATATGTGGTCGCTAAAAGTATTTAACGACCACATTTGTGTAGTCATCCATGGTCGTTAAAGGCTTCTTCGTTAATACAATTAACGACCACATACAATTCCCTGTCGTTAAGTTTTCAATGACAGGATAATAAGTGGTCGCTGATACTATAGCATTAACGACCACATTTATAGTAATAACAACAACATTTGTCATCGTTAATATCATAGAGCCATCTAGCATGATGCATTAACAACCACATTTGTGGTCGCTAATTGTTTCTACAAGGTACTAGCATTAACAACCATATTGAAATGGCACTTCTACGACATCAGCAACCAATATACAACATACACAACAACATGCTTTCACTAAATAGATGATTTATAAATGAAATTAATTTGTACATTCCAAAATCCAACTTCACAATGGTCCTGGATGGTTCATGTGACCAAGAAGAAAAATAATCCAGAACATGAAACTATAATAGTGGCTAACTTAAGAGTCATCCTATGAATGCTAATCTTCAACTAGATGCACACCGCCACACTGTCCTTCAACAGCTTGGTCTTGTCAACAAGGTCCTTCACAAGCCTACGGTAACTTCAATGTTAATCCTATATACAAGATTCAGTGACGCCTGCTGCAGCAGCGGCAGGTGAGCAGCGCCTGCAAGCAGCCGACCCTCACCAGTGCGGCTACGGTGCATCAAACGAGGCTTGTCCTCTTCCCCCACAGCACCACCAGCTGGAAAGAAAAGCGAGAGAGGTCAGTAAGGAATGAAAGTTAATTGACAATTGATAATGCTTACCGGCAGCGAAAAGGAATAGGTTTAGTGAGGTTACAGACTACAGAGTGCATGGTGGAAACCTCACCCTACTGCATTTTGTCAGGGATGATCATGAGTATAAAAAAGGCCACCATGGGATACCATAAATAAGATCTTTTCCTCAGTTAATGTTTCCTCTGTTCTGCACATTGCCGATACTTGTCAGATGCAGCTACATCTGCTGAAACATTCTTCATCCAATCCAACTGGTAATAATAGGAAGGGTATTAGTCCAGCAATAGTTTATTAGCAGGAAGGGATTACTAAAACCTGATTAAATACTGCTCAGGTAGCGACACCAGCTTTTTGACATCATCTTTCGTACAATCTGACAATGGCTGGTAGGAGAAGAAAAGAGCACATCCAATTGCCGCACTGAAGCGGCAACAGCCTGAGATTTGGATGAAACGAAACACAAACACTGTCATCTCATCAGGTACGAAAATGGTATTCTTATTGCCTTGATCACGACCTCTTCATTAGTAGTGCCTTGGAAATATCATGCAGATCCTCTCACTGAAAAAGTTGCATCTTCTCTTTGAAGTATTGGAACACCAATTTATTCAGTGTGAAAGCTACATATAGTTAATCCCATTGCTATCCTTTAGATATTCTCTCTGCATCCCAGAAATATAGCTCGTTCTTGCACACAAGTCAATCAATTCATCATCATGCGTATGAACAATCTGCTACACGAATAAAGGAATCAAATTTCAGGAAGGATGGCTTATCTGCAACACGAATAGGCATCGTCAGGTAGATATGATCAATGCCTGTGAGCTCAACGTATTGGCCTCATGGATTAATGAATATGATCCTGCAAAAAAAACAAACACAAATATTCTCTGTTAAACAATTATCTGCATTCATGACATAATATAGAATATGAAGATATAGTTATGAAATCTAAAATAAACATCTACTAAATAGAAAAACTAGTGGACGAATATTGTTGTGTTACTGCTAATATAATAACAATCTAAGAGCAGCAGCATGACAAAATACCAGGCAATTCGTGGTTCTGTAATAAACTAATAATAATTCATAATGTACTAGTGATGTAATTTGTGGGACTACACAAATCCTGAGTGAAAAACGATATAAAATAGCAATGAAGTTTCCAAGAACTGTAGCAATAGTAATTTCTAGTTCAGGTTAATACCTTTTCATTTTTGTCAATTTAGATTCAGGATAACCCCTTTCCTAATCATGCAGTTTTACCATACAGGTGATGCCCTGGCAAAGCAGATAATAAAGAAGATAATCAACCTCTGATCTGAAACTATGCCTCCACTTCCTGAAAAAAATAGTGTAGTGGCAGTGAATTTTTAGAAATTAACAATAACACTGAACCTCTACTTCAGATTAGGACATATATATTAATCTTTACGTACTATGTTAAATGAATGAAAATAATAGAGGAAGAATAGGATCATCAAATGTAAACAGGACTTTCGGACACAAAACTACAGGCAATCTCAACTTCAGGTCAGCTTTTTAGATAATAAATTCAGGCTAGTTCCTCAAAAAAAAATCAGGCTAGCTAAAATATAAGATGTAATCCATATTATAACGTGCAAGATTTACAAAAAGTATATATTATAAGCAACCCTTGCGGCCGACTCTCTCTGTTCCATTCCCGCCTCAACCGAAACGAGCAGCGAGTCGCGGAGAGTCTCCCGAACCATCCTCAATCCCCAGCAGGGTCGATCAACGTCGGTGGTGCCGTTACCGCCCGCCCGGCGCCATGTCCGACCTCGCCCGAGCCGCCATAGCCGCCGCCATGCTCGCTGCGGTCTTTAATCCAGCCGCTAAGCTCTCCGGTGAGGTGCGCCAGTCCGCGGGGGTCACGGTGGTGACCTTCCCGGCATCGGCGACCTCGCCCGGCGACGAGCTAGGCTGCCGACCTACCGGTCGGCGCGCGGTCAAAACCGGCCAAGCGGGTTGACCCGGCCCCACGCTGTTAGTGAGAGTGGGTAGGCAGGGGGTGAGTGAGAAATGGTTTTAACCATTTTCGAATTTTAGAAAAAGGTGAAAATGCTGATTCTTGTTTATTTCATAACTAAATAATCTGAGCTCAGTAAAATGCAAACTAAATTTCTTTGTGCTCCTCATGATGTGTAGTTTCATGAAAAAATATGTGTTTGGTATGTTAATTACTTTTGTCATGCTTAATAATTCCCTCTTTTAATTAATAAATGGTAAGTGTTTGATTTTTGTAGGATAATATACTAATCTAAAAATCATAAAAATTTAGGGTTAAGCTTTCTATGCTAAAACCAACTTCCACTAAAATTTGGGAACTATTTTGAGCAAGTTCACTTTAATAATTAATTTTCACCTTGTTTAATGACCATAAAAATGGTTAATAAAATAACCAATAGTTAATTAGTTTTCTAATTAAATTGTTGAGTGATTTGTGGCATTGTGTGAAGCCCATGAATCAGTAATCACCCCTGATTCATGGCATGATCATGTGTAGTTTAGCAATAGAGTTGCTCACATGCTTAATAAATTATTAAATGACTTAAGTGAATAATACTAGGATTCACTTAGGATTGATTCCATTATGGCTTTACTTGAAAGACCATGAATCATTATCACTCTAATGATCCATGGCATGGTTGTGTAATGTTAGTAGTAGTCATCACTACATGTTTGGTGGATAGTAGTTAATTAATTAAATGTTAAAAGTGTTTAACTTAGGGTTGGGTGCATTTTGGTGTTGTTTGGAGACCATGGAATGCTTCGCCCTAGTGTTCCTTGGCAATGGTAAGTTTAATTTTGATGCAATCTTAACCACCATGCTTAAATAAATAATATTCTTGTTTTGTGATTAAATCAACACTAGTTATGGATCCTTGATTACAACTTATCCGTGAAGGAAAGTTGTACTCAAGTTAAATTATGCAATTAGGTTTGTTATCAAATATGTGTAGGCATCATGCATCATATTTAGTCCTTCCTTTCATTTAGAGATGCATGTGTAATTGCATCCAAGTGATAAACCTGCTTGGTGAAATAATTAAACCTGAGTGCACCGTGAAGAAAAGTTGTACTCGACTTTCTTTAGATTGTATGCTTTGCATCATGCATCATGTCAAGCATGTCATTAAGCATGCATCATTTCCTTTACGAATAGTCCACGTGAAAGCGAAGGATCGCGATGGTCAAGTTTCAGAGAAGGTTCGTGATGATCCAATTCTGACGAGGTGAATCCACCGAAGGAGTCGATGTCAAGACTAACAACTAACCTTCTCTGCAACACAGGCAAGCCCCGGAGCATAACCCACTCTCTTTATCTTTTACAAAAGCTTTATAATACAATACGTCTAGTGTAATGTGCATTAAGTTATAGACTTTGTTTGATACTGTTGCTGCATGATTACCTTGATCCACAGTTATTCCCAAATATTCTCCTACTAGTATGTGTAGGACGTTTTTCCTTAAATGCTTAGCCATGCTTAGTCCAGTAGAAGTCGAGCGATGGTTTCATTGTTCGCGAGATATCGGTTTATCTTTTGTTCTCCCAGTTTGGTTCATGGATCGTGAGAACCTTAATGCTGATGGATGTGATAAATGGAGACCAGGGCGGATTAGCTTGCATTAAGAATGGAGTCTTAATGTAGTGCTCCGTCTACGTCGATTAAGGACCGTTCTATTGTAGGCTTGTTAATGGGTCAAGACCCTTGCAGTGTACTGGCCACATACTCTAGGAAGCCTGAGTACCCTGGCTACTCTATTACATGAAACGATAACCGTGCACTGGGAGTGGAGAGATGGCGGGAGTAGCGTGAACCCACCCAGGGAATCTCAGGGAGATGTCCACCGGGCGGTGGTGTTCTGTGCTCTCGGGTGGCGCAGACTGGTTCACGTATGGAGGATCTAGGAGAATGGTTGATATACGCAAGGCTCGAACCTACGTATATCGTGTGGCTAGAAATCCCCAGCTGGGACCTTTTAACCAGTTCGAATCGTCGTTGCTCCTCGATCATGAAGACTTGACCCTCTGCCCTACATCGTAGTTTAATCTATGAAATATGATGGTTCTCGAAATTTATGAAATATGCTAGATGTTTAATAATAAGTGTTTGGCATAGATTAGGTGCTAATGAAGGCTCCCTAATGATAAATCCTAAATTAAAACCTGAATGTAAGGATCAACTGTAGAAAGCTCTGCAAAAGTTCTCTGGTTTTTGGCCTAGAAAACCCCCTAAGCCAGCATGCCCTTGGTGTCTTTTCTTTAGTCGGGTAAGTCTTGTTGAGTACCCTCAAGTACTCAGGGTTTGTTAACCCCTGTTGCAGGTACTAACTTGAGTTGCAAAGCTAGCTAGGTTATGTCAGTGGGCTCGATGTGATCTGGTAGTTCGTCTTCCTTAGGTGCTTCACCTAAGTTGCTTCTATTCGCTTTCAAAATTTAAGTTAAGTATTTCTTAAGCAAATGTTAATCATGTTGTAAACTATTATTGTAAAACTTTTTGCACTCTGATCTAAATATTTGATATCAACTGTTGTAATATTGTGGTTCCTCCTGTATTGATCCTGGATAGAGGGTGTTTTAGAGTTCCCTGAAACCACCCGATAGAACACCGGAGTTATCGGGTTCCCGTGCATAGCCGTCGGAGGCCTTTGGGGCGATGACAGGTATACGTGGGCCCAATAATTTAGGTGGTTCTATTACATAACTCATTCTTTTTTGAAGCCGTCGAGGGACCGGAGACCGGCGGCGACGAGATGTCTTCCGACAAGGTGGAGGAGACCGGGATCGGTCACTCCATGACCATCAATGACGAGTTGCGCCTCTGTGGGTTGCGCGGAGATGACAAGGACATCCGTGGGGATGCGAGGAGGTCTTGGGTCGTGCTGGTGCCAAGGCCCTCTTCGACTGCACCACTTCTGAGCTGGCTGCTGCCGGCAACATCGGCTCTGCCGGTGATGGCCCGCCGGTGCCGTCGACGCTAGGCCGGCTCCTATGCGCAGTTCTACCTCTCCATGCTGGGAGGACTTCGAGAAGCTCACCAGAAAGGACGCAAATGGTAAGGATTTCAGGTATGGTGCTCGCTGTCTTCACTGCCATAAGGAGTTCAGTGCTATATCTAAGTTTGGGACTGGCCATCTCCTGCGTCATGTGGAGATTTGCCCTAAAAAGCATGAGAAAGATCGCTTGACTCAGTCCCACATTACTTTCACTAGGGATGGTACTGTTCATAATTGGGATTATTCTGCTGAGGTGGCTCGTGTTGAGCTTGTTCGTTTGCTTGCTAGGCTAGATCTTCCCCTCAGTATTGGGCAATCTGAGGCTTGGAAGAATACATCACAAAGGCTCATAACCCTCGATATAAAACTGTTTCTAGGCAAACAACAACTAGAGATCTTTTTAAGTACTTCACTGCTAAGCGTGATAACCTGATAGAGGCTTTGAAGAATAATGCAATTACTTCTGTTGCTATTACTTCTGATATTTGGTCTGGAAATGCTAAAGAGGATTACTTAAGTGTTGTGGCTCATTACATTAATGCTGATTGGCAACTTGACAAGAGGGTGCTTGGGTTAAGGCTTATTGATGTGTCACATAATGCTGAGAACATTGCTGAACGTGTTGCTAATGTGCTTAATGACTTTGGTATATTGAATAAGGTTTTTTCTGTAACTTTGGACAATGTATCTACTAATAACAAAACCATGGATGCACTGAAACCTGTACTTAAGCAGTATTTGGGTGTTGATCTGTTTTTGCATCAACACTGTGCTTGTCATATCATTAACCTAATAGTTAAGGAGGCTCTAGTTGTTGTTAATCCTATGCTTGATGATTTTAGAACTGCAATATCATTCATTAACTCTTCTAACCAAAGAATTGCTGCATATAAGAGTTACTGCATGGCATCTGGTATTAGACCTAGGAAGTTTGGATTGGACATGGATGTTAGGTGGAATTCTACCTATCTAATGCTTAAGCATTTGCTACCTCACAAGGAAACTTTCCATACTTCTATTAAGTCTAATTATCCTAGAGCTAGAGGTGGTGCCTTTCTGTTGACTCATGAATATTGTGCTCTGGCAACTAAATTCATGGCATTTCTTGAACTGTTTTGACTCAACAGTTGCTTTGTCTGGTGTGTACTATCCTACTGCTCCACTTATGGTTCATCACATTGTTAGGATTGCTATACACTTGCATAAGTTTCAAAATGATGAACATATTAGGTCTGTTGTCCAACCTATGATTGATAAGTACAATAAATACTAAAAAAATACCTGAACTATATTGTATTGCATTTATCTTGGATCCTAGAGCTAAGATTAAAGGTTTTAACAAAGTGATTAGGAAGTTGCAATTGATTACTGATGCTGATTACAATAATAAGTTGATTGAGACTAGAGCTCTTCTTTTCAAACTGTATCATAAATATGATGATCTGTATGGCTCTGTTAGGGAGAAAAGGGCTGTCCCTCCAACCCTATCTGGTAAAAAAAGAACATCTTGGGAAGAAATTTATGATGACGAT
Source organism: Chrysopogon serrulatus (assembly GCA_015844335.1). NCBI lineage: Eukaryota > Viridiplantae > Streptophyta > Magnoliopsida > Poales > Poaceae > Chrysopogon > Chrysopogon serrulatus. The sequence continues at coordinate 131,255 of JADLZL010004516.1, read as the reverse complement.
GATGATGATGTTCTTCCTGCTAGTCTTGATCTGCCTAGGACTATGTCTGCTACTGCCTTGCTTCATGCTGCATCTTCTAGCTCTAACAGTTCTGGTTCTGAACTCACAGCCTACCTGGACTGTGATATAGTCAGTCAGTTGGATGAGGACTTCAACATCTTGTATTGGTGGCATCAGCATAAACTTACTTATCCAGTTCTTTCTACCCTTGCTAAAGATATTTTTAGTGTGCCTGTTTCAACCATTTCTTCAGAGGCAACCTTTAGCTTAACTGGCAGGATCATTGAAGAACGGCGGCGGCGGCTGAACCCTGAAACTGTGGAGGCCCTCACTTGCATCAACTACTAAAAAGCGGCAGAAGCTTGGCTACAGCATATGGTGGAAGACAAGGAGCTTTGTGATGCCTTTAAATATCTTTATCTCAATTAGTGATTCATGTAATGGTCTGTAATAGTAATTAGGACTTGAACTATTTGGACTTGGAAACTTTGAGATGTAATGAACATTGAACTTTAAATATGGAGCTTGGCTACACTCTTTTTTCCTGTCTAGGGTTTCCAACAAGGGTGAGTTTTACCTAGACAGGTTTTTAATGAGGCAGCCATTGCACAAGCTCTGTTCTTTTGTGTTGTTCTGTGATGGTTTTGATCTGGTGCACTGAAATATTTGATCTGTGAATTTGATCTGTGAAGTTGGTCTGTGAATTTGATCTGTTGAAGTGTTGGTCTATGAATTTGGTGAAGTCAGTGCAAATCGTGCCTGGGCCGGCACGGGCACTGTGCTGCCGTGCCCAGCGGCACGGCACGGCACGCTCCAGCTCTGGCCGTGTCGTGCCTGTGCTCAGATGTTGGCACGGCAGCCCGCCAGGCACAACACGACACGGCAGGCACGCGTGCCGACTCGTGCCCGTGCCGACTCGTGCCCGTTCCGACTCGTGCCGTGCCGAATCGTGCTCGTGCCCGTGCCATGCCGGGCAGCCCGTTTGGCCATCTATACTTCTCTGGATCTTAATCTTATTGCTCCTTTCAGTCAGCTAGAGGCTTGGGAAGCTTTGAAGTCAATGGACAGCTCCAGCGCGCCGGGTCCTGATGGTTTTGGCCCCTCCTACAAAGCGGCTTGGTCTTCTATCAAATCAGAATAGTGGCCTTCATGTCAGCCTTCCACCCGATTGATGCAGACAGGCCTGCCGTAACTCTGCAATACGTGGATGACACTTTAATTGTGTTCAGAGGGGATCCGGATGCAGCGCTTGAACTCAAATGGACTCGGCATTCCTTCTCGGCAGCGACAGTTCTGAAGCTTAATTACAGCAAGAGCACCCTAGTTTCCCTTACACCTGGATAGGGCTCTGGCAGATCAGTGTGCTGCTGCCCTTGGGTGCGGCCAGCAGTGATTTCCCCAAAATTACCTGGGCTCACCTCTGTCAGCATCTAAACTTCCAAACTCAGTCTTCTGCACTTATATTGATCGAACAGACAAATTCCTCTCAACTTGGCAAGCTTCTCTGCTGAATAATATAGGGAGAGTGGTTCTGATCAACTCAGTCCTTGATTCTCAGCTTGTATACATTATGTCAGCAACGCAATTGCCGCCGGAGATAATCAATCAAATTGACAAGCGACGGAGATCCTTCCTCTGGGCAGGTAACTGGGACTTGTCAGCCGCAAAATGTCTAGTCTCCTGGACCAATGTTTGCACTACAAAGGAACTGGGCGGTCTAGGTATCAAAGACCTTGGCACGCACAATGTGTCTGCTGCTGAACCTTATACACCGCCTGCATAATGCCAAATCGTCAGCTTGGGCAAGGTGGATCACAGAGAAGGCAGACATTGACACCATGACTGGAGAGAACATGGGGCATCATTGGGATCTCCTCAGAACGTTGCTGCCACTTAATCAAGCACTAACCTCTGTTAAGCTCGGAATGGACATTCAACCCTGTTCTGGTCGGGTGCGTGGTCAGGGCCTCAGGGGAGGAGACTTTGGAGGACCGCTACCCTAGACTCTTCTCCCACTGCATCAGAAAATCTACCACAGTTCAAGAGGCGATCGCCTCCTGCCTTCAGGGCCATTTTGTGAACCGAATGTCAAGCGAGGCACAGCTGGAACTGCAGCAAGTGCAAAGCTATTATGCACGAAACCTCCTTGTCCGAACGACCAGACGAACACCTCTCTGCCTTCAGTCGATCCCAGGAAAAGCTCGACATGTCCGCCATCTACAGACTGCTCAAGGCAAGGGGACAGCAGGATGACCCGGCATCATCCTTTCTGGAAAAATGCAGCCCCTCCCCATGTGCAGCTATTCTTGAGGCTGCTCGTCAGGGGGAGGATCCAGTGCCGCTCCAACCTCCATCGCAAAAAGATTGTTGACTCCCCAAACTGCCTTGTCTGCGGAGGTCCAGAATAGAACCCAGATCATTGATTTTCGAATGCCCGTTGGCGCTTCAATTCTGGCAAGCAGTTGGACTACCTTCAGATACCGGCACCGATCCAGAAACTGGCACAACATTGACAGAATCAGCGCAGTTCCTGCAGATCAATATAGTACCTTCATCATCCTCTGCTTCTGGCAGCTCTAGAAAAGACAGAATGCCTTCGTCTTCAGGAAGGAGAACCTAACTCTACGACAGCTACTACTCTCTTGCAAATCAGAAGCTAATCTGCGGAGACACAAATTCCCAAAGAAAAACAAAAGAGTCATAGACGTTTGGTTAAGAATTCTTGACGACGCGGTGCTCTTGAACGACAATGGAGTCTGAAAATCACATGTCTCCTGTCTCCTGTTTTCCTGCCTTATTCTCTTTTTCTGCTCCTTGTTGTCCTTTTTCCAAAAGCCATGTACAATCGGATGTAAGCTGAGCACGTTGAGCCTTATTCAATAAAAATTCAGGTGGGGATCAAATCCTCCTCTAAGCTAAAAGATTGGTAGGGATCAAGCTTTAGTACTGCACTAGAGGACTCGGTTACTGATTAAAATATTGTGCTCTATAGCCCCATTAGGCTGCAACTAAAAATTGGCTCAGTTAACAATATCATTGGCGTTGATCCATACCATTTTTTTCTTTGTCAATAGACTACATGCAAGTGTAAAAGAACCAGACATTGTAATATGGGACAAGTATGGATGCATGAAGAAATACTGAAGACAGAAAATGCAAGAACGAAAAACAAAGAGAATAATGACAAAGATTTCTGGCTCCACAAACTTCCCCACATAATGAAAGAATGTCAATTAGATGGTCCTCTTGATAATTACCAAATGTACATATGATAGTTTATGAAAAACTGAGGCATATTATCAATCCATGTCACTATTTGTTAGTGATTGATGTCAAATCATACAAATTATAAACCATGACCAACTTTCTCAATTTTTTTACAAATTATAAACCAACTGAAGCATATAATCGTAGTATGGGAAGATAGGTCATAAATTAAGGAAAAATGATTTGACAATCCATTGTTTTACAAACAAATGGCACCATGAACCAAATGTCCATGATAAATCGAGCATCAAATTCTCAAGCGACAAAGGACGGAGTGCAAAATCCACAAAATGCCATAATCGGTGGAGTAGCTCTGTACCAACCACAAAGAATAAGGCTCCATTCGGGCATTGTGGTCACTTTTTCAAAAGCACTTGATTCTTTCTAGATCTGGACGTGAGAGTTGTGGCAGAACCTTCTAAATTATATGGCCCATAAGCACCTGATGTTGTCCCTAAGACCTCTGTCGGCTATGCTTATACACCATATAACTTAAAATATTCCGTCGGGTGAAACCCTGATAAACCACGATTTCTCCAGGATCGATACTTACAGAGACATCACAGTATTACAACAGTTTTCTTACAAAATACCAGAGTAGCGGAAGACTTACAATAACTTAATTTACAACTTATTTATAAAATTTATACAAACCAGAGTGTTATTATTACAAAACAGCGGAAGTATCATTAACCAACTTTATTACAAATCACGCAACGAAAGTACCCTGCCCAAGGGTCACACAACCTATTCTTCGTCAGATTCTTCCTCGATAACCGTCATACAACAAGGTCCGTAGCACACTTGTTCAGACGGTTCACCTGCAATAGGGATTTAACAAACCCTGAGTACCAAAAATACTCTGCAAGACTTACCCGACCAAAAATTGGGGAGAAGACTAAGGACTGCTGGCTAATAGGAATCAAGGTGAGGCTTTAGCAAGATCAAAAGAAACGTTTGCAAAAAGAGACTAAGCCGGTCCTTACTATAACAAACACTTGTTATCTATGTAACAGATTCAGAACTTTCCAAACTCAACAACTTCCATTATTGCTACGATGCCGGGACTCGGATCAAGTCTCCCATATCGTGGAGCAACGACGATTCGAATCGCTTTATATACCCAGCTGGGGCTCCCTAGCCACACGATGTATGCAGGACCTAACATCTTACATACATCAACTCACACCTGTATTTCTCCACACCAGAACGGGTCCTAGCCATGAGGGTATAGTACACCACCTCTCTACGCCGCGGTCCCCTTCCACGGTGCGCCCCGTAGGGTGGGTACACGCTATGCCCGTCCCGGTTGTCCGTTCTCGTCATGGATAGTACAAGGGAGCTTACCGCCATTAACATGCGACTAGTACTATCCAATAACCTCATGATCCTAGGACCAAACAACGGACGGTCCTTAACCGACACAAGTGGACGACACTACACCAGGGCACTAGCCCATCCCGGTGCAAGTCACTCCACTGACATCTCGATTTACCCATTATGTTCTTGTTGCGTACCCTTGACCCGATCAAAGTGAAGAGATACCAACAAGAAACATCAGGTTTTATTACTTTCTCAAAAGTTGTTACATTGTCACACTTTTGGAAAACATTTCTTAAAACCTATGCTATTAGCAAGGCTAAGCGTATACTAAGCATTTCGCAATGAAAACAGGTATTTAGGGTAATATATCAAGGTACGGTAAATGCATCAAAGTAGGGTATCACACAACTCCTAACACCTAATGCATCATATCATTAACATAAAATGTAAAGCTTTTCGAAATACAAGGAAATGTTTAAATGTATCCGGGGCTTGCCTTGGGGTTCGACGAAGTGAGGTTCAGCTACGGAGTCAGTAAGATCAGACCCAACCTCTTCCCACTGATCACTTGCTTCAGAAACATGAGTTGAACCAACTCCTTCCTCGGAGGGCACAGCTACACGATAAAGATGCATGATTACAATGCGGTAATAAAAGAAGCATGCGATAATGATGCAACGATTACTAAACTATCTTGAGTACAACTTTCCTTCACGGTAAAGTTGCACTAAGGAAGCATAACTAGCGTCGACGACAACGAACTAACGATACGCAATCAACATAAAATGCCGAAGGTCATTAGGGTTAATGACCTAGGGTCATCACTTAATTCTAAAATCAAGCAACCCTAATAGTGATTAAGGTTAATTACTACTTTATTAACCATTTTTACAATTATTGAAAAGCCGCTAATTAACTTGCTAACTAGAATTTAATTAAACACTAATTAAGCAAAAGATTAATTAATCAAACATTAATTAAAACAAGGCCTTAATTAAGCATAAAACAAAAATTAGTCAAAATATGATCAAACTTCATAATTAAGATCCTTATCATCTAATTAGCACACCAAACAAATTTCATAATTTTTAGACTTATATTTTAATTACTAAAAATCATGGAAGTGGCATTTATTAATTAAAAGAGCAATTTTAACTATAGCTAAAATTTACTAAAAATATAAAGTTAGTATTTTTTCCTAGGTAGAGCATCACTCAAGGATCACAGAACATATTTTTGCACATTTTTACTTGCCCGAAATAAATTATAACAAAAAGATGAAAAACAGCCCTGGAAATTCAAATTGGAAAAAAGAAAAGTTTTTCCCCTCTCCCGTGGGCTTTTACTTGTGCGGCCCAGCCCCAGCAGAGCTTCGCGCAGAGCCGGCTCGGCTCTCGGCAAGCAGGCGTGCGCCCTCTCCCTCCTCTTCCTCTCGCTGACGGGAGGCCCCCACTCATCAGTTCTCTCTTCCTCCCTCTCCCTCTGTTTGGTCGAAAACAGAACGAAGACATATAAAATAAATGTAAATGCATAGAGACACATTCACACATTCGAGAACCATATATTTCATTAATTCTTTCTTGAATATACAAAATACATGATCAACGAAAAAAATATCTTCTTCCGTCTTCAGCGTCATGCTTAAGGAGAGGTCTGACTTGTAGAAAATTGTGTAGTTCGCCGATTCCCGGGGCCTGTTGGGCGCGGCTGGTTAATTACATCTGCAAGACGAGCTTGCGGAAAACCTCCGATTAAGCTGCGCTTTATGGTCGTCATATATTTGATTGATCGTCGGTAGCCATATGCGATATAGGGTGTAGTAAAAATATGGGTGGCTTTATGTCGCCGAAGCTCAATCGTGACATCGCCATCGCCACGTCGAATTAAACGGAATTTCTATTAATGAAGGGGATGACTTTCGCCTCATCGGTGCCCAGTCATGTACGCCGGCCTTCATTAAAACGGATGTGTGTGAGTTACTTTTGCCTCGTCGGTGCCCAGCAACAGAGTATCCGATCCCGTTAATTGGGACGTATCGGTGGAGTCGTGACCTTGCCTCGACGGCGTTCGGCCAGAGTTTCGTCTAGCCTCGTCGGCACTAGACATGTAGTAGTAGCATAGGGCAATCCGCAACAATTAGCGGAATTGCATGGACGATGTTTGCTCAAAGTATTAAATTGGCAGCCTCCCGGCGTCATATTTTAGGGCAAAACGAGGATAACTCGTCAAATCACCGATCGTCGTGACTCGTTGAGATTACCAACGCAACGAGCTCATAGTATAATTTCCGTCAAATATTTCAGCAGCCTTTCGGCGTCACTTGCATTAATCAGTGCGTTACACCAAATCCGGTTGCAACGGCTTTTATGTATAGGGGCGGAACTCGTGGAAGTAAACATCTCCATGAACAGGCCAATGAGCGACAACACTGCCCTAGTAGATGTATTCGGCAACTAGTACGAGCGGGCCAACAAATAGCAACACCGCCATGGTAGATGCGTATAGCAACTAGCATGAACGGGCCAACAGGGGCAACACCGACGTGGTAGATGTTTCTGGCAAATAGCACGAGCGGGCCAACAAGTAGCAACACCGCCATGGTAGATGCGTATAGCAACTAGCATGAACGGGCCAACAGGGGCAACACCGCCATGGTAGATGCATCTCACAAAAGATTGCTCATGCTTAATTGAATATGATTAACCATCAGATTGGATGCTCACCGGGAAAAGTAACAGAAAGCAGGGACGTCATGCTTGCAACCGCAGGAAGGTGTGCGTGCAACAGATGCAAAGGGGCGGCGAGGACTCGCGTCTGGTTGAAAGCTTGAAGCTGCTCCACGTGTGCGGCTCCTCGTGGAGAACAGCAGCGGCAAGGCGGCGGCCTGGGTGCAGGCGTCTGGCAGGATCTCGTCGTCGAGCAACAGCAGGGCCTCGGCGTGATGTTGCTGGAGAGAAATTAACAGAGCTTCCGCGTCTAGGCGTTGTGGTCTGGCCCCAGCGTCAACCTGGCCTTCAATTTATAAAGGGGTCGAGGCCAAGTATCAACCCCTTTGTCAAGCAAGCCAATGAGTCTCCCAACAGACCACCTATTCTTCAACACGTATTCTGTTCCATCGGCCAAATATACGATACCGATCCGTTGCCGAACCGCCATGCACAAGCTAATAGCGTGACACACATGGACTGCTTGAGAATCAATTTATTTGCATCTGTCCAATACAGGCACGGTCCCTGCAGTATGGGCCCAACAAATGCGTACGTATCCTTTATCTCCAAATACACATACATGATATATATCGTACAAATGTTTGCGAGCTGTCAATCCAAGCGACTTCTAGAAAACCTCTCCAGGCTCGGCAGGACTTCTCACCAGACCGGCCATGTATACGTATAGCTAAATACGTATATACTCAGGATTATATTTGTACGTACGTGTTCACCACTTCACCTAACCTCTCATTGGTTAAAAGCAACGTGACATGCATGTGCATGTACGTGTACTAGCTAGCAACGGAAATAATACACTGGCATACATGCAATTAAAATTTAGTCATGACAACTTCGTTTATACTTACATGCATTTATAATGGTGGTGCCAAAATTTTATCATACACCCTCTCCGGCCGAACAGAAGCGGCGGCGGCAACGGTGGCGGTTCTCGCCAACGGCGGTCTCCCCGACGCTTCCAACCGCACCAACAGACTCCCCTCGTCGCGCCGCACCTAACGAGCTACTTCACGACCCTTGCCATCCTCCAGGACGCACACAACTGCAACCATGGCGGCTCGGTGGGGCACGATGCACAACGGCCGAGCTCACCGGAGTGCCTCCGGCAAAACCAAGCACGGTACTCGACTCAGCACAGCAGCGCGAGCTCAACGCGCCCCAAATACGACTCTGAGCTGCTTTGGTTAGAGAGTGGAGGCTCACGGTGGTGTGGCAGCGGCGGACTGCCGGAGACGGGGAAGGTGACGCGGTTCTGGCTATCCCGATGGTTTCGAACGACAGCGATTAGTTCAGCGGATGCGCAAGATCAAGGCGGAGCTGCTGGCGAGATGGAGGAAGTGATGATAGCGTGTGGAGCTTGAATTTGACAGAGAAGGGACGGCGGTCGACGGTGAGCCGGGAAGGAGAAAAGAGGCGTCGACGGCCGGCACACGGCTTTTATAGGCCAGGGAGGTGCTCGACAGGTGAAGGGAGGGTTCGCGACGACGTTGAGCTGGTTGGTAGCGCGCGAAACCGGCGATGCTGCGAGAACGACCATGGCGGCGCCGGTGAGTCACGGCATGGGCACGGTGGCGAGCTGTCCCCCCCCTTGCATCACTGTAGCAGTGCCAGCTCACTCTCTCCCTTTTCAAATTACTCCCAAATTTTGAATAGAAGTTGAAAAATTCCCAAAATACAGATTGCTCTAAATTTTGTGCTCTACAACTTTCATTAAGCAAGTTTTGTCAAATTCTAAATATTTTTGAAATTGCAGTTTGAATTTGAAAAGGAGTTTGAATTCCAACTTTTAGGATTCCAAAATTACTTTTAATTTTTGAATAAAAGGTGAAAATCTCTAAAAATAAAAAAGTTGTCTATTTTCAAGATCTACAACTTTCATTAAGAGAGTTTTTTGAAACTGAATAATTTTTGAATTGTGGTTTAAAAATCAAAAGGGGACAATTCCCAATTTAAAGAACCTTTGAAATTACTTCAAATTTTATTCAAAAACTTGAAAAACTTTATTTACCAAACTTGTAGAGCTCAAAGAGATGCACAAACTGTATTTTTGGAGTTTTCCCAAATTTTGAATATTTTGAGATAAAAATGAGAAAGGGGCAAAAACACTTGAATTTCAAGCTTTTGAAGAAGAATTTCAAATTGGATCTTTGGGCAATTAATTAATGGTGTTGTGGTACTATTCAGACCCAACCAATAGCATACTTTCAAAGTACAAAGTTCATACTTTGAAATGGTGCCAATGGTTAGCAACTTTTATTTAGAAAATTGATTATGGTTAGCTCCCGAAAATTGAAAATGAAATTAAAATTCCAACACTTAGCCATTTCTAACTAGGGTTGGAATTTGAATTCCAAATTCAACTTGAGTTCTTCCTTTTGCATAATTGACTTGTAAAACATGTTTTGAAGTGTGAGTCAGGGTTAGTCAAACACTTGCAAACATCAAGGTTAATTTTAGTTGATTGCTTTTATAAACAAAAGTAAAACTATAAGTAAAGCTTAAATGATATACACATACACATATGATATCAAAGAACTCAAACACCCTAGAATAAGATAAACTCATTTTAGTTATACTCATTAGGGTTTTCTAATTATGAATGCTCATGCAATGATGATGATGACATGGCAGGTTTAGATTAACGTAACACCAGAGGTGTTACATTACATCCCCCTTAAAAGGAATCTCGTCCCGAGATTCAAAGCTTAGGGCCAAGTAATGGAAAAGAAAACGTGTCAAGCAAACACATCTTACATGGTTTCATAAGGGAGCTAGAAGGGTTTATATTACAAGTCTCATATTTTTGGAAAGTCACAACTCTTAGAAACGAATCATGACTTAGGAGAAGCAAGGAAGAAACTCCGGAAAATGCTCATTCAAGAATTCCTCCGACTCCCAGGTTGCTTCCTTTTCGGACTGTTGATCCCACTGTACTTTGTAAAACTTTCTTATGTGTCTGCGTGTGACCCGATCTTTCCGATCAAGAATCCGAACTGGACGTTCAACACATGTCAGATCAGGTTCAATATGGATACCTTCAAGGTCAATAATTTTGTCTGGCACTCGCAAACACTTTTTCAGTTGGGACACATAGAACACATCGTGCACCAAAGACAACTGTTCAGGTAGGTTCAATCGATATGCAACCTTCCCACATCTTTCTGAAATTTGGAAAGGGCCAATGTATTGGGGTGCTAGCTTACCTTTAACCCCGAAACGATCGACACCCTTACTTGGTGACACCTTCAGATATACATAATCTCCAACTTCAAACACCAATGGTCTTCGTCGTTTATCAGCATAACTCTTTTGTCTAGACTGAGCTTTTCTTAAGTTTTCTTGAATCTGCTTCACTTTATTCTCAGTTTCTTTGACTAGGTCAACACTGAAGAACCATCTCTCTCCAGGCTCAGACCAGTTAAGTGGGGTTCGGCATCTACGACCATACAAAGCTTCGAACAGTGCCATTCGAATGCTTTCTTGATAACTGTTGTTGTAGGCAAACTCAGCTAACGGCAGACACTGATCCCAATCTGAAGAATAGGTCAACACACAAGACCTTAACATATCTTCAAGAATCTGATTCAGTCTTTCGACCGATCGACCATCGACCTGCGGATGATAATAAGCGTCTTTGCGTAATAGAGTGGTACCTATAGTTTCATGAAACCTCTGCCAAAATTGAGCCATAAACTGAGTACCCCTGTCGGTGACTATGCTTTTTGGAATTCCATGCAGACATATTATACGGTCTATGTATAGCTGAGCATATTGAGATGCTCTATACTTCTTTTTCACTGGAACAAAGTGAGCAGACTTGGTTAAGCGATCAACGATAACCCAAATGGAATTATAGCCCCTTGTTGTTCTAGGTAACCCGACAATAAAGTCCATACTTCTATCTTCCCACTTCCAAGCTGGAATGGGTAATGGTTGGAGCTCTCCAGCTGCTTTCAAACGTACAGCTTTAACTTTTTGACAAGTATCACATTTTGCAACATATCGGGCTATTTCAATTTTCATTTTAGTCCACCAGAATCTCTGCCTCAGGTCATGATACATCTTATTGCTACCTGGATGAATCGAGAATCTGGTTAGGTGGGCTTCATCAAGAATCAACTGTCGGAGCTTAGGAATTTTCGGAACAACCAGACGATTTTTGAACCATAATACAATGTTGTCATCAAGATAGAAATAAGATGCTTTTCCAAATCTAACTTTTTCTCTAATATGTTTAAGACCCTTGCTTTCTCGTTGGGCTGCAATAATCTGCTCTTGAATAGAAGAGGTTACTGTGATATCATTTAGACTGCCTTGAGAAATCATATCAATGTTCAATCTTTCTAACTCCTGACATAGACTAAGATTCACAGGTGTAATAGTAAGACAGTTGCATTGGCTCTTCCGGCTAAGAGCATCAGCAACTACATTAGCTTTGCCAGGATGATAATGTACTTCAAGATCATAATCTTTGATTAATTCAAGCCATCTTCTCTGCCTAATACTTAGCTCAGACTGCGTAAAGACATACTTAAAAATTTTGTGATCACTATAAATATGACATGGATTTCCCAACAGATAGTGCCTCCATATCTTCAGAGCATGCACAACTGCGGCTAACTCAAGATCATGAGTTGGGTAATGCTCTTCATGTCGCTTCAGCTGTCTTGAAGCATAAGTAAAACTCTGCCTTCTTGCATCAGCACACATCCGATGCCGATGCCAGATGCATCACAATACACATCAAATGGCTTCTCAATATCTGGCTGAGCTAAAACTGGGGCAGTGGTCAAAAGATCCTTCAACTTGTGAAATGTTTGTTCACATTTAGATGACCATTTGAATTTTGTTAGGAGTTCGGTGATAGGCTTGGCTATTTTAGAGAAGTCAGGAATGAAACGACGGTAATATCCCGCCATTCCTAGGAAACTACGAACTTGATGGACACTGGTTGGTAGCTTCCAGTTAAGAATATCTTGGACTTTGCCAGGGTCAACTGCGACACCTTCGGTAGACAAGACATGACCAAGGAATTTGACTTCATTAAGCCAAAACTCACACTTACTGAATTTGGCATAGAGTTGGTGTTCTCTGAGACGAGTCAAAACAATGCGGAGATGCTCCGCATGTTCTTCTTGGGTTTTGCAATATATAAGAATGTCATCTATGAAAACCACAACGAAGCGATCGAGCTCGGGCATGAACATCGAGTTCATCAGGTACATGAAATGGGCTGGAGCATTAGGAAGCCCAAATGACATAACGAGATATTCATATAGACCATATCTAGTGGTGAAGGCGGTTTTAGGAATATCCTCAGGCCTGATTCGGATTTGATGATAGCCAGATCTAAGATCAATCTTGGAGAACACCTTGGCTCCCGCAAGTTGGTCAAAGAGAAGATTTATACGAGGAAGAGGATATTTATTTTTAATGGTCACCTCATTTAGTGGATGATAGTCCACGCACATTCTCAGAGTCTGATCTTTCTTTTTTACAAAGATAACAGGACAACCCCATGGTGATGAACTAGGTCGGATAAAACCTTTGTCCAACAATTCTGTCAACTGAGTTTTCAATTCTGCTAACTCTTTTGGGGGCATCCGATAAGCTCTTCGGGATACTGGTGCAGTACCCGGTTTTAACTCAATCACAAACTCAACATCTCGCTCTGGTGGTAACCCAGGCAAATCGTCAAGGAACACATCTGGAAATTCACAGACCACTAGAATATTCTTGACTCCTTACACTGAGGTTGCATTAACAGTCTCAACTGCTCTCTTGGGAGTCGGGAATTGGATAAGAAGCTGAGACTGGTTATCAGGTAGAGCTAGTTTAATGGTTCTATTCAACGCGTCTATCATAGCGCCGTGATGACGTAACCAGTTCATTCCAAGGATCACATCTATATTTTGATCCTTTAGTACTATCAGATCCATGGGATAGAGATACCCACCAAGAGAGATAGGAATCTGGTATACCATTTCCCGTGTGCGTATACGCCCTCCTAGCGATTGCACCAAAAACTCATCTTTAATTTTTTATTGGGATTTCATGTTTTGCAACAAAAGTACAGTTGATGAATGTATGCGATGCACCAGAATCAAATAATGTAAGTGCAGGATGACTGGCAACAGGGAACATACCCATTAGCATAGGTTCTCCTTGAAGAACATCCCCAGTTTGGACGTGATACACACGCCTAGGTTTTCTTCCGACATTCGCTTTCGGGACGTGCTGCGAATTACCCCTGCCCTGACTCTGATGCTGCTAACTGCCCGATCCTTGCTGGAAGTTGGAATTATTCTTGTTTGGATAGGGACAGTATCGAACAAAGTGTCTAGGTTCTCCACAGTTAAAACAAGGACCTCTAACAGTGGACGAAGCCTCGGAAGCTAGTGGAGTGGGAGTTCGAATACCCTGGGTATTCGGCTGCTGTGGATAGGGCATGGTAGCAGGGCGAGTGTACGCCTGCTGCCTTTGGGCTTGCTGCTGCTGTGGTGGGTAGTGATAAGGCTGGCGGCTCTGTTGTTGCTGTGGGTAGCGGAAGGGCTGGCGGTTGTCCTGAGTGGGATGGAAAATAACCTTTCGGCGTTTCTGGATTCCACCGGAGGGTTTGGTGAAAGCACGCCTCTCCTCATTCTTATGTTTCAACACAGATCTTTTATAGGATATCGCAATATCCACTGCCTCGTAGAATGTGGCATTTGGGTTGGCAGTAAGATGGGTTGCAATATCACCCCTCAAACCCCTAACGAAGCACTGCTTCTTCTTATTGTCCGTGTCCACATGCTCAGGTGCATATTGTGACAAGTGACTGAACATATTGACATACTGCACTACTGGGCGGCCACTTCGCTTTAGTGCCATGAACTCTTCAAGCTTGGCTTGCATCACCCCGTCAGGAATGAAGTGCTGACGGAATGCATCTTGAAACATGGCCCAACTGATTTGCTGACCCGCTGGCTGACGTGCCAGAAAGTTTACCCATCATGCAGATGCAAGACCCCTTAACTGTTGTGCGGCAAACTTGGGTTTTAAAAGGTCGGGACAACCCACTAACAGGTCAAACTTTTGATCTATGACACGAAGCCAATCATTAGCTTCTAACGGATCATCCGCTTTGGTAAAGACTGGCAGACGAGTCTCTGTGAAATCCGCATATGTGATCTCGTCGCGATTGCGACGGCCACAATTCTCATGCGGGGCATTATGATTGTGCTGACCCATTTCCCGCAGCAGACGGAAATTCTCAGTAGTGGCATTTACTAGAGCTGCCACTACTTCAGCCAGGGTTTGTGGCACGTGTGGTGCCTGTGGAACCTCTCCTCCTTCTTGGGAAGAACCAGCACGAGTGTTGACAGGCATCTGTTATAGACAAGATCATACTTATTCACAAGCATCTTTATTGAACTTTAAAAACATTAGTACAAACTTGTCACACATGGGTTCACTTATTCATATTACAAGTCCGCTCGTAGGCAGGACATACCTAGGTTAACTACTTAGCATATAAAGATAACTATATTACACATCCATCTCCAAGAGCTCAGGCATCTGACTCGTTGCCCGCGACTGACTCGCGGTCCTCGTCCTCCTCGGACTCCTGAGTAGGTGACTGGTGCACCTCTGGTGACTCCACGGAACCAAGGTCATCCGCGGCTACCTGCTGCTGGTACAGGGGATCGTGGAGGTTGTTCTGGTGGTGGATCTCCTCGTGTAGGGCGGCATTGTAAGCTTCGAGATCATCCACCTGGGCCTGCAACTCTTTGATATAATCGTACCCGTCATTCCTCTGATGCATCGCACCGTCCAGCTCATGCTGAAGACGAGCAATGGTCTGCTGGAGCTTGGTGATGGTACGAAGATCCTGCTGCTCCTGCTTCAGCTGGTCGGCTATCTGGAACTTCAGCTTATCAATCTCGACGGTGGCCAACAAGCGATCCTTGGTGGTGGCAGCTAACTCGCAGACAGCTGGGCTATCTTCTGCTTCTTGGACATCTTTGGCTCAGGCCTCGGCTCGCTTGGTCCGGCCTCTGCATCGTGGCTGCGTGGCGCCAACTGGTGATGTGGCACACCCTTCGAACCGGTCATCTTCCGAGCAGTCTGCTTGGTGCGTGCCATCCTGTAGAAAGTAGAGATAGAATCTATAAGATTAAGAGCCTTAGAGTTAGCAAGAATAGGATTGATTTTACTTAGCCCAACCACTTTAAAACGGGGGTACAATTTTAAACATGTTAATTAAGCATGATGCATGATCGAACCTACGGATCAAACAAAAAACTTTTTAAATTAACACAAGCATGCTTTTAGAAATATAGGGCAAAAGAAAAACACATGATACTCCACTTAAGACTCTTTTAAATAGCACCTAGGAAGGTTACTAGAAAGAATTAAGACGAAGCAAAGCAATTTGAACTAACAAGATTAACCTTTGGATCCCAAAACATTTTGAAGTTTTTGCAAAGTAATACTGTAAGTATCTTTGTAAGTACCGCTCTGATACCCCCTGTGGCAGAACCATCTAAATTATATGGCCCACAAGCACCTGACGTTGTCCCTAAGACCTCTGTCGGCTATGCTTGTACACCATATAACTTAAAATGTTCCGTCGGGTGAAACCCCGATAAACCATGATTTCTCCAGGATCGATACTTACAGAGACATCACAGTATTACAACAGTTTTCTTACAAAATACCAGAGTAGCGGAAGACTTACAATAACTTAATTTACAACTTATTTATCAAATTTATACAAATCAGAGTGTTATTATTACAAAACAGCGGAAGTATCATTAACTAACTTTATTACAAATCACGCAACGAAAGTACCCTGCCTAAGGGTCACACAACCTATTCTTCGTCAGATCCTTCCTTGGTAACCGTCATACAACAAGGTCCGTAGCACACTTGTTCAGACAGTTCACCTGCAATAGGGATTTAACAAACCCTGAGTACCAAAAGTACTCCGCAAGACTTACCCGACCAAAAATTGGGGAGAAGACTCAAGAATACTGTCTAATAGGAATCAAGGTGAGGCTTTAGCAAGATCAAAAGACACGTTTGCAAAAAGAGACTAAGCCGGTCCTTACTATAACAAACACTTGTTATCCACGTAACAGATTCAGAACTTTCCAAACTCAACAACTTCCATTATTACTATGATGCCGGGACTCAGATCAAGTCTCCTATATCGTGGAGCAACGACGATTCGAATCGCTTTATATACCAAGCTGGGGCTACCTAGCCACACGATGTATGCAGGACCTAACATCTTACATACATCAACTCACACCTGTATTTCTCCACACTAGAACGGGTCCTAGCCATGAGGGTACAGTACACCACCTCCCTACGCCGCGGTCCCCTTCCACAGTGCGCCCCATAGGGTGGGTACACGCTACACCCGTCCCGGTTGTCCGTTCTCGTCATGGATAGTACAAGGGAGTTTACCGCCATTAGCAAGCGACTAGTACTATCCAATAACCTCATGATCCTAGGGCCAAACAACGGACGGTCCTTAACCGACACAAGTGGACAACACTACACCAGGGCACTAGCCCATCCCGGTGCAAGTCACTCCACCGACGTCTCGATTTACTCATTATGTTCTTGTTGCGTACCCTTGACCCGATCAAAGTGAAGGGATACCAACAAGAAACATCAGGTTTTATTACTTTCTCAAAAGTTGTTACATTGTCACACTTTTGGAAAACATTTCTTAAAACCTATGCTATTAGCAGGGCTAAGCGTATACTAAGCATTTCGCAATCAAAACAGGTATCCAAGGTAATATATCAAGGTACGGTAAATGCATCAAAGTAGGATTTCACACAACTCCTAACACCTAATGCATCATATCATTAACATAAAATGTAAAGCTTTTCGAAATACAAGGAAATGTTTAAATGTATCCGGGGCTTGCCTTGGGGTTCGACGAAGTGAGGTTCAGCTACGGAGTCAGTAAGATCAGACCCAACCTCTTCGCACTGATCACTTGCTTCAGAAACAGGAGTTGAACCAACTCCTTCCTCGGAGGACACAGCTATACGATAAAGATGCATGATTACAATGCGGTAATAAAAGGAGCATGCGATAATGATGCAACGATTACTAAACTATCTTGAGTACAACTTTCCTTTATGGTAAAGTTGCACTAAGGAAGCATAACTAGCGTCGACGACGACGAACTAACGATACGCAATCAACATAAAATGCCAAAGGTCATTAGGGTTAATGACCTAGGGTCATCACTTAATCCCAAAATCAAGCAACCCTAATAGTGATTAAGGTTATTACTACTTTATTAACCATTTTTACAGTTGTTGAAAGCCGCTAATTAACTTGCTAACTAGAAATTAATTAAACACTAATTAAGCAAAAGATTAATTAATTAAACATTAATTAAAACAAGGCATTAATTAAGCATAAAACAAAAATTAGTCAAAACATGATCAAACTTCATAATTAAGATCCTTATCATCTAATTAGCCCACCAAACAAATTTCATGATTTTTGGACTTATATTTTAATTACTAAAAATCATGGAAGTGGCATTTATTAATTAAAAGAGCAATTTTAACTATAGCCAAAATTTACTGAAAATATAAAGTTAGTATTTTTTCTAGGTAGAGCATCACTCAAGGATCATAGAACATATTTTTGCACATTTTTACTTGCCCGAAATAAATTATAACAAAAAGATAAAAAACAGCCCTGGAAATTCAAATTGGAAAAAGAAAAGTTTTTCCCCTCTCCCGTGGGCTTTATTGTGCGGCCCAGCGGCCCAACAGAGCTTCAGCGCCGACGGCTGGCTCTCGGCGTGGCGTGCGCGTCTTGCCTCCCTCCTCTTCCTCTCGCCGACGGGCGGCCCCCACTCGTCGGTTCTCTCTTCCCCTCCCCTCTCCTCCGGCCCGAGCGGGGCGGCGGCGGCGGTGGTGGTTCTCGCCAACGGCGCCCCGACGCTTCCAACCGCACCAACAGACTCCCCTCGTCGCGCCCGCACCTAACAAGCTACTTCACGACCCTTGCCATCCTCCAGGACGCACACAACTGCAACCATGGCGGCTCGGTGGTGCACGATGCACGGCGGCCGAGCTCACCGGAGTGCCTCCGGCAAAACCAAGCACGGTACTCGACTCAGCACAGCAGCGCGAGCTCAACAAGCCCCAAATACGACTCTAAGCTACTTTGGTTAGAGAGTGGAGGCTCACGGTGGTGTGGCGGCGGCGGACTGCCGGAGACGGGGAAGGTGACGCGGTTCTGGCTATCCCGATGGTTTCGAACGACGGCGATTGGTTCAGTGGATGCGCAAGATCAAGGCGGAGCTGCTGGCGAGATGGAGGAAGCGATGATAGCCTGTGGAGCTTGAATTTGACAGAGAAGGGACGGCGGTCGACGGTGAGCCGGGAAGGAGAAAAGAGGCGTCGACGGCCCAAGACACCCGCTTTTATAGGCCGGGGAGGTGCTCGACAGGTGAAGGGAGGGTTCACGACGACGTTGAGCTGGTTGGTAACGCGCGAAACCGGCGATGCTGCGAGAACGACCACGGCGGCGCCGGTGAGTCACGGCATGGGCACGGTGGCGAGGTGTCCCCCCCCTGGCGTCACTGTAGCAGTGCCAGCTCACTCTATCCCTTTTCAAATTACTCCCAAATTTTGAATAGAAGTTGAAAAATTCCCAAAATAAAGATTGCTCCAAATTTTGTGCTCTACAACTTTTATTAAGCAAGTTTTGTCAAATTCCAAATATTTTTGAAATTGCAGTTTGAATTTGAAAAGGAGTTTGAATTCCAACTTTTGGGATTCCAAAATTACTTTCAATTTTTGAATAAAAGGTGAAAATCTCCAAAAATAAGAGTTGTTCTATTTTTCAAGATCTACAACTTTCATTAAGAGAGTTTTTCATGAAACTGAATAATTTTTGAATTGTGGTTTAAAAATCAAAAGGGGACAATTCCCAATTAAACTTTTAAAATTACTTCAAGTTTTATTCAAAAACTTGAAAAACTTTATTTACCAAACTTGTAGAGCTCAAAGAGATGTACAAACTATATTTTTGGAGTTTTCCCAAATTTTGAATATTTTGAGATGAAAATGAGAAAGGGGCAAAAACACTTGAATTTCAAGCTTTTGAAGAAGAATTTCAAATTGGATCTTTGGGCAATTAATTAATGGTGTTGTGGGACTACTCAAACCCAACCAATAGCATACTTTCAAAGTATAAAGTTCATACTTTGAAATGGTGCCAATGGTTAGCAACTTTTATTTAGAAAATTGATTATGGTTAGCTCCCAGAAATTGAAAATGAAATTAAAATTCCAACACACAGCCATTTCTAACTAGGGTTGGAATTTGAATTCCAAATTCAACTTGAGTTCTTTCTTTTGCATAATTGACTTGTAAAACATGTTTTGAAGTGTGAGTCAGGGTTAGTCAAACACTTGCAAACATCAAGGTTGATTTTAATTGATTGCTTTTATAAACAAAAGTAAAACTATAAGTGAAGTTTAAATGATATACACATACACATATGATATCAAAGAACTCAAACACCCTAGAATAAGATAAACTCATTTTAGTTATACTCATTAGGGTTTTCTAATTATGAATGCTCATGCAATGATGATGATGACATGGCAGGTTTAGATTAACGTAACACCAGAGGTGTTACAAGAGTTGACTATTAGTATCTTTTTAGGATCCATACCAGGAAAAGTCTTGGTAACGTTAGTAAAAAATCCCACAGCATTGCAGCACAGCACAGCAACCATAGGTTTTATACTATATGAAGGAAAAATCTTTGATCTAATCACCATTTCCATGTGAAGAGTATAAGTTAAACTGCTCCACCTTAATGTAAACTACTTTGCTTTAAGATAAAAAGAAACTTTTTAAGAGATCAGTACACAAGAAAACGCCTTCAAGTTTTACCATACTCGAACAACATATTTCATTTCTTCCAAAGAATGTCATAACTCACATTTTCTCAAAACTGCACATATGCCAGTGAATTAGCAAATGCATAAATGTATCCCAATTCCCAAACTATACTTGTAAAGGCGAAACAGATAAAAGGGAGTGGGGGGAATAAAAATAAGAATGACAGGTACCTCTGATTTACTCATGCCATTTGTTATCCTTCTCAACCATCTGTTGAATAGGTAACAGCAGTCAACACCGTTGAAAAGCTAGAAAGAGGATGAGAATAAAATGACACTTTGAACAAACAACTTTGGTATATATGTAAAAGTACAACAGAAAATAGGATGCTAATCTACTGCATCTGAACCTCAAAACTTTTGGAATTCGCACATGACAACAACATGCTACAGAATGTTCTTCACTAAAGAAAATAAAGGAAACAGCCTGAAGTACCTCAAGCTTACAAAATATCTCTGGCAAGGATTTGTGTTGTAGCATGAGTGCTCAGCTTGGAAGAAACTAGGATGGATGCAGTTTTCCTTCTACTGAAGTAATGCTGGTGGTCACAGAATAAGAGCGTCATGTTTTGGAATATTTGTAACTGATTGATAACGGATACAAATGTGAAATTTTCTATTAGTAAATACCTACTCTATAAACTGTTGGTGCTCCTCAATTGCCCGTTGCTCCTCTGTTTAATTATGTGTGAGCATGGTACACTATCAAGTATAGTGAAAACAGAATGTGTGTGAGGTCTGACACAAGAACAGAAATTTGTTTCTCTTGCTTTGAGAATTCTACTAGTTGATTTAAGAGCGTAAGTTATGCATGGGGGGTTGAATTTGCATCCAAAGCAAGATAACTTGCAGCATGCCAGCCTTTTTGTACACACGCTCATCGATTCTATCTATTCCGTGGAACGAATTAGAATTCTCCTGTGCATGATGTAAAGCTAAACACATACAGAACCATCCCCACACAAGGATCCATCAAGCTGTTCGGTAGGCCTTTTCTGGCTGTTGCTGGCTGTGTCTTGTAATGACCGCAGCAGCAGCCGTTTCTGGCTGCAACAATTAGCATCTGTTGAATAGGCCGTAACAGCAGTCAACACTGTTGAAAAGTTAGAAAGAGGATGAAAATGAAATGACACTTTCAACAAACAACTTTGGTATATATGGAACAGTAAAACAGAAAATAGGATGCTAATCTACTGCATCTGAACCTCAACACTTTTGGAATTCGCACATGACAACAACATGCTCGAGAATGTTCTTCACAAAAGAAAATAAAGGAAACAGCCTGAAGTACCTCAAGCTTACAAAAAGTCTCTGGCAAGGATTTGCGTTGTAGCGTGAGCTCTCAGCTTGGAAGAAACTAGGAATAAGAGTGTGTCATGTTTTAGAATATTTGTGCGTACTTAATTCACTACTACAGAACAGGGCTGTAGTCCCGGTGCTCAAGGGCCTTTAGTCCCGGATGCGGAGCCAGGACTAAGGTTTCGGGACTAAATGTCCCACCTTTAGTCCCGGTTCCGCGGCCCCACCTTTAGTCCCGGTTGGTAACACCAACCGGGACTAAAAAGCTTCGCCAGTGCGCCACCTGGCCGCACCTTTTAGTCCCGGTTGGTGTTACCAACCGGGACTAAAGAGTTTTTTCTTTTTTCTTTTCTTTTTCCTTTTCTTTTCTTTTGGTTTTCCCTTTCTGGTTTACAATTGTATTATTATTATTTTCGAATGCGTATTGTTCGCTGCTTGTTTATGTAGACGCGCACCTATAATTTATAATTTAGATCATTACATATAAATAAATTACATAACACTATTTATATATTATACATATCTATAGATCTATGATATAAAATTTACATGTCTCCGTCACGGATAAAGTATTTACAACTTAATTGTTCTCCGCCACTCAAGCATCATACAAATGATCATCTTGGTTTGGTTTTGAGTGGCTCGTCGGGTTGAAGAAGTACTCGCCGGCGGGATTTAGGACTTGGTCGTTAAGAAATCCCGCGATTGTCTCCTGAATTCCTTTTAGGCGGACTTCAGTCAACACCTTCTCCCTCAACCACGTCTCCTATAGTAATCATTAAAGAAAAAAGTTATAGATATGTATAAGATTTATCAAATAGCAACAAATAATTGAAATGAACTTATTATATATATATGTTACATACTTTTTTGCGTGCTCAAGATTTGATCTTTTTCATAGACATTTAGAAATTCGCATACATAGTATCCACATAAATTTTTGCCCCCGTGGCTGCCGTAGAATCCACTGATGTAGGATAGGCTTCGAAAGTGGCGCTTTTAAATCTGGACGGTGTTTCTGCACGAACCAAGCCCAAACCCTAGCAATAAAACGATCATTATTAATTATCTATTACAGAGTTAAAGAGCTGAAAGTAATATTTAGAGATCGAAGTTACCCTTGGATAATATCTAGCATTCCTTGGTAATCTTCCAAAGGTTTTTTCAACGAGTCATAGATTATCAAATGAGATTGCCGAGATCAATCACAATTAGTATCCAATGAAAGCTGCATTTGTGTGTAGGCAAAATAATTATTTATCTTCACACCGATCTCATCAATTGGGTTAATAGAATGTACGTACACACGATAATGATACTTACTTAAAGTTATAGGGAAAGAGTATATATCTTTTATCCTTTTGATTGATCAAGTACCTCTGTAGATTTCTCTCCGTTTGAACTCTCCATATGGCATGCGGAGTCTTGGGGTCTTTGAATACAACATAAGGATCTACAAATCCAACCTCCTTGTCATTTCTAGCTCTGAGGTCCCTCATCATGTTTCTGCATATGTATAGCCGGTTTCTGTAATTAGTTATACATATACATGATAAGTTACAGTGACATTATTAAAAAGAAAGAATCACTTACGCATTTAAGTAGCTGATTAGAGCTTTGTCCGTAGCGTCCATGTGGCATAGCTGGTGTAGCTCATTAAATTGAACATAAATAACATCATCACCACGGAAGTAATGATGGTTTCTAATTCGGACGCAAATATAGTCATCTCGCTCTTCCGCCACACGCATCGAGGTACCACTTGTTTAGTAAGTACATCTGCGTGCCAAGTTTGCTTGAAGGCCTGCAGGGGTTGCACAGACTCTTGCCATATTCATATGTCTTCGATAATGATCAATTTCTTTTGCACTTTCAATTGCTGCCCCAGCTATCATTTGGGATAAGGTAACACCGATTAATCGGCAAAAAAAATCCTCGAGATCCTCATAGTTCAAACCTGGAGGTAACTGCTGGTCTAGCACGTCGATGTTTGAACCATATTGATTCCCAACGACTAGCGGGGGCACTGATTGCTTTGATTGTTCCCCGAGCTGTGCTACACCCTTTGCGTGCTCTTTTCCCTTTCTTCTCTCCTTCTAGGGATTTGGTTAGAGTGCGCTCATAGTCGATAAAGATGACGATTCTTTCGAGCTGCACGCTTTTTTTTTGTTGAGCCTCAACCCTTTGCCGTAGATTTTCTCTCGCTTTTTAGCAAGAGGTAGGGCTTCTCGGGGTTCCGCTTGGATTCTCTTTCATCCTTAACTCTCTTGAAGAAACTGTCCCACATCGACTTTACCGAAGCTTCTATTTCTGCACCGGTCTTCTCATAGGATAGCTTCTTAGGAATGACAGTTGTTGTTTCTTCTCGAGGCTTTTTTTTTTTTGGGCTGCGGGGCGGCCGACACATTTGATCGTGTGGCCGGCCTCTTCTTCAATGGTGGGTCCACCGGTTTCGGCGCTAGAGCCACGTGTGGAGGAGGCGATGGCGCGGCCGGTGGGGGGTTGGAGCCCGACGTGGAGGCGAGGGGGCAGCCGGTGTCGGTGTTGGAGCCCGAAGAGGCGGCGTTTGAGCCCGAGGTGGCGGGGTTGGAGCCCGAGGAGGCGGCGTTGGAGCACGTGGTGGCGGGGTTGGAGCCCGAGGTGGTGGTGTTGCAGCCCGAGGTGGTGGCGTTGCAGCCCGAGGAGGAGGCGGCGTTGCGGCTGAGGCGATGCAGCCGTGTCTTGCCTTTGCCTCGTCGTCACCCGCAGCACTATGACATGTTGGTGACCACCTGTGAAACCAAAGAGGTATATGAGTAAACCGCTAACTAAGGGAATGCAAAATAAAGTTAGTGATTAAATGTATCATCAAGTTTCATCCGCACCTAGGGTTAGGTTCAAGACGAGGAGGTGGTGGTAGACTACTAGGTGATGCCCCAGGAATAATGATGTAGCGCTTGCGCCAACAAATGAAAGCCTTCTCTGCTTGTCCTAGAGTCTTCTCTCCATCACCTCCTTCTATCTCAAGCTGCACATTTTTTCGAAGCCTTTGACAACTCTATCCACCGAGACACTAGCATATCCAAATTTGGAACTATCGCCCCATGGATTCTTGGTGTCTTCGTAGGGTCGATATAAGTTACAACACCGACAAAGAACCATGACCGTGGCAGCCCCCTGTGGAATATGCAGCTCACATGTTGTCTTAGCTTCAGTGACGTCATCCACCGGAAAGCGCAGCCCCATGTCGTCTTGAATAGTTGGCACCTCCGTGGAAGCGCAACTGCTTTTCAACTGACCGGGGGGGCTAATGTTGACTCCAGGCTCTAATGTAGTTTGCCTTTGCATAGAACTTACTGCTTCCTGCACTTGCCTTTTGATTTCCTCGTTCATTCTCTCTTCAAGTGCTTTCTCTCGTTGTATCGCTTCACGAGCCGCTAGGTCGCTAAGTCGCTAAGCGCTCACTAGGTTATCATGTCTTGTTCGTCCGGACGTCGCTAGGTCGTCGATAAGTCGCTAAGTCGCTACGTCGTCGTGTTGTTCGTCCGGTCGTCACTAGGTCGTTATTAGAACGTCGTTAGGGTTTTAAATAAAATGAATAGTTTTGATTACCACGTCGTTAGGGTTTCAAATAAAATGAATAGTTTTGATTAGAACGTCGCTAGGTCGTCGCCCACGTTTGTCGTTCATCGCGTGGTTGCATTCTCTCGCCAAATCCTGCACAGACATGCTCTCGGCTCGATGGCCGGCCAACACAACACACACACACACATGCTTCCACGGCTCGATGGCCGTCGAACAGAGACGCAACACACAACACATGCATACACAGCTAGTTCGCGCGCGCGGCGCTCACCCTTGGATGGCGTGTGCTCCCTGCAGCTGCTCCCCTGGGCTGGTGTGTGCTCCCTGCCGCTGCTCTGCCGGAGAGACCTGATGGCCGGCGTGCTCCCTTTGCTGCAGTGGCCAAAGATCAAGAAGACCGGTGCTCCCTCGCCGCTGCTTCCGCCGGGAGAGACAACGACGGGCGGCGTGCTCCCCTCGGCCGCAAAGGGCGAAGAAGAAGGCCGGCGTGTCCCGGAGGAGGAGGTCGTCGGCGGAGAAGAAGGGCGAAGGCGCGGCTCCCCGCTCACCGGAGAAGAAGAAGGAGAGGCGGCCGGCGGTGGTGGCACGGGGAGGGGAGGAGTAGGGCCGGGCGGCGGCGGCACACCTCCTCAACCAACAAGGCCAAGAGGCTCGGGGACGGCGGCGGCGCTAATGGCGGGACGGCACAAGGCTCGGGGAGGAGAGGGCCGGTGGCGGCGGCTCGGGGAGGAGGAGGTCGTCGGCGCGGGCGCCAAGCGGGCGGCGGTGGATCGGGCGGCGGAAGGAAGAAGACGCCGATCTAGAAACAGGAGGAAGAACACACGGCTTAAATACCCATACACACCTTTAGCCCCGTTTGTAAAGAGCACCGGGACTAAAGGCCCTTTTAGTCCCGGTTTGTAACGCGCACCGGGACTAAAGGTCCCACATTTACTCCCGGTGCGTATTACAAACTGGGACTAAAGGTCTCCTTTAGTCCCGGTGCTCTTTACAAACCGGGACTAAAGGTCTATTTCACCCGGCAGTTTGCATTAGGGTTTCTTCTTTATTTTTGCTTACAATAATTAGATTAATTTTGTTAATTGCATAGTAAATAAAAGAATATATATTAATTTGTTCAAAAATAACACTTCCATTTCCTTTTGTCTAATTGCTTTCGTAATAAATTTAGGAACATAAAATCTTTCCATTCCTTATAATAGCAAAGTTATATATAAAAAATAATTAGTATTTTGTTAATGCAAAAATATTTTACTTTATTTAAATATCTTAAAGTAGGTGTTTTTGACAGAAAATTTGTTTGTGCATTATTTAAACGTAAATTTTGTTCATTTATCATCATTTATCTCTAAAATCGTGATATACGTGTGGGTCACCATTACATCGGATTATTTTTTAAAGATTTTTTATCTAATGCCAAATTGTCACATACACATGCTTCTAAAATTATTGCCTTCCAATAGTGATTGGAAATGTAAATAATAATTACATTTTTTATTTAAATATTTGCCTTCCAATACACATACACTTTACAATAGTGATTGCAAATGTAAATAATAATTACTATTTTATTAATGCAAAAATATATTGATCAATTAATAATTCTAAAATTGTTGCTTTTGGACAGGATTTGTATTGGAAGGCAAATATTTTTTATTCATCGAAAATACCCGATTGATCTCAATCTTGTTATTAGGGTTCACTTGCTTAAAAAATTCAAGTCATTTCGATGTAACCTTTCATCATAAAGAAATTTCATTTTAAACGATGGAGAAAAAGAAAACATGATACAAACATCTCAAGTAATTAATAATTGTCACACAACTAATCTCTGATACACGCAGTGTCAACAAAATATCTCTAATTAATACACACTATTTATTAAACATTACTAGTTTTCAAGCGGGCACACAGTAGTGATCTTCTTTTTTGACGTATGTTCCTTGGTCATGATCTTGACGTAACCATGGAGTGTCCTCAGCATTTATCATGATGCTCGGATCTTTGGTCACATTGAAAGGCGTGATTCGGTCATCACCAAGAGCATCACCTTCACCAGGAGCACCTCCCTCTTCTTCAGCTTCTCCCATTGCTGTATCATCGAAGCCACCAAATTGAGCAATAAGGTCGTCAGGCTCCAGTTGTTCTTGTTCTTCTTCACATTCTTCCATCATTATCCCGGTTTCTCCATGCTTGGTCCAACAAATATAGTTTGGCATGAAACCTGACTTCAACAAATGTGAGTGAATATTTCTAGAGCTAGAATATTCTTTCAAATTCTGACACAAGGCACATGGGCAACGTATGAATCCATCCCGCTTGTTTTCCTCGGCCACTCTTAAGAAATAATGCACACCATCAATGAATTCTTTAGAGCGGCGATCGGCATTGTACATCCAACCACGTGTCATTGTCTGCATTGCAACATAAAGTATGATAAGTTTCTAATTTTTACTACAAAAATAAAAGTAACAAATAACCTAAAATTCTCTATTTCTAATTTTTCTCAACAAGCAAAATTAAAAAAACACCAAAGTTCTCTATTTGTCTAAATAATCAAGAAATTTGGTAGGCATACTAATTATAATTAACTAACTAACCCGGTCACAAAGTTATTTATTTTTCCTAATTAATCATGAAATGTGGCATGCATACTAGTTTAAATTAACTAATAAACCCGATCACAAATTTCAAAAATAAAGTATTCAAGTAACTAACTAACACATAACCTAAAATTCTCTATTCTTATTTTTCCTAAACAAATTTTATATTCATACTTAGTTATAATTAAATAATCCTTCAAATGTATTATTTATACTTAGTTATAATTAACTAATTAACCAGATCACAAATTATAAACTAAAGTATTATCGAATGTTATTTTTTAAAAAACTAATTATAATGAGAAACCATAAATTTAGTATTTTACTAACTAAACCAAAACATATGGTAGACATAATAGTAATAAATGGTGTATACTAATTTTTAGGGTCTTAATTATAGTTATCTACATTAAAATATTTAAACGATGAAGTGATTGGAGTTTAAAATAGTGTAGAAATCAAAAAATAAAAAACCACATGTATAACACCACAAAATGAGATAACCTGCAGCTAAAACTTGAGAAGATGAAGTTAGTAACCTCTAAATAAGTAAATGACGGCGTAGAAGTGATGAAATGAATCAATAGCCGGAGATGTGAGCACAAATCAATCAAGAACACATGAAGAACATGAAGAACAAAGAAGAAAGTGAGCTCGGGCAGCTCGGCCAGGGGAGGAAGAAGGATTCAAATATGGGGGGGGAGGATTTAATCCCGGTCCCTAACACCAACCGGGACTAAAGTCCCATCTTTAGTCCCGGCTGGTGTCACAGACCGGGACAAAACCTTTAGTCCCGGTTGGTGTTACTAACCGGGACTAAAGATGGACCTTTAGTCCCGGTTGGTAACACCAACCGGGACTAAAAGTCCCCCCCGATGCGACACCATAGCCGTTGGGCTGGGGACTTTTAGTCCCGGTTGGTGTTACCAACCGGGACTAAAGGTCTTTTTAGTCCCGGGCGCCAATTTTCGGGAGCTATTGCTCATTTTGCCCAAGTGACCAAAGGCCTGTTCTGTAGTAGTGATTGATCAATAATGGGTACAAATCTGGTATTTTCTATCAGTAAATATCTACTTTATAAACTGTCGTTGCTACTCAATTGTTCATTGATCCTCCATTTAATTATGTGAGAGCATAGTATAATATCAAATATAGTGAAAACAGAATGTGTGTGAGGTCTGACACAAGAACAGAAATTTGTTCTCTTGCTTTGAGAAATCTACTATTTGATTTAAGAGTGTAAGTTATGCATGGGGGCTGAATTTGCATCCAAAGCAAGATCACTTGCAGCATGCCAGCCTTTTTGTACACACGCTCATTAATTCTATCTATTTCGTGGAACGAATGAGAATTCTCCTGTGCACGATGTAAAGCTAAACACCTACAGAACCATCCATCAAGTAGGTAACCATGGACAGGATGAACGCTAAGCATACGTCTCACTTTCCAAGCTGTACGAATTAACTTAGAGGGAGGGCCGGAGGCGCAAAGGCGGTGGAGCATTTGATCGAGCACGTGAAGCACGCACCTTGCGGAGCCAGAACAGCAGCTTCTGCAGCAGCGACGATGGCAGCAACGGTGGACCCGCCTGAACACCGACCAGTCACCACTAAACCACAGGCACAGGTGTGTCTCCTCGTCTTCCTTCCCACTCCGTCCCCAAAATCCCCACACCCGAACCCTCACTGTCAATCCGGCGGCGGCCGCGGCCCCATGGCCGCCCCATATCGAAAGCCCCTCGCGGCCATCGGCTCGGCCTCCTCATCCGAGGAAGACACCTCCTCCTCCTCCTCCTCCTTCGGCGACGAACATGAGTCGGAGCAGACTACCACAGACCGTTTTATCCTCGCGCCGGCGCGGCCGCCGGCGGGCCCAGAAAGCGATAGTGACGAGAGTGACGACGAGGAGGACGACGGCGACGACGAAGGCGAGCCGGTCGGATTGTCCACTGTGGCCACCAAGCGGGGCCCTTCCCCGCCGCCGCATCCCCAAGGTCTGCCGGAGCCGCACACCCCGCCCATGGGGAATGTGCCTTCTCCCAAGCTCACCAGGCCGTCCCCATTGAAGCGGACGGCGACCGCGGCCGAGCTCGCCGAGCCGTCCCCGTCGAAGAAGAAGAAGAAGAAGAAGAAGAAGAAGAAGAAGAAGGCTACGGCGGATGTCCCCCCAAGTCGCCACCGCCGGAGAAGCCTGCAGCTGCCGAGGAGGGGGACCACACCAAGTCGCCGCATATGGCAATGCCAGCGAAGGTCGCCAAGTTGCCGAAGAAGGCAATGGCGGCGAAGGAGGTCACCAAGTTGCAGGAGAAGGCAGTGCCAGCCAAGAAGGTCACCAAGGTGCCAAAGAAGGCAGTGGCGGCCAAGAAGGTCGCCGAGACGCCTCCACTGAAGAAGGCTACGGCTACTGTGGCCGGTAAGGAGGTCGTCAAGCCGCCTCCGCCTTCTAAGGATGCTGTTGCAGCTGCTGTGGCCAGGCAAGCAGCTGGGAAGGAGGTTGGCTACAATAAAGAGAAGCATTTGCAGGAGAAGACAGAGACCTACTGGTACCTCGCACAGGAGGTGAAAGTGCTGGAGAGGGAACACAATACTGCAGGCATGCTCACTGCTGCATTCCTCAACATGGCCGATGACGAGGCCGCCAAGCTCAATGCCAAGATCAAGAAGCAACAGATGGCTGCGGCCAAATTGTATGACAAGGGATGGGACATGAAAAAAGAGATCACCATAACTATCTTCAACTTGTTGAATTGATCTCACAGGTTGATTCACTCTCCTTCTCAGCATGAATTTGACATTTATTTCTGTTTTTATATCGGTAATTGTTTGCTAATCTAGCTCAGTAGTTAGTTTCTTGGTGGTACTTGCTAATAGAAATGTGAAGAAAATAGTTCTAACTTTTAATAACTTTTCAACATTATAAATGATCATGTCTCTTAAATAGAACGACCCCCAACCTTTTGTTCCATTCTGATTTACATTTCAGATGCTTGTATGTGATGTAACATCCTCTTTTTGTTATTTTATCAATCTTTTCACTCCTGGACCGGATGGAGATGAAGAACATAGAGTGTTGACACACGATTTCAATATTGGTTGACCATTCCATGGCTAGGAGGTTAAACTCAGATGTTTCAAATTAATGAACTTCAGTATGTTGGTAGGGCTACAACACGGAGATGCACTAAATTGAGTTTTGATACACAATTTAAGATGTGTTGACTATTTGATGGCTAGTAGATTAAATAAACAAAAAAATCTAAATTAATGAACTTCCATATGTTGGGAGAGCACTAGGCAAACAACAAATCTAATTACATGCCAAGTGAATGTGCATGAACCTCTTGTGTGTTATATGTTATTAATTTAATTGAAAGTTGCAATCAAGTACTCAGAAGCTTACTACTCCCTTGCTTCCAAAATATTAGATTGAGGTCTTCAGGATTATGTCCAACTCAATTAAGTGATCTCACAGTTTGATTCACTCTCCTCAGCATGAATTCACAGCTAGTATTTTGGTTTTCAGTTCAGTAATTATTTACAGAATAATTGTTTGCTGATCTGCCTGAGTAGTTAGTTTCTTGGTGGTACGTGCTAACAGAAATGTAAAGAGAATAGTTTCTACAATGGCTTATCATTATAAATGATCATGTCCCTTAAAGTGAACGACCTTAATTACACAATGCAGTCATACCTGTTTTTTTTTTTTGTTCCATTCTGATTTACATTTTAGATGCTTATATGTAATGTAATATCTTCGTTTTGTTATTTTATCACTCTTTTCACTCCTGGACAGGATGGAGATGAAGTACATATAGTTTTAACCCATGATTTTAAGATTGGTTGACCATTTCGTGTCTAGAGGTTAAACTCAAATGTTTCAGATTAATGAACTTTCATATGTTGGTAGGGCTATAACACAGAGATGCAGTAGATTGAGTTTTGATACACAATTTAAGATTTTTTGACTATTTGATGGCTAGTAGGTTAAATTCAAATGTTTTAAATTAATGAGCTTTCATATGTTGGGAGAGCACCAGACAAATAATAACAAATCTGATTACATGCCAAGTGAATGTGCATGAACATCTTGTGTGTTATATGTTATAAGTTTGATTGGAACTTTGCAATCAAGTATTCAGAAGCTTGCTGCTCCCTTGTTCCCAATTTAATTTTTTATGCATGAGCATTCTCATTTGTTGCAAGTATAGAGCTAAGAAATGTTCTGAATTGACTTGCGTCTTGTTACAGGAATGAAGCAAAGCTGCAAAGGTTGTGTGATGTTTTGGTGTCCGATGTCTTGCACCTGGGCTCTTTTGTGCTGTAGATTTTGCTTAGAATTTGAATCCTATGCTGCCAAGTGCCAATATAATGCCTTGATGTTGTGCCACATTTTGGTCCATGCTGGACGCGCCTGAAAAGTCAATGTAGAAAATTGCTGTGCTCACTGCAGCTTATTCAGGCTCAGGCTGCAGCAGCTGTGGCTCTGGTTGCAGCTCAACAAGAATGTTCCACTGTAGCTAAGCCGTGCAGCTGCAGCTGCAGCCACATCAATCTCAAGTGATCAGGCTGAATAGCTCTAGTAGTTGTGTCTGAATAGCTCTAGTAGTAGTGGCTGTGGCTGTTGTGAAATTAGGTCTCTACCTAGCCTACATATATAGATGCTTATATAGTAAGCTCTAGTTTATATTTTGCAAGATTGCCTGCAAAAGGGCTTTCTTTTGTTCATGAAGCACCAAACTGATGGCGTTCATGTAATTAAAGTGATGGGAAGTTTAAGTGCATGTTGATTCTGCTGTCTAAGAGATGCATGAAATGAGTCAGACCAGATTAAGTGAAGTTGATGATTTTTTTTTTTTTTTTTTATTCTGTGATGATCGAGATCAGGCCATATTTGAGGGCTGTGCTGCTATATTGATGGTTTTTCACTTGTATTCTGAAGCAGGCTTTACCTCCAGATTCCGTCACCATGTCTGAGTGATACTCTGGAGAACTATCAATAGCATGGTTTTGATTCGCGGCAAGTCATGTTCTCAATAATCTGGTGTTAACCAAAATCATAAGTTGCAATAGTAGTGTAGTACCTAGTTATGGCATAGGATTGGATTTAGTTAATTCCTTCGACATTATAATGCACCGGCTATACAGAGAATGTTAACAGTTCATGCAATTTTTGAATGGCGCTTTTCCCATTTCCATTAACAAGCAACAGAAAAAAAAAATTGAAACACATTGTCTTAGACAGTACAGAAACAGAGAACACAACGAAAGGCCTATCAGCCTATGTTTCTCCATGACAGCAGCACCTCGACAAGCAGAAGACAAGCTGCCAAACGTCATTATTATAACATATACAGGGCTAAAGATCAACCAAAACACACATGGACTCCAATTAGATTATTACAGTCTTACTCCACAACCTAGAGACAGCCAGCGCAGACTGCAGCTCAATTCTCAATCTTCAGTCTTATTAGTCTTATCCGCAACCCAGAGACAGCCAGCACAGACTGCAGCTCAATTCTCGATCTTCATCCTCCAGGTTCGCTCCATGCAGTCACCAGACTCACTGACTTCTGGACAGCAGTCATTGGGACGTCTTCAGTCACTACCAAGATGTTCCTCGCTGCCTACAGCATGATACACACATCTTCTACTGGATCTCCCCAGAGGCCCAGAGTGAAGATCTGTAAATCTGTTCAGTGTTGCATAATACCAAAAGAGCACAAAGCATATAGATAATAACAGATAATCTTAGATATATTCTTGGTACACAGGCTTTACTCTGAGTTTTCCAAATGGCCCAACAACCCATTACCAATATTGTGACAGATTTGTGGGAACGTTATTGAATTCATGCAGTTCTATCTCCCTACTATTGTACTGACCAGTGATTTTCCTGTAGTCTTTGTTTGGTTGACAAGGTTTCAATCCTTGTGGGGATCCTATCCAGGAAGGGAATGAGTGGATCCCTCTCATTTCACTCAATCCTCTTGGGGGTTCAGTCCCTTTGCGGTTTTAATCCCTGACTCCAAAAATATGTTAGGTTAATTTTGTGCTGAGCTCTTTGTTCAGAACGAGGCAAAGTAAAAAAAGCCCTTGTGATTTACATGTAACTCAAAGTAAAAAAGAAACCATTATAATATTCCCAGTGCCACACCAAATTAATTATGCACTAAAACCATATAGACCATAAATACTACGCTGGTTCCTAAGACTTGGGGCAGCCAAATCGAAGTAGACTGACAAGATTGTAGAAATATGATAACAAGGAATGAGGAGTTGTAAGTTTGTAGAAAAGAAACAAGAATCCTCAAGTCCTAAGTAAATTGTAATTATGAAATGACACGCAACAGCACATGTTTGCTCTAGACTGACAAGTCTAACTACACATGCAGCAAAAATGTTGAGTCATAAATAATAAGATAGAACCATGAGCACCAAAAGCCCCCTTGACAAAACACAAGCCTAATCTTATGCTCCTGTTCTTCTTGACACCAGACTTGGCAACCTGCTTTGCAACAAAATTCAAATTAGAACAGAAGTGATGTGCACTACCCACTGCTTACATATATCAAGAAGCAGCAATACATTTGCATGTAATCCTTAGCAAATTTACTATATGAAGCAAAAAATACAGAGATAATAGGTAGTTGCCTATATATATTAGGCAATTCACTGGATATGCAGTTGCAGAAGCAAGGACGCATAATTGGACATAGCTTCGCTAATGCTTGAACTAGTCAATCTCTGTTTTCTAACCTACAGCTACAGGTGGTAAAGCAATAAGCAAGAACATAGGCGCACAATCTGTCAAAGTAAACACAATGTATATACACGGTAAAAATGATATAATCATTGGAGCATTCATTTACCTTTTGCTTTACTAGGTTCAGGTATAAGTTTCCAAAGATAGGGCACTGGATCCCAGCTAGGTGGAGACTCGTCCTCTCCTATTCTTGCTTGGGCAGGGGCATTCTAGAAAATAAAAATGTAATCATAACGGCATAATTCAACAAATTACTACTGTGCTTTGTCAAGCAAGTGAGCAACATTCACAGCTGTGGCATACTTATGCAAAATATATGAACATCAAAATTACACAAGTCTAATAGAGTGAACAGAAGGCAGAAAGTAATTTGCAACACTTAAAATTATCTCATACAAATGATCATGATTTAGAATATATACTATAAGTGTGTTAACTGCATGTTAAAATTAAGATGTGTGTCCCATCGGCAAGTGATCCAGTAAAAGGAGCCAACAAAAATAGCAAGTTAATTGGATCTTCCACGTGTGGGTGTGGCCATGTGAATCAATCAGCTATCTCTGAATATGTTGGCTTCTATATTACTTGGTGTACATTTTCGTGGCATGACAAATCTAACTTTATATCTGCAGACTGCTTTTATTGATTCCTGGCATGAAAATAAGGCAGGAAAAGATGTCAGAAAAGACAAGGCCAAAATCAAGACTCTAGAAGAACTGACCAACTCCAGTTATTTATTGATTCCAAGATGCCCATTGATAAAACAAAATTTTTGTGTATCACTGCATCAACAAACAAGCATACAGCTAGCATTATCCGATGGAGCTGTATTAAATTGCAAGAAAGTAGAGTTCAAGAGAAACTAAGTGTGGTTCATTGTCTGTATCACAAACTCTGCTAGTGCATTTTTTCCTGAATGTGTAACTGGACAAATGTAGTCTAAGTATATAATTTTTGTTAATGAACAGGTGCAGCCAACAAGAACGACATACATCAGCGCAATTGTGCATCAAATTTCTTCGGTGGTCATGGCTGAAGCCGGAGCCCTAGCCCTTGCAGCCAAGATTGCCACCTGCTTGAATTATTCAAATGTTTCATTTTACACAGATAGCAGTCAGCTGGTGCACTTCATTTCTTCAGCCGATCATAAACATCCACCTGATTGGAGAATGAAGACTTTTACCCAGGAGTATGATAACTGTGCTGCCATTATCCAATCACAAGTGTACAAGCTCAACAGGAAAGATAATGTTGCTGCAGATTCACTAGCTAGGCTAGCTCTTTCTGTGGCTGCAACTATTCACCAGCCAAATCATGTACAATGCTCCTGCAGAGCTCATCTCGATCTGTGTCCTCTTGTTGAGGCACTGACCAATGTAACCATGAACCCCTTTTGGTTACTAGCAGCTCACTGCTGCTAAATGAATGAAATGCATGTTGTCAAAAAAAAAAAAACCTTGAGTTCAAAAAAAAATCAGAGTTTAGGTGAATTTTTCTTTTGAATACTTTATAAGGTACCAGGAAACAATGCAAATACCTTGAGTTCGAAGAAAAAATCGACTCCTTTAATTACGAGTCTATTGTAATGCTCTTTCTTCTGAAAACGTAACTGAACAAAACAATCTCAAACTAACATATTTTGCTTGTCCTGATCCTAGCTTTGAGTTTAGACTGCTGAACAGGGAAAGGAGGAAGGAGGGCAGTGCCAAACCGATGAAAAGCGGCTCGAGAAGATAGGCGCCGGAGGACAGAGCGCCGATTCACCGTCGTGGATCTGCTGCAGCGCCACCGCGAGAGATCTGCTACAACAGCGCCGCCCGCCTAACGCCCCACTTCCGCGACCGCGTCTTGCGTCTGCGACTAGGGTTGGTTCCACGAGGTTGGACGTTGGCGGCAGCTCCTGGGCCAGGATGACGAGAAAAGGCTGGGGTGGGCCGGGACAGAAACCGCGCGGGCCTTAACGAAATGCACGTTTTCTGTTGGGCCGGGATCTTATCAGGCCAGGTGCATCCCAGGATCCGGCCACAAACCTGGCTAGGGAGGGCCCAACTGAACAAAGCCTGATTTCCCTCACATCATCACAAGATAATGATTGATTTGTTGTTGATACCATTTTTTTTTGAATCACAACCAGCTGGCTCTAGGGCCTTCCATTACTCATAAAAGGTTCAGCATAGTCACGATCAACCGCGAACTTTACAACATCGGTGGAATATCAAGCCATATCATTGATTGGCCGGTATCCCAAAACAGCCCCAACTTTGCAATCTCGTGCGCAGATGAGTTACATAAACGTGGTATAGTAGAAACTAAAATTTCTAAAGCAATCCTGCAGGAAATCACGTATAGGTACTTGAAAAGCATGCCACTCGGTTCCAGATCACGATCACTGCTTAAGCCCTGACGAACCCAATGGTACACGCGCACACGCTAGAGCACTGCACAAGCTTGCCGTGCCCAGGCTACCCACTCCAGCGTCCAGCCGCTGCACGCAAACTGGTGTTGGAAGAGCAAAGCCTCAAGAACTGCCATCCATCTACGGCATTTGCAAGTGTGATGGGCAATCAGGTTTTGGGCAATCACTGTTGGCAACGAAACATTTCAATACAGGTGCGAGTACTTCCTGGTAGTCGTTTGCAGGTACATTGTCCTGTATCAGTCACGGACCAGTGGGATCGATGCCACTAATACTACCGACATCGGTGTTCCAGGTCCCGCCTGAACATATACCCGTGGCAAAACTGCCTAAATTATACCAACTCACAGTTTGTCAGGTGTCTTCATGGAATCCCCAAATCATCCACTTTTACAAGTCATATATAGAATCATCATGAATTCACAACATTACGGCATTATGGATAAATACGTAACTTCTATGTAACATTGATCTTCTCTAAGAATCCTAGAAACACACTTATTTTAGGACTACCTATTTGTGTTTGATCCTAACACAAATACAAATTGACTAGAACCCAAAAGAAGGCCTTATAATATACATGCCGAACAATGGCCTTGACATCCCTTTCAGATGGTTCTTAACAGCGTCTACAAGATTAAAAGGTGAGGGATGTGAACAAAGTTCCAGAATGACATGTATTTTGGAAGAAATTGGCAGGTTAAAACAACCATTCCAATCATGGATAGAAATTGACATTTCAAACATTTTGGTTTTTTTAGATACATAGCTTATGTTATACACTTAAACATGCACTATCTAAATACATAGTAAAAGCAATATATCAAGAAAAAAAAGATGTCTTATAATTTGGAAACGATGAAATACTTTCAAACAACCCAGACCAAGCAATAATACCAGCTGCATAAGGCATGCAGAAGAAAGACACCAACAGTCCAACAGTAATATATAAAAAAAAACAGACCAATAATATCACATAGGTAATGCAGCTATATAGCTTTATCAGATTAATAAATAGTAGTCCGTAGACCATTTTATAATTATAAGCAAGTGGATAGGCAACTTGTTCATGTAAGCCTGGACAGTACAAAGACTTGCAGCCCCAAAATCCCAGCATTGAACTGGGCAGGGCAGCATAAGGCTCCCTGTTATAACCAGAAAGCGGTACATTGTGTTGAGGCTTGAGAGTTCCCATGTGAGTAGAGTTGAACTCTTGTCTGTTCAGCCCAAAATATCAAGCCCTGTAAGTGCAAAAATATAGCAATGGTAGCGGTTATGTTCTGAAATTTGTGCGTGCAATGTGGGTTAGTGGTCTTGTAATTGTACATTGCAACACATAACATGGCTTCTAAATGTCTATTATGGTTAAATTGATACCTTCTGAAGAATATTTATCTCCTTGTCCTTTGCATCCTGTGAAGTATGCATCATAGTTGTTTATTCTCTGGCCCATCAGTTCATGATCATGAACATCCCACTAGCATAATGCTTCAGCGCTACTGTACTAGAACACATTGCCTCCAACCAGAACCAACCAACATCACTGAGAAATATTGATGTGGTTACCAAAAGAACCCCCAAACAAAATCGTGCATCATCTCCAAAAACAGCAGGCAGCACCGTTTATTATAATTCAGACACCAGGGTTGCCAACTATACATAAAAGCCTTCCTTTTAGCTCTTGAAATTTTTGCAAGGGCCATTCGTATTGCGGTAAAAGGCTCCAACCAGAACCAACCAGCATCAATGAAAAATATTGATGTAGTTACGACAAAACCCCCAAGCAAAATCTTGCACCATTTCCAAAAACAGCAGGCAGCGCCATTTATTATAATTCAGACACCAGCGTTGCCAACTATACATAAAACGCTTTCTTTTAGCTCTTGAATTTTCTGCAAGGGCCATTTGTATTGCAGTAAAACAATGAGTGACACTAGAATCATCATAAAAAAATATAGCACTCACACCTAACTGTGGTTGTTCTAAGGAGTGGAAAACTTACATGATAAGATCTTGAAGCCCATCTCTCAGCCGAAGCTGCAGCTTCTTTTAGGTGAGATTTTCTAGGAATCTCATTGGAAAGAGTGTAGCTTGAGATCTCTGTTGCCTCAGCTACCCATATTTGCCTCGTCTCATCTTTCTGTTGTTTGACCAGATTACTAAAACCAACCTAAGCAAGAAATTTAGCAATAAGCTAAAGCTGCACTTGTTTTGAAAGGGTTAAAGCTGAACAAATGTAATAACTTCAAATGGTCTTCAAATGTCTAGCAATAGATTTCCCAGACAGGTGTTCAATCTAGAGGTTTCAAAATAAGAAACAGAAACTCAACATATATACAAAATCAAAATATCACATACTGTGTTTCCAGAGAGAGCATAACTAAATAATGCAGAGTCTTCATCAGTGGCTGCGGACGAAATGCTAACAGCTAGAAGACAATCTTGCTCTTCACACACTTGTCCAGAGATAAATTTAGATCCATCTGTTAAAAAGAGCCACTGCTTTTTCTTGGTGCCACATAAATAAGCATTGCCAACATATAAAATAAGGCCTGCAATATCAAATTCACTGCAACCAATAGGAATTATTCAATAGATTCATTAATATAATGAAAGAAGATTGGAAGGTTAATATGAGATTAGGCTGACCTTGAAATCAGCACCTCACCAAATTTCAAGAGTTCAATTGCTTTACGAGGGGTAAAGAATTGTCTGGAAAAAGAAACATGGTTAAGGTTGAATGATGAAATGTAACTGTGGAGCACAGCCATGCCACTTACTTAAAATCTGTAGTCTGAGCTGATGCTAAAGGCTTCCACAATGTAGATGATCCTCTAGCATGCAGGTACAAGATTTCAGTGCAATAGTTCGAAGGCACCAATCCCGTAACAGAACAAGCTTGTCCCTCCACAAGATTATGTTTCTGTCAATAGCAACGATGGAGCTTTAATGTTTTATACCAAAAATCCTTTCATCCAGAACCTAATCCTGAACCATAAAATCCTAAACCCTAAAGATGTATCATGTATGCAACACATCTAGACTGCAGGATGATTGTGACATACCTGCATCTCAGTTGGATTCCAAATTGTTATTAACCCTTCCTTGTCACTGGATGTGGAAGCTGAATGTTTATTGACAAGGCCAATCACTCTCACTTTTAAAAATGGTGTAACATCCCTTGAACTAAGGCCAGCAATAGATGCTTCATTTTGCTTAACAATCTGCAGCATATTGATTCAGCATGTGCAACTTTCCATGTAAATATGAACCAACAGATGCCAGAGCTACTTACATTTTGCTTTTCTATATAAGACGAGTAAAGCTTCAGCTGCTCCGGAGTCATGTCCGCAAGTATAAATTCAGGCTCAGCAGAATCCTCTAGCATTTTGTGAATTTTAGCTCCTTCCTCGTTATCATCAGTATTGTCACAGTTTTCTTGTTGTTCAAACAGAATATCTTCTGTGATCTTAGATACTCTATAAGAAACGGTAGTGTTACTATGATCACATAAAAGGGGCACAATATTAAACAAAGTGAATCAATAAAACTAAAAGTAACTTTCAAATTTGGTCCAAGAACTTCAGGGCTCTACTCTAAGTGCACTTTCACTGATTATATGTGTTAGGAAGAATAAAGAGAGACTCAACTAGATGATAGAACGAGCTTGGCGACAGATACCGCAGACAGGTGGACCATGTAGCACTCGTGGATCCGGACAAATGGTCCACGCAGCGCAGACGGCTCGATGAAGGTCACGTAGACACAGAGGCAGACGACAAGGACAGGTTTCACGGCGCAAGCGGAAGATGGTGACAGGGCCGGGCCCAACTAAGTTCTCAACGCGCAATGAAGGCAACACGACACGGAGATCCACACCAGCGATGGACCTTATGGACCCATCCACGACAGCGAAGGATCCGTGCACGGTTCGAAGAAAAAAAATATATCAACAAGGCCACCCCTGGGAGCAGCACAGGTGGATCCTCCTGGGGGGCAGCGCACGAGAGGGAAGGGTAGTGGATGGATATATACCTAACGCTTTGGTACCCCTGATTATTATACCTTAACAGTATATAGAGGTCTATAGATTTAACAAAGCAAAGCTTCTTTACAGTAGGGAATGTCGCATGAAAAGTAAGTTGTGCCAATAGTCAACCCACAGCTATCAGCCTATCACAATTCACCAGTGCATGGAACCCACATATATTTACAAGATGCCACTTATTGGGAAGCAAATATGTTTGCACGTGCTTTGCGCAACGTGGTTTCTCCAACAGTCTTGCCTACTGATTATCAGGGAAAACATCTGTGCAGATACTAATCTAATAGTGTTCGTGAATATCAGCAGTGTGCACTTGAACAAATCAAACAGGCAATTAATTAGATATTCAGGAGGACAACTGCAATCTTAATTGCACAGAAAGGCAACGATAGGAGAGAACCCAATTTTGAGCTGCCACGACAGAGCATTGGTAATGGATACACAAGTAATATAGATAACATAAACATCATAAGCCCCATACAACAAAACATGCCGAGCAAAAATAGTGATGTCAGATATATTAGTTCACATTCTGCACATGTATCATAGATTGCAATGGTGCTTCGATAGTTTAATAGTTTATCTACTTCGGCTAGA
This sequence comes from Chrysopogon serrulatus, assembly GCA_015844335.1. Taxonomy (NCBI): domain Eukaryota; kingdom Viridiplantae; phylum Streptophyta; class Magnoliopsida; order Poales; family Poaceae; genus Chrysopogon; species Chrysopogon serrulatus. Next base: position 89,710 of record JADLZL010004516.1, on the reverse strand, counting down.
GGAATTGTGATTGTTCACTGCATTCATTGTATTATTCACTAGTCACATAACTAAGTACCTCTGGTGGTATAGTTCCAGCGCCTTTCTTTCCATCCTTTCAGATCTCACAACCGAATGACCATTAGGCAACCTGACATACACAATTAACCATTTAGCCCGTGTTTGGATCCTTGGTACTGAAATCCATTCTAATAATCACAATTTAGGCACAGATCAATTAAGTTAATATGGTCGCATATGGAATATACTTGTATAGTACTGTTGGCCACATGGGAGAGATATTTATGTGCTGCACTTCTACTACAAGGGAGTGAGCCGAAAAGCATGCTATAAGTTGTAAAGAAGCATAGCATGGTGGATCTATGGAATCAATTCCTATCTCGCACCCCATGATTTAAGGCAGCCTTATATCTAAACTTTGGAAAGCTGTGGAATATGAAATTCCAAGCTAAATAGCCTAGTCTATAAAGTAGATTCCAATTCCTCTAAAATGAAAGGATCCAAACAGGCCCTAGAGATTCCACAAGTATGTGTGTATCTGATCCTAGATCTTTTTCTTTCTGACAAATGTGATGAACTTAGTTTACATCCAGTCATATACCTTTCCCGGTAGAGAACAGGATATATCCTTTTAATTCCAACCAGTGTCATAGGAACTTTACCACCAGAAGCTTTTATGCACATGAATGCCAGTGGGAGTCCAACATGCTTGCCTGAGATCAAAGAGAAAAAAAAACCATTTTTACAAGAAATAAGCAGAATGTGAAGTGTAGATTTAGTTAAAATTGCTCATAAATGTCCATGGGTAACCCCAGCTGAACACATGTTTTGCTATCAGAACAGACAAGGCAAGATGATATTGTTCTTTAAGAAAAATTAAGTACGATGGGCACATACAGAATCCTAAGGCATCATTCCATCTAGCTCGATAGGTACCATTTATGTGGACAACTAATTTGACAGTACCAGGCGCCTGAAAATATGATGTCAGCAACAGATATTTAATTACATGGTATTCCTTATTTAGAGAGAATTGATGGAACAGGCATCAGGCAAACCTCGTGAAATGACACAGGCCCAGACCAACCACATAAAGAAGCTCCCCATATCTGCCAAGATAGAACACATATTAGGTTAAACATGTTAGAAGTTTGCAATAACTACAGCCATGTCCCTTGAAAAATGAAATATCATATTACCCGAAGCTTCTGCCCTACGAAAAGCTTTCTTTTCTTTAGTTGTTCCAAAAGTGCCATATCCAATGATGCATCAAGTGAATACCTGTGAAGCAGACAATGGAACTTGTTGGAATCATTCAGTTTCAATGTAATGCAATAAGGTGAACACAACAACATACCATCCATCAGTTAATTCAATATTGGCAGACATGTTTCCATTAGTGGCTGACAAGCCTTGGTTGTCATTGTTGTCTTCATTAGTATCTACCTTGTTAACCTCCAACTTATTGTTATTTTGGTCAGGACAAGAGTAAATAGCTGAAATGCACAAGACCATCATCAAAGATGGTGAAGCATTCCCTTCTAAAATTTTCTTTATTGCTGACCGATGACCATGATTCACTTCTCTGTCATACCTAAAATCCATGAAATTTCATGAATGAAGTCATATGCATCCATACAACTGAAATGGAAAAACAGAAGACATGACTTTCATCTCACCGGTACTTAAGCTCCTTAAGAACATTGTCGACCGTCAGGAATTTACCAGCAGCTCTAGTTGGGTAGCATCTCTCAAGTGAAGCAAGCTTCCACACGATCCATTTATAGTGGTTACTGACCCATCTAAAACAGGAAAACTGAAGTAACTTGATAGCAGGGATGTCTGAAGAAAGCTTATCAACATCAAGTCAAATAATCAAATAAAGTCTTAAGAGCAACTCCAATGGAGCCCCTAAACAGGCCCATATTCTAATTTTAAGGGCTTGAACAAAAAAAAAAACTACTCCAATGGGGCTTCTATTTGGACTCCTATTTTAGGAGACCTCCTAAATTTTAGTTTCAGGCCCCCCAGAATTGGGAGGATCCTATCCCCTCCCCCAGTATAGGGTCTCGGGCTGGAGTTGAAGTCAATTTTAAGCCCCTACTTTTTACAGGTCAGCATGCAAATGAAAAAAATAGGAGCCCAATTTGCATGTTGGGCTGGAGTTGCTCTAAGTACACACATGAAACTTGAAAGGTAATGATCAAACATTTTTTAATCATCTATCACTTGAAAGCACCACATCAAGTTATCTAACATCATACTTGCTTATTTTAAGTTATGAATTTTCTTTTCGAGTGGGTTATTGAGCAGAAGCCTTCACTCTTTTTTTTTACTAAAGATTAACATTATATCATCCCACATCCTAATCCAAATCCAACTTCTCTGATCCAATTATCCAAACAACCGTAACGGTCAATCTTGTATCATTAGCATGAAATAGTGGAACATGACATTCAAGAATGATCTTTACTCTTTAGTTGCACATGACAATGAAGCACCACATGTGAGCAGCATTTTCTGAAACTCTTCTGCACTAGTGTCCATATTCTGAAACCTAAACTTCTCAGCTCTTCTTGCACCCATGAGCTTCACATCATCAGTTACATGTTCAGTCTGCTTACAAGAAAAGATTCATAATTAACAAACTTAGGAAATAACACATCAGCAGAAATTAAATGCAAGGACGCAACACTGTACCAAATATTTGAAGCAAGGAGGACCACCAAAATATTCTTTGTAATTTTTCCTTTGATGTTGGAAAGGATAACGTGCAGATAGCATTGTCCTACAGGGACTGATCTGCATTGGTGGCACTGTGGAATCTCCTGTCAAAAATAATCCAGCCTATCAAGTACTCACTCCGTTCCAAATTATAAGTCGCTTTGATTTTTTTGGTTCATCCATTTTGCTATAAATACGGACCGCTTAGCAAATGGAAAGAGAATAATTGGAGGAAGAAACTCCATATCACCATTCAAACGGCCCCGTACTTCCAGGTCCTTTGATATACTCTTTGTCTAGCAAGTTTTAAACTCTTTCATGTCATGCTTCTGATACATCCTTGGTAAAACTGTCTAGGTTCATCACGCCAATAAAAAACAGCAAACTATCTTCTGCTGGTAAGCTGATAATGACACATAGTGCACATTCTCCAGATTCCAAATTATAAGTCGCTTTGATTTTTTTTGGTTCATCCATTTTGCTATGTATCTAGACATATTATTATATCTAGATACATAGCAACATGGATGTATCAAAAAAGTCAAAGCGACTTATAATTTGGAATCTGGAGAATGTGCACTATGTGTCATTATCAGCTTACCAGCAGAAGATAGTTTGCTGTTTTTTATTGGCGTGATGAACCTAGACAGTTTTACCAAGGATGTATCAGAAGCATGACATGAAAGAGTTTAAAACTTGCTAGACAAAGAGTATATCAAAGGACCTGGAAGTACGGGGCCGTTTGAATGGTGATATGGAGTTTCTTCCTCCAATTATTCTCTTTCCATTTGCTAAGCGGTCCGTATTTCCAGAACATGTGGCCATGTTGTTAGTGATGTCAACCAATGGTCCAGCTGGCATATGGTGCCACTGGGTCTTGTCTTTAGCGTTACTCACATATTTGCCTTCAGATAAACATCTGGAGGGAGGCTTGGGGACCTTTGGAATTTCATTGATTGGACGATATTCCCATCCCATATGAAACTGATTAGGACCTCTTTTAGTCATAGGGGCATCAGGTACAGCATATCCTATTGCTCCAGTTCCATGCGATAGGTTAGGTGCATCCCCTTTCAGAGAAATAGTTGATTTTGGTAGCCTCTGTATAGCTGATGCCAAAGAGTGACCTATTGAATCATTTGGAGAAACCACCAAATCTGAATCACCCAAAAGGCTTCTTGCACGTTGTAGTGCATCAGCAGAGATAGCCATTGATCGGCCACCTGCAGTGCTGAACTTGATAGAATGCTCACCAGCATCAGAGGTAGTATTTTTAGAAAATCCAAACTGCTTGTGTCTATTCATGTGTGGGGTTTTCTGTTGGATAAGTAACCTTACAAGTGCCACTAGAAATTGCACTTGTAGATGCAACATCAAGCCTGTGTTCTGGATTTCTCTGCTTAACAGTTATCTTTGTACCTAACTTATCACTCACATGTCCAAAAAATTGTGTTGAAAGGGTATTCTCCTCCAAGCCCAATAAGGTAGCAGCCTGAGAAACACCACTTGAAGATACGTTTACTGTTCTTGCACTGTTTGTCTTGAGAGGTGAAGCAAAGGCTGCAATTTTTTTGTCCATCTTAACCAACTTGAAGTGCTCTGACAAAGAACAACTCAGATCAGCAATAAATAATAAAGGGGAAATGAAGATTAAATTTGAAGGTCAAGCATTCTCCATTACATCCTTGAGAAACAAGTATTTCTAGTTTTCTACTATCTAAAGCAGCAGCAACTTTATGCCACATCAGCACTTGATTTAACTAGCCATTGTTCATGTCATGTTCTTGAAACATGGTCATACATTTTAATTTGGTACGCTTCTGCACATTATTCATTTATTTACACATAAGGCCAATGCAACTGTCTAAACAGTGAAGTGCACACCACCCTAAATGAGCATGGTAAAGAATGATTAGTTTGCATAAACAAAGTAATAGATCATGTTAGATATATGGTGTATTTCATGTTTTCCTCTTTGTGTAAGGGCTTAGATGTATATGCACTCACATGTACATGTGTTGGGCTGTTGCCCTGGAATACAACTAAGAGCTTCATTTCTCTAACATGGTAACAGAGCTCACGGTTAGGGTTTACCTCGCCGCCGCCGCCGAGCTTGTCCGGCGCGGCCTCTGCTGCTGCCCCGCGTAACCGCCGCCCGCGCGCTTCTCCTGTGCGGCCGCCATCGCGCTCCTCCTCTTCTCTGCCGCGCGCCGCCGTCGGCTCTTCTCTGCTTCCGCCGCCGCCCGGCTCTTCGCCTGCGCCCCGCCCGGCGGCCCTGCCCGCCCGCTTCGCCGCGCGCTTGCACGGGCCTCTTGCAGCTCTGCCCGCTTCGCCTTGCGCGCCCGTGCGCCGCCTCTCCTCTAGCGGACCGCTTCGCGCGCCTCTCTCCTCTGGCGGGCCGGCTCCGCTCCCTCTGTCTCTCGCGGAGCGGGCGGAACCGGTACTACCGGTAGGTCAGGTCCACCGCTGTGCACAAGGCACTTTTTGCTGCCTGCCCTGCTGCTCGCTTTCGTCTATTTTTCTTCCGTGGGATAAGTGATGGCATCTTCTCCTAATCCTCCCTCTGGAGGTGCACAAATCGCACGTTGTCCTGTAAGTTTTGATGGCACCAATTATCATGATTGGGTTCCACATATGAGGTGGCATATGCGTGGTCTTCGGCTCTGGGAGTTTCTCAGTGGTGAGCTACCCTGTCCAACATTGCCTGATCGTCCAGTGCAGCCAGTGATTTCTGCAGAAACATCTGAAGATGAACAAAAGAAGTTGCACGAAGCTTATGATGATGATATGGCATCTTATATGTCTCATTTTCGGGCTTATCGGACTTGGTTAGATGAAGATGCCCATGCTGGAGCTGTCCTTGTTGCTAGCATGGAAAAACATTTGGCTGGAGAGGTTATTCGGCTTGATCATGCTACTCAGATGTGGGACTTTCTTCGCCAGCGCTACGAGCCCTCTGGTCAGTCCACTTATATTGCTGCCTTACGTCAAGACAGTTCAGTTGAGGATTTCTTTAATAGCTATCTGCAGTATGGCGTGAGCTTGACACTCTTAGTCCTCAGTTGTCTCCAAACACTTGTGACTCCTGCAGGAAGCAACAGAGCCACCTTGAGCTTCGTCGCACCTATGACTTTCTGACTCGTCTGCGTGCTGAGTTTGAGCCTCTCCGTGCTCAGTTACTTGCTCGTGAGCCGTGTGTGTCCTTGATGGAGGCTCTTGCTGCTGTTCGTAATGAAGAGACTCGCCTTCGCTCTGCCGGTCTACTTCAGTCGACGTCCTCCTCAGTTCTGGCTGCTCGGTCCGGAATTCTTGGTACTCCTCCCAAAGCACCTGTTTCAGCAGCCTCTGGCAGCTCTGGAACTCGTAATTCAAGTGGCCTTCATTGTAATCATTGTGGCAAAGATGGACATGATGAGGATCATTGTTATAAGAAGAAGCGACAGCAGTCTCGCCGAGGTGGGCGTCCCCCACAGGCTCAGTCTTTGCAGTCTGATACACAGCAGGAGATGCTCATGCTGCTTCGTCGTCTCGCTGTTTCTGCACCTTCTGGAGCCTCTGGTTCTGTCACTGCTGGAGCTGCTAGTTCTGTCACTCTTGCCCCAGCACTCTCAGCTGCTGCTTCTCAGTCTTCCATTGAGAGACCACCGTCCACTTTAGGTACTTTGCCATGGATCCTTGACTCTGGTGCTTCCTTTCACATGACGCCAGACAGTACCGGTCTTTCTTCTATTTACTCTCCTTCCATTCCTCTCACTGTTCAAACTGCTGATGGCTCGCCTCTTTCGGTTGTTGGTCGTGGCACTCTTTCATCTTCTTCATTTCATGTTCCTAATGTTTCTCATGTTCCTGATTTGACCATGCAACTTATCTCTGTTGGCCAGCTTACTGATCATGGTTGCCGTGTCATTCTTGATTCTGACTCTTGTCGTGTTCAGGATCTCAACACGGGTCTCCTAGTTGGTACTGGCCCTCGCCGCCATGATTCTCAGCGTCTTTGGGAGCTCGACTGGCTTCGTCTTCCTTCCGCTGCTTCTGCCGGTCTTGTAGGTTCTGCTTCTCCTGCATCGGCTTCTTCCTCTTTTGCTCAATGGCATCATCGCCTGGGACATTTGTGTGGTTCCCGGTTATCTGCTCTTGCTCGTCGTGGTGTTCTGGGAAATGTCTCTGGTGATGCTTCTTTAGATCAGTGTCAGGGCTGTAAACTTGGCAAACAAATCCAGCTTCCATACCCTTCTAGTGGGTCTGTATCTCAGCGTCCTTTTGACCTTGTCCATTCTGATGTATGGGGTCCTGCACCTTTTGTTTCAAAGGGAGGTCATCAATATTATGTTATATTTATCGATGATTTCTCTCGTTTTACATGGGTGTATTTCATGAAACATCGTAATGAGGTGCTATCTATATATAAGACATTTGCTCAGATGATTCGTACTCAGTTTGATGCTCCTATTCGTGTTTTTCGTGCTGATTCTGCTGGGGAGTATCTTTCGTGTGCCCTTCGTCAATTTCTTTCTGAGCAAGGAACACTTTCACAATTTTCTTGTCCTGGCGCGCACGCTCAAAATGGTGTTGCTGAGCGCAAACATCGCCACCTCCTTGAAACTGCTCGTGCTCTTATGATTGCTTCCTCAGTCCCACCTCATTTTTGGGCTGAAGCAATCTCCACTGCCACCTATTTAACCAACATTCAACCCTCATCTGCTCTAAAAGGTGGCATCCCATATGAGCGCCTTCTTGGACATTCACCTGATTACTCCATTCTTTGCCTTTTTGGATGTCTGTGTTATGTTCTTCTTGCTCCACGTGAACGCACTAAATTGACTTCTCAATCTGTTGAGTGTGTTTTCTTAGGCTACAGTGCTGAGCACAAGGGATATCGTTGTTGGGATCCCGTTGCTCGTCGTATGCGGATCTCTCGAGATGTTACTTTTGATGAGTCTCGTTCCTTTTATCCTCGGCCTTCCTCTGATGTTTCTTCTCAGGCTGTTGCTGAGCCTCTGTCTTTTCTAACTTTTCCTGATACACCTCTCTCCACTGTGCTCCTTCCTCCACCATCCCCACCATCTCCACCTCCACCCTCTCCTCCACTGCCCTCTGAGCCATCTGTATCAGCTCGGTCCCTTTATGATTCTAAACCTCCTGTGATTCACACCTACCGTCGTCGGCTCCAGGATCCCTCACCTCCTGTTGAGGCGCCTTCTGATGTCTCATCTCCTTCTGAGACATCTTCGGCTGAGGATACTTCCACTCAGCCCTCCTCTCATTATAATCTTCGTGATCGTGGCTCGCTGAAGCCTGTCGACCGATATGGTTTTGCTGGCACTATCCTTTCTGAGCCAGCCACATACAAGGATGCTCTTTGTCATCCTGAATGGCAACTAGCCATGGCTGAGGAGATCGCGGCCCTTGAGCGCACTGGCACGTGGGACCTTGTTCCTCTTCCTTCTCATGCTCGTCCCATCACGTGCAAGTGGGTTTATAAGATCAAGAGTCGCTCTGATGGCTCTCTCGAGCGTTATAAGGCTCGTCTTGTTGCTCGTGGTTTTCAGCAAGAGTATGGTCGTGATTATGATGAGACATTTGCTCCTGTGGCTCACATGACTACTGTTCGCACTCTCCTTGCTGTGGCCTCCGTTCGTGCTTGGTCCATTTCTCAACTAGATGTCAAAAATGCTTTTCTTAATGGTGAACTCCGTGAGGAGGTTTACATGCGACCACCTCCTGGGTATATTGTTCCTGATGGCATGGTTTGTCATCTTCGTCGCTCTCTTTATGGTCTGAAACAAGCTCCTCGTGCTTGGTTTCAGCGCTTTGCCTCTGTGATCATTGCTTCTGGTTTTTCTCCGAGCAATCATGATCCTGCCTTGTTTATTCACACCTCCCCTCGTGGTCGCACTCTTCTTCTTCTCTATGTTGATGATATGATCATCACTGGTGATGATTCTGAGTATATTGCTTTTGTCAAGGCACGCCTCAGCGAGCAGTTTCTTATGTCTGATCTCGGTCCTCTTCGTTATTTCCTTGGGATTGAGGTCTCTTCCACCTCTGATGGCATCTACTTATCCCAGGAAAAATACATTCACGATCTTCTTGCTCGCTCTTGCCTCACTGATCATCGCACTGTTGAGACTCCCCTCGAGCTTAATCTTCATCTTCGTGCCACTGATGGTAAACCCCTCACCGATCCCACTCGGTATCGTCATATTGTTGGGAGTCTTGTTTATTTGGCTGTGACTCGTCCTGACATTTCGCATGTTGTGCACATTCTTAGCCAATTTGTTTCTGCTCCCACCCATGTCCATTATAGCCATCTTCTTCATGTCTTGCGTTACCTTCGTGGGACCATTACTCGTAGTCTGTTCTTCCCGCGTTCCAGCTCTTTTCAACTCCAAGCCTACTCCCTACTCTGATGCTACTTGGGCTAGTGACTCTGATCGTCGCTCTCTTTCTACCTATTGTATTTTTCTTGGTGGCTCTCTCATTGCTTGGAAGACAAAGAAGCAGACTGCGGTATCTCGTTCCAGTGCAGAGGCCGAGTTGCGTGCTATGGCCCTTGCGACAGCCGAGGTTACTTGGCTCCGCTGGTTACTTGCAGATTTCGGTGTTTCCGTTTCTATGCCCACTCCTCTTCTGTCTGACAGTATCAGTGCTATCAACATAGCTCGTGATCCTATGAAGCATGAGCTCACCAAGCATATTGGCGTGGATGCATATTACACTCGGGCTCAGGTGCAGGGATGATGTCATGTGCCCTCCGAGCTTCAGGTGGCTGATTTCTTCACCAAGGCACAGACGCGAGCTCAGCATCGGTTCTTTCTATCCAAACTCAGTGTTTGCGATTCACCCTGAGTTTGAGGGGGGGTGTTAGATATATGGTGTATTTCATGTTTTCCTCTTTGTGTAAGGGCTTAGATGTATATATGCACTCACATGTACATGTGTTGGGCTGTTGCCCTGGAATACAACTAAGAGCTTCATTTCTCTAACAGATCATGCCAATGGAACAATGTTTTTTTCATTTATGGTAGTTAGAAAAATGTGAGTAACTGCTAGCAGTTGTAAACTGTGTTTGATTGCTTCATATTCACAACTAAAAAGGAATAGTAAAACCGCATATTTAATTAGACGATATCTTCACATGATGGTGGTGTGCCTTTAGAAAGTGCTTTTATTCAATACAATTTAGTTTTATATTCCAACTGTTCTTTTTTTGTATGATATTTCAGAATAAGTGCATTTAGACACTGACTACACAGCTATGGTTGTCACCAAAAATGCCACTATAACATTATTTTGTTAAACTGTGCTCCCTGACCTCCATTCAAAAATACAAGGCATATTTTGTTTTGGAGTAAGTCAAATTTTGGATGCTATTACCAACAATTAATAAAAATCATAAGTATGTTTAGTGTAAAAAAATCTACTGATTCACATTTCAAAATGTTTTCACAATATATAGGTTTTATTTTATAGCAGTATGCAGCTCTCCTGCGTCATTCTAGGAAAAAATAAGTGATTTTGTGAGAAAATCTTGGTCAAAATCTAACTTTGAAGACCAAGCAAGAAAACAGTAACTTTAAGGGATTTATGTAGAGCTATTGAAAACAAAGTTGCTTTCATGGACCCTGAAAAGTCAAAGTCATAAAGTAAACAGAGAATGGAGGTTACTGACTATGAAGTATCAGTTGTTGCATCAGCAAAATATCCACAGAATAAAGTTTCATATGCATGCTATATAGTAAATAGCTCTGTTTAGTGTTTACATCACCTTCTTCCTCAAGAACTGCTCTTGCCTTTTGCACCGAACTTTCACTGACCAATACAGATTTTCCAGATCCAGTTTGAAACATTGGCAATGGACTTCCGCAGTCTTCATATCCTTTCATAAATAATGTTGTAAAAAATATTTTATTACAACTCAATAAAAGAATCAAACATGTATCATGTATGATTTATTTTGTGAATCCTATGCTAAAAATCTAAAATCAGCTGTGTAAAAATCCCTACAGTGTAATCCACTATTTCAAGAGATACCTTTTGTTGCAAATTTGCCTTGCTCCGTAGGGGTACTGGCCCTAGGTCTCAAACTATTGTTCTCAGGTGAAAACAGTTGTTTTCCAGAATGGAACATTGGATTTTCACCAAAGCCAGATCCAATATCACTAATTACTGCTGTGCATATGAGATATCTGTTAGCGTGAGGCTTATTGGGCTCAGCCACATGGGCCTAGGTGCCCAGGGCTTGTATGGTAGTTGATTTGGTATTAGGCAAGGATCTCCCTGATTGGGTATTGATCTATAAACTAAACCCTAGGTCATCCTTGCCTATATAGAGATATCTGTTAGCGTGAGGCTTATTGGGCTCAGCCACATGGGCCTAGGTGCCCAGGGCTTGTATGGTAGTTGATTTGGTATTAGGCAAGGATCCCCCTGATTAGGTATTGATCTATAAACTAAACCCCAGGTCATCCTTGCCTATATATTGTACACCCTTGTAGTCCTCATTAATCAATATACTATTTTCCCTGAGCCATATCTACTTTCAATATCAGTATTTAGCAGTGCGATAGAAAAGCTATCTTTACCAACTGTGGAACCTAAGTGTAAGAAATATTAATCTAGAACATATATTTACCTTATTTTACAGCCTCTTTAGCCTCTAAGACAAATTGTGCCCTTTCTCTTGAGTTATCAGTTGCTAAGATAGGCTTTCCAAGTCCAGTTTTAAATATTGAGGTGGCATAACCATCATTGAGATAAGCTTCATCTAAGCAGAAGAAACGTTTTTGTCACTTCATCAGGAAAAAGAAAGACGTGACCAACAATTAAAAAAATGGCAACATTTGATGTTTTGAGCATGATTTACCTTCCAATTCCTTTGCAATGTTCCTTGGCTCCAGAAAAGCACTTGCCCTTTTAATGGAACCCTTGCTTGCTGTGACTGACCCAGTCTGAAACAATGGCAATTGGCCATCATCATTGAAACATTTTCCTGCTGGAAAAAAAAAAGATTATCAAGTGAGAAACATCTCAGATTTATTGATAGTGATATTTTGTGTATGTGAATAAATTGAACAGATGGTACACAAGATGGCACAAAAGAGGAAAGTTTTCACAGTGAGATCAGGAAAGGCATATATACCTCGCACTGAAGTATTTTCCTCTGGTGTAACAATCATGTCATTCATAATCAAACTGCTACTCATCAAAACGGATTTTGGGGTTTCGAATTGGAAAGGTGTGACACAAACATTGGTATCTCCATTTCCTAAATCTCACAAAGGGAAATAAATACGATGAATCCTGTGCAATAGATAAATACATAAATAATAGCTTGAATGAGTGTTTATACCACTTCTTTTAACATTGCCATCCTCCAAAGCTGTGCTTGCCTTTTTAATTGAACTCTGTTTCTGTTATGACCGGTATTCAGTACCAACGGCGAAGGCCCGCTAATGGCTAAGGCTGCCGGCAACGTAGAGGGCTTTAGGCCCATATTTATCATATTTATCAGGCATTATTAGAGTTATTTCCTATTTTTATTCAGAGACCTATATATACTTGTAAGGATTTTGGGGATTAATTAAGCAGAAACATATTATTGTTTCCGGCTTCCTTGAGGGAGCCGGGAGTTTTCCCTGTGCCCTAGCCGCTGCCTGCTCTCTTCCTCGCGCCAGCCCTTCTCCTTCGCGAGATCACGGCTCCCCGCCGTGGTCCATCGCGACTCAAGCCGCGCCCTCCAATCTCCCACCACTACAACCTCCGTTCAGTCAAGGGAAGGACCTCGGTTCCTATCAGCTTGGTATCTGAGACCTTGCCGATCATGGACACCTCCGCTGCCTCCTCCGCTACGTCTTCGCCGGTGATCCAGCCGGTCGCCCCCAGCACCACCGCGCCCCCAGCGGCGTCCGGCGCTGGTGGTGCCCTCCTCCCAGCCAGTCACGCACACCGTCGCGCGCGCGGCGGTGTTCACGCCCGAGGAGGTCACGTCCGCCATCGTCGACCTCAGCCACAGCGTCAAGGAGCTGCAGAACATGATGAAGGCGCTCCTGAGCGGCCAGTTCGCGCCCCGCAGCCATCGCAGCCGCCGCCGTTGCCCTCGGCTGCGTCGACGCCGCTCCTCACCTTCCCATCTGGGATGCCCAGCGCCTCCATGCCCTCGCCGTCCACCTCGGTGCAGCCGGTGGGGTCTCAAGTGCCGCTCCACCTGCTGCAATTTCCGCACTCACCATCGCCGATCCCGACGTGGGCTCAAGGTTCCTCGGCAGCAACTTCCTCCATGGCCACGGTCGTCTACTCATCGGTGCCGCCGCGTACTTCCCTCCCTCCGCCTCCATCGACGGGCGCCCTGCCCGCCCATGGGGAACCCTATGCCTCGGGCGTCCTCTATGGCGGCGTGGATGGGACGCTGTTCCACGACTCCAGCTTCACCGCGCCCACCTCGGCTGCTGCAACCACGGCGGCCCTCGGTGCACACACCGGACCAGCGGCCTGGGAGGGCCCCTACGAACACCACCTGATGGCTCGGGGCAGTGGCCTTGACCGGCCGCCGCACAAGACTCACCGCCTCGACTTTGAGACGTATGACGGTTCCGAAGACCCCCTGAATTGGCTCAACCACTGCGAACAATTCTTCAGGGGCCAACGCTGGCCGGCCTCCGACAGGACTTGGATGGCGTCGTACCACCTCCGAGGCGTAGCGCAGACCTGGTATCATGCTCTCGAGCAGGACGAGGGCATGCCCTCTTGGGAGCATTTCGTCGAGCTGTGCCGCCAGCGCTTCGGCCCTCCTATTCGCGGCACCCGCCTTGCTGAATTGGGGCGCCTGCCCTTCCAGTCCTCTGTCCAGGAGTTCGCCGACCGCTTCCAAGCGGTGTCCTGCCATGCCAGGGGCCTCTCAGCCAAACAGAAGGCTGATCTCTTCGTCGGTGGCCTTCCGGAGCATATCCAGGTGGATGTGGAGCTGCGCGACCCACAGGACATCCAGGCGGCTATCTACTTGGCGCGGGCGTTCGGCGTCGGGCGGCGGCCATGCCCACGGCGCCACCAGCGCTGCGGCGTCCGTCGCCACCGCGCCCGGCCTGCCCCCGCGTTCCCGAGCCCAGCGGCTGGAGTTCCGGCGCCCGCTACCGGGCGCACTCAGCCCGGCGTTCGGGGGCTGCCCCTGGCCGCCCGTTCCGTCGCCTCACCCCGGCGGAACAATTGGAGCGCCGTCGCCCGGGGGCTGTGCTTCAACTGCGACGAGCCCTATGTGCGCGCGCCACGTCTGCCCCGGCTGTTCTACCTCGAGTCCACGGACTTCGTCGACACGGACACGGGGGAGGGGGCTGCTGCAGACGCCGCCGCCTACCCAGCGGAGCTGGAGGACCCCGGCACGGCGGGCGACGCAGCCGCTAACGCTAATGCTCTTGTCGTGTCCCTCCATGCTGTTGCAGGAATCCGCCCTCCCAACGCCATGCTTCTTCCTGTCACCGTCAAGGGCGAGCGCTTCCTCGCCCTCCTCGACACCGGCTCCACGCACAATTTCATCAAGGGAGCCGTCCTATGCCGCTTGGGGTTGTCGCCGGCAGGCGGCGAGCACCTTCGGGTCACGATCGCCAATGGTGACCACATGGCTTGTGAGGGCATTGCTCGGCACGTGCCCATACGCATTGGTGACGTGGACTTCACCATCACGGGAGTGGGCCTCAACCTGGGGGCCTTTGATCTCATCCTCGGCTTCGACTTCATCCGCACATTGGGGCCGGTGCTGTGGGACTGCGACGCCCTCACGATGGCATTCCGGCATGAAGGGCGCCGGGTCACCCGCGGGCGTGCGGGGTCCTCGAGCGCCCACACCGCGCGCCAGTGGTGGCCGCGGTCCGCGGCCGACCCGCGGCTGCCCCTCTGGATCGGCTGCTTTGGAACAGCCGCGGCGCCATCTTCGACGAGCCCACGGGGGCTTCCTCCTCCCAGCCCCTCGACCCTTTGCATTCACTTGCTGCCCGGGACAGCCCCGGTGGCGGTGCGGCCGTACCGCTATCCGCAGCTACAGAAGGACGAGCTGGAGCGTCAGTGTGCCACCATGCTCGCTCAAGGGGTCATCCGACCGAGCACTTCTCCGTTCTCCGCGCCTGTCCTCTTGGTGCGGAAGGCGGACAACTCTTGGCGCTTTTGCATTGACTACCGCGCCCTGAACGCCAAGACCTCCAAGGATAAGTTCCCGATTCCGGTGGTTTATGAGTTGCTGGACGAGCTCCACGGGGCTCGCTTCTTCACCAAGCTCGACCTTTGTTCCGGCTACCACCAGGTGCGCATGCACCCCGAGGACATCGACAAGACAGCTTTTCGCACGCATCATGGCCACTTTGAGTTCCTTGTGATGCCGTTTGGGCTCTCCAACGCCCCGGCAACCTTCCAGGCTTTGATGAACGACGTCCTGTGGCCATACCTACGACGGTTTGTGCTTGTATTCTTTGATGATATACTGATTTACAGTTCCTCGTGGGCCGAGCATCTCCAGCACGTCAACATCGTCCTCCATGCTCTTCGCGCGCACCATCTGCACCTCAAACGCTCCAAGTGCTCCTTTGGCGAGTCGTCAGTGGCCTACTTGGGCCATGTCATCTCCGAGGGCGGTGTCGCCATGGACGCCGACAAGGTCGCTGCAGTGGCGGCGTGGCCTCCACCACGCTCGGCACGCGGGCTGCGGGGTTTCCTGGGCCTCGCGGGCTACTACCGGAAGTTCATCCAGGACTTCGGCATCATTGCCGCGCCGCTCACGCGTCTCTTGCGGCGAGACGCGTTTGTGTGGGACGACAACGCGGCCACGGCCTTCGCGGCGCTCAAGGGCGCCCTGACGACGGGGCCGGTGCTCCAGATGCCGAACTTCGACGAGCCCTTCGTGGTGGACTGCGACGCTTCGGGTGCGGGGTTTGGCGCTGTCCTCCATCAGGGCGCTGGACCCCTCGCCTACTTCAGCCGGCCCTTTGCTGCTCGCCACCTCAAGCTTGCTGTGTATGAGCGGGAACTCATTGGGCTGGTGCAGGCTGTACGCCATTGGCGCCCGTACCTGTGGGGGCGCCACTTCCTGGTTCGCACTGATCACTATAGTTTGAAGTTTTTGCTTGATCAGCGTTTGTCCACCGTCCCGCAGCATCAATGGATCAGCAAGCTCTTCGGCTTCGACTTTTCGGTGGAGTATCGTCCGGGGCGCTTGAACATCGTGGCGGATGCTCTTTCCTGCCGTGACATCGAGGAGGAGGCTGCTGCCCTGTCGCCCGGGGAGACCGCGGTGGCACTCGCCTTGTCTGGGCCGACCTTCGCTTTCCTGGACGAGGTGCGGCGTGCCACAGCAGCCGCTCCTGACGGCCGTTTGCTGCTGGAGCAGCTCCAGGCGGGTGAGCTGGGGCCCCCCTGGCGCCTCTCTGACGGCCTGCTGCTCCATGGTTCGCGTGTCTTCGTGCCAGACCATGGTGACTTGCGCCAGCAAGTGCTCCTCTTGGCACACTCGGCTGGCCACGAGGGGATCCTCAAGACGCTGCATCGACTCCGGGCTGACTTCTACATTCCCCGGGATCGCGTGCTGGTCCAGGACCTAGTGCGCTCGTGCCCCACCTGCCAGCGTAACAAGACCGAGACGGTACAGCCAGCAGGGCTGCTGCAGCCCCTCGACGTGCCCACCCAGGTGTGGGCGGACATCTCGATGGATTTCATTGAGGGGCTGCCCAAGGTTGCGGGCAAATCTGTCATCTTGACTGTGGTGGATCGCTTCTCCAAGTACGCCCACTTCATCGCCCTCGGCCACCCCTACACCGCCACATCCGTCGCTCGGGCTTTCTTCGATGGCGTTGTGCGGCTCCACGGGTTCCCCCTCTCCATCGTCAGCGACCGGGACCCCGTGTTCACAGGCCATGTGTGGCGGGACCTCTTCAAGATGGCGGGCGTCAAGTTGCGCATGAGTACCGCTTTCCATCCTCAGACGGACGGCCAATCCGAGGTGGTCAATAAGGTGATTGCTATGTACCTGCGTTGTGTGACAGGAGATCGTCCTCGGGCGTGGGTGGATTGGCTCTCCTGGGCGGAGTACTGCTACAATACCTCCTTCCACATCGCCCTTCGAGCTACTCCATTCGAGGTTGTCTACGGCCGTCCCCCGCCTCCATTGCTGCCCTATACGCCGGGGACCGCCCGCACGGAGGCCGCGGATGCTCTTCTTCAGTCCCGGGATACGATTTTGGCGGAGGTTCGCCAGCGTCTTCAACAGGCCCAGCAGCTCTCCAAGAAATACTATGATGCTGGTCATCGCGATGTGGAGTTCCAGGTGGGCGACTGGGTCTGGCTGCGCCTGCTCAACCGCACAGCCCAGACCCTTGTGTCGGGCGCCAAGGGCAAGCTCGGTCCTCGCTACGCCGGACCTTTCTGCATCCGGGAGCGAGTTGGCCAGGTTGCCTATCGTCTGCAGCTTCCCGAGGGGGCGCGCCTTCATGACATCTTCCACGTGGGCTTGCTCAAGCGCCACCGCGGGGACCCCCCATCAGCCCCAGGTGTCCTGGCGCCGACCTTGGATGGTCGGCTAGCTCCAGCACCAGCTCGGGCACTCCGTGCACAGCAGCGTCGTGGCTCCTGGCACATGCTCGTTCAGTGGCACGGCTTTCCGGAGGAGGATGCGACTTGGGAGGCCGTCGACGAGTTCAGGACCTTCTACCCCGACTTTCAGCTCGAGGACGAGCTGTTTGCGCAGGTGGGGAGAGATGTTATGACCGGTATTCAGTACCAACGGCGAAGGCCCGCTAATGGCTAAGGCTGGCGGCAACGTAGGGGGCTTTAGGCCCATATTTATCATATTTATCAGGCATTATTAGAGTTATTTCCTATTTTTATTCGTAGACCTATATATACTTGTAAGGATTTTGGGGATTAATTAAGCGTAAACATGTTATTGTTTCCGGCCGTTGAGGGAGCCGGAGTTTTCCCCTCGTGCCCTAGCCGCCCCGATCTCTTCCTCGTGCCCTCCTTCTCCTTCGCCATGAGATCACGGCTCCCGTCGTGGTCCATCGCGACTCAAGCCGCGCCCTCCAATCTCCCACCACTACAACCTCCGTTTCAGTCAAGGGAAGGACCTCGGTTCCTATCAGTTTCACAGCAACAGGCCTTCCTAGTCTTGTTTGGAAAATTGGGAGCTGGCAGCCAGTATCCCGTTGTCCTTCACACAAAGAAGTAAACACTTATTATCATGATTGAATTTAGAGAACTGCAAAGAGCCAAAGACATAGTCTAATCTTAGTATCTCACCAATGTTTTTGGCATCTTCATCCATCAGCAGAGCCCTAGATCTCTCGGCGGATCTTTTGCTGATCAAAACTGGTCTTCCAGAGCCAGTTTGAAATATAAGAGATTGATTGGGTCTACCTGGACCCTTCACACTTCCTAAAATAGAGAAATTGCATCATAAACTAAGAAGGTGCCCACCCTGAAGTAAATAGGTAAAATGTTCATAGTTACTAAAGGGTACAAGAATCAATGTTACCTATATTTATATTATTTTCTTCTAGCACATCATTAGCTTTCTGTACAGATGCCATACTGACAGATACAGCTCTACCTGATACAGCTTGAGGCACAGGAAACTGTTTCATACCATCCACACCTACATCTCCTGAAATAGGACAGGATCACAAATAAGGCACGTCTAGAATCATTCGGTAAAATTCTCAAAACTTGTGAATACTAGAATGAAATTAACCTTCATTTGTGATCATTTGACCCCCTAAAACAGCTCTCGCCTTATCGATTGAGCTCTTGCTGACTTGGACCGATCTACCTGTACCGGTATGGAACATTGGTTGTTTGGCACCAACTGCATTCTCAACATTTTCTAGAAACAATATATTTCATAATTAATGGGATGTTTGCCTAGTACACAACATTCAAAAAAAAACTACAGAGAGAACTAAATGTCATCACAAGTGAAATATGAAATCACTTCCTACCTTCTAGAACAGCTCTTGCCTTCTGAATTGAGTCCTTCCTGAGCAAGACTGCTTTACCAGATCCAGTTTGGAACATTGGGGAGAAGTTATCTTTATGCGCACCACCTAAAATTTTTCACATTATAGAATGTCAATATGGTACCACAGAATTCCACCAGAACTATCAGAAGCTGGACCCTTCATCTGTAGCTGAAAGGTACAATCTAATAGCCAGCACGGAGAAGGGAGAAACAAGGCTAACCTCCAAATGGAACATGTAAGTTTGTCCGTTCACCCTCCAGACCAGCATCGCCTCCAAATGTTTGCTCTGCAATAGACAAACCCATCAACCCAATGTTGAGGCATAGACAAATAGACATAATAAGCAGCACTATTCCAAGCTACCAAACATCCAACAATGCACAGCAGTTCAACCAAACCACAATCAAGTGCAAAAGGACTTACTTCTCTTCTTGTAATTGTAATTGTTATTAGTAGCCTCGTCCACCTCCTCCCCAACCAACTCCCTGGCCCTCCTGACCGCTTTCTGACTGACAGTCAGCGACCTCCCAGACCCGGTGGAGAACAGTCCGGCCGTATTGACACCCTGAATCACTCCATTCATCCCATCGCCTTCAATCAGCTTGTCCCGGGCTGTGGGTCCCATCAACGAAAACAGGCAGCCAGCGGCCAATTAGACACCACGCCACTGACGCAAGCACACGCAGTAGCAACGAGCACAGCCACAAGGCCACACCACACGCGGGTACATGGGGAGGAGGTGTCTACCTTGGAGGAGTAGGTCGGCCATGGAGGGGATGCGCGGCGTCCGGGCCTAGGGTTTCTGACGGCGGAGGAAAGGAGGTCAGAGGTTAACAACCCATCCATGATTGAGATGGACGCGAATGCAGGGGTATACACGTCGATGGAGATCGAACCTCCGACTGGCGCATCGTTGGGCGGCGGCGGATGATGAGGAGCGGGACGAAGCGGACCCGACGGAGGCGGGTTTGGGGGCGCGTCGGGGACGCGGACCCAGTAGATGCTGCCGTCGGGCCGGCCAAAAGACCTGCCACTTTCTCGGCATGATTCCTGGGCCGCGGCGCACAGGCGGGGAGCCTCCGCGGTGACGGAAACGAGGAAGAAGAAGGGAAATTTTTGTCTTGGAAATGGAAATGAGGAGGCGGGGGGGTGTTGGGGGGGTGGAGGCGGGAGGGAAATGAAAAGGAGCGGCGCGGGAGCGAAATTTCCTTCTGCTGTAGGTGGGCCCAAGGAAGTGTGGAGCCAAACTGTCAGGTGCCGCCGCCGGGCAACGCCAAAGCCACGAGGCCTTGGATGGGCTGGGCCGCATGGCCCAGCAGCCGCCCACCGCCTGAGGTCCGAAAAAGGTTATTTTGTCTTGTGAACATAATCTATTTTCTCTCCATTTATAAAATCGTTTGAATTATTAATTCTTATTCCGATTAGAAGTGGTTTTACTTTAACTAAAAATCAGTAAACATATGAAATATTTTAAACCACAATTATATCTAAGATTACAAAAGGCCCAAAAAATCTACATGTAGATTAGGGCACATTAAACCAAAACAAAATATTTATAGCTCATGAAAATATATCTAAAACCTTCAAAAAGATTATATTTAGCTCTAGAAAATGGAGAAAATATCCATAAAAACTGATTTTTCCCCCAAAGCATTCTGATCAATGTCTAAATGTGTCATAAAAACTTCCCACTACAAAAACATAAGACCTAATCATGAATGCATTGTTTCCCAAAAAAAAAATCGTGAATGCATTCAACACTAGTGCACCCATTCATGATAGTTGTATCCCATTTATTTGTTGTATTTTTTATAATGTGTTTAGATGTTTGTTATGATGTTTTGAGATTTTTTAAAATTTATCTAGAGCTAAATCTAACTTTTCAAAGCTTCTAGATAAAAGATGGCAGTCAAATTGATGCATTCAGATACATGACTTGGACTATCAACTATTGACATAGTGTGAAACTTTGCTTATATTTACTTTATATATATATATATATATATATATATATATATATATATATATATATATATATATATATATATATATATATATATATATATATATGTGCAAACATACCAATTGGCAGTAGTTCCTATTGACTTGCAAGATTGCAGCTGCAACATTGTTCGCTAGCTACCATGCCTATTCATCTTGATTAGCAGAGGATTGGCGTTATGCATGAGTGAGTAAATAAATATAATTTGGTTCCCATCCTAATAAAACACAACTGGGATGACATGTTCTAGGCTTTAGCATCAGTCCAACCAATTGGCATGACATTGTTTGCTAGGTACCGTTGCAGTTGAAAGTTGGAGATATAGGGCCCTGTTGGTCGGGCTCCTGCTTGCTCCGGCTCCCGCACTTTAGCGGCACTGTAGCTAGAGGAGGGGAGCAAAAAAAACTTGGCTCAAACGGCTTTGTGAGAGAGGAGAAAGTGAAAAGAAGTTTACGTGAACACGGCATGAACAGTAGCCATGTTAGAGAAACTGGAGCAGGACAGGAGTTCCACCAAAAGGGACTATAGTAGCCATAGGGAAGACAGGTGAAGCCTTTACTCACTACTCATCAACCAATAAAGAACGTATTTTATTAAAGAGTAGTCGGAGATATCACCATCTCTAGCAACACCCCCCTACTTGATCCCATACTCTAGATTCTAGATTTAAACTGTGGAGGTCAAAAAACCAGCTCTAGACCCCTACTACACCCCCCTATATTTGTTGGCCTCCTACTTTTCCCTTCCACCCTATATTTCTATTGCCCCCTACTCTTCACCGTGCAAAATTTTCCTCCAGACGACTTCTTCTTAGGACTGCTCTGGTGCTCCCGTCGCGGAAAGCGACGGCTTCCCGGCATTGCGCAGTCTTCCTCGGCAGGTTCCTCGGTGGCACGGCCTTCCCCAGTGATGCGTCCCTGCACGGCGCGGTCTTCTCCGGTGGCACGGCCTGCCCCGACAGCTCCCTGACGGCTTCCTTGGCTACGGCGCCGTCGTCCACCATTCCCCACATGACTTCCCCGACAGCGCGGCCAGCCCCACGAACTACGAGCTGCGTGTGCCAGCGTCTGCCCTTCCTTGGCGTTGCTTCTTCCCCAAGTATGACAAGCTGTGGGCAGCAGTGTTCGCCCTCCCCCGGTGCGGCTTCTTCCCCAAGCACGACAATGTGCGGGCAACTGCATCCTCTGTCCCTCACACCCTTTCCCGCTAGCATTTGCCTGTGCGTGCAAGGAAGAAGCTAACAGAGTATGACAATCAGGTCCCACATGTCATTCTCATGTATAGTGGATTTGAGTAGTCTGTTTTAGACAGTGTTGCTGGAGAAGACAATAAAATTTGGGTAGTATGTAAATTGATAGCTACTCTAAATAGAGAAGTAGGGAATATGTTTTAGATAGAATTGTTGGAGGTGCTCTACAAGCAGATGGACTTGAGCCAACCACAACGGCAACGTACCAGTCGAGCCCAATACCATATCTAAACACCCCAATTGTTAGCTTCACTTAAAGTTCCCAAAAACAGGCTCTGAAATTTCTAGACAGATGTCAAATAACTATGTTAGGATTATTATTAAATTTGTGGCTAACTAAATGAACTGGTGACCTTGCCACTCGTTATTGATGGACGCTCAGGTATGATTATTGGAAATATTTTTTTTGGCTTTCAAAAAAATAAATTAACATAAACGTTAAATATAGCGTCATCTTTTTAATCATGAAATCGAGAATACAAAAATGCCATACCAATCGAATCCACTAGCTACCAATTTGTTTCCACGAATGCATACCAATCGAATCCACTAGGCACTAGCTACCAATTTGTTTCACTGGTGTGTAGACAAAACCAAGAGGAGCGCTCGAAAATAACCTCTGGAACCTTTCCCCCTAAGGCCTTGTTTGGCTGCACCTAAATACACTTCAATCCCTACGGTTTTAAGAGGATTGTTAGTTAAAATCCAACGATTACATTAAAATGACAATTACCTGGCCTTCATCACAAAATGGTGGGGAAGGTTCCGATAAAAAAAAAAAACCTTCCGTTTAGATCCCCAGAATCGAATTGGTTTCACTGAATCACATTCCAAGAAATGAGTTGATTTGAATTGAATCAAATTGAAACCAATTCATTCCCATTATTCTTTTGGTTATAACGGAATTTATTTATAAGAACTTAGAATCAATTTGCAGATTGAAACAAGACAAAAAGCTTTCTGCAGATTGAACATGAAGTAAAACAAGGAAACAATACAAAATGAACACCCTATTTTTCAATTTCTGCATTTGTCAAGAACACAAGTCAAGTCATTTTCTGAACTGGTGCTAACCATTTGGGGTGTGACGAAAATGCAACTCGGCCACTAGCATTTCCAGTGATCTCTCAAATTGGTTTTAGGAGTTAAACTGAAAGTAGTACGCAGGCAAAAGGCATCCTCGTAGCCTTTGGTCCTTCCCCCGGTAGAGCTAAGTAAGCATAATCTTTGGCAGCTACTTTCTGCTGATGAAGGTCTGAAAGAAACTGTAAGCATCTGAAAGCAGGATACATTGCAAGGAGTATCAGATATGAGAATAAAAACATGCCAAAGCAGGATACATTATGTTCTGGTCAAGAAAGTACTAAAAAATACAGTGAAACCGCAAAATTCACATGACAGCAAAGAAAATTCACATGATGCAGGCTAAATAGAATTAGAACAGTTCACAATGATAAAAGAGACAGTAAAGATTAAAAAAAAGACACTTTAGGAGAAGAATTTGACATACATAAAACATGTACTCAATAAGTTTACATGTCAGTTAGACATGCTAGCTGATCCACATCAATATATATTTTACAATAAATATACAGCAGGACAAAAGCAAAAAAAAAAAAAAAAAAAAAAAAAAAAAAAGGGAACCCTGGTTCTGCAGAGAAACATGACTTGCATGTTCTCCAAAAAAGGATTTCTTGAAAATGGTAATACTACTGTAAGGGCCTCTTTTGCAGTAATTCTGCCAACGAGCAGTCACCAGATTTGGCATCCCCTACCAAGTGCCAACTAACCAAGCCACCACCGGCACTGCGCTAGCATCCATCAATAATTCAATGCTAATGAGGTTGGCTACGCACCCAGTCAGCCCGCAGTCAATTACTAGTATAAATCAATAAATTGCAAAGCAGAAAGAGGGGAGGATGAAACATGTCTGGGTTGACATGGTGATAAAGCCTTAGCTCAGGTGCGGTAACAGTAGAAATGAGCAGCACACTGGGAATATAACCACTTCTAAACCAGATACCATTTCAGGTTTTATGAGTGCTACTTGTGAGGGTCTTATTCTTTCTGCTTATTTAACAAGGGGATTATTTCAAGTTTTGCTGCTTATGTAATGCTAAAAAAAATGAAAGAGGCTACAGGCTACAAGAGAAGTAATGGAACCTTAAACTATAATGCTGTGCAGTTTATGCAGGGAGTATCATAGTCAAAACGGTAGAGCACAAGAGATAAAATACACAGCACTAGAGTAACTGCAGGTACTAGAGAGAGAAAATTGCAAAAACAGAGTAGTCAAGATCAACAGGTTATGTTCTGTAACAAAAGCAAATATCTTTCATGTGGCACTTTGTACCAAATGAAATACAATAGTGCTCCTGAACGTATTATTGTTTCAGATTCTATACATGAACACATGAAAATTTAAATATTGAACTATACCAGAGTAAAGAGTGTCTTGAAGCAATAACACAATATAAAAAGACCTGGTGGTTCCTTAAAAAACTATACATAGCAAAACTTATTTGTTAAACAAAACATCTAAAGACTGGCACTAGCTGACTGCAACGGCTTCGACAGGTTAGTAACCATGGAAAACTGGTTATTAACAAACAAGACATTAAAGGACTAGCACTAGCTGACTGCACTGGCACTGCTCATAGATCGCCACCCTCGGTTGCCTTTGTTCTCCTCTTGTTCCTCAGATGTCAGGGTGCAAAGCTCAATCGCATTATCAACTGGACTCCCAGGATTGCAGGAAATGTACCTCTGATACAAGAAAAGAAAAACAAGCAGTGAGCTTCACAACTGTAACAGACTAATCCATGACACTGCTGTATGTTTGTTAAACTCTAGACTAGAAACTGCCCCTGATCTTCAGAACGGAACCACCTGACATCACTACCTCAACTACAATTCAGTTCAGCAACAGCAAACACTTCTGCATATGCTCCTAGCAACTTCTAGCTTAAAGAGAAGTAGATGCTCAAAAAAAAAAAAAAAAAAAAAGAAGTAAGAAAATCTACTGTGTCCAACTAAGACAGTATGGTACAATGCAAGTATGTGAAATACGTACGCTACACGTCGAATACGTGGATGCATCCTCAATGCCTCGATCACCTATAAAGATAGAATGTTGCGTGATCCATCATCATGAAGATCAGCAATGAAGGCCAGCGAGCCAGATCCACACACATGCCTGGCCCCGGCGCTTGCAAGGAGAGCACACACTGGAGAAGAAAAGGGAGAAAAGAGAGGATGGCATGGAGAAAAGCACCCTCCCTTTTTTGTATGGAGCGGAGCAGGCCATGGACGTTTGGGAGCTGCAGCTGGGGCTGTTGTACTCCAAGCCAATGGTGGATCAAGAACCACCAGCTGCAATAGCCATGGTTTCTATCAATTTAAAAAAGTCTTGTGATAAGTAATAGCCAATTTTCAGTATCAACTAAATAAGCTACTCTAACAAACATTTGGGGGGAATTGGGACCTATAAATGCAATCTATTAGATTAAATAGGAGCAGACAAGGAAAAACTGCCCAAAGAAGGATTTTTACCTTTGGAGGTTCATGAAGCAGCAATAGCCTGCATGAAAATTGCGTTCTGTAGTTAAAATCTAAAGAATATGATAAAGTTCAGTTCCCAAAGATAAAATTCAGAAGATGTTTTTAACAAACAAAAGACAGCAAAGGCTAACTATTTTTATTTAATAAAGATCTCCCAAACCATGACTTTTATTGCATAAACCCTAACACAAACAACAAATTGATAAAGGCAGGAAGATTATATACTGATCATGCATAATTGGCAGCACTTTTTCAGTTAATTTATTCTAGATGGAACCTTCAGCTAACTAAGTAAAACCAAAATGAACATAGCATAATAGATGGAGAGAATTACACACGTGAGTGTGCAGCCCGTAGGACGCCGGCAACCTGCGGTGGCTTGTGGCTTGGGAGGTTCATGCAATGTTTTGGGAGCTTTTTCTAGAGGACATGGCTCCAAAATTTTCTGGAATGCTAATGCATGAACTAAACCCAAGTTGGGTTGCATATACAGCCAACACCAACTAAATGGCACACATGGAGGCAAACATACCATTGATTACAAATAGGACCTCTCATGCCATCCAAAAGTAAGCGTCATCGAAAGCAGGCAACCGACAAATCTAATTGAGAATTTAAGAATCACAACACAACGATGACTAAAGCAGCAATCTAACTCTCCCAAACACCTTGCCAGACTAATTCCACAAGAAAACAGCCAAAAAATAGGCATAATATTTTTTCCTGATTCCTAACTATGTGATCTAAAATTCAATACATGCTTATGTTATCAAACAACAAAAGCAGAACCATACCTACTTAGCTGGCACTCCACCATACCTAGCTAGCACATTTTAGTACACTTAACGTTGATATTTTTGTATTTGCAAATATGTATACCTGTTATGGTCGGCACTACATATGAGAGGAGGGGTCGTGGTTGAGCCGCACCAGGAGCAGCCGGTGCATGGTGGTCACCCTCGACGTCAGATCAGGGTCAGGAGTCGTAGAAGATTGGATTAGCTAGCTAGTCATTAGTTTCCCTATTATTTGCGTCAAGTTGTTAGAGTCCTAATGTATAAGAGTCAAACTCTCGGTTAATGAGAATCAGCCTGGGATTGTGACATAAGTCACCCTTGGGCGCCCGGCGTCCCTTACCTCGTCTCTGCTCTCGTGTTTCTGCCCTAGCTCACCACGGCACCAGCTCGCCGCCAACGCTCACGCACGCACGCTCTCCACTCGCCTCCATACAATCTCAGAAGCAAGGCCAAGCGCCATACCAACCTGGTATCAGACTTGATGGCCACTTCCGGGGATGCATCCACCACCGTTCCGCCCTCCACCGCTGCGCCTTCCACCGGAGTCTCCCCGCCCCAGGTGGACACGTCCGGGCCCTCGTTACCACCGTGTCTTCCATGGCGCCGGCGACCATCATGCCTGTGTCTTCCTCGACGTCGGCGACTGACCTGGCAGATGCGCTCAACGCGCTCACCTCCGTGATCCAGGGCCTGCAACTTCAGATGACGGCCGTCAATCACCAGCTGGCTGACCAAGGCGCACGCCTGTCGGCCCTTGACGGGCACCCGTCGTTCCCGCGATTCGATGCACTTTGGGTTCGGCGTGCCGGCGCCCGCCCGGCCTCATCGCCCGGTGATCTCGGAGATTGCCGCCACATCGGCCGATGCCTCGGCGACAGCTCCACCACCCTTGCCCGCGGTCCTCGCCACCACCGCAAGGACCTCAGCCGGCGGCTCCACGTCCATCTGTGGGGGTGCCGATCACCCAGATCAGTTTCCCGCACTCCCCTTCACCGTTGCCGTCGTTCTCCTCTGTGATGCAGCAGATTCCGCAACCCGCTACATCACACATGTCTGCACCATTGCCATACCCCCCTCCACCGCGGGAGTGGGAGAACAACGTCCCGAGGCGCGGGCGGCTGTACTAATGTGCTCCAATATAAGTTCCAGCGTGTGGCGGCGAAAATTTCTAAGTCCCGAGGCGCGAATTCAGAAATTGGGCGCCCGTCGGCTGCCGAAATCCGCCGCCGCTCCTCCACCGCCGCCCGGACCGCCACCGTCGTGAGCTGCCGCCGCCACGCCGCCGAGGACCTCCACTCCGCCGGCACGCCTCACGCCGCCCCGCCGAGGGACCTCCCGCTACGCCCCGCAGCGAGCGCCCGCCGCCAGGAATCCGCCTACGCGCCCCGCCGCCCCGAACGCGCCGAAACGCCCGGAGTGGCCGTGCACACCCGCCACCGCCGAGCTCCGCTCCTAGGCGGCTCAGCAGTCTTGGCGGCCGCGGCTGCGCGCCGCGCTTGTCCGAAGGCCCGGCGGCGTTACTGCTTGGGCTGGCGGGCCCTTCTTTGGGGGCTTGGGCTGGCGGGGCCGCTTTTTTTTTTTTTATTTTATTAGTAAGGTTTTATTAGTGTTTGTTAGGTAATTTTGTTAGTAATTAGCTAATTTAGTTAGTACTTTAGTTAGTTAGTAATTAGTTAATTTAGTTAGTTAATTTAGTTAGGGTTTGTTTCCAAAATTTAGAAATTTAGTTAGATAATTAGTAATAATTAGTAGTGTATACTTAGGTTTTTTTTTTGTAAGTTAGGGTATTGTTAGAGATTTTGTTAAGGTTTGTTAACCTCCATTTAGTAATGTTTTTGTTAGGGTTCTAATAGGTTTTCTAATTAATAAGAGGTTTGTTAATTATTATTTCATGTATACTTAGGGTTTTTTAAAAATAGGTTTGTTGTTAGGGTTTGTTAATTAGTGTAAGTTAATTAGGTTTGTAAATTATAGTTAGATAATTAGTTTGGTAAATTAGGGATTGTTAGTAATAATTAGTAATGTTTTTTGTTAGGGTTTGTTAATTAATTTAATTAGTAATTAAAGGTTTGCTATTTAGTCTTTGTTATTATTTCATGTATACTTAGGGTTTTTGTTAGGGTTAATTAACCTCTACTTAGTAATTAATATTTTTTTTGGTTAGGGTTTGTTAAACAATAGGTTTGCTAATTACGCTATGTAATTAGAGTACATACTTTTATTCCAAGTTCATACTTGTATTTCATGCAGATGAGTACTCCATCAAATGCTGAGCAGGCCGATGCGCAGATAGATACAGCGGGATCTGACTCCTCAGGATCCGAACCTTATAGGAGCCCGAGCGTATCACCACGTGAATCTCCTAGAGCTAAGAAGGCCCGTCTTGAATTAGAACATGACCCTAATTACGAGCCTGAAGATGAGCCAAATGATGATGAGGTATATGTGATAATAGATTGTCTAATATGAGAGAATAATGCATTTGTATGGATGTACCTAACAATTGAATTGACAGGAGGTGTTCTCTCAAGTTGTTGCGGAAATGGAGGCAGAGTCACAAGATGTTCATAAGGACACGGCGCCTCAAACGACCGGGACATCCTCCGAGCGAAGAAGTACAAAGAAAAAGAGTGATCAGGCACGAGAAGATAGAGGAAGTAATAGATTTCCAGAAGAAGTCTATAGGATTACAGAGGTTAGCCCGAGTGGAGAGCCCTTAGCACCTCTAGAGGCGCTACCCAAATTTAGGGCCGCCATTGGATGGTTAGTAAAGGAAGAATTTGATATCTCCTGGAGTGATTGGAGTATGGTGCCTAAAAAAAAAAGATGAAGAATTGTTGGACTCGATTGTGCACTAAGTTTATTTTTCCGGAGGGAACAGAAGGTTTGGTCAAGGGTCATGTCATGAAGCGATTAGCAATATCATTCCGGGCTATAGGCACGATATGAATAAAAAGTGGTGCGAAGGGGCGGGACCCGACAAGCGGTACCCTATCACAAATGAACAATGGGCACGCGTTTTAGTAAAATTAAAAACTCCAATGACTCCAAGGCTAAGAGCCAAGCCGCCTCGGAACTTGCAAAAAGAACATTTACCACCACCACCTCGGCACTGGTGGCTACAAGACCAAGATTCCTAAATGGAGGCGCGAAAGACGAAGCAAAGAGGAGAGAGGGCAAGTTGGCATTGACCGATATAGTGCTAGAACGGTGCGAATTGGCTTCGCGCTCGGAAGGCGCATTAATCGAGAGCGATGAGATCTCCCCGTCCCGATGAGATCAAGCCGGTTGCCGAGAAGGTTTTGGAAGCAACAAACCTAGAAAAGACAGTGTGCCTTCAAGTCACAGAGGGAGAGGGACAGCCTTTCCCATGCTCTAGGTAACAAATTATATTTTCCATTTTGTTCGAGTAAAATAGAAATCAACACCGACATAAAATATCATGTTGTAGGTAACCCCGAGCATCCGTGCCGTGTGCGGGCGTCTCATCCGTAACCACCTGGAAAGAAGGGTTTGGCGAAGAGTGGAAAGGCATGTATAAGAAAAGAGAACGACATAAGGAGCGGTTGGCGGACTTTTTTGAGCAAAGGCAGGCCGCCAAAAGGTTTAGGGATTTAATGGAAGATTTCGTTAAAAACCCCGATCCCGAAGTGATGAAGCGGTTGGCGGGAGGAGCGTACGCGCTCAACGAGATGTCATCACAAGCTCCTTCATATATGCAAAGATGTCCCAGCTCAACCCTTGGGTAGCCGGGAGATGACCAGACAATCTATGCCCTTTCCAAGCGGTATAAGCGTCAACATCAAATCGGGACTATTATCCGGTTGATGATATTGATAAACCTTGGCCTTGCTCATTGTTAATTGGATATGGCCTTAGGAATCAGCATACAAAGCAAGTGGCCACAGGCAATGCCATCCCCGGGCGTAGGTTCCATGGTGTCGAGATGCAAGATGCATACTGCGGGGGTGGAAGTGTTGACGGTCGAGAGTGGATATGAAGACGACTTCATCGATATCCCGACCTCTGAGGGTATAGAGAAGCTTGGACAAGCAATCAAGAACTTCATACAATGGCCGAGACGGTACGTAAGGTTGGTTGATCCACCAACGGCACCCTCTCCACCAGTGCATCAAGCATCCCAAGAGGCCGAAACAAGTCAACGGCCAGATCGCCAATGCATGCCCCAAAGATCCCCATATATTTATGAGCCACCGTCGTCATCCCCAATACATGATTTGTCATTCTCATTTGGATGAGCTCGAGGGGCCAGCCAAGAACATGCCTGAAAGCAGCCAGACTCCGCCCGACCAAGAAGGACACAACACCGGAGAAGGAGGTAGAGCAAACTCCCCCGCCACCACCAAAGCGAGAATGAAGATGAGCAAACTCCCCCGCCACCACCAAAGCATAAGGAAGCGAGCAAACTCCCCCACAAGCACCGGCCTCCAAGAAGGCAAAGAAATTTCCAATTCAAAATTGGTTTCTCCCTATGAGCCAAAAAAAGGGGGCGGCGAGCAGGCAGTTCTATTTCGAAAGGGCTTGGAAAGCGTGGACGAAACGAGTCGTGGAGCTCGAACCGTCCTGCGAGAATAAGGAAGCCGCCGGCCAAGCAAGCGGAAGCCGTGCCACCAACAAAGGAAGCCCCAAGTGGCGATGCACCATTGACCCTTAAGGATATAAGAAAGCCAACGGTTGATGATTATGTCAATGTCCCTAGTGACTATGTGCCCTAAGGCCTATGCTGCAATGGGCGGTGCTTGAAAAGGGTCCATGGACGATAAAAAAAGATTTTATGACGGGTACATGAGAGCAAAGAATGCTGGCCTGCATGCGATTAGTGTTGATATACCAGCCAGACGTGTTTGTTATCGGCACGGAAAAAAAGGGGCATTTGTTACCTTCGAAGACATGCACCTCTTGTTGAACTATAGAAAACTTGACGTCCAGCTCATTACAATCTGGTGCCCGTAAGTATCACTCATGCACACACATTGTTATTATTAAATTTAGAATGTGATAAACTCTAATATGTGGATGTTGTATGTAGTTTGCAAGACCACGAGCGAGAGATCGTTAACTACAGAGGATCGATGGTCGGTTACCCGAGTCCAATCAGGTTACAAGAAAATATGCACAAATTTGTACTTACAAATGAAGATAGAGCAAAGATAGAGAAGGACAAAACACCGGACAATTTGCGGGGAGTCAGAAAGGAATTACAACGAAAATACGAGGGACGAATATGCCCTCTATATCGGTAGAGCAATGCCGAGATATAGGTACAGGGGATTTTATATTGGCACCCTACAACTTTGGGTAAGCGTGACCTCGTATACGCATTTCAAATTATCGTGTTAACCCTAAGTACATGTGTCGCTCACTCGTTTATTCATGCAAAGGACCATTGGATTGTTTTTTTTATATTTATCCATTCGAAGGGAAGGTGCTTGTCCTAGACTCCTTACATTATCCTCCTCGGTCATATCAAACATTCCTGATTCATTTAGAAAGGTGAGCCAACATACAACCACATCCGTATTTATATGAATTAGAGTTTCTAAATAACTATAGTGTTTTATATTCGATATCTACAGGGCATGGCGGTTTTATAAGAAGCAAAAAGGACCGGTCGACGACGCCCACAAAGATCCTAGTGTGCCATTGACGATACAACACAATTATCCGGTAAGTTGTCCGAACACATATCATCATATAAATAATACACAAGGCATGACAATTTTAGAATAATCTTTTGCTCATTAATTACATAGTGCCACAAGCAACCACCGGATCGGTCTCATCGTGGATACTATGTGTGTGAGTTCATAAGGCAGCGGGGACGATACGTCGGGGACAAAAATATGGTAAAAAATATCTATGTATATGAAGTTTTCTCATTAAAGTTATAAATATTAATATTGGACATGCATGTGTCAATGATGCTTCTAAACTTTGTTTCCAAATAGAAAGCAAAGGAAAGGACGTGCCATTCACTCTAACGACTATGAAAAATATAGTAGCAGACTTGTGCGGTTTTATTATGAGAGAAATAATTTCAAGTGACGGAGCATATTTTGATGAAGCCGGCGACTTGGCAAGTGAAAGATTTAGAGCGCTGACACCCCTAGCAGGTGTCTAAACTTGAAACGAAATGATATGTAAACACTAATTGGTTGGAGGGATAACATGAAATGATGTGTATTATATGTAATTTTATGCTTGATGTTTGATTTCATGTGTACATATCTATAATATTTATATGTGTTGTTTGTATGATGCAATTTTATGGTTCATGTTTACATATCTTAAATATATATATATATATATATATATATATATATATATATATATATATATATATATGTGACAAATATAGCACGATGTGGAGGCAAATATTAAAATTTGAAATAAAAAAAAAATTAATTACACAAAGCGGCCCACAGAGTGAGCCGCCTGTGGAAAATCTGGTTTACACAGGCGGCTCATTTAGTAAACCGCCTTGTGTAAATAGCTATTTACACAGGCGGCCGACAAAGTGAGCCGCCTGTGAAAAACCAGATTTTCACAGGCGGCTCACAGCCCCGCCGCCTGTATCTTGTGGCCGATTTGTACTGACCCCCTGGTACAGGCGGTTGGGCTTGGCCGCTGTACAAATGCCTCTAGCACCGCCTTGTAGAAAGGTTTTCTGTAGTAGTGTAATAAACAATAACAGTAAACAAAATTTCAAATCTTGTGTTTGATTCTTTTCCACAACATCTAAAGAAGTCTGCTTTACTTCAAAAAAAAATCTAAAGAAGTCTGCTCATTAATTTCTGGGACAATTAACAGATGAGGGGAAACGGAAATAAATTCAACTAAGAAGCCATCATGAATGAGTCTTGTTGGTACTGGTTTATCATTCACAGAGAGGAAAAGAAAGAAGGAGCTTACGTGGGTCGTTCCCTCTGTTAAGACGTACCGATGCAACCAGTGGCGGGGCGCACATCTAAATCAGTAAGGGCGGCCACAGGGGCGCGGCGGGCGGAGATGAGCATGGCGTCCAGTCCGGAGGTGCGTGAGGCGACGACCATGGGCCGCCGCGCACAGCTAGTTCAGGGTGTCGGCCGCGATGCATGGGGCGGCGCAGATAGCGCCAGGCGTGGGCCCTGGGTGGCTGGCTGGGGCTGCGGGTGTGGTGACGACAGGGCACAAGGTCGACTGCTGCGGCGGAGTCGGAGGTGGTCGCGGCGACGGAGGCCGAGCAGAGATCGCCTCGCGGGGGGAGGAGGGGAGCGGGAGGCGAGGAAGCGGCGATGGCGAGAACGATGGCCGACCCTTTTTTTTCTTTTTTTTTCCGATAGGAGAGGAAAGGAAGCGGTCGTGGGCCTTTTTTTTAATTTTTAACGTTGGTATCTATTGTATACCTTATATATATGGGAGAAGAGGAAGAGGTGGTGGGCTTTTTCCGTATGGAGGAGACGGAGCGAGAGCGATGGTGTCATCGTTTCTGGAAGCTATGTACGTGGACGGCCGTGGAGACAGGAGCGGAGGAAGAGGTGGTGGGCTTTTTCCGTATGGAGGAGACGGAGCGAGAGCGATGGTGTCATCGTTTCGGGAAGCTATGTACGTGGACGGCCGTGGAGACAGGAGCGGTGATCGTACGGTAATGGTGGTGGTACTGTGCTGGCAATAGTGTTATACAGTGATATGAGAGAGGAGCTTTGGTATACGAAAATAGGAGTATAGGTTAGATCACACTCTTTTCGAAGGAAATATTTTATATTAAAAAATATGAATAATTATGATACCTAATTAGTGTCATCAAAAAGAACTTTGAATATAGTTTTTTTAATAAAATTATTTAGAGATAGAAATATTGTACGTATTTTGTACAAATTAGGTTATTAATCAGTAGGTGAGTTAATACTTCACACAAGACGAGAAGCTAACTTGGAAAAAACGCAATCGCAATTGTAGGACTTGCTGTGAGTGGCCAATGACCAGACAGGAGGAGCACTGGAGCAGTGGCGCAGGAGCGTGGAGCGGCGAGCGGATGGGGATGGACTCACGCTCGCCAGGCGCAGGCAGCCGCGATCAAGCATGGAGTGCAGCAGCTGGCTGAAGCCTCACATATGTTGGTTTCTTGTTGGGTCGTGTTGGAATCCAAATCAATTGTTGGTAAACGACGTGTGGACGTGCCCGCCCGCGCTGATGGAATTCATGTACGTTTAACAGTGGACAGAGGCTGCTTTGATCCAAATTTATGCGTTAGTGCACTGGTGGAAGGAATAACTGATTGATGGCATTGGTCCCTTTTATGCAGCATGCATGTTGAGTTGTTGCATTGGTGACCACCATGCACACGGATTTGACCGCGGAACAAACATGCAAAGAGGCAGCTGAGCAAACAACCAGGCCAAACCCCACCTTTTTTTTGGTGCTAAATAATTCAAAGCCACGGCTACTTGCATTGCAAAACTATCATTATTGCCATACATGCATGCATGTAGGTGAAAACCAAACGTACAGATTAGTATAGAGGGACTTGGACTTTGCAACCCTTTTTTGCAGTTTCATGCAAAACAAAAGCGCCAACGAACCCTTTTTTCTATCACTTGTTGTAATCATTGTAATAATAACCAGAGAGCTAATATGTATAGTAAGTACTACTTTATTACTAGTGTGTGAGTGTGTTTGAGCGTGCACGCGATCAAATACTATAGTCTATCGTGCTTGTGCTCGTAGCATACTACTATATAGAAGGCAACAGCGCGCTAGCCGGCCGGTCATCACGCAATATAATAGCTCTGTACGACGCGTGCATGCTCCTTGAAACGTCTGTCGTGCGCGGCAGGGGATGGCAGCAGAGAAGGGGCGGCCATGCGTCGTACGTGCATGGAGCAGGAGCATGCAGGCAAGCGAATTGGCCGTGTCGTCGTGTTCTACTTGCATGCCCGCGCGTGGCTACACTGTCATTCTGCGTGCTACCAAGTTGCTACATACACCGCTCCCGTGCGCCCCATCGGGCCGGTCGACAAGGCTCGTCTCGTTTGGTCCATGGATTTGGGTGGACATAGTATACAGTATGAAGAAAAAATTAGACACGGCCAGTCGGCTGTGGGTGAGCTGTGAGCCATGGGGCGGCATTCATGGCGCCCAACCATATGATTCACGACGTGTGGTAGCCTGGGGAGCTGCTACTGGTCGATACGTACGCCGCTCTCTTCTCAAGTTTGACTACATTATATTTTTTAAAAATACTCTCTTTATCCTAAATTATAAGCTATTTTAAAAATTTTGGAGAGTCAAATTTTTTTAAGTTTGATCAAAATTAGGTTCATAAGAGATTCTAAAACATGAAGTAATATATAGGTTGGAACGAGTAAGAAAATTTGACCCGCACAAAAACTTAGCAACTCTTTTTTTAGACAGAGAGAGTACCATGCATGACAACAATTATGAGCCAAGTGATCTTCTGAATTTTATTTTTTAAAAGCTATAAGTTCTTACAAATGCAAACTTAGCATTCTTGGTCCAATGTATTGCAACTATTCTTTACTCTCTCTCTCTCTCTCTCTCTCTCTCTCTCTCTCTCTCTCTCTCTCTCTCTCACACACACACACACACACACACACACACACACACCCCTCTGCCTTTTTGATGACATGCTGGAGCTGTCCTAACAACTATCCTCCAAGAATTTACTGGTATGCATACTACATCTAAAGACTTTACTGTATGAACGCACCGGAGGAGTTGCTAATCTTTCTTTTCTAAGCATTCCTAGCCTAATTTCTTTAACCGAAACAACAACAAAAAACAAAGTACAAGGCTAAAACAAACTAAAAATTTAAGAGCAACGAACACGTGCAAGGCTAAACCAAGCGCATCGAAGCGCGCTTATCTATCGAGTAATATACAACAATGGGTATAAATAAGGGCTTTGTGCTTTCCTGTTTGTAAATCATACTCTGTCATCCATGGAAAAAACACTTCTCGTTTTTTAAGAAATGAAACAGCTTGAATTTTGACTAAATCTATATAAAAGTCCTAATATCAATGGTAATAATATTTAATTATAAACTTGATCAAACTAGAACTAATTGGCCAAACACGAGTCCTATATAGTTCTATGGTGCTCAGTGCTCTGTGGTGCAACAGAGCCATTAGTGACTGCTAGAACTTCTTCCTGGTCCTGGTCCCTATCCAATGCCAATATCATTGATGTTAGTTTTTTTTCTATAATTGTAGTCAAATTGTAAATTATTTTACTTTTTAAAAGTGTGACTTGTTTCTAGTATATCCCCACCATCCCTAAATAATTGCACATATATTTCACAGAGTCAAATATTCTCAATTTTGACTATATTTTTTCAAAAGATACAATGAACATTTGCATCTTTAAATAGATGGAAATATATGATATGATTTATTTAATCATGTTTATTTGATCAAACTTAGAACTCGTTGACTTCTCAAACCGAGAGATGTGAGCCTATTTTGGGACAGAGGAAGTAGATAGAGTATAGAAGTACTTCCTAAAACTTTTGTTGCCACGGTTTGCATGCCGATAACTTTGATAAAATTCATAAAAACTATTAGCAATATTTCTATATGTAATCAAATTTATTTTAGAAATGGATTCAATGATCTATCTAATAATATCGAATATGTACCATACGTATTAGTAATTTTTTTTTACATATTTAGCGAAAGTTATCTCTGTCTAGTAGCGCTTGCTACAAATGAAAAGACCACATGGTGGCATGCACAGTTCACGCTACCCCAATAGTTATGAAGGAGCACCGGGCAGGCACTCCCAACGTCTCCCTGGCCAGTGGCCCCACCAAGCACTACCAAAATAGTAGCACTACCACTAGTCAAACATATGAGAATTCTCGTTAGGAGATATTTGGTTACCACTACCAAAATGGTAGCACTACCACTAGTAGCACATGATAATCCTCGTTAGAAGACATTTGGTGGGGAAAATTTATACTAAATTATGAATACCAAAACATGATAATCCACTAGTCAGCGAGGCTGCGAGCTATCCTGATCGGCAAAAAGTAGGAGAGAAGATTTGCCGACATGTCAGCTACCTGTATGTTCACATGTGCTTGCCTCGTCGGGATGCGCCCCGCCCTGCCGGCTTGGCCTGCTCTTCCTCGCCGTTGCAGCTCTGCTCAGCCCAGCCCAGCCGTGTGCCAGCGCCCTGCTCGCCCCGCCCTATCCTGATGCTGGCGCCGCATACTTGCCGCTCGCCCTCCGCGCACGCCGGTGAGGACGACGTCAATGATGATCGATTTTTGGCACGATTTTTCCTCTCTCGGGCACAGCTGAATCTGCAGGACATCAGTGGAAGACGACGGCTCCATACAACGCGAAGGCAGCCATCGAGTTCATCTGGGAGCATGAGCCCTCGCTGTCGTCTCACGACGCGACTACTTCGTTCTCTCTCCAGCTAACGCAGGGGCATTTTGCAAAAATACCTTCCGGAGACGACGGCTGACACGCCCGTTGTAGTGCCCTAAGACTAAGAGGATGAGAACAATCTGGTAGTGAACGGCGAACATCAATCACAGATCAACAATGCCTCTGCTCCGCAGCAGCGTCTCGAGTCTCGACGCATTGCCCGGGCCCACGGCAACTGTGCGCACCAATGGACACTCGACAGCAACCCGTCGGGACAGTTGCACCAATCTGAGACGACCGCCCACGCCCCCAGGTGGGCCACAGGATAGTGAGGCCCCGCTCGTCAGCCAGCCGCACGGCCAAGCACGTAAGATCCCAGATTAAGCCACAATAGGTGTGCCGCTAGTCCGCGACACCCCCGCATCGCTCAGCCACCCCTGCCACTTGGGCCTCTCGGCAGTCGGCCCCGCCCCATCAGTGGTTGGCGTAGGCGAGAGCCGCCTAGGCGCCTACACGTATGGTTGCAAGACCAGCCCTCGGATGTCAGGTACGGCGGCACACAATAATTTCTGCAATGTAGGCCACGTCTAGTCCCACGGCCCTAAAGACGGGGTAGTGTGGTCTAATGGTAGGACTGTCCAGTGGGACGCTACCTACCAGGGATCAAATTCTGGTGCTCGCACCTTTTTTGGGATTTTTCTAAGATTTATCGGCGTTATGCTTTAAGTGGTAAGCGACGTTCCCGTCGACGACGAGGCGCCAGTGGTGATTTCGGGAATATCCAGATCTGCCGGCTCAGTCCTTCGGAGGTGCTCATAGGGGTAGAGTTTGCGTACGTGTGTTCATAGGGATGAATGTGCGTGCGTGTTGTGAGTGTCTGCGTTGTACTGTGTAATTCTCAAAAAAGGAACCACTTGTATACATTTTAGTTAGATCTAAAAATAATCCAAACCGTGTGATATATTTTATTCCAATGTACTGTACTGTAATAAAGTTGAGGTTACCACCACGATTCTATTCTAACAAAATCGGTTTTTATATTGCATTTACAAGGTTGTGGTATTTTTCAGAAAATGGAAAACTAAATTAAGGAAGCGGCGCGGCTGTGCGCGAGGGCAGGACGCATTGGGACGGGGCCGAGCAGAAACGCATTGCTTGGGAAGCCTTTTCCACCGTACCATGGCCAGCATCGGGCATCGTCGGCCGGCCACGTGTCTCCGGCGTACGGGCGAGTCAGCGATCACGCACGCACGATTTGAGCGAGCGACCATGCATGCTGGTCTGGAGACGGGATTCGCGGGATGGCCAGCAACAGCTGTGACTGCGAGCCGCGACTCAACGCGACGTCCTTGATGCGCGCGTGCCCACACCGGTCCGTCCGGTCCGGTGACGGGGCTGCCGCCGGCCGCTGGAGGCCCCGATCCTGATCGCCTTCCGAGTGCAGCGCCCCATCGCGTCGGTCAAGATCTATCGCGACGCGGATATGACGGCGTTAACCAGCCTGGGCATCAATCAATGCATGGTCTGCTGTCCCACGGCAAGATGTAGTACATGGTATGGATGTGGGAGAAACAAAATTGTAAGGCCAAATTACTAACAAGTTTGAATTCATTTGGAATGCCAATTTATTTTGCTTCTAGAAGTTGTGTATAAATATTTTTTGGCATTCTGAAATTTGGACACCAAAAAGTTTTTGCATTGTATATCACCATATGAGCGCAGACACGCCCAATCACCTTTTGCAAACATTTTGCAATTTTGGGCCTCAAGAGTTCCAAATGCCAAATTTTTTCAAGACCAATTTTTAACAAATTTTGGAGAGGTGTTTAAATTTATTTTGCTAAAAGATATAAGTCAAAACACCAAAACTTTTGGCAAAATATTAGAAAAAAAAAACCTTTGGGTCATCAAGCAGCGTGCTGCTGCTGCACACGACATGACGACAGGCATGCGGGAGGGATAGGCCGTGTACGGCAGCAGGATGCAATAATCGTAGTCGCACAGTAGACGCGACATCCGGGATCTCGCGTGGCTGGCACTTGGACGTGGCAGTGTCCGCGTGCTGTGCATTGCCCGGTGGTCCGGTCCGTCAGTTCATGCACGGCACGGCGGACTTGTGACAGACAATACGGCGGCCCGGCCGCTGTGCATGTCGCGAACTGTCGTACAGTACGTGGAGGAGTCGTTGTTGGCAGAAAAAATTGCTAGTGTATGGGCGCGTCGTCGTCGCCTCGTCGGTCGCTTGCCGAATCGGCTGGCTAGCTGATTAGGTCCATCTGATCCAATGCGCGCGGCCGAGGAAACACTCACGTATCTATTGTTAGGCCTTCCTTTCGTCTGGTTTGCCTTCACAAACCTCCAGCAGGAACAGCTGAGCCCGTCCAATACATGGGCTCCTCTCTTCCTCATTCAGCGTTCATTCACCTTTTGTCGCCTCAGTAGCTGGATCGTGGAAAGGGAACTGCTAATGCCCGGATGTCCACATAGATGTGTGCGTCCGGACATCAGAGATTCAGAGACTTGTTTACCGCGCGAGCCCACCAGCCCGCCACACCGGGCCCATGCCACTAGGACCGCTCCCACACCCTCTCCACCGTTAGCGCGCTAGTTCTGCGACACCCAGCAGAGTGAGTATAGAAGGTTGGTCCTATTGTAACATGTGCTAAATCACGATCTACTTTTGAATGTCCGAAGACATATAAAACATTTGAAACACTTGCAAAACACACATGGAAAAACAAATAAAAACTATTGCAGATGTATGTACACAACTCCAGATAAAACACTTGCAATAGCATCCAGAAAAACGTTACTTTCAATATGCACAACATGGCGCGGTGAGGTCACGGAGGCACCGGAGGGGATGGGGAAGCAATGGGGGATGGGCCGCAGGGATGGCCGCGTCGATGAGATTCAGTGGGACGAGCGGATGGTGACACCGCGGGTTGAAGCTGCGATGGCGCTAGCAGTGGGGTCGAGATTTTTTTTGGATGAGAGAGCGGGCGAGGCCGGGTTTCTGAGAGGTGCGGGGCAAGACAAGTGGGAAGCTGCATCCGAGAGGGCAGTGTAGCGGTGAATGAGTACCGAGGCAGAGTGGGGCGTCTGAAAAACGACGAACATTCGAGTCACAGAATTACCGTTGTGGAAACCTACAAGACTTTTTCTAGGATTCGGATCGATCACGGTTGTGGCGGTGGCGCATTCAGTTGAGGGCCCAGCTTGGGCAGCAATGCTGTCAAAGGCGAGCGTGTGTGTGGAAAGTAGAATGGAGCCAACCAACCTTCTCCGTTAACAACTGCTCTGTGTATACAAGTTAAGTTCTGCCAATGAGCAACCGCACGTAGGCGTAAGTGTATATCGTGGAGCGGGAGCATGCGCTACACGCGCGTGGTGACCGCGGTCGGCACACACTGGCGGTTGGCAAGCCTGAAGAGTGGCGACACTACTCAAGATGATCAACCTCCCGTAGTTTGATGAGCTGGCGGCGCAACACAAAGACTGGAATGGAAGTGAGGATCGAAGGTCGCTGTCGGAAGCACGTTCCTCATTACATCCACGAACTATTCACCAGTTGGAATGTGCAGAAATCGAAGCTTGCCCAACTAAACAAGTTGGCGAACGAAATGGATATCCAGCTCGATGTGCTTCGTTCTCTTGTGATGTACAAGATTCGATGACAAGTACGTACACAGCGAAGACATTGTCGCAGAACACCACTATAGCCTTCTTGATGCCACATTGGAGCTCCCCAAGCAGCTGGCAAAGCCAGATGCATTCAACTGCAGCATTGGCCGCCGCTCGGTACTCCGCCTTAGCCCTAAAGTGCGAGACCATGGGCTGTCGCTTGGACGATCAAGAGATGAGGGAGTCACCGAGATAGGTGCAGAAGACTGATGTCAATGGCATGGTGTCGGGTTAGCCTCCCTGATATGCATCAGAGTATGTTGTGATGCTGAAGTCGGAGTGGAGGCGCAGAGCAGTAAACTATGCGATGTCGTGCCGTGGGCATAACGAAGAATGTGCTTCAGAAGCGCTATGTGCGGCACCCCATGGGTCGTGCATATGCAAGCACACCTGTTGTACAGCGAAGGCGATGTCGGGGCGTGTCATGGTTAGGTACTGCAGTGCACCCGCTAGGTTGCGGTAGGAGGCTGCGTCGTCGATGGAATGCCCATCAGCGGAAGGCCCTGGAGTACCGGCCACGCGGTGTCCTGTGTCACCCTGCTTAGCGGCGACACCCACCACACTGGCCAGGGAGCTGGATGTTCCTAGCTAGGTACAAGCTAATAGTAGTACAGGATAGTCCCAGCCCTAAAATCATTAGTAGGTAGTCATCTCTATAATTATGAACATCTGCAAGACACTTTTCTTAGAAGGGTTTTTCTATGGTACCCGTTACCTCGTAGAAGGTAAGAGTCTTTTCCAAACGAATCAGCTAGCCCTTCTTGACTTTTAGAGACACAAAACAATTTTAAGTAATTAAAATGTCTAAAAATGAAAATCATAGCCAGCAATTAAAGAAACAAATCCTCCCAGGAAAAGTCGCGTGGAATTAATAAAAATGGAATGCCATGCATGCATACATATATATATCACGTATTTCATTAAGGGCAAGAGCAATGTGTGTTGCCAAAGTAGGTAGTATGAGTGGGCTCCATATGGGTGGGTATTATATCATGACTAGTTGCACAATGTGGTAACAAATGAGTGGGACCCACACAGTCATTAAAAAAAACAAAAGCCTAAAGAAACCTTTCAGTCCCGCCTGCTTCTCTCCCGCAAACGGCCTGGTCAGAGTGTACGAAGACAGAGAAACAAATAATTGTTTAAGCTTATGGGCGGTCCATATGTGTATGGCCGACTTTAGCTCTGACACTCATATGAACTACTTTACGAAATGTTGCACAATGTATATAGGCTGCTTCTGCAGGCTTATGGACCGCTTTTTTTTTAACATTGTGGCTGCCCTAAGCCATTCATTCACCTTCTCTCTTGTGTGGTCTCATCCACATCTTGTTCCTGATGTCCACTATCTATTTATTACATCACAAGCATGACAACCTAATCTTGATCGAGGTAAGCAGGCGATGGCCATGGCACTTGGCACGGCGACATTGCTGGCAAGCATGGGTGGCTCGACGAGCGTGACCTCTGTTGCATGAGCAGACGCCGCAAGCGCGGTGAGTTGTGGCGAGGGCCGAAGTGGCCCGCCGGTGTGCTTACGCGGGCCAATGCTTGCAGCTCCAGGGCCAGCCAGGGTTGTCAATATAATAATGCGGAGGCGGATAGCAGCATGAGCACTTAAGCAGTTAAGCACACACTACAATAATACTAGCCTAGGACGCTGCCCTGTTGCACCCACCAGTATCCCATTCCCCGCAACTTACTTTTTCTGTTTCCTGCCCAGTCACCAATTACTTTCCACAATTTTCCATATAAATAATAAATTACCTATTGTGAGCAACGTTAGCCATGCTACCACTGGATCCTAAGCATAGTAGCTATTTAAACCTATAAACTAGTGGGACTCATAGAGACCATTTAGGCTAATCTTAATGAGGGTTTCATAGAGTTTCATGGGTATTAAATACGCTGACATGACACAGTATTTATTAAGAGAGAGACTATAAAAATTTCATGAGAGTAGAGAGAGTTTTATGGAGATGAAACTCTTCTGCACTGTTTCTAAAATCTAGGTGCATATGAAACTGTGCCATGAAACCTTCACTGAGACTAGCCTTATATGCATTAGAGGTCACGCACCAGAGTTATCAGTCTCGGTGTCAGTAGAATCAGTCAGCATCTCTTGGGTCTCTTCATAGGGATCTCCTCATTCTCCTCAACGACTCTGGTCTTTTATTTATTACATAGGGAATTTATAAAATTAGAGGCTCGTGCACGTCAGCGGTCACTTGCTCTGTCGACTCAGGTTTGATATGCATGAAAGAATAAATAAAAGACAACAAAAATGCATCAATATAGGAATAAAACAAAGTAGGAACACACCAATCAGGTAATACCAGCGACAATTATCAATTAACGTATCAAATAAAAGAAAACGAAACAACTACCTAAAGGCAAGTAATCATGAGCATGCAGCCCGAGGCCCGCAAGCACGGCACGACGCCCGGTCATTTGGCCCGGCA
Source organism: Chrysopogon serrulatus (assembly GCA_015844335.1). Lineage (NCBI taxonomy): Eukaryota > Viridiplantae > Streptophyta > Magnoliopsida > Poales > Poaceae > Chrysopogon > Chrysopogon serrulatus. The sequence continues at coordinate 45,842 of JADLZL010004516.1, read as the reverse complement.
CGAACACAGCCCGGCCCGGTGGCCACCGGGCCGTGCCCGCACGACACGGCTTACAGGTGTCGTGCCTGGGCCCACCACCGCGGTGTAACACCCCCGGTGTTACGTTAACCTAAACCCCACCATGTCATCACATTATGCATTAAGCATCATGTTTATTAATTCAACGATAACGCAATAATGCATTAGTTAAGCTTCATTAGGTCAATTTGAACCATGTTGTGACATGCATCTCTTATATGAATGCTAATATTTTGTCAATGTTGTGACCTGGTTTATTTACCCTTGAGCTATGATTAGTGTGATGTGACGTTTATCACCTAAAACAACTTAAAGGTTTAATTAAGTTATACAAGTAATTAACCTAAAAGCAACCATGATGCTTGAAAGTGTTTGGCTAGCTATGTTTAACATTTCAAACATGTTTTACAAGTCCAATGATGCAAAGAAAGAACAAAAATTGAATTTGGAATTCAAATGCCAACTCTTTCCATAATTGGTTAAGTGTTGGAATTTTAATTTCAATTTCAATTTTTGGGAGCTAACCATGATTAATTTTGCAAATAAAAGTTGCCAAACTTTGGCACCATTTCAAAGTACGAACTTTGTACTTTGAAAGTGTGCCATTGATTGGGTTTGGAATTCATCACAACATCATTAATTAATTGCCCAAAGTTTCAATTTGAAAATACTTTTCAAAAAAGCTTGAAATTCAAAATGTTTTTACCCCTTTCTCAATTTCATCTCAAAATATTCAAAATTTGGGAAAACTTTAAAAATACAGATTGTACATCTCTTTGAGCTCTACAAGTTTGGTAAATAAAGTTTTTCAAGTTTTGGAATAAAATTTTAAGTAATTTCAAAAGTTCTTTAAATTAGAATTGTCCCCTTTTGCATTTTAAACTCCAATTCAAAATATATTTGGTTTCATGAAAAACTTTCTAAATAAAAGTTGTAGATCTTGAAAAATGGAACAAATTTTATTTTTAGAGATTTTCATCTTTTATTCAAAATTTGAAAGTAATTTTGAAATTCCAAAAGTTAGAATTTAAACCCTTCTCCAAATTCAAACTGCAATTTCAAAAATATTTGGAAAATTACTAAATTTCTTTAATAAAAGTTGTAGAGCATGAAGATTTGAGCAACTTGTATTCTTGGAGTTTTTCAAGTTGTTACATGAAATTTGGAGAATTTTGAGAAAAAGCAAAAAGAGAGGGAGAGCTACAGTAGCCGGCCTATCCCTCACCGCCACCGGCCGCTTTGCCGGCGTGCCGCCGCCCATGCCCGGCCATCCCACGCGTGTTGCCACGCCATGAGTAGCTCCAGCACCTTCACCCGTGAGCTGGTCACCCACTAGAAGCACCGCTGCCTCCTTTTTATACCCCAAGGCGACGGCGAGTCTTCTTCTTCCTCCTCTGGTCCGCCGCCGCAGTGCCACCTGCGCCAGTGAAATTGGTCGCCGTCGCTCATCTACCGCCTCCCTCCTCACACCCACAGAACCACACCGCTTGTGCGCCACCGCCTGAACCCACCCTCTTCGACTTTGCTCGGCCGGATCGGCCCTCGCCAATTCTCGTCGCCGCCGTCCGTCGGCCCCGCCGTGACCCTTCGCACGCGGCCAGGCCGCTTCCGGGTATGCATCACGCTGAGCCTGCTAGCGCTTTGACCTTCGCGGTAGCCTCGCGGTGCTCGTCGGCCCCTCCGTTTTGTCGAGCCCCGCCCCGAGTCACCGGAACGCCGTCGCGCCGTACGGGCGCCCGCCCGGACTCGTTTCCGTCGCGGCTGCCGTCTTCCGCTCCATCTCCGGTCAGGCCAGCGCGAGCGTTGCGCTTCGGTGAGCCACCCACATCTTCCCCGAACCCTAACGGCGCTTGATCGAGCCGTGGTGTGAGGTCTCCGCCCGCGCGCCGCCGTGCCAGTGCCGCCACCTCCACCATGGCGCGCCCCGCCAGAGGCCCGGCCATCCGGTCACCGTCATTTAGGCCAAGGGCACCGGCGGGTGCGCCGTGCGCCGGAGCCTCTACTAGCTTCGGCCGGCCGCCGTCGGCCGACCTCCGGCCACCATCGTCCAAGTCCGGCCAGCTTCTCTTTTCTCCCCCTGTCTTGCCGACGGGAAGAGGAAGAAGAAGGGGGTCGGGCCCGCCTGTCGGCCAGAGATGGAGGAGGGCCAGGTGAGCCTCGCCCCAAAGAGGCCGCTGTTGCCGGGCCTTAGCTGGGCCAGTTGGGCCATGGCGCGGTCCAAGTGGAAAAGAGAAGGTTTTTCCTTTTTTTTTAAAATAATTTTCTTTTCCTGGTTTCACAATTTCATAATTTAATATTTTGGGTAGATAAAATTATGATAAAAATATGTACATGGTCCTTGAGTGATGCTCTGTTTAGGAAAAATACTAACCTTGAATTTTCAGTAACTTTTGTTAATATTAAAATTTGCTCCTTTAATTAATAAATGCATAGTCTTTGATTTTTTGTAGAGTAAAATATTAATCCAAAAATCATAAAAATTTAGGGTTAGGCTTTTCATATGAAAAGTGATCTCCACTAAAATTTTGGTACTGTTTGGAATAAGTTTACTTTTTATAATGAATTTTCACCTTGTTTGATGACCATAAAAATGGTGAATAAAATAATTATTTAGTTAATTAGTTGACCAATTAATTTGTTGATTGATTTATGGCACTGTTTGAAGTCCATGGATCAGTAAAACATCCCTGGTCCATGGAATTGTTTTATGTAGACTAAATATAGAGTTTGCTCACATGCTTAATAATTAATAAAATGATTTAAGTAATTTATGAATGCATCACTTAGGATTGATTTCCTTTTGGTATTGCTTGAATGAATCATTAGTACTCTAATGCTTCATGGCTTGATTGTGTAGTAGTAGAAGTAATCAATATCACATGTGTAGTAGTAGTTAATTAATTAGTAAGTTTCATCAGCGACTTTCAACAACTGTAAAAAAATGGTTAATAAATTAGTAATTAACCTTAGTCACCATAGGTTTGATTGACTTTAGGATTGAGTGATGACCCCCTAGGTTATTAACCCTAATGACCTTCGATAATTCATTTATGTTAATTATGTTGTGTTATCCAATGTCAACGTAATTGCTACCTATGATCCTTTGATACAACTATACCGTGAAGGAAAGTTGTACTCAAGATGATGTGAGATTAAGTTGTTTCATCCATGTTGCATATCATGCATCATGTCATGCATTTCATTATACTTAGAATGCATCATTTGTATACGTGTAGTGTACATGAGAGTGAAGGTTCGTGTTGATCAAGTTCGGAGAAGGTGTTTCCAGAAGAAGGTGCCAGAGGTGTTGATGCCATCTGACCTGTGTGATCCTCCTGGGGATCCTAACCTTCTCTGCAACGCAGGCAAGCCCAGATGCATTAAACCCTTCCTTGAATTTTGAAAGCTCTTTATATTCTATGTTGATGATACGATGCATTAGGTGCTAGGAGTTGTGTGATACCCTACTTTGATGCATTTACCGTACCTTGATATATTATCCTGGATACCTGTTTTGATTTCGAAAATGCTTAGTATATGCTTAGCTCTGCTAATAGCATAGGCTTTATGAAATGTTTTAAAAGGTGTGATAACTGATCATTTTGAGAAAGTGAAAAACCTGATGTTTCTTGTTGGTATCCCTTCACTTTGATCGGATCAAGGGTATGCAACAAGGACATGATGAGTAAATCGAGACGTCGGTGGAGTGACTTGCACCAGGATGGGCTAGTGCCCTGGTGTAGTGTCATCCACTTGTGTCGGTTAAGGACCGTCCGTTGTTTGGCCCTAGGATCATGAGGTTATTGGATAGTACTAGTCGCATGCTAATGGCGGTAAGCTCCCTTGTACTATCCGTGACGAGAACGGACACCGGGACGGGAAGTAGCGTGTACCCACACTACGAGCGCACCGTCGACGTACAGATGGCGTAGGGAGATGGTGTACTGTACTCTCGTGGTTAGGACCCGTTCTGGCAGGGAGAAATACAAGCGTGAGTTGATGTATGTAAGATGTTCGGTCCTGCATACATCGTGTGGCTAGAAAGCCCCAGCTAGGTATATAAAGCGGTTCGAATCGTCGGTGCTCCACGATATGGGAGACTTGATCCTAGCCCCGGCATCGTAGTAATGATGGAAGTTGCTGAGGTTGGAAGGTTTTGAAATCAAGATCTTGTTCGACAAGTGTTTGCTCTACACTAGGATAACCTAGATGGATAGCTTAATGCTTAATGATAATATCATATAAGAATGAATAGTAAGGATCAACATTAGTCACTTTTCTGCAAAGGTGTCTTTGATTTTTGCTAAAGCCTTACCTTGATTCCTATTAGCCAGCATTCTTGAGTCTTCTCCACTCTTTTCTATTGGGTAAGTCTTGCGGAGTGCCTTTTGTACTCAGGGTTTGTTTGACCCCTGTTGCAGGCGTTGACTAGTGCTGCTGACTTCGGTCATACTAGTGGGCTTGGCATGATCGAATATCTCTAGTCTAAGAGGTTCTTTCGCAGGTGCTCTATAGTTCTTTCTTGCTTCTGCAAATTCGGTTAAGTTTTGTTTAATCAAACTCTGATCAAATATTGTAATATCTTTTGTAAATCTTCCGTTACTCTGTTGTATTTGAATAAAAATGGTTGTAATACTATAATATCTTGTAAGAAGTTGATCCTGGAGGATCGTGGTGTCATCGGGGTTTCACCCGACCGAACGTTTTAAGTTATGTGGAACATAAGCATAGCTGATAGAGGTCTTAGGGACAATGTCAGGTGCTTGTGGGCCATATAATTTAGAAGGTTCTGCCACACACGGCATGCCAGGCGGCACGGCACGGCCCGGTTGCCAACGGGAGGCCCGGTAACGGCCCGCCAGCAGAGGGGGCTATATAAGCCGGGGCGCGCGGCGCATCCCCCTCCCCTCCGAACCCTAGCCTCAGTTCTTTCCATGCCGCGCCGCTCGTTGTGCTCGTGAGCTCGTCCCCGGCCGCCTGGCGATATCTCCACCACCGCAGCCTTGCACTACCGTGGTCGTCGTCTTCAGTCTTCCTCGTCTCCGGCGACTTCTCAACGTTTGGATCTTGGAGGCCTCCTCTCGTCTTCCTCCTCTATCCTCTATCCTCTCGTACTCTCTTCTTCCTCCCACCATCTCTCTTGGGATCTCGTTATTGCCGTCTGTCGTCCTGTCGGGGAGCTGCTGTTGCCTGTAGCCGGCTTGCCGCCACGCGTCTTCTTCTCGGTCTTCGGCGCCGGGCTCCGACTCCGTGCAGGTTTGTGTGGCCCTAACCCTAACCCTAGATCTACTAGCATCTCCCATCCTCTTCAACCCTAACCCAAAGTCCCTAACCCTTTCTCTTTGTCTCTGTTTGTTGCTACAGGTTGCCGGCGATGAGCTGGTGCCGCCGGAGCCGTTGAGGAACGGTGCCGAGCGATGAAGAAGGTGTGGGTGGCCATGGCCAGCGATGGTGATAATGGGGTCCGTTACCCTCAAACCATCAACGACGAGCTCATCGAGTTGGGGCGGCTCCCCGACGACGCTGACGACATGGGAGATGCTGCTGGTGTCTTGTTTGGTAGGAGTGCTGAGACTGCGAACGACGTCGATGGGGCAGCGGCTGCGGCAGCTGCCGCAGCCACCAGCCCCAATGACGTAGCATCTCTGGCATCCTCCTCCATAGGTAAGCGTCGATCTCCTGTCTGGGCTGACTTCTCTGAACTGAAAGAGACAGTTGATGGTGTAGTGCGTGTTCTGGCTATTTGCAAATTCTATAAGAAACGGTTGTCTGCTAATTCTTCTGGTGGTACTGGATATTTGATTAGACATCATAAATCATGCCAAAAAAGCTGCTCATGCTAATAGAGTTCAAAGTAGGCTTGCTTTAAACCTTGATGGATCATATAGAAACTGGGAATATAGACCTGATGTTGCTAGGGCTGAACTTTGTCATTTGATTGCTAGATTAGACCTTCCTTTATCAGTTGCTGACAATGATGCCTGGGATGATTACATTCAGCATGCTCACAATCCTAGATATAAGAGGGTATCTAGATTTACAACAACTAGAGATCTGTCTAAGCTTTACAAAGAGAAATTGGAACACATTAAAAATGTTGTTATGTCTGGTGCTTCTTCTGTTTGTTTGACATCCGATATCTGGTCTAGAAATGCCAAGGAAGATTATATCACTGTGGTTGCTCACTATGTTAATTCTGATTGGGAACTTAAGAAATGTGTGATTGGTTTTAGATTGATAGAAGTGAGTCATAATGGTATTAACATTGCTGAATGTATCAATGCTGTGCTTAAAGATTGGGCCTGCGTGACAAAATATTCTCTGTTAGCCTTGATAATGCTTCTTCTAATGCATCTGCTATGCTTACTTTGGCTCCTCTACTTGATGGTTACTTGGGTTTTGATGTTGATCCTTTAGATCCTAAAAAAATATACTATGTTGTGCATCAGCGCTTGTGCTTGCCATATAATCAATTTGCTTTGTTAAATCGGCTTGAAATGTATTGAAACTCACCTAGATGTTTTTAGGACTGCAATTGACTTTCTAAATTCATCTAATTAGCGCATTGCACAATTCAAAAACTACTGTCTTGTTAAGAATATGCGGCCTCATAAATTTGCTTTGGATATGGATGTTAGATGGAATTCAACCTATCTTATGCTAAAACATCGATGCCATATAAAACTGTGTTCTCTGTGTTCATCAATACTCACATTGGTTCTCCATTATTGAATGAACAACATTGGTACATTGCTGAAAAGATTTTGGAATTCCTTGAATTGTTCTACGATTCTACTGTTGTACTTTTTTGGTGTGTATTACCCCACTAGTCCTTTAGTACTTGCATCACATTCTTGAGGTTGCTAGCCATCTGCATGATTATGAATATGAAATACTCTTGGTGATGTTGTCTGGCCAATGAAGTCTAAATTTCTTAAGTATTGGAAGAATATACCCTTGTTATATTGTTATGCATTTATTCTGGATCCAAGGGCTAAATTGAGAGGTCTGCAAAATGTCCTTGACTTGCTTGCTCAGTATAACAATATTTGTTACATTGATTTTTTTTGCTGAGGTTAAGTCTGAGTTGCATAAACTGTATGACAAGTATGAATCCAAGTTTGCTGCAGCTAGGCCAGCTAGGACGACCCACCCATCTGGACTGACAGGTAAGAGAAAGCAGGCATGGGGCAAGATTTTTGGAGGGTCAAGTTCTTCTGGTACTTCTAGTACTTCATCTGCTATAGCTCCTGGTCTCTCTGAACTTACTGTTTACCTGGACAGTGACAATGTTGCTGCCTATGATGATGATTTTGATATCCTTAATTGGTGGCATGAGCATAAACTAACCTATCCAGTTCTCTCTATATTAGCTAGAGATATTATGTCTGTGCCTGTCTCAACTACTTCTTTGGAATCTTGCTTTAGTCTTACTTGCAGGATCATTGAGGAAAGACGATGACGGTTGGCTGCAGAAACTGTGGAGATGTTGATTTGTATCAAAGACTGGGAACAAGGCGAAGTGAGGGGACAGCATACTGTTGAGGACAGGGTGCTGGAAGACTACTTCGAGGACCTATGGCTTGATGAAGAGACTGTTGATGGTTCTACTGATTGAGTGCTTTTGTGTGTTCTGCTGAGTCTATCTTGAGATATTTGTGTTGGAGTGACAGTGAGGTGTTTGTGTTGACAGTGAGACAGTGATCTTCCTTTGGTTTGTAATAACTTTGAACAATTGAACCTTTTAATTTGATAATGAGCTGGCCGTACTCTTTTCCTTTCTAGGGTTTCTCACGAGGTGTGAGTTTTACCTAGAAAGGTTTTTAATGAGGCGGCATTGCACGAACAGCTCAAATGTTATATCTTGGTTGTCATCCCTGTTAACTGTTATAGTTCTGTGTATGTGTTTCTATGGAAAATTGAAGTTTTGATTGGCTGCCATTTCATTCTTATAAGTGGCATATGTGTATTGTATATTGCATTTACAAGGTTGTGTGGTATTTTCAGAAAATGGAAAAGTAAATTGAAGAAGCAGCTGTGCGCGTGCCCTGCCAATTTTACCAAGAAAACCCCGTTCTTTTAAACATCAGCGCGACACTATGAATCACTATTTGAACATAGACAAGCTTCACAGATAGGACCCTCCACTTCACTATTTGTACTAGTATATACCATAATGCTCTCTCCATCTTAAATAGGTAATTTTTTTAACTTCTAGACTTCTTATTTAATCGCTAGAGATAATTAATAATGAATTATTTATTTTATTATTTGCAAAAGAATTAAATAGAAAAAATGGTTACACAAGGTCTTATAACACTTATTTTGTACTTACGGGAGTACTCAGTTCGTTCCTAAAAAGGAGTCATTTTAAGTGTTCATGCCACAAGTTTAATTCTATTTATAGAAAATACGTGTAATATTTATTTCTAAATATTTTTTTTAGAAAACTAGATTTAAAGATCTCTCCTATGATACTAGTTATATACTATAAATATTAATATATTTAAATATAAAATTAGTCAAAGTTATTTTTTTAGAATGCGAGAATGATACTTAGTCAAAGTTATTTGAAGAATTGGCAAAGAAAGAATGATCATCTGGAAGAGGTGATTGCTGCCATCAATTAATCCATAACTTCATCGAATTGTTTGCATTTGTCATGCTCAAGTGCTCTAGTTCAGTTTTTATTGCAAGGAGTGTAAACTTAGCCGGTCTTGAAAACTGACTCAACAGCATTGTTGCCATGTGCAACTATGTAAGGCTATCAATATCCTTTTTTCTGAAGTTTGCTTTGTTTATTTTGGTTCCGGACATTAATTCTGGGAATGTCATCAGGAGACTAAATTAAATAGATTGTTTGGGCTATTTGCTACCACCACCTTTGGTTCCACAATCTTTTTATGTTAGTTTAGAACATACGGAGATTCCTTTAGTCACACAAGTTTGTTACTGGATGAATCCCCATTAAAAAGCAAATCCCTTAAGTTTTGATAAGGGTTCTGATTATATCTTGTGCATGAGGAAGTGACTTTATGAGCATATATATTAGCGTTGCATCCGTTTGGCTGACTCCCTCCCTCCCTCTGGTTTTTGTTATTTGACTGCTGAACAAATACCGATATATCTGCTTGCTGCTAGATTCAACTTTGTTTGCTGCAGCACATATGAATTAGCACATTTGTGATTGAGATTAATGTTTTACTGGAGTGATGATCATTATAATGAATGAATGCTATATGATGGTTAAATTTATTCCTCAAATTTCCTGAAATGCCCCACATCCTAGTGCCATCTGGCCCATCTGTTTGACTGCATAGTCCTATATTTGTGTATGCTCAGTCTTGCTAAGAATTCAGATTATTTGTTTCAGTCAGCACTTGAACAGACTTGACTGATCCTATCACCGGTGAATCATTCTATATGTTTGTTTTGTTCATAACCATATATAACCCCTGAACATTACATAGTGCTTTTTTTGTAGGAGGAGACTGCCAAGGTCAATGCTGCTGGCAAAGCATGATACAAGGCCACAGGGACGAAGCCAGGAATGGCGTATTTCTAATCTAGGACTTCAAAATTAAAGGCTGCAGTTTTAGAAATATCTACATTGATGGACGGATGGAAACAAGCCGAAGGAATCTGCAGGAGGGAGGAGGGCAACAGCCAACAAAAACATTCCCTGTTCTCCGGCAATCGATCTGAGGGGGTGCGAGGAGATGGGTGACTCGGGCGATAGGTAGGTTCCCACCCCTTCCCCCCGCCGGCGGCCCCCCGGCACCGCTGGCCACCTCCCCGGCGAGGCAGCCCGCCTCCACCCTTTCCCCCCCTCTCCCTCCAGTCTCCCCACCCTGGATCTCCGGTGCCCTCCCCTGCCCCGCCGCCGCTAGCCTCTCTCCCACCCCCACCCCCTGCCCCCCCAGCCTGTTCGGCGCTTCACCCTTTTGTGCGCTCCCCGAGCCCCCCGCCGCCCCTCCTGCCCAGGCCCTCTTCCCCACCGCCTGCCCGTCCAGCGGGGGCCGTCCAACCCGCCCCGCTTCCCTCTGCGGCCGCGCTGGACTATGGACACCCAGGCCGCGCTGCATGGGAGCCGCCGCCGCCACGCCGCATCCGCCTCTAACAGCCCGCGCCCAGGCTCTCTTCCCCGAGGCCGCCCCCTTCTACCCCGCCTGCGGAAGATCCAAAGCGGCGGTGGGAAGATGGGTGCCTCACCGACCCGGCGACTTCGGCGGCAGCGATGGCGAACTCGACCTCCTCGACCGGAGAACCCCACCGCCGCTGCCTTGGCGGCCTCAACGGCGCCGCCACGGGCCACGACCCTCACGGTTGGCGTCCCGCCCGCTGCTGCTTGGGGAGAGGTGGCGGCCGGGTCACCGGGGTTGACTCCGCTATGGCCCCTCCCCCCATGCTTCTTGCCGGGCCGGACGCCCCCAAGCGCCCCGCCCGTCGGCGGAGGAGGAGCGCCCGGCTTTGGCGCCACTCCGCCGCACGCGGCCCAGGAGAGGGGGCTCGGCTAGAATGCCGGTACATCGGCCCGGCTCGGCCCCAACCGCCGTGCTTCGGCCCCTCGACAAGGGCGGGTGGAGGCTCGTTCTCCCCGAAGACCCAGCCCCGGCCACACCACCACACGCCGCGCCAGCGCCCCGCGCCGCGCCCTCAAGGTCCCCCGGCCGCGGGTGTTGGACCACGCCCGCCCCTCAAAAGGTGCAAGACCGTGTCTGAGCTGCCTATCTACTGCCCACCGTGTCGCCACGTGCACGCGTCCCCTGCGCTGTTTCAACTGCCGCGGCCTCCACCACTTTGCCGGGGACTGCAAGCGGCCACGTTCACCCACGGCCGTTGGAGATGGCGGGCGGATCGGCCGCTTCGCTTAAGTCCCGCCAGCGCCCAGACCAGCCTGGGACACCCCACAACGCGGGGACGACACCCCCTCGCCACCGGCATCGCCGACACGCCCGACGCGGCAAGAGACACCCCTCCCCCACCGGGGCCGGGATCGGGCGTGGACATCGCGGACGTCGACGACGGCCCGCCCAGGGCGCCGGGCACACGACCGAGGGAGTGCTGGCGCTACCTCAAGCGTGACGCCGGGATCGATGGGGCCGAGACCAGCCTGTGGTTCACGGTGGTGGCCCAGACGCGTTGCGGCTCCACTGACATCCCGGCTGAAGATGCACGCATGGCCATCGCCATGGCAGCGGGGGGCTGCAGCCGGCTGACGTCGTCATCCGCCACTTCTACCCGGAGAACTTCATCATCCTCTGCGGCTCCCAGGCGATCAAGGACAGTATCCTCCGGGTCTCCCCACTTCCGTTGGGCAGCACAGCGCTGGTGCTTCAACCTTGGTCCCGGCTGAGACACGCTGTGTCATCTTAGCTACAGTACCGGGTCAGCATAGTGCTCGAGGGGATCCCGCCGCACACCTGGCGCGAGGATACCGCGGCAAAGATCTTGTCGCCATCTTGCTAGATCCAGGAGGTAGAAGCTGACACGGCCTCGGGCGCAGACTGTCCCACCTTCGTGGTCACAAAGATGGACGGCCCACCCGTCCTACATCCCCCTCATCTACTGGCTTGGCGTTGACGAGAACGAGGCTCTGGTCCACGTCTTCAGGGGCGGCCAATCAGCCCCGACATACCGCCGCGAGCTGAAGACACTCGACTACAAGGTGCTCATCCACCTCAAATCTGTGGCGGACTTCAACCTACAGCAGCCCCCTCCACCGCCGGGGGGTGTCCCCCTGGCTGACCAAGGCGACGGCGAGATGGACGATGGCCCGGACGGTGGACAGCCCGGCGCATTCGGGCCGCGGATGCATTGCTTCACATGCACTCGCGGTACGCCGGATTTGGTGACGACCAGGGCGGCCGCCAGTGCTACGGGCGGGCGGGCCCGGTCATACGCTGCCGCCGCCAAGGCCCCGCCACGCACCGGCCTGCTAGAGCACCCCCCAGCCAGCCCGTGCGCTTGGCGGGCAACCCGTGCGCGCGGGTGCCCCGCCCACGCCAGCCCCGGCGCCGGGCGCTGAACAGGTTCGGCGCCGTCCATCTCACCCATCAAGCAACCTCGCCTTGCCGGGCGGAGAACGGCGCGGAAAGGGGACACTACTTCCCCGACCCTAGCCGTTAGGGGGAATCGGCCAGCCGACGCTCGTCGCAGACATGCTCCCCGTTCGTGACACCCCCAAGGCCATGGTTTGGCGCAGGAAGGAGCAGCCCGCCGGATCGGGACACTGCCTCACCGCCACCTGGTGACACGCTCGTGCCAAGCGCTGCGGCCTCGGCACTAGACACCGGGGCGGGCGGACCCCTTGGCGGCGCCACGGCGTCACCACCGCCCCGAGCTGACCACGCCAACACTTCGCCACCGCAGGCCGGGCTGCACCAAGCAGCCCACCCGACCCCTCCCCGACGTGACCCGGCGCCCATCCGAGGGGCCGCGCCGCCGCGCGCCTCTCCACCGCGGCGGGCGCCCGCCCCCTGTCCGCGGCGCGACAACGCCCGCTCTGGCGGAGACGCCCGGCCGCGGGCTGCGACAGCCCGGGCCCGGAACCTGCATCTACAGCGTGGAACCGGACAGCCCACGGAGTCACGGGGATGGCCTGGACCAGCCCACAACGCCGGCATCCGCCCAGGCGGCGTGGGTCCGGTCGAGCGAGTCCCAAATGCTTTGACGCCTACCCACAGGAGCCCCGGTCCTACACGCGATGGCCGCCACGCCCGGGCGGCCCGCCCAACCCCACCAGGCGCTAAGGACCCCGCGTGTTCACCGCCTCCGGGGTTTGAGACTACGGCGCTCAGTCCGCCCGGCGTCGGTCGGGGCGTGCGAGCCCCCCCCGGTGACCCCAAAGCATGCGGCGTCGGCCCGGGGGCGAGCCGCCCGTCCGGCCAGCCACAGGCGATGGCGTCCCACCCGACCCGGCCGGCATTTACGACCCTCTGGACCGGATCCCACGGGCCACCAAGCAAGCGCTGGCTCCGCTGCCTCAGGGGCGAGCGGAGAGGGAACCCCGAGGAGCTCCATTGGCATCCGGCTGAGGAGATTCAGGCCCGCGTCTGCGCAAAAAGAAGCCTCCCATTTGCCGCCGACGTCCGAGGGAGGCGCCGCCGTTGCGGCTGCCAACTCGGAGCCGCAGGATCGCAGCACAGGCCCTCTCTAAGGTGCCGGCCTCCAAGCGCGGCGAGCTCCTGGTCATGAAGCGTCTGGGGTACTCTTGCAACACCGCAAAGGCGACCTCGGCGGAAAGGAAGGCGTATGAGAGCATCTTCAACAGCAAACTCAGTGCAGCACACGCGGAGGCCATGAGGGTATTGTTTCCCGACCCCGCCAGACCAGCCCGCCCGAGGGGACGTGGCACCCGGCGACGCGCCTAGGCGCTTGCAGGGACTTTGGCTGTAAGGGTCTATGGAAAACACGACCATTTTGTACTGGAACGCGCGCGGCCTCAATTCCGGGGCTCGACGCGACGCTGTTCGTACACTGGTCCAGGAGGAGCGACCACATGTTGTATGCATTGTCGAGATGAAACTAGCTGTGATCCCCCAGAACACTGTATTCTCCTTATTTGGTATAAATTTCGTTGACTACGCGTTTGTGCCGGCTGCCGGAACCCGGGGCGGCATTCTAGTGGCTGCCCGGGAACCTGACGTAGCCTTCTCTGATCCGCACATCGGATGTTACTCTGTGACGGTGCGTGTGACTGCCGGCGGGAGCACGGGCGGCGAACAGCCACACGGCTGGTGGCTCTCTGTAGTTTATGGACCGCAGACAGACGCTGACAAGAAGCTCTTCTTGGAAGAACTGTCAGCCATCAGAGACGCCTGCCCGGGGCCTTGGGCGATAATCAGTGACTTCAACCTCATCTTGAACGACGAAGACAAGAACAACAACCGCATCAACCGAAGATCCATGCGCCGCTTCAGGAGAGTCATCACTGAGCTCCAGCTGTTGGACCTGCACTTGCACGGGCGCCTCTACACGTGGAGCAACGAGTGCAGATCGCCCACCTTGGTGCAGCTTGATCGTGCTCTGGTCTCACTCGATTGGGCGAACACTTTTAGAGATTGCCATCTCCAGGCCCTCGGCTCCGATGCCTCCGACCACTGCCCCCTGCTACTCCACACAAACACGGCCGTCCACTACAAAGCTCGATTCCACTTCGAACTCTTCTGGCCGAGAACAGCAGGCTTCCAGGAAGCTCTGGCCAGGGGCTGGTAGTGTGGGCAATCCATTGCTAACCCGCTAGTCAGGCTTGACACACTGCTGCACAACCTAAAAAGGGAGCTCTAGGCATGGTCAGCTTCGGCAATCGACAACGTCGCCGAGCAGCTCCTGATGGCTAGAGAGCTCGTACTACGGCTTGACCAGGCGAGCGACCGGCGACAACTTTCGGATGAGGAGGCGGAGCTGCGTAGGTCGCTGAAGCTGAAGTGCCTCGGATTATCCTCCTTGCAGCGCACGATAGCCCGGCAGCGCGCGAGGATTAGGCACCTGGCTGTGGGGGATGCAAACACGAAATATTTTCACCTCCTGGCGCGTGGGCGAAAGCGGCGTAACTCCATCCGCCGGCTGAGGAACGTCGACGGGCACTGGTACTCCACCCACGAGGAGATGGAGCAGGCCATCGCCCACCACTTCTGCGGAGTGTTTGGACAGCCGGGTCCCAGCACACACACTCTCGACCTCGCGGGCCTGGGCATGGAGCCGCATGACCTTGCCGCCCTCGACGGGCCTTTCACAGAGGACGAAATACATGCTGCAGTGATGGACACGCCGTTCGACAAGGCCCCTGGTCCCGACGGTTTCACAGGAGCCTTTTACAAGGCAGCATGGCAAGTGATCAAGGGTGACGTAATCGCAGCCATCAACGCCTTATTCTTCGGAGACAACGGGGAGTTTCACAGAATAAACAGCGCATACGTCGTATTGCTGCCAAAACGACCAGACGCATGCACCCCGGGGGACTACCGGCCCATCACCATGATCCACAGCTTCGGAAAGCTGGCCTCCAAGCTGCTGGCCAACAGACTCATGCCAAGGCTCGGCGAGCTGATCTCGGCAAACCAGAACGCCTTCATCCGGGGACGAACAATTCACGACAACTTTAAGTTTGTCCAGAGCGCAGCCGTTCACTTGAGGCGTCGGAAAATTCCCAAGATACTACTCAAGCTGGACATCTCCAAAGCTTTCGATACTGTCGCATGGCCGTTCCTAATTAACACCATGCGAGCGCTTGGGTTCAGCACAGCTTGGCAGAGATGGGTGGCCTCCTTGCTATCTTCGGCGGCTTCAAAAATTTTGCTAAATGGAAGGCCAGGGTCACCCATCCGACACCTCCGCGGAGTACGCCAGGGGGACTCGTTGTCCCCTATGCTCTTCATCCTCGTAATGGAGGCTCTCGGGAGACTATTCTTGACAGCACGAGACAGCGGGATCCTTCGTCCCATGGGCACAGACGCGGTTAAACACCTGTGCAGCCTCTACGCCGACGACGCAATATTGTTCATTGATCCGGACGAGAGTGACGCACGGGCTGTCATCGAGATCCTCGACATTTTCGCCACGGCCTCCGGCCTCCGGACAAACCTCGCCAAGTGCTCCATCAGCCTCATCTATGGAGACCTGAAATCCTACCTCAGCTGCAAGCCACGCTGGGGTGCAAGGTGGCCGAGCTGCCCATTCCTTACCTTGGCCTACCACCTAGCACCAAGAGAGTACCGAAGGCGCACATCCAAGCCACCGTCGACAAGGTCGCCGCACGGCTGCCCACCTGCCATGGTCAGCTCATGGCGAGAAGTGGCAGGTTAATATGGGTCAAATCAGTCCTAGCGGCGAT
The DNA here is from genome assembly GCA_015844335.1 of Chrysopogon serrulatus. Classification (NCBI taxonomy): domain Eukaryota; kingdom Viridiplantae; phylum Streptophyta; class Magnoliopsida; order Poales; family Poaceae; genus Chrysopogon; species Chrysopogon serrulatus. The sequence goes on along the minus strand of JADLZL010004516.1, from coordinate 29,989 downwards.
CCCGATTTATTCCATGATTGCAGACGGCCTATCGGTGTGGGCAAGAAACGAGATCGATGCCATATGCCGCCGATTCCTCTGGACAGGGAAAGAGGGCTCCGTTCGGGGAAAGTGCATGGTAGCATGGCCAATTGTCTGCAGACCCAAAGAGCTGGGAGGGCTAGGCGTCCCAGACATGCGCCTAACTGAGATCGCGCTGCAGACACGTTGGCTATGGCTGCGCAAGACGGACGAGAACAGGGCATGGGCATCCCTCCCGGCACCAGTCAGCGAGGACATCCGAGCCTTCTTCGAGGCATCCACATTCACGGTGATCGGCAATGGACGGAAGACGCTATTCTGGACCGGCAGGTGGCTACAGGGCGGCTCCATCAAGCTGTTGGCGCCCACCCTATTCTCGTTCATCAGCAAGCGGGATGCCAAGACAACGCTCCTGTGTGATGCTATCACCAACAATTCTTGGGCACTACAAATCCGTGCCGGCCTACCCGCACAAGGGATCGTGGAGTATTTGAGGATCTGGGACCTCGTCCACGGGGCCAGACTCAATGACGCGGAGGACCAGCTAGTCTGGAAATGGTCATCGGATGGGACATACTCTTCGAGAACAGCTTACCGTGCCCTTTTCCTACCGACCTCTCAGACAGCCGACTTCGAGCGAATCTGGGACACATGGGCGCCACTGCGGGTGAAGATATTTCTATGGCTGGCGCTGCGCAAGAGGCACTGGACGGCGGACCGACGACAACGGCACGGATTGGACGCGGCGGAACACTGCTACCTGTGCGACCAGGAGGCTGAAACCATCGATCACATCGTCGCGTCATGCTCATACTCGAGACAGGTGTGGTTTACCATGCTCCAAGTGCTAGGGGCGCCCGTCAATGAAGTTGGTGCTGATTCCATACAAGAATGGTGGACCTCATGGCGCGGAAGGTGGATCGGGGACAAGAGGAAGGGCGCGGATTCGCTGTTTGCTCTACCAGCTTGGGAGATATGGAAGGAGCGGAACGCGCGATGTTTTTGTGGTGCCAGCTCCACCATCCCACAGATCCTCGACATCATCAAAGCAAAGACAGATCAGTGGATCCAGGCCGGAGCGTCCAAATTAGGTTGTCTAGTTCGCGAGTAATTGGCTTACGTGTTTGGGTGTTCAGGGGACGAGCGCTTTGTATGATCATTTGCCCCTGCGCCCGATTTAAACCTTGTAATTAACCTTCTTTCTTAAATGCAATGATACACAAATCTTTTGCGTATTCGAGAAAAAAAAGAAATATCTACATTTTCTATCAAACTACAAGACTTGTTATTGCATCCAACTATTTTAGAAAACCGTTGCAGTTTCCTAAAACTCCAAGAAAACTTAGTGTTCAAGCAGCTCCCAAGTTGCATACTTACCCATTTGTTTGATTACTGCACTGGAGTTTCTAATGCACTAGGCAACCCGTTCTGATAATCTAGTGCTGTATAATGTTGCCTACTTGTGGAGATTTTACAGTATTCAGCTACATTTTTTTCGCAAGATATGTTTAGCTTTTATAGCACTGTTGAGGATTTCTCATTTTCTTTTTTGGCGTGGGTGTGTTTGGGAGGGGGTATGGGGTTGTCAGATACATCTGCAATATCAATGAATGTAGGAATCCTAGTAAGGCAACTAGTTTAACGAACTTCCTAGGATTTGTAACTTGTTATTGTAGCTTTCTCTGTAAAATAGGGACAAAGTTCAGCAGACGATTATAAAAAATAAACTGGAAGCTTCCTTCATTTTTGACTAGTGAAGCCCATTCCCTTCTGAAGGGTGTAAGCTTTTACATTCATTTAATCAGTGCAGAAGCGTTAGCTTGAGTTCACGTTCTTTGTCCCCTCCGTTTCCAGCTCCTGCACAAGGAAAGGAACCCAACAAGCTGCTGGGCAGCGGCTCCAGAGGCAGCAATGAGATAAAGAACCACGAGTGGTTCAAGCCAATCAATCGGTGGAGGAATTAAGCTGGAGGCCCGGCAGATCCAGCCGAGCTTTGGGCCGAACGTCGTTGGGCTTTACCTGCATTAATTGCCAATTTCGACGAGTGCTGGACGAGGACGCCCGTGCTGGACTCTCCGGTTACCCACCCCCGGCCCGCTGGCGGCGGGCACGTACGTATCGTCTATGTAGCGTTAGCATGGAAATACCGGATAGGTATGGTTCTAGCTTTTGTACTCGAAAATATGTTCAAGGTAAAACGTGGTAATAATGGTAAATGTGTTAAGGCAATGTTGGCACTGTTTGGTTGGGAGCTTCTCTCATCCTTTGATCAACTTTAATCACACTATTATTTTTTTTATTTTATAGAACAGCTTTAAATCACACTATTAGCCAAGCCTAAGTCACCTCCATTCACTAAAAAGAAAACTCCTGCACCCTAACATTGAAAATTCAAATTTTAGACCAACGCATGTACCCCTCTACATGGAAATCTAAAGAGGAGGTTTATTTAAATGGAAATTCACACGATTTACTCGTTAAGTGGTATGCATGGTGGCATGGTGCCTTAGTTTGGTGGATTATAGGAAGCTAAAGACGATGGTTTACTCGTTAATGGCATGTGCATGGTGATTTCGTTTGGTGGATCTAGAGGGAGCTGAAGAGAATATTTATTTAAATAAATAAATAAATCAGGAAAAACATGCAAATTAGAAGATGATATAATTTAAAACAAAAATGAAAATTCACACAACTCGGTGTATATGGTAGTTTTAGAGGAGGCTAAAAAGGAGTATTATTAAATAAATCAGATAGAATCCGCAGGGAAAAATTTTAATGTGATGACAGAGGAGGATCTTTACAGCTTAGGACAGATTATTATCCTCCGAATGTAATATATTTATCCTAAATGGAGAGATTAATATTCATCTAAATTATAACACATAATATAAAAATAACTTTACATTAAATATTGTAATGTCAGTCTTTTTACTATTACAGAAATTATTATGCGAGGCGTTTGGAAATGGTCTCGGAGGCGGGCAGATATTTTAACCGCCTCGGTTAATGCCTGCGATTAACTGAGGCGATCATTTTTATTAACGAGGTGGTTACATTTGACTGCCATGTAAAATTGATTAACGGAGGTAGGCCAAAAGAGAACCACATCAAAAATTGAGGGCCATTTTCAGAGGCAGTCGCCTTATAAGGCGCACCAAGGTAAATCATCCCGAGCCCAGCAAAAAGCCAACTTCTACTTCTACCGGGCTTACATAAATATCAGCACTTAGGTCACAGCGCCTCGGTCTCATTCCTCTCTCTTAGTCTCTGCAACGACGAGGAGGTCCACGCCCCTCCCTCTCCCTAGCAACGGTGAGCCCACCTCCCTCATGCCCCTCCTTTCCCAGTGCCGTCTCCTACCACCGTGGCTCTCTCTCCCTCATGGTGTCGGTGGCAATGTGGATCTCGGTGGTGGTGTAAGGGAGGTGGAAGCGGTGGCGGCGGGCTGGATCCAAGGTCCACAGTGCCCTAAGAGCCGGTTCCCAGCATTGGCAGCTCGTGGGAGGTGTTCCCCGGCTGTGGCAGCGTGCGGGGAAGGCAGATCCACTGGTGGGGCAGGCGGGACAGGCTGCATTGATCTAGCCATGATGGCGCGTGGGAGGCCTTCCCCAGTGGCAGCGGCACACATGGAGGCAGATCCACCGGCGAGCCACAGCACGGTCGATGCGCAAGGAGGTAGATTCACCGGCGAGCAACGGCGGCGGCTGCCCGTGGATGGATTCGATGAGCCTGTACACGGGTTTTTTCTTTTTTTTTTTCCTTTTATTAACCCTGGCGGGCAACTGGTCCGCCTCGGTGGGTTGCCCGCCTCGAAAAACCATTTTTGCCCGCCTCGGAAAAAAATAATGTAGTAGTGTTTCATTATTAACTTCTTTTTTAGAAGGAAGGTTCCCCCTGCTTTTATATTTCGAAAAGCAAAATGTTCATAGTCTACGAGTCTGGACATAAGCCAACACACAAGGCCTTATGGCCGAATCCTGATACAATTTTCAAAATGGACTACTCCACTGCCCCTCCAGCTAGATTTTCACTCTCCACCAGATTGACACTTGTATCTGAAGGCCGTAACAGCCGATGAGCCAACCCTAAAGAACAGCTCGTCATTTCCTCCAACCACAAAATCTGAGGCGGCAAGCTTGCTCTTGCCTTCCATTGTCTTGAAAACTCTTCCATCCTCGTTTGAGTCCCCTCCTTGAACAGTGGAATCCAAAGTCTTAGCATCCTGACAACCTTCAGCAGATTCTTTTTCATCCCAGTCCAAATAGCCCCCCTGAAAATACATTTCATTTCTTAGTTTCCGAAGTGCCCACAAAATTGACGATGAAATAGTGTTAATCAGCTTATGTCGTTTGTCAACAAATCAGAAATGGTCATCCATATATTTCTAGCAACACAGCAGCTGAAAAACAAATGGGTAATGGATTCTAGTTCAGCACAAAACATACAGGAAGAAGTTTAAAAGCTGAAAAAAAAAAACTTGGGAACAAATCTTGAACTCGTGTTTGTGACCGCAGGAAGAAGTTTAACAGACTAATAGCCAGCTGTCACAGGATTATGATCGCAGGGAGTCACTTATCAGGATGCATGACCATCTGTCGAATTCAGACAAAGGCTATTGTTGACAGATCTTGCTCAACATTGCACAACAGAATCTGTAGTCAGCAAATAATCTAATATTATTGAATTGGTCTGGCCCCAATTCAAGCCATATATAGATAAAGCAAATCATATACTGAACTCAACTGCATTAACATGACACAAGAAAAAAGAAATACACGACCACAATGGTCACAATGCAAAATTGGTTACCAAAACAAAGCACAAGCTAAATTCTAACATCATATGGCAGCACACAGGATTAATAATGCAAAGCTTGTGTTCAGGCCTTCCGACAACCAACTTGTACAACAAATCCAGCTTTGATTGGAGCAACGGAACTTGAAGATCCAAACTATAGATAGCAAAAGAAATGGTTCATTAGAGTTAGAATCAAATATGAGTCTTCCATTCTGATTTCAAAGAATAGCCTCAGAACTTCACAGATAATATCATCACTGTTTTACTCAAACAATGTAGGCAAATAATTCTGCAACTCATCATAGGCTACAAGAATACACAAACACAAGAATGAAGTAGCAAATTTCAGCACGGGAAATGTTTGGTTGGTAAGAGAAAACTCAAGATTATGTTCCAACAATACCTATATAAACATAAAATTAAGTGATAGTGAAACTGATAGAAGATATATTATATGGCACAAACTACTATTTAAGCCTCAGTAATTGCACTTATAAAAAATAGTCAAACAATGTTGGCAATAAAGTTGCAATTCATCATTGGCAAAAGTGCAAAACCATATTAGTGGCGTGATGGTGCCATGCAGGTGTCAACTAGAACTCTAGAAGTGCTCACTCAGTAAAAGTAACATGGAATGGAAGTGAAATGAGAACAGAAGACTCAGATTTTGCAGATGTTATCACAAACTCAAACAATGTAGGCAAATGATTCTACAACCCATCATAGTCTAGAAGACAATGGCTGGACCAAACGGGCTAACAAGCCAATCCGCAAATGAGATGGTAACGTTGATAGCAGATAATACATGGAATGAATTGTGGAATTGTTTGCCTCAGAAACTGACTTCTTATCAGACTTTCAAAATACCCTAAATCTTGATAGCAGATAATGCATGGAATGAATTGTGGAATTGTTTGCCTCAGAAATTGCACTTCTTATCAGACTTTCAAAATAACCCTAAATCTTGCAACTCATCATTGGCAGAAAAATACAAAGATGAGGGATAAATGGTGTCGATTACCAATGTATAATGAAAAACAGTCATTTGTAAAGTGTAAGGAAATGGGAATAATAAAATCTTCCCAGAGCCATTGGAAATCTATTACAACAAAACTAGAGGACACACATTCTACATGGCTTTGCAAGATATTATACCTGTTCACAGCGAAGGAAGAACAGATGATTTTCCTTGGACAGAATGGTATCAGGGCTCTTGCATCTATTACAAATGACATACTCATCTGAAAAATTGAGTAACAGGGAGAGAAACAGTAATCAACCATCATATTTATTCAATCATATCAGCAGACAGCAGGTATGTTCATCAAAAGGAATGCCATGCCATCTGTTCACAAAGGATACTACAACCATCAATGCAATAGGATTGGATAACTTACTGATGTATCTCCTCAGGATTGCTTCAAAGTTTTTGGGGGCAAATCTTCCTTTGATCACCAACCTTTGCTGCCCATCAAGTGACCCACCTGTTCCCATTTCAGCAAGCAAAAACATCATCACATGCTCAAGTTGCTTATGCATCCTGCAGATATACAGTTAAAAAGTCAGTCCATTGTAATTTTAACAACTTGAGCAGCATAGAGCACTTAAGAAGGTGAGAGAGCATCAGTTAAAAATATGCTGCCACAATTAGGTTGAAACTTACATTTTACACAAATCCATAAAATTAACAAAAACTGTCTTCTTTGTTCCCTCCCTAAGAACTTGTGGTGGCCTCATAACAGCCCTACACGTCTATCCCCAGCAACATCTGGGTTATTCTTGCGAAGAATGTTGAACACTCTGTCCAGCAGCTGCAAAAGAAAAAGCTCAAGGTTAAATTTCAGAGAAAAATGGTAACACACCGTTGCAGTGATTTGGTTCCTCCAAGGTAGTTATATATTGGAGACCCACAGCGAAAAAGAAGTAACCAAAATTAATAATGAAGATGATGCATATCTGAATGCACCCAAAGAAATAGGTGTCAATAGCATACAAGTCATAATGAAGATGATGCATATCTGAATGCACCCAAAGAAATAGGTGTCAATAGCATACAAGTCATAATGACAAAATGTGGTTGTAATGTCATATAGAACATTATAAACACGAAGATGGGGCAATTGTGACATATAAGCCAAGAGGCTACCAAATAGTCAATTTTTTTACTGATAATAGATCCATGTTTATAAGGGAAAAATATTTGGCAGAAAATATGTAATAATCACCTGTTCATATTTATAATCCCGGTCAGCTCCTTCCCAAGGGTATGTAGGGCCACCTCCAAGCTCAATGCCTTCCCCTTGTTCCTCTACAGCTTGATCATCTGAAAAGCAGGGAATTAGATATTGCAGAAGTAAATGAGAGTAAGGTTTAGATTAATAACAAGTGAAATGCACCTCGAGTGTCCTCCTCAGTCCCCATCTCCAAGGTCGGCAATAGATCAATCAAGATCCACCTGAAATTTTGTGGAAAGTATAAATGTGCAGCCTCAATTCATTTTCTGGTTCTTAACATTAAAGATTATCCAGTCCAGAAGTGTATCTGCTGTACCTGCTTCTTTTTCTTCTTCATTGTAGTGAAGTTAAGTTCAGCGGGTCTCTGCAAGATTGTCCACTTCATCTGAAGGTTCTTGGATGACAACCTTCTTTTTCTTCTTAGTTCGATCAAAGGGAGCAAGCTATAGAAGAAAAAAAATACGTAAACATGTGGTGGAACAGAACCTCAAATCCAACCCACAACTCGCAAGCTCAACCCTAGTTGGAACCGCATCGAATCAGGTCAAGCAGCCGAACAACACTAACTAGAACTAACTGAAACCCCCTGTCTCGATCAGCACGGCGATGGTGAAAGAGCCGGCTCACCTTGGACGCCTCCTCCCTCCTCTCTGGGTGTTCCTCGTCCGCCTGACGTGCTCGCCTTAAACTCCAAGAAGCTTCTACTGGAATACTGGAACTGAGCACTCTGATCCCTGCGACGGCACGAAGCAGATCAGGACAGTGCTGCTGCAGCTGAAGCTGTTTATGTGATGAGAGCAAGATACTGCACTATGGCTACCAAAACAGCTCTACAATCAGTGGCAAAACAGATTTATTGAGGAAAATAGTAGATATTATATCTTGCTTCACTAAAAACCTACTTGTGTTGCTAACATGGTTCTCTTCGTTCATTTGATCCCATGTTGATGCTTGAGACCATCACACCTGAAATTTAAAATATTAAAAGATTTATGGTTGTAGCAATCAGATGTCATATAGCATATATAAGCATTGAAACTTGGTGTATGTAAAAATGCATTGAAACATGAGGCACACAAATAGCATGTTTACAGAACAAAAAAATACATAAACTTGTGGGTTTTTTTTTTTTTGCCTTATTCAGTATAGTATTATTGCCTGATGACTTTGACTAAGTTGCCTACATGTCATGATATAGCAGCACACATTTATACTTATTGCTTTGCATGAAAAATAGGTGTAGAATATAGATATTAATGAAATACCTCCAGATTTGCAATAAAAGGCTAAATTGCCAATTTAGGAGCACATTGCTGCCTAACAAAATGACTTAAATTGTCTAACAATAGCCATAACGGGCCCACCTAATTATATCTCAAATGATAAGTTGTAAACATTAACAATCAACACTGAGTCTAATATCATGCTATGGTTTGCATCTCTGATGAGAATACTTGCCTGCCACAAACACAGAGAATCCAATCCTGTAGTTAGTTTCCATGTTATGATGCTTACACAGATAAGCAGCTTGTCCCATGTATGCAAGGATCAATGATGGATATACCATGAATGTAAAAAGCAACCTGCCCAAGAATTTTTTATCAGAGAATAATTCTCCATATACTGCTTCAAGGATGGAATGCAGAAAAAGTTAGTTTGCAGCAGACATTTCTTCACCTATATTGAGCTGGCTGAAATGCCCCAGATCAGTGAACATTGCTTCAGAACCTGAAAAGATCAAAAGGGCCACCTAGTAGTAAGAGACACTCCAAAAAGTTCAGAAAAATGGTTTGCTGAGCACAGTAACAGTTATGCATAACAGTATTCCTTGCAGTGACATCCTAAAAACATTTCTGTCTTCCTCAAGAAATTATACATGTAATACAGAGATAATGCTCGATATATAGTGGGTTCCTAGTGACTATAAACACCGATCATGCTCATATATGAAACATATATGTAATGCTGTAGTGACTTGCATTTTCTTAGGCAATTTTAATGCCATTCAATAGGCAACAATGTCTTCCTAATATAGACAATTTATGTATTCAGAAAGAGCAAGTATAGTGTCTGTGTACAGTGTGATCCTATCTTATCCTAACATTCTATGCACAGAGAAAACCTAAAAATCTTGGTGATTCAACAGAACTATGTTTCCAAGCATAGCATCAAAACTGACAGTAACCACATTGACCCTAGGCTTTCCAAAAAAATACTACAAATATAGAATTGCAATTTAGAAGAATTATTTTTCTTCTTTCAGTGCATCAAATAAATGAACCAATGTGACCTAATGCATATTTGCAAGGGTGAAAAGAGTGGCCTTCATCTATTACCTCTTATCCCACTATATTATCAGGGTACAAACATGACCAAAGAATGCCTGATATGGCCAGTTCATTTGAACTGCAGGACCTATCAATTTGTTCCGCTGGACTTCAGTTAAATGAAACTCCAACTTAATTTCACTTTCTTACTAATTTATTCTACTGGTCTTCTCAATAGGTAACTGTTTTCCAAATTCTACTTAATTAAGAAAGCTGGCATCCCCATCTCAGTAGTCAGTTCACTAAGCATAAAAAAGCAGAACAGAATTAAAATCATTCCTCAAACACTCACATCGATGCAGCCTTTATAAAAAAGATGGTTCCCCCAAAACCACCTCCACTCCTTTCTCATTGCTACCCCACCGTCAACGAGCACCTGTGCCATTCACGACCAGGTCATCAGCATAACGGTAGAAAAAAAGCTTGCCTATCTAAATGATATATTATTGTCTATCCAATGTTATGTTATTGCCGTTGTGAATCCTTATTGTTGCCTATGCAGTGCTATATTGTTGCTTAAACATATAAAGGTGTCAAAACGCAGAATCTCAAATACACCTGCTAACTACTGGGACCTCTAGTGTGAGCAGTACTCAATGATCTTAATCAGCAACTCAACAAAGCAACTGCATGCATCTACAAAAAGGGAATCACCAAAATGCCATTTCGATCATTCAGTGACACACTAAATAAGCACCAGAACATTGTGCCCTCAAATACCAACATACAGATTACAAAGCTACATATACAACAACTACTGAAATTGTAAAATGCAAAATTAAAACTTAAATCACCCAATCACAACCAGTGAATATTAAAAAAAAATAGAACAGCATCTGGATCTAACATTCTCACCTAATTGTCAATCTGTCACTGAGGGAAGATTGAGGGCAGGAGCAGCCGAGCACGAGCCGGTGGAAGTGGGACCAGGCAACCAGCAGGGGAAGGGGCAGTGGAGGACCGAAAAGGGCCTGCTGGCCTGCGGCCTGCGAGCCTGGTTGCTGAAAACACTGCCTTCTTCTGTAGCCTAACATCTATATTGTTGCTAACCAATATGTGCTGCAAAACAGGTGAAGTTGTCTCTTGACCTTTTACATTATTTCTGATCAAAGATGATATAGCATGCAATGCTTTTGCAGCTTCTTTTGTAGATGTGGAATCACACATCTTCACCAACCTAGCCAAAGCTCCATAACCAAGGATCTAGCCAAGAGTGAAGCAGTCAGTATTAGCTAAATGCCTAAATGTAACATCAGGACTACTGCACAACTAGAAGCAGAAAGTGATGATCAAAATTCAAAAGTACTTACAATGGAAAGGCACCACTCTACTTGACAATGACTGTATACAAACGGCATAATAGTGGAATCAGAATGCATTCTTGAATGATGTATGCAATTACCTGTTTTGTACAAGTTCATTATTCTGACTGGCTGTACCAAGGACCCATGCAGAGGTCGTCCGTATTTCTTCATTTTCATTATTAAGCTCTTGAATCACAGGAAGGAGGCCCCCAAGTTTGTCAAGATCTAAGAATGCGCAGGAACAACATATAGTATCAGAAAATCTTAGAAGTTACACTCACAAATTTCAAATAATACACAAGAGTTAGCATGCTTGCATGCCCTATTTTCTTTCCTGAAAAGACATATTTGAAAGTTGTTATGGTTATGCTAACCATTTTTTAAAGAAGCAATGCAAATGACCACTTCAAAGAATGCCCTTTCTAAAAAGTGGTGAATTGTGCATATGCTTCAAGCATGGGTCATCTTAGGAAGATTGCACCAGGCCCGCCTTTCTTTCCCCGCCCCCACAAAGACGAAAAGAATTAAGCAAAATACAAACGTGCCTTCCTAGGCTCAGCCAAGCCGTAAAAACAAATGCAACATCAACTCGAAGCCATCCAAGCTCTATAACGATTTGCGATGGCTCTACTAACGCGTGACCTTCTCCTTGTGCAAGCTTCAAATGTACCTACGCAGTATGGCAATAGGCCACTACTAGAGTGCCATACCCGCTATCGCCCAACTCCTCGTGCTCGCTTGGAGAGCCTCGATCCGCTTCCTCCATTAGAGTTGCCATTGGCTTGCGGTACCGCCATGCCAGCCCGACTGCCTGCGTGCATAGCGCTGCCCCAGACAAGTGACTTTCTTTTCCCTGCTTCACCTCAATACGAGGTAGTAGGAGAGCGCCAAGGTTGCTCATCTTGAACCGCGCCGCCATTTCCTCCTTGAACGCTGGCGTAGTGTCAGCACTTCCCGCCGTCGGTGATCGATCAAGTAGTCCGTGGTACATGCCGATGATGAGCTCCTCCTTCCCCCACGTCGTCCATAGGGTCAAGTTTCTTTTCTGCTAGTGGACAAGTGCAGTTCTAAGTTTGAGTGTGTTGTGAGTGTGTGTGTGTGGGTTTGTGCGGGTGTCGATGACCCCTCATCTCATTCTTCTTAATATAATGATACACAGCTCTCCTACATGTTCGAGAGTGGCCTAATGAAGCAAATTTTTCACTCTCATATTTAATTGATGATTGATGATCGTGAGGATACTACCATTCCCTCTCTATAATCCTACCATTTCTCTATCCCACCATGAAACCCAAGGTCTAATTTTTTGGATCATTTTAACTCCCATATTTAATTGATGTTTGATGAATGATGAGATAATACCATTCCATTTATGAAAGGGAATGAACTAAGATAACCAACCCTTTGATTAAATACCACAGGGGCACGCACCAGCTCATTACACTGTAATGCCCAGGAAAGTAACAACAAGCAGACTATCAGAAATCACTACGATCATTCAGCAGAAAGGCTGAGATTTACTAGTAGAGGGTGAAAAAAGGCCAAACACGCTGAGGTTCTGTACAATAGCAACGACACATTCTTAAACTGGTATGCATTAGAAGCAAGGACATTGTCGTTTGATCTCGAAGAACTATCCTGGCATGCCTTGCCTTGCTCCAAACTATTATCTGATGATGTCTCAAATGAGTTTATCACTGATCAACATTGCTTCCCCACAATTCTGTTCAACAGAAGGCCACATTGTGTTCATCATGACTGCAATCAACCACTTTGAAATTCACCACTACCTCACCTCCTCACTGCTCTCGCACTACAGGTAGGATGATCAACTGACGTGTCCATAGGCTGCTGACCTTCACCAATGCCATTTCTCTGCTTTGAGCTATCCAATATTTTCACCATCACAACTTGTGCAGTCAATTGTGCATCCTCATTTCTTTGTCTTTTGCATCATTGATTTCAGGATTACTTTTCAGCAGCCGCGCGCCCGTCGCTCGTGGCAAAACCAAGATATCGGCCTGTTTAATCCCAACACATGAGCCTAATGAGATTATTTTAAAGGCAGAGATGCAATCCCCCGTGTGAAGTCAATGGAACTGAACAGGATGACATTGGCCTTTGTAGTTTCTTAGATGAAGACAAGACAGTAGTTAAGAGACAATGTGTCAACAGTTTCATGTAGTGAATATGAGCTTACCTTACCACAGACAAAGTGACAATTTTTATGCCATTGAAGAGCATTTCATGAACATCTGAAACTGCTGATTCATTCAGTTCAATCCCAATAACTCCTGGCAAATTATAGATTTGAGAAAGATTCTTCCAAAGAAACAGAGACTCTAAACAAGAATCTCAAAAAGCATACTTAGTCAGCAGTTGTGTGTTAAACTAGAAGCATATATAGATAACAAATTGTGTAAAAGAAATCACTCATTCTCCAACACGATGTTAAGGTCAGCTAATAGTTCCAGTCCCACACACATCAAAATGTAATGTGCCTGAACTGGTATTAAGCCCTTCCAATCACCAGCAACGATATACACCTCTTCCGCCGCAGGAATATTAACCTGTGTAATTGTGTCTCATTAAAACATTTGGCTTATAACCATAAAAGGCAATTAGGCAATAACTTGCTGTTCCAGCTACTGACTCTCGAAAAGCTGCTGTTGGTGATATAGAGAAAATTAAGTTGCTTTTGATCATTAATTCTTGCTTTATCTTCTGCAGTATCATCCAACTGATCTGCCTTTTCTTCTTCTGCGGTAAACTGTAATAGTGATCAGTGGACAATCAGTGGTGCAGCATTCGACATATCCCTTTATGTGATCCCAGAGCAGACAGCTAATCTCTTTCTTTTTTTTTTTTTCTCGAAAAACGCAGGAGAGCTGTGCCATTATATTAAGAAGAAACAGAAAAAGGGGCTTTCTGCAGCCTGGCTAACACACGCCCCAATATCACGAACCCCACACAACTCCGAAATTACATTCGCGCCCGAAACAAGAAAGCGGAAGCGACCAAAAACAAGCATCAAGCCAACCATCAAGGAGAGGGCTACAAAGAGGACAGACCCTTAGCTCCTGCTAGACTCCACAATCAGCTCTTCTCCAGCAAGGGTAAGTGCACCACCAAGGCTGGGTACATACCATCAAACACGCGATTCCGATGGTTCCAAAGAGTCATGCCCCAAGCACAATGAGAGAGTTGAGACCTTTTTGGATCAAACCGCTCGTTGCTCCAACAGCTTGTTCCACCAGCTGTCAAAAGTGTCTGAAGGTTGAGGTGCCAAGGAATGGAGGCCGACCTGCCTTAGAAAATGATACCAGAATTGCCTAGCAAAGACACAGGAGACTAGAATGTGGTTGATAGTCTCATCTTCCTGGTCACAGAGAGGGCACTGCTCAGGGATGAGCCAACCCACGTCGCGAGGCGATCTGCTGTCAGCACCGATCATGGGCCACCAACCGAGGAAAAAGCGGCGGCATTTGGGGCGGTGCCCCAGGTTCTCAAATCCTCTCGCCCACAGTCCAAACTGAGTAGATCCCGCTGAAGAAACCCTCCCATAAGCAGACTTGGCTGAGTATTTCCCACTAGCAGAAAAAGCGTAAAAAATGTGGACGCCTCTTCCAGCATCAGGCTGCAACTCAAAATTGTACAGCAGTTCCCAGAGATGGAGAGGAAGTCCACAATGAAGCACTAACAGTCCAGGAGCTCACTTAATATCCTAGAACCCAGCTGCGACCAGTAAGAGCTTCTTCCTGTACTGTACGTTGCTTCACCCCTTCTCTTTGGGACGGCCGGGTAGTCTGGGTGCAAGGTCCGCGATACACTCGGCCCATGGATCCAACGATCAGTCCAGAACAAGGTGTGATTCCCATTGCCCACTTCCGATACAACAGCTATCGAGAAGAAGGCATAAAGCAGGTCCGGGATCTGAATAGGAAGGGCTGCCCATGAAACGATGAGGTTCAGTTTTTTTCAAAGCCAGACCCACTCATCCTTAGTGCCTTGAGATTGGCAATTCAGAAATGCCAAGCCCACTAATTCAGGGGACAGGTAACTTTTCCCAAGCCACAAGACAGTGGCCTCTACGTCTTTAAGGCCTCAAAAGAAACTTCTCGAAGTTTGTCCCACAGCTTTAATTGCCCATGGTGGGGAAATCAATTGCCATTACTGGAGAATAAATAAGCACGAGGACAAACTGCACACGAATCCTTCTGCCCGAGTCATGAGGTCTGATTTTACATCCGGAAGCCGACAGCACTCTATCAATAATAGGTTGATTTGTTCCTTAGATTCGCTTCTGAGAGAGAGAGGCAACCCCAAATATTTGCAAGGAAAATCCATGAGTGCACAAGGGGAGAAGTTCCTGTACCAAGGCCAATTCTGTATTCCCACACCCGCCTGATTGGTGTAACACATTGCTTTATGCAAATTGGTTTTGAGATTCCGAAGCTTCACCAAAAAAGTTGGAGGATGTTCAATATGACAGCAATATCCGTTACCTCCGCCGGAGAAAAAGAACCACATCTATGGCATAGGGGATATCACGATGTTGAAAAGGCTCAGAGAATGATAGTGGCTGCAATAAAACCATAGCCGGCTGCTTTGGCTATATGTCTAAGCACATCCATAGCAAGAATAAAAGCAGTGGTGATGGTCCTGCCTTGCCTTAGTCCTCGCCCACGGTCGCAATCGCTCCCAGTGGTAGAAGGTGGAGAGTAACCCGCTGATTATGTCCCTCCAAATTTGGCCAAAGCCTAAGTGCTGCAGAACCTCAAGCAGAAAGGGCCAAGAAACTGAATCAAAAGGGCCTTTTGAGATGTCTAATTTAAGAAGGATTCTGGGCTGCTTTTGTTGATTGAGAAATCTTGCTGTTTGCTGAATTAGCATGAAGTTGTCCTGTATGAAACGCCCCTTTATAAAAAGCACTTTGATTGGGAGACACCATCTGTTGCAGCCGAAAAGCGAGTCGATTCGCCAACATTTTTTGTGATCAACTTAGCAAAAACTATGTACCAAGCTGATAGGACGAAAGTCTTTTTGGTTGCTCAGCTTCCTCCTTTTAGGCAGAAGAGTGATGTAAGCTGCATTAAGCACCTCAAAACCAGCAAATTTCCTACTCCAAACTGCAGAAACTGCAGCCATAATGTCATTCTTTTATAACCGCCAGCAAACCTGTAAAACGTGCTGCAAACCATCTGACCGGTGACGCCAGTTTGAAAGGCAGCTGCTTGATTGTTTTTCCACACCCCTCTTCTTCTTCAGAAAAAGGTAGATCAAGATCAGCCGTATGGGAGGGATCCAAGCCGCGATCAACAAGGTTGATAGTACGCCTTCTGTCCTGGTTTGTCCCAAAGCAAGCTCCTCATAGAATTATCTATCAATCTGCTTTGTCTTCATGTTTGGTGTAGATCTGGTCACCCTTGTCCAGCTTGCCAATGAAGTTCTTCCTTCCAGCATGGAGTTGGAAAAACTTTTGTGTTGGCATCCCCCTCACGTACTCCAATCACTCTTGAGCGAAGACGGGCAATTGTCCGCTTGAGGGATGCAAGAGCAAGGCTGTGTTTCTTAAGATTGTTTTTTTCAGCCATTGTTCTCTTGGTGAGAGGGTGCGACTGTCCTGGGCGATTTCCAGCTGATGGAGGATTTCACGGGCAAGGGCTAGCTGAAGTGTGACCCACAGATCTAACACTCCAACTCTGTAAAGCTTTAGTGGCAGCTTTGAACTTGAGGTTCAAGGTGGAGAAAGGACAAGGACCAGCCGGCACTACAAGGCCCAATACAGCTGCTATATAGTTCCCTGAAACCCCTCAAGCTTAGGCCAGAAAGATTCGAAATGAAAACGTCACCACCTGGATTTATTATCCTGAAGTCAAAAGCAAAAGAGGGCAATGGTCCTGAGTCCTCCGAAGCCATGCTTTGCAGTAGACAATTTGAAACAATCTCCCAGTCCACACAGACAGAACACCCTGTCCAGCTTTACCAAAGTAGGATTAGTTTGCTGATTTGACCATGTATACTTCCGACCATGTAGAGGAATTTCCTTGATAACAAGATCATTAATTAGATGTCTGGAAACGACCCATCATTGCTCGGTTATAGTTATCATTATTCTTGTCTTCCTCTTTGTAAATCAAGTTGAAATCGCCAACTAAAACCCATGGACCAGGACAGGCTCCTCTGATATCTCTCAGCTCCTGTAAAACTGGATTTTTTTCCTCCATGCCCTGAGGACCACACACAGGTTAACCACCAGGAAACACCTGCATTAATCGGGCATAACTGAACAGTTGCTGTTGTTATTCACATATGGCAGGCCCCAGCAGAACCAAGATGACGACGCCAAGCAGCAAAAGAATACCACCGCTAGCACCTACAGAGGGCTCAACCAAACTCTGAGAAATCTGTCCCCAGAGCAGACAGGGTTACTCGCACCGGAAGACGTAGAGATTTTTGTTTCCTGGATGCACGTATCTGACCGGGAGGCTTCCACAAAGAGTACGGAGAGAATCTTGCCTTGCTATGGGAATTGGGGGCCCCTTACATTCCAAATTAAGATTTTAGCTGGGTCCATTACAGGATTGTGAAAACGCGACCAAAAGCGCAGCCAGGCAGCTTATGCTGCTACTACATCAACACCAACTTGATCATCATCCTCACAGAACTCGGGGGATGGACCAGTTGAACAGAGCAGCCAAAACCAAGGAGATGGATATCAGAAAGTGGGGTTTTTAAAAAGTTTACTATACTCTCTTCAGCCTGGCTGGCGAGACACCATTATGCTCACCAATGATTTCCAGCGAGCGCATAACCTCTTCTTCGACCGCCATGCCAAGCTCTGCCGGGTTGGAACTCAGGCACTGCCCCACGAAGGCGTCGACTGCGCCGTGGAGTCTCACCAGGCGGCAGAGTTTTTGCTTGACGTTTGCAGATGGTGGGGGACTGGCAGCAGGCCTGCTGTCCGGACGGGAGAGCTTGCTGATGAAGGTGTCATGGTTCAAAAGCGTCGCAGCCGGGGGCGGAGCCGGAGCTGCCACGTCCCCCGCTGGTACACATGGAGATTTGGGGGCACCTCAGTTCCCAGCACCATCGTCGGCGCCGGGCGTGGAGCTCTCCGGAAGAGACAGCCCTGCGCGAGCGGGCGGCGCGAGTAGACTTGCAGCGGCTTCGAAAGCGCTTGCCCAAAACCCGAGGCGAACCCGGGGACCTAAACTCCCGAGGGAGAGAGGTCCATGGGGAGCGAGGAGCAGCCGGCGACCTTGGGGGATTTCCTTCCAGTGGCCAAGCCTGAGATGGGGTGCGGCGGCGAGCTTGAGTGCGGCCGGCAAGATTAGGGTGATTCCCCTCCGTTGCCACACGCTGCCCTACGACGATGATGTCCACGATTGAGCCTTGCACGTGTGCAGGTTCAGGACCAGCCCCATCCGTCGGCCCAGGGAGGAGCAGCGTTTTGCCGGGCTGGGCTGAACAAGCTCAGTCAACATAAACTGAAAGTAACATCACTAAGGGGTTGTTTGATCTCAAGTTTTACCACAATTTTTGGAGCTTAACGACATAACATGTGGTTTGGTTAGCAAAGATAAATCAAGATATTAAAAAAACGCATATAGTATGACTTTTATGACATATCAACATTTGATTTTTCCATGAATCAGTTTCCAATCTAAATTTTCTTCACTGTTGAACAAATCATCCAAACAGAATGCTCTGTAAACTTATCCAAAAGAATAGTAACTTAAAATCAGTTTTCCTGAAAAAATCAAATGAAGCCTACTTTCTAACAATGTTATTTCCAAATCAACATGGTCCAAACAGCCACTAAAAACCAAATGAATAATGAGCTCAGTGCTCCAGTGTTAGGCATGGCTATACAAATTAGATCTATATAAAGACAAAAAGTCCAGTTTACAAGCTTAGTGCTCCCAGCAAAATGTCATATAAAATTCCTGACAACCGTGACAAAGTAAGTCATTAACAGCTATGGGCTATAGCTTTTATTGGACAGCACACACTACGCTTTACAAGCAAAAAAAAAAAAAAAAAAAAGAAATGAAGTTAATAAGAACAGCCACAACACAAATCATAGTTCTGAAGAAGCTGGGAAAACTTACTTGCACTACAATAGTTGCCAGTGGCAAGGGAAGTGAGCATGTTGCTGCTCCTTGTATCAGGGCAGCAGACAGCTTGTTGAACTCTTCTTTCATAAGAGCTTCATCAACACCTGTCGAACACACCTGAAATTACAGGCAAAGTTTGAAAGGGTGTCAGTGGCCAGCCACTAGGAATGTTTTTTGGTTTGAGGAATCAAACCATACTAGAGATGAGGTGGTGCACCATGAGTTTATTCCTCAAATTTGATGGAATAACTCCATTCCTCTTACTAGTATTAATTATTGGCTTATTAGGAATGGAGATGATGATGGAGCAACCTATTCCATTTCACAAACCAAATAAAAAGTGAGGAGTGAGGAGATAATGGACTAAATCATTCCTCAAACCAAACACCCTATTTATGACTCACTGAAGTTGAAACTACAAGTGAAGTTTTACTCTAAAGTAAGCATGAGTTCTGATATTTGTGATTCTGCATTCTGTGTAACAACAGCATCCGCTGGACATCTTCCCTCACAAACCTAAAACAATCCCAGTGTTAAAAAGTTAATTCTATAGTATTCTTAGTTCTAAATCCCAATATAAATATAAAATAGAAGCATCTAGCTGTGGATTGAAAAGTTAGAGAGCATACTGTGAATTGGCGCCAAAACCCAGAGTTGTGAATCCTGCTCCACAAAGGGAAGCTTGATGATTGAAGGAAATTTCTAAGACATTTGAACAGTTCACAGGTTCCTCAACAGCAGTCACACCTTCCCTAGAAATATGTTGTGCCAGTCATTATTAATGGAATTAAGAGCAATGAAAAAATGAGAAAGAGAAACCAACCTGAATTTCCAAGCATAAATCCTACCATCTTTTTGCCATCTAAGCAATATCCTACAGAGAACTCACACTTTGTTACGGTATCCATTAACAACTGGGGACTCCAAAATGCTTTCGAGCTTGCAAGAAAGACCACCTGGGTAATTGAACAGACCGTTGCTTAGCAAAAAAGAAGTAGAGTCCAGAAGGCCATTACTAAGAGTGAAAGCACAAAAGGCCATTGCAAAGGCCATAATAAGTGCATCCTGTTAAGCTGAAAAGGCCATAATAAGTACGTTAGTATGGAAACTGATTCAATTCTGGCCAATTCAGGGAATCAGGGGAACCAAACAGGGTAGCAGAAAAGTAACATCACTACTAAATAAAAGAGGTCAGTAAATTTAAAAATTAACTGTGCAAATGTGAAACCATTCTAAACCTACCTGCTGAAATTATCTAAGCGATAAAAGTGAACCATATGGGAACTTCCATCACAGTGGTAGTTTCCATTTGAATAAGTACTTGAATTCCCCTACTTTGATCAGTAAGCACTGTGATATAACTCAAACATAGTGGTTAGAACACCCATCAGATTATTGTAACTGATGCACCAATAAGGAGAAAAACTGCAGAAAAGTAGATAGGACTATTGTTTGATTGCTGAACATATGGACAGCAGATTTGTTTTGTTGGCATAGCAAGCCATCGAGGTATAAAAGTAGAGCTTATTGTCAGCAGTCCTTCCAATCCAACCAACACACATGCTCAAGAGATCTGCGGACAGTTAGCAGGGGCTCAGGGCTCTTACATTTGCACTAGCAATGTACTTAGGTCGAATCATAACATGTGCAAAGGGTAAACAAAGTATAAGTGGACACCATATTCTTTCATCTCCCCTGCAAACGATTGAAAAAAAAGGCAAACACAAAGCGAACCAAATACAAATTAAGGAGAGTGAAACCCATATCAAGGATTCATTGACCATCATGAGCATACAAATGACTAAATTACAAGTAAGCTGAAGGAAAAAAAAAAGGATGAGAATATCAGTGGCGAACTTCAATTGCACAAGCAGGACGCACAGGCCCAGGAACAGAGGATCGTCATATTTTGAAGAACAAGAACCGAAAGGTACCTAGATGAGAAAAAAATAATAATAATTCACATAACAGTATGTAACTGAGAATTGATAAACTGCCAAAGAACCCAAAGTAGAATGGCCTCTACTCCAATGTGCACTACCGACATGTCCAATCCAAACATTGTCAGGAAGGATATACCCAAGTGACTGTTGTCAGAGTTATGAACCATGTGTCTTCCCCCTGTCCAGGATTTGATAAACAAACAATTTGAGAGTTGGAAGAATGGCAGAAAAGAAAAGGCAATGTCATAAGGTAACCGAAGCTAAGAAGTCAGTTATCCAAATAAGCATCCATCCAGTTATATCAAAGTGACCACAATCTTGATAAGATAAGGTCTAGACCCAAAGAAAGGCATACAATAGTAATGGGCAAAACCTGAAAAAGACCATCTGAAGAAAAACTGGAGGCCCAGCATTATCTACTTCTCTGTTTTTGCCATGTGGAACATGCTGAACAGCAAAGGAAGCAATAAAGAACCTCAAGGCTGGCAAGGTTTGAACTATACATAAAAAAAAACACTGAATAACAATAAACTACAAGAATTGTTGCAATCATGTTTGCAGGGGAGACAGGAGAGTACCACATCCATTTATTTATACTTCGTACAGAGGCACAGGAACAGCGGGTTGTCATGATTTGAACAGCAACGGCAGAAAGGCACCTAGGTAAGCAGAAAAATATGGATAACTGTTGGTAACCAAGAATTACAACGAACAGAAGGTATATAAGTGAAAAGTGCAGGTAACAAAGAAATGATAAACCTGATATACACGCATAATTGTTGGTTAGCTGATGGCATTAGAGGTTTTCTGTTTTCTAGCGAACCAGAAAATCAATATATATACACATGTCACTCTGCCTGCTGTTACAAGACTGAATTAGTGAAAAAATATAGATAACAGACTGAATTTCCAGGAACAGGTGCATCGGGTAGCAACAGGGTCAACATTTAGCCTTTCTGTCAAGAACTTATCAACAAATCGTAAATTTCAGAATGATAGATTTAAACAATTAACACTCATCACCTTCAAGGAACTGGGAAAAATAGTGGCTCCAGCAAATGCTCTACCCCATTGGTCTTTTGGGTCAGCTAACTAATTATGGTCAAATGTCGCTCTAGATCATTTTCTCACTCCTCTCAAACTACGAAAATGCCATTCTAGTTCATTTCATCAGATTTTTGGGTCGACCTGATGACCTGAAATATTTTAAACTTGCATCCCTAGTCACCAGGATGCCAATGGCACAACACAAGCAATACATAAGCGTCATCAGCAAATGCTAAGGTTATGTTTATGAAGGTGGGCAGCAACCACCAGCAATAAGCCCTATAGCAGTTTAATCACTAATCCTTTGGCTCTATGGACTTCCTAGTGCGAATTTAGATCAGAAAAATACAGCATAAACAGAAATCAATTCAACATGGTAAAACAAATAAGATAAGAGGAGTGCTCAGCTCTAGCAGTACTGGAATTAACAGAAAGGTCCAGGCCCAATAGAGGACAACATTAACCACGACAATTCACCACGCTAGTGAATGCCATACGAATAGAAATTTGCAGCCATAAATTCTTAAATACTCAGGGTCTAATTTTGGCATTTTGCAATGCTTAAATTAACATCAGCAGATCATGTTATCCATTCTAGGCCACGTCCCTGTCAAGTAGGAGTAAATAACAAGTAATTTTGCTCCTTTCAATGGAGTATAAACTCTTATCCCAAACACAAGCTAACACAATAATAGATCATAAAACCAACAAATCACACAAGCAGTTTGATTAGATCACTAAGCTCATGGTACTTAAGCATTAAAGTACTGTTTTCCACCGTCAAGCTGCAACAGCGAGATCCATACGCAGAAACAGACATCAAACCCAAGTAACCTAGTTAACAGATAAGAGCTTTCCAGTACCCAAAAGAAGCTCTTGGTCATACATTAACATAATGACAGTCTACTCATTACACTAGAACAAAAGATAGCAGAGATCTTTAGAATTTCACACGAGACCGACTGGAAAGTGTAGAGAGCAATTCATTAGTTATTTTTGCTTTGCCCAACTCCAACTTGAAGGCTTCAATCTGCTGCTTTTTGCACTTAGCATCAAGATCGCGGGCCTTCTCATCATCTATGGTCTTGAACATTGCCATGATTATGTGTCCCGAGCTATGTGTTTCAGCATACTCTTTGACTTCTTTGGCCAAGTGAGGATACTCTTTTGATAGTTCACTAAAGTCCCTAGATGTTGGTTCAACCTGCTCATCTTCATCAAGATGTATGTATGGGGTTTGAAGTCCCCAAATGATCTTAGACAGCTTAAACAGTCGATGACTAGATTCATCGGATGGGCAACCTTGTGAATGCCACCTGCGGTACCGTGCCTTGAGCTTGCGGATCTTGTCAGTGAGCTTCTCCCTCATTAGCATCAATTTTGTCAAATGTGAGATTTGCCAAAAGGTGCGATGAGTCTAGCAAAGCACCATCATGGGACTGAGCATGCGCAGCCAAAGCATTGAGAATCTTGAGCTCATCATCATAGGACCATGGCTTCTTCTCTGTCTCATAACCGCATGGCTTGGTTGATGGAGCATTCCTTCCCTGCAAGGTCTTTCCATTCACGACGTCATCTGCATGCTCTTGATTTGTGACCTCCTTCTCTTGCTCCTCCTCTCCATGGGGGCTGTCCATGTCCTTGTCGTGTGGGGGTGAAGTGTCAGCGGCATGCTCTTGCTCTATGTTCTTCTTCTTCTGCTGCTTCTCTTCACGAGCCCTGTCCCCGTCCTGTGGCTGCTCGGTGTTGCTCTGTTCTTGGTCTTCCTCTTGCTCTGCCATCTCTCTGCCATTGTGATCGTCGTCTTGAGCGACGTCAGGCGAGGAGGGTGTGTCCTCTCTGTTGTCGTTGAGCCCTGATTCCAGCGACTGGGGCGGCGACGTTGGCTTGACAACGCCTTCCTAAGCTGCTTCTTTTTTCTTCTTTTTGCGCCTGTCCTTCTCGGCGGACCTCTTGCTTTTCTTCTTGCGGCGTGGGGCCGACGCAGCGGCGACAGTCTCGCCAGCAGGTCCCGCAGCACGCTTCTCCGGGCGCTCTTCCTCCTGCCGCGGCGGCGGGCGCTTCTCGCCCCGCTTCGGAGTCGCGACCCTCTTGTTGTGGCCGGCGTCGGCGGTGTCGTCGTCGGGCAGCAGGTTCCTCGCCGGTGAGGCAGCATCACCAGACTCCTCCGCCTCATCTTCCTCCTGCGATGCCGGCGGGGGTTTCTTGATCCGCTTGGAGGTCGTCGTCTCGGTCATCATCGCGGCCCCACCGCGCGGCGCACTCCTCGCTGGGGAGGCCTCGCCGGAGCCCTGGGCCCCAGCATTGTCCGACGACGGCGGCGAGGGTTGCCCGGCTTGCTCCAGCGGCATCTCCTTGGGCTCGGCGGACATGGCGGTATCGCCGGACTTGCTGCTCTCCTCCTCCCCCTCCTCCTCCTCGTCGTCGTTGGAACCCACATTGCGGCTCAACTCCTTGGAGGCATCGCCGGAACTTGGCCGGCGGGCGCGGCGCTTGGCGGCCATGGAGGCCCGATCGATGGCAGAGGGCTCAAGGGATTTGGGATTTTGCGGTGGGGTGTGACGGAGTGGCCGAGTGGGATGGATACGCAGAGGGAGGGAGGCGCTTTGCCGAAATCGGAGCGCCGGAGTCTCTTCGCTTCGACTCCCACGTCGTCTCGTCTTCTCACATTCAATTCTATTCCTTTTAATTTATTTATTTATTAAATTAAATTAATAATGAAACATCATAATTACCACAGCTACAGCTGTCGGTTGACAAGACTGGTTCACGTTCCTTCCAGCAGCGGCTTTCTAGTTCCTTCAACGGGCAACGGACGGAACGGGCGGTGCCTGTTGCTCCTTTTTGAATTTCGATCATGCTCCGGCCAGCTTAGCTATAAATCTCCAAATCTCCATTTTTTGAAAATGTCGTATTTTACTTTAAAGAATAATCACACATATAGATCCTGTTATTGAAAAATTGTGTACATTTCGATCCCTATTGGCAGTAGGCCCCTATCTGTCTGTTTTTTGTTTTTTCTTCCTTATTGTGTTTTATTTACTAGACTAATAAATTATAACATAGTAATTGTATTTTAAGGCCCTACGATAGCATAGCATTTTAATGATCTTGTTGTTGTAAAAAATGGTTATAAATTATATAATGTAACAATGTTGTATAGTTAAAAGATTTTTTTTTAAAAAGTCTTAATTGATGTAGGATTTACTTTTGCTCCATTTTTTGCTTTGTTAGGTGCATTGCTTCTTACTCTATCTTTCCTAATATATAAAAAATAACAAACTTGCTTCATGGTGAAACTTGAATTAAGAAGAATCCACCACAATAATCTAGAAAACCAAAGATCTAAGTATTATAGTTAATAATTTAGACTAAAATAATGTATATTCCCTCCGGCCCTATAATAAACGTGCATCTAAGCTTTTCAAAAAAGTCAAAACATTTTAAGTATATCTAAATAAGTTTATTATAAAAAAATATATGTCATCCTCAATTTAGTGATACTTATTATATGACATAAATATCAACACATTTTGTACAAACTTGGTCAAACCCTAAAAAAAGTTTGACTTCTTGTAAAATACATTTATTTTGAGCCAGAGGGAGTATATAACGATCTAGATCATCGTAATCTAGCTATGATCATAAACATGTCCTAAATTATAATAATCCTATATATAACTTAAATTATAATAGTTTCGGTTGTGTATTAGTGGAACTTCTGTTTCTCAAAATATCATTAACTATCAATGTATATACTAGACACTTTAGTTGTCTATACTGGGTGGATAAAGGGACAAGGAGACAGATATAAGATCCACACTTATTTAGTTGATATATTAAAATTAATTTTTTGCCATATGTCACTTAGGTCCAAGATCTTTTTAAAGTGTAGGTTTATATCGTTAAGCTTATTTGTGACATGCATCAAAGGTCCATACCCCTGCATTTATATTTTTATTTTATAAAAAACTCCCTCCTTTTTTCTTTTCGCATGCATGCATACTGCCCCATCCTAAAATTTCTATTTTGGGTTGTTATAATAATTATCACTAAATCAAATTCATGCTTTTGTCAATTTTCTAGAATTTCAAAGATTTAATTAGGGTTTTGTCAAGTAAACATGCAAAATGTGATTTTGCTAAAAAAATGTTTATAAATTAATTTGATAGAATGTTACATTTGCCTTTCCTTCAATTTTATTGAATGAAAGATGAATTGTAAAATTTGTTTAAGCTTCTAATAGATTTTCACTTTGTTTATAAAAAAACTAATTTAAAATGTTTCATTGGAAAATGAGTTCAAAATTTAGTTTAAAAAATCTATTTCAAAATTATTTCAAAATATACTTTAAATTGTTTCAAAACTTACTTTCAATATCAAGTTTGAAAAATAACAATGCTTTATTTCCTAATTTGGCAAAAAAAGCTCCTTCTCCTTCCTTTCTTTTTATTTTCAACTTTTCAGCTCACCCCATTATCTCTCCCAAAATCGGGCCACGCCCACCTCCGCCCGCCCTCCTCCTCTCTTGAATAGGTCGTTGGCACATTAGCCAAGCGGCGGCCCGGTACGCCACGTCCCGGCTCCTCCCTCGGGCACCAACAAGTTGGGCACGGCCACCTCCCTCTCACACACTCGCCAACACCGGGGCCACCTGTCATCCCTCTCCCCCTCTCTCCTATCACAGAGTGTGGGTCCCACACGTTAGGGCGGTCATCCCGCACTGTGGGTCATTATCTTCTCTGCCATTGTCGGCCAACCAAGCGACGAAGCTCCCCCTACGTCTACAATGCTCGTGTAATCGAAAGCCTCATTTGTTCTCTCTTTTACGCATCCACCATGCCACACTTTCGCGACCTTTTCCCATGTGCCAAGTCAAACTCGTGGCCGTCATCGACTACTTGCCGCAGGGGCTCATGACCTGACCCTCTCTTTTCCCTTTTTGCCAATAGAAGAAGGCGTAAAGAAGGCGCCAAAAACCACGGTCCACATGCCACGGCCTCCACTCCTCCCTAATTCTCCTCCCTCGCTTCAATGCCCCATTCCAGGTGGCGGATCCGGCGATCAACACTGTGGGGGGCCAGCTAGTAGGAGGCGTGGGGCCGACTAGTATATGCTACAGTAATTTTTCTTTATATTTTATCAAAATACTGTGGGGCGGGTGGGCCCCCGCAGTACCTGGATCCGCCACGCCCCATTCAAATACATTGAATGCACGTAACGTTCCCGCTTGCCAAAACACAAAAGTCAATATTTTCATTAAAAAAGGAAAAAAAATCCACATTACCTTTCTTAATTTTGCAAAAGTCTACTTTTCACCCCGAAACCTAAAAAACTAGGTAAATCATCTGCCTAAACTTTTTTAGAACCGTTAAACACCTCCTTGACTGAGCTATAAGTGGTTTTGAAGGCGGTTTTATTTTTATTTATTTTGGATAAATCCTTAAAAATCATAACAAATCACAAAAAAATCATAAAATAAATAGTCCAATAAAAATTGGACTCCACATAAAAGCATCTACGGTAAATATATAATATGGTATGCTTTATCAGATCTCTTTCTATGGATCAATCATGGTGAAATTTTTTATGGTCTGCTAATTATTGTATGATTTAACTATAGTAAAGATTTCATAGTCATTAGATCATTTATAACTTAGTTACAATTTTTTTTTAATGTTTATGCTTGTTAAATCTAAATAAATAAATTTATAAATAAGTTATATGATCCAATGAGTATGAAATTTTTATTATAGTTCAAGCATATAATAATTAGTCTGCTATAAAAGTTTCACCTTAATTGAACCACAGAAACTATAATTGCGACTATGAATTAATTACAAAAAGTATAAATCTAAATCTATAACAAAAAAGGTAAAAATTTTATATTAAACTATACTATATTATATATTTACTATATAGATCTACTCATATAGAGTCTAATAAAATTAGATTTTCTATTTTATCATTTTTATGATTTATTATGATTTTTAATGATTCGACTAATATAAATAAAAAAGAAAAGACAAAACTGCTTACAATTGGGCTAGGAAGGTAAAACGAATGATTTTAAAAGTTTAAGGAGGTGGTTAACCTAGATTTGGATTTATGAAGGAAAAATTAAACTTTCACAAAAATTAAGAGAGATGAAGTAGACTTTTTTAAAAAAAACAAAACAAATAAAACTCAGCATAGCCATAGCACGCTCAGCGTGCATGCAGTGTCCGAGTTTGAGCGTGAGCAGCGGCAGCCCAGTGGGCCTACTGGCGACAGGTGCACCGCCGGACTCCCCAGTTCGAGCCCAAAACGACGCTAATTGGCTCGGTCCAAAAAAAAATGTCGGTCATATGGTTTTTATTATTGTTTTAAGTAGGGTGATAAGTTCAAAAAGCTAAATAAGCTGTTCGGCAGAATTTATAAGTCGGCTAATAAATCAAAATAATGTAGAAATAGCTGATTTTATATAAAAAAAAATAATGTTGGCTTATAAATTGAAATGACTTTTAATTTGAAGTGAACATATATAGTTTGGACTTTTACCCATCAGACTACCAGTCCTAATAATCATGTCCTAACTATTGCTATCCATCAATCTAAACAAGCGCCTTTTTTTTAAAAAAAACATCCGAACAAGCGCTCAAATTTATCATTCATTGTACTACCAGTCCTAATAAATATGTCCGTTCGACTAGCTGCTGGTGCAAAAAAGAGCAGCACAATACTACTCATCTAGGCTTTAAAGAAGCCCAAGCCACAGCCTGATCTAGCTAGCCGAACGGATGGCAAACATGTCCTAGATAGACACATCCTTTCCGGTCACATGGAATCAATAGATTTAAGGTACGTCCTTATTCAGTCACATGGAATCAACAAATTTAGGTAAAGTGCTTAGAGCTAATTGCTCCCTCAATTCACCGTGTGGCTTTTAAAGTAAAATTTCTTTAATATTTACCAAACCTGTAAACAAAAATACAATGGCATCTAGATCATCAAAATAATGAAAATAACTCATTACCACCTAAGAGGTAATAGATCACCCTTCTTCTTATTCAGAAACTTTTTTGTTGCAAACAAGTAACCGGCCATGGTAGAAAAGGATCGCATGTGACCATGCAATGCTATGACAGCTATGGCGTGACTATGAGAATGATATAATTTGCGACGTAAGAATATGTACATTTTGTAGTTGTTTAAATTTTTTTCACTTGAGGTGCTACGTAATTTAATGATGATGTAAAAAAAACTTCATCACGAAGAACATAATATCACGTATGCACGTGTAGAAAAAAACTTCATGCGACACCATCGCACAACACCTCCCGTCACGACTGACAGCCATTTGCTCGACACGTGGCCTAAAAAACACAGGCTCGGTTCATCGCTCCACCATGCCGCATGCCCGTGCAAACTGCTTGGTGGGACCTGCAAACATGCTTTGAGTCTTGCCGCACGGGATATGGTGTGCGACACCTTTGCAACAAATTTTATTCCTGCACGAGTCGAGCTTTATTTTATTTAACATGTAAAAACTTTAAACACGACTCACCTTAAATGTAGTATATCCTCTAATATAATAGTGCGGACATGCTGTATACATGCAGTAGTCGCGGGCGGCTATAGACGAGGTTCTCACAATATGACAAATTTAACCGTTTGTTGAACCTGTTCCAAGAGCGGCAAACACTCGTGAAAGGCCAGGTAGAGCAAGAGAGTCAAAAAACTCTATAAAAGCAACTCTAAAAGACTCTATATTATTTTTAATTGTTAGGAATAGAGATTTTTGAAGAAAATAAATACACTCCAACAACTCATATATTTAGTTAAATTTAGCCATTTTCTATTCTAGATTTATCGTTAGCCAAAGATAGAAAACGAAAAAACCTCTAGAATGCACACAAGATATAGAAAAATAGTTAGAAAGTGAAAAATATAGAAAGTGATTTTTATGTAAATGACTCTCCAAATAATAATTTAGAGAAAGATTTAGAAAAGCTATTAGAGATGCTCTTAGGCTTTGTTCGGTTGTATCGGAATGATTCCCAGTCGCACCGTACCTCCACTAATTGTACTAGCACATGGGCTAACCGATATTTATTTCTCCCATTTTGATTTTTTCCCTTACTACTTTATTTGTTCCATGTTCTATACGCCTTTTTATCATTCATCGATCATGTGTTTCGTCTGAAAGTCATGCGA